>CM035154.1:95222990-95870490 GCA_020205615.1 Panax quinquefolius
AATGTTAAGGTTTCTTTTCCATCCACAAAATTTGGTCCAATTAACTTATTTTCTTTAAGGATAATGTGAGGGGATTAAATGACGACATGGTAATCTGTACATTATATAATATGCATAAATTAAATGGTCATTTCATAAATATAAACTTTTGCATATAATATGAAAGTGTAATCCACAAACATATAATAAACATGGCAACTTAATTTCAAATAATTCTCTTTCGATGGGAAAAATAAGAATAATTTAAAATTACAATTATTTTATATCTTGACATCTCATGAAATAAAAATAATTCACCATTTAATTCACCCCAAAACAATAATAATAAGTATCAATTCGATGGGGAGAATTATTATTTATGTTTTGTCAAGTGTATACCATCCATTTAAATTTTCTCTAAAATTATAATACAAATATTTCGATGGGAAATAATTCATAATACAATTTTAAATAATTTATCACAAGGAAATCCCTATCTAATATAACTAGATGCATGCATCTTCTGAAGGGAACTCACAAGATTTGAGATTAGATACATGTATCAATATAATGAACCAATGATGGAGGCCGTAAGAAATACAATTCTTTCTCCCACTTGATTTTAAAAAAAAAATTGAGGATTTTTATTTTTTTTAAAAATATATAATAATATTAATATCTCATATTAATACATATAACATGTAAAATAAGATCAATGCAAATTCATATTTAACAATTACAACATTGTGAAAATTTTAACAATTAAACATTATAATTGTTAACTACTAATATAATACAAATGAATTTGCATATTCAGACAAATCGTTTGTTGGTATAGTGTGCTTATTGCAATAGGGAGGTCATGAGTTCAAATGCTTGCAACAACTCGAATCCAACAATGGATTTTCTTAATAAATGGTTTGGGCTTAGGCCTGCCAGGCTTTAAAATTTCCTAAAAAATAATTGTAGATTGCAAGTATTGATATCCTGACCTCTACAAAACAAACACCTTAAAATCAAACTAACGCCACTGTAACAACACACTCATAGCTATAAAAATTTGTCTAACATTAATACTTATTATATCACCCGAGCATTGTTGAAACCAAAAAAAAAACGTACTTCGCAGATCTAGGATCTCATCCTCTTAAAAACTTCACCACTGGTTTTTTTTTATACTCACATATAAACAACAGTTATAAACAACTACACGCATACATGCATCTCGTCATAAACAACAAATCTCGTTATAAACAACATAAAAAAATACTGTTAATTTAAACAACAAATCTGATTCATACTATTATTATACACAATAGTTAATTGAATTATAAAACAAATCTGATTCATGAAATCCGAAGAGTAATACCAAAAAAATATATCCATACATGCATCTCGTCATGATTTATGAAAATTATGAGTTTGCATTGATACCAATTGTAGGAAACGATTTCAAATTTTTTTTTTTTAATAATTTTTACTTTTAAAATTATTATCTCAAGGTCTTTCTCATAATTTATCATAATCAAAAAATTAAATAAATTATATTACATACCTCGTGCTTGGTTGTAGCACAATGAAGAATTTTGTTATTCTGATGAAGGCTTTTCCTTCCTCCTGATCTTCCTCCCTATGACCCTTATTTTGATATTACGTACTTCTCTGAGTGTTGGCTCAAAATACTTATAGAGTCCTCAACTCCTTGATATTTATCAGGATAATTTGAAAACTTTTCTGATATATTTTATCCTGCTATTTTGTTATATCTTAATAAGGGCTAGAGTGGGGATCAAATAGGATTCTACAATTCTAGCTCCAATATAATACTAATTTCTGATTAACTCTTTAATCAATTAGAATTATATTAATTATAACTAATTCCACTAAATAGTTATAATTGCACTCTAAAATTAATAGAATTAAAATTAATTAATTAAATCCTTCCACTATTAGTATCTTGCAAAATACTCCTCTACAATAATATCCATAAACACGTGTAGGAATAAAGCATTAACCACTACGTTTATCGCTTATATCCTTGATTACATAATTTATACACTTTTGATCATACATTAATTTAATAAATTAAATTAATACTTTAGTAATTTGAATTACTAAAATACTTGACCAAGATTCTAGTGATCAACCAATAAATTATATCAAGGGATATTATAATTTAATTGTAGAATTCCATCTTGAAAAATACATGTTCCTAATTTCATAACATATATCACCCAACATATTGAGGTATTAACTATATTTAAAATCTCACTCTTTAATATATTAAAGTGACATACATTATAAAATTAAGTTCATTATTCTATCAAGATTAAGAGTAATTGCACATTAATAGTAATTGAAAAATTATTTATAATAATAGTATTTAACAAATAAATTTTCGCAACGATCCAGTTCTATGTATTTCAAAAATACACCAATACACTAGATTAAAGTCTTCACTTTACATGACTAAGACAAATCATCCAATCAAGTGTATTACAATCTACTAGAATGATTTGTCCATTTCCATCTAAGATTGAGAACAATATATTTTTTTTAATTATACATAACATATAATTTATGTCTTCTATATATGACACTCCTTCATATATAAAAATTATAAAATGTATAATTATGGATAAAATTTATGACATATTTAATTATGCAAAATGAGATTAAATTTTATTATTAAAATAATAAAATAGATATCAATATTAGATTTTTTGGGGTTAAAACCTTACATTACCTTGCAGTGAAATATCAAAGTTGACATCACATCGCATGAACACGCGATGCTCAGAGAATGGTGCCCGAATTTGATCCAAACAATTATTGAGCATGTGAAGAAATACTTTGCCCTTTTTTTGAGTAGTCCCCAGAAGATGCCTGACACATTTCAATTCTAGCAGAATGATACGGAACATATATAACCATCCTGAGGATATGGACATGTAACCACATTAATGATGTGAGAATAAAGTAAAAGGAATGGAATGAATATTGAGATCTTGTCAGTTTCTTTTATTTAAGATAAAAAATTATATTTTTTTCGTTTTAAATTATAAGATTATTATTGATTTTTTTGAAAGTCAATTTAAAATATTTTAAAATTTAAATTGAGATGATTCAATAAAACTTATAAAGTAACAAATCTACGTTTTAGATAGTTTACAATATTCACCATTGGATTAATTAAATTAAGAAAATTTATGTCAATTTTGAATTTAAAAATGTATTAAGTTAAAAGTTAATACTGGTCTTATATTTTGGAATTGAGGGAGTATCTTTTATGGTTTATGATTTTCCATGAATATCTGCTGCAATTAATGTTTCCTAACTATCAATTTTCCTTTCATAAATAACAAAGGAAAAGACTAAACATACTTGACCCTAAACCAATTAGCTTCATTATATGTAGTCTCTGGTTTCTTAAATTAGCATGATTACTAATCTCTTGTCTAAAACAAGAAAATCCCATTTCAGTTTTACTTTTATTTATTTTTTGGGGATATTATAGTTTCCTATGGCACTAGAACATAATTCTTTCAATGAGGTATTGTTAGCATCTAAATCAAATATATTCTAAATTATTCAAGAAATATCTTAATTAATATTAGTACATAAATTGGTGATATCTAAGTACATAAATATATTTGAATTGTCTTGGAACATGTAATGTTTAGGTTCATGTACATGAATGTGGTCATGTAGTAATTATTATTGTGGATCTAGAAGTGTCCTATGAGTCTTATAAATAGTCTTGTACTTGGATCATTTTAATCAAGTGAAATTAAAGTATTCTTAAGTGTTCTTCAAAGTTATATTTCACTTCTTTTATAATTTATCATCTTCCATAAATTTCCAACAAAAAAAATTAGTGTTCACAAACTATAATGTTTGGAGTATAAGGATTCAAGTATTTCTTGGAGAATGCAATTTGGAAGCAAAAGAAATAGATCATGTAGAAAATAAAGAATTTGAAGACACAATAATTAAAGCATCTTTTGAGAAAGAAGAACCTGAGAGTGAAGCGATGGAAGAAGAGAATGAGACAAATTTGAATAATGAGTTGGAGGATAAGGTTGTTGAAGAAAAGAGTGCACCCTCAGAAGTTACTAGTCAATTGGACGTCATATCATCTAATCCTGATGCTGTCAGAACTTTTACAAGCCAATAAGTGGTATCAGAGCTAAGGTTAATTTGAAGGTTAAACTAAAGTGGTTAAGGTAAAATCGATGACCCAAGAAAGGTGACTTAGTTCTATCAAAGTGTTTCGTTGGGCGAGTGCAAAGTGTGCGCGTTATAGCTCCGAATTGCAATCTAGCAAATGTGCTAGTTGAGAAATTTTTTGAAGAAGTTTGTGAGTTGAAGCACGTCACAAAGGTTGTCATATTGATAGCATTTTTGGTGAGGTAAATTATAAAAAAAAAATGATGTTTCCTAGGTTTGGTGCCAAATTAGTGTTCACAAATTATAATATTTGGAGTATAAGGATTCGAGTATTTCTTGGAGAATGCAATTTATGTCAAGATGTCATTGAAAATCCAAAAAAGTGTATTTCAAAAAAACTTCGAGAAATGAAAGAAAAAAGAACAAGGAAGATTTTGCAAGGAGTAATGCATGAAGAAGTCTGGATGCGTGTTGCGAGTTTTGATTCTCTATCTCAGTTATGGAATGAGCTTGAATTGATTTGCAAGAATTATAAAGGTTCATCGTTACCTAAAGAGTCTTGGTTTTTGGAAGAGGATGAGAAACTTGTAGAAGAAATTGATGAAGTTGAAGAAGAAGAAGAAAAGAAAATGAAGACTTTGAAGACATATGTCGGGAAGCAAAAGAAATAGATCATGTCGAAAATAAAGAATTTGAAGACACAATAATTAAAGCATCTTTTGAGAAAGAAGAACCTGAGAGTGAAGCGATGGAAGAAGAGAATGAGACAAATTTGAATAATGAGTTGGAGGATAAGGTTGTTGAAGAAAAGAGTGCACCCTCAGAAGTTACTAGTCAATTGGACGTCACATCATCTAATCCTGATGCTGTCAGAACTTTTACTAGCCAACAAGTGGTATCAGAGCTAAGGTTAATTTGAAGGTTAAACTAAAGTGGCTAAGGTAAAATCGATGACCCAAGAAAGGTGACTTAGTGCTATCAAAGTGTTTCGTTGGGCGAGTGAAAAAAAGCGTTATAGTCTCAAATGCAATCTAGCAAATGTGCTAGTTGAGAAATTTTTTGAAGAAGTTTATGAGTTGAAGCACGTCACAAAGGTTGTCATATTGATAGCATTTTTGGTGAGGTAAATTATAAAAAAATGATGTTTCCTAGGTTTGGTGCCAAATTTGTGTTCACAAATTATAATGTTTGGAGTATAAGGATTCGAGTATTTCTTGGAGAATGCAATTTATGTCAAGATGTCATTGAAAATCCAAAAAAGTGTATTTCATAAATACTTCGAGAAATGAAAGAAAAAAGAACAAGGAAGATTTTGCAAGGAGTAATGCATGAAGAAGTCTGGATGCGTGTTGCGAGTTTTGATTCTTTATCTCAGTTATGGAATGAGCTTGAATTGATTTGCAAGAATTATAAAGGTTCATCGTTACATAAAGAGTCTTGGTTTTTGGAAGAGGATGAGAAACTTGTAGAAGAAATTGATAAAGTTGAAGAAGAAGAAGAAGAAAAGAAAAATGAAGACTTTGAAGACATATGTCGGGAAGCAAAAGAAATAAATCATGTCAAAAATAAAGAATTTGAAGACACAATAATTAAAGCATTTTTTGAGAAAGAAGAACCTGAGAGTGAAGCGATGGAAGAAGAGAATGAGACAAATTTGAATAATGAGCTGGAGGATAAGGACGTTGAAGAAAAGAGTGCACACTCAGAAGTTACTAGTCAATTGGACATCACATCATCTAATCCTGCTGCTATCCGAACTTTTACACGGAAGAAGGTTGCCAAAAAGTTTTAAGTCACAAAAACTGCTAAAGAAACATCATATACAAAGTCTAAGTTGGAAGAAGAGTGCAAACCAAAGGTTGAAAATGCAAAGACCAAGAAAAAAGAAACTCAAGTTGTGGAAGGTATTGAATGGGTTAATATGGAGAAGTATTTTGATTAAAATGAGTTCAGAAATAATGAAATGGAGAAGAAATACAAGCATGTAAAATGTGAGAAGCTAGTTATAAGCAAGATCAAGAAGAAAAAATGGAAACTTCAAGCATTTGTGTCATATACATCAATGGAGATGACAAAAGAGTTTCTTGCGTTTGAAGGAATCGAAAGATCAAAATGTTTTACGACATTATGAAGAATAAATTTGGTTTACGGGAGGCCTTGTTAGCATCTAAACCAAATATATTCTAGATTATTCAAGAAATATCTTAATTAATATTAGTACATGAATTGGTGATATCTAAGTACATGAATGTATTTGAATTGTCTTGGAACATGTAATGGTTAGTGTTAGTTCCCAGTAGGCACAATAGATCTAGAAGGGGGGTTGAATAGATCCTTTTTGATTTCAAATACTTTTATGATTTATTTATATTGCTAATAATTTAGCATATGACAAATGTAAGAATCTTTTCAAGCACAGCAGAATAAGTAAAAGATCCCCTTCATTGATATAATCATAATCATACATACATTGTTCTTAGAGTTAGTTCAGTGGTAAGCAATTAAAACATATAGCTTGATTATAATGCTTTAATGTACATAATGTAAATGACATAAAGTAAAAGACACAAGGGTTTTAAGTGGTTCAGAGACTCAAGCTCCTAATCCACTCTTATGCTTTCAACTAGCAGAGATTTCCACCAAGGAAGAAGCGGCAAAAGACCGAATCACTAAGATTCCTTCAAGGCCGCTGACACTTGGGACTTTAGTTCACTAAGAACTCTTCAAGGCCAGCAGCCTTAGAACTTCTCTAGTTCCCTAGGAACTCTTAAAGCCCAACAGGCTTGGAAACTTCATTTAGTCCCTCCGGACAAGGACCCCTCAGGCCTTGGCTTCTTGTTGTTGAGTTGTTTGTTTGTTTGTTAAAGTTGGTGCTAAGCTGCTAAGATGTCTTTAAGCTTTGAACATCTTTGGTAGTTAGCAGCTTGGCGTGATCATCCTTGAAGTGCCTTTGAGTGTTGCATGATGCTCAGCTTCTTCAATTATTCAACCACTTCTGATGATCCCTTGATGAACTGCCTTGAAGATCATTCTTTTGGATACATGATGGCTGCATATGATGGGTTTCTAAGATGGCTGTAAGCTCTTCTGCTAGGTACTTAGAAACTTTCTCATGCTTGACACCATGATGGCGTTGGCGATCTTCTTTCTTGACACTTGATGCCTTCTCATGATGGACTTGCTAAGATGACTTTAGGCTTTTCTCTCTGGTACTTAGAGTCTTCCCATGATGGACATCAAGATGACATGATGCTCTTCTTTCTTTTGGCAGTTCAGAACACTCTTCTTGTAATAGAACTCTCACTTCTACTTCTTTCTTTGTCTGACTCTAAGTGTTCTTGGTGGATCGTATAGTGAGCCTTCGGACCTTCATTGGTCACTCACTATTTTACGTTGGTTAGATCAGTCAACCATTTCTCCAAACTCAGCAACTCTCGATATTTGAAGCTCTTACGTATTTATACTCCTTCCCAATCCTTCCGTTGGAAAGTAGCCTTTGAAAGCTATTCAAATATCTTCACAGATCTTGAGTTGACTGAGGTAGACTGCAGATGTGACATGTCATACTTTTCTGACACTACAGTCTACTGTTTCACCTACCCCGTCAGAGATGTCACTTTAATGTCTTGGGCAGGTCGAAGACTTTATTTCCTCCTTCTAATTTCTCGATCAGAGGTTTTCCTTTTGCATCGATGCTCTCAATAAGCTTTTGTCCGAATATTACCCTTCAGATTGAACCGTTGCCAATTCTTCAGTCTTCAGTTATTTGAACTCTACGATTCTGATGCATGTCTTCATGGACCTGATCGTAGTGTCTTGTTGACTGGTAGAGACAACACTACGATATTGAGGAGTGTTCACTTGATCTTTAGTGTAAAACACCTCTTCCTCTTTTTGTACAGTGCTTCATTACTTCTGTTTGCCTCGATTGTTCTCAGATACTGATGGCTTGATTCCTTGCTCTAGCCTCTTCTGAATAACAAGACACTTCAAATTTGTGGCGTGTCCAGCTCGCTTTCTCCTAGTGATCTCCCGTTCACTTATCATCAGTGGACTGACCCAATGCTTAATCACTTTAGCCTTGTTCTTCAGAGGCTGCCCAGTATATCAGTGTGTACTCCATTAGTTCCTTTTTCATTTAGCAAACACTACGATCTTGGTTTCTTCCAAGATCGTTGTCATCTTTTTACTTGACAACTACTGCATGTGCTGACTTTCCTTAGTCAGCTATTGAAGTCTTCTTATGATCATCTTGTGGAAGACTTCATCTCGAATGGCGTCGCAACTCAATCTTGATGCTGATTGGGTTGGTGCTTAGGTCTTCTGTTAGCTTGCATGCCATTGATTGAGTGCTCTCTGGTTTCCTTCAGATGGGACGTATTTATGAAGTGTCAACCAGAGGCTTCATTCCTTTGGATATTCTGGGAGTGCTCATTCGTTGAGACTCAGATTTGCTTCACGATTCGCTTGGCATTGTGAGCACATCTGTTGAGGTCTTAGTTCTGCACTCTACGATTCAGCTTTGGCTATGCAGACACTACGACTCTGAGATCAGATCTTGACACTCTACGATTTCTATCATTGTGTTTATTGTCTTCATTTGATCTTGCTCGACTACGATCTCTACCTTTGATACGATCGATCAAGAGACTCGCGATTTCGAGTGTAGTCTACGATCCCTTACTTGACCGAAAGAGTAGATTCTACGACTCCGAGTGTAATCTACGATCCTTTACTTGTTTTCGGCAGATGCTCTATTGAAACCAGAGGCGTGCTATATCTCACGATTCGAACATGACTTCCTCAAAGCAGACTACGGTCCCCGGGAAGTTCTCCCACACACCTACGATCCTTCCTCGTCTTTTCCGATAGTCTACTTAACTCCGAGATCAACTATCTTGCAGACTACGATTCTGCCTCAATAGCTCTCGAGTTTTCCTTGACTCTCCTGGCAGACTACGATTTCGCACAATGTGCTTCACGACGATCAGACAAGCCTATCTATTACAACATAAGATCAACCTAAAATGTTTGATCTTTCTATATTTATAGTCCTTGTACATCATTTCTTTTTAAGGACTTTACAAAGCTGTTTTGCTTGTGTAGGATTAACCTTACACATTTGATCAATTCATTCTAAGTCCTTGTACATATGTTTCTATTATCTATCAAAGGACTTTATAGCTTTTCTTAATGCAAGCATACTTGCATATTCATTCATATATCATAATCAAATAATATGTAAATAGGAATGTCATTCACATGCTTATTCCTGATAATACCCCCCCTATTTGATTATGACAAAAACAATAAGTGCATATACATGTTATGAATGAATCTTATATACAGTGAGCAGCTGTATTTCTAAAACAGATAATTATGAATGTCATTTATAAAGATGTGGAATGAATTTAATACACTGACATTTTACATCCTGGATCCAGAACATACTTAACTAGTTAGAGATGTACCTCTTTGGCTCCATGATTATTTTTAGGATGTCTGTTGATCAGCTACTCATCTATTGATTCCTTTGCTCCTGCTCCCCCTGGGGTGTGGAGCTATTCCTTTCTTCTTTTCCTGGTTCGGGCTCTGGCTCCCCCTCAGCCTTAGGCTCCCCCTCACCTGATGAACCGTCTCCTTCTTCTGCTTTCTCTTTCTTCATCTTCTTGACTTGTTTGCTCCTGCTCTCCTTGCTCTTTCTAGAGTGCCTCTTTTTCTCCCCCTTTCTGTCATTAATCATTTGAGAGAGCTGCTCCATGTTGGACATAAGTTGCTCCATCATGTAGGAGTAGTTATTAATTTCAATCTTGAGTTCTTGTTGGCTTAACTCAAGTTGCATGGAGAAGGACTGATTCAAGTTTTCAATCTTGTCGGAGAGGACTTTGAGTTGCTCTTCATTTGCCTTTTATGCTAGTAGAGCTTCAGCCTTTTGATCATGTAGAGCCTTGAGATAGATGTGATCTCTTTCTCTAATTTTGAGGGATACATCAGCCATAGTTGCTTGGAGTTTATCTTGAACTGAATTATCTCCAGCAGTTGTCACTCTTTGTGATTCTTCATGGATTAGAGATATCATCTCAATCAGTTCATCAGAGTTTTTCATTAGCTCTTGCTCCATTGAGACTTCGTCATTTGGTTGGGCAGTCTCTTGTTGAACACCATATTGGACTCTACGATCTACTTCTTTGGACAGATTTTTGAAGGTGTTGAGAATTTGAAGAATTGTTGAGTTCCAATCACTGGTTGAGGATGCAAGAATGTTAGATAACTGTGTTTGGGCAGATGGAGACATCTGATTCTGGACTTGATCATTATCAGTGGTAGAGTGAACATACTCTACGATCAGAGTCTTGGCCAAATTCCTTTTTCCATCAGAGTCCACTCTACGATCATAAGGAATATAATGATTTTCAGCATGTCGGTAGATCTTGTAGTGGGGCTTGTTGTTGATCATCATGGTTGCAAACTTCTTAACCCTGGGAAAGTTTTGTGATACTAGTTCCAAATTTGGAAACTGAGAGTAGCACCAACTGAAGTAGCTTTCATCAGCATTAGTATGTGCCTTCAACCATGGCATCCACGGGAAGAACCATCTCATCAGAAGGTCTTCAGAGTCATACAATATTGTTGTGCAGTCTAATTCCATGTTTTTCCAGTTGTGAAGTACTTCATCTGTGGTCATTCTTATAACTCGAAGTTGTTCATTTCCTTGATTTATCCATCTTGTTGGTGGTTCTGCTGGTGGCTCATCAAAGACTTCCACTACAATTTTTCTGCTAATTCTGGCTGGAGAGAGAACATGATAATATTCTAGTTCCTTAGATTCATCAATAGATTCTTCTTGCTGAATTTCATCTTCAAAATCCTCTTCAGCAATGGCTTCCTTGGAATCATCTCTTTCAATGCTGGTCTTATCTTCAAAATTCTCTTCTCCTGATGTGGATTCATCATTACTTAGTTCAATGATAACATTAGAGTGATCACTTCTCCTTTTGGAGGCAAATTGAGCTATCAATCGGCGGCTCCTCCTTTTTGGAGATTCAGCTATAGGAGAGTCAGACTCTTCTTCCTCTTCAGACTCTGAAGCCTTTGAATTATCATGCAGACTTTCTTGATTTTTAGCAACAGTGGGGGCATGTTTTTATTCCTCAAACTTTGCATCTTTTGGGTTTGTTATAGCGATTGCTGTAGAAGATATTATTATGTTAGCCTGCAGCCTTTCTTTATTATCAGAATGGATGCTCTAAGAGTTAACCGTAGAGCTTGCACATCCTTTTTCTTCACCATCAGACTTGGCTTTTTCTTTCATAAATTCAATCTTTGAACTTTCAGTTCCTTTCTCATCTTCATACTCTTCATATTCTTCTTAGTTGAATGAACTTTCCTGGGGAACAGGGGCTGGTTTGTTCACCACCTTAGCTTTCTTTCTTGAAGGTTCCTGAAGTAATCTATTGCTTCTTCTCCTTTTTGGGTTTACAATAGTTAAAGCATGTTCTCCTTCTGCTCCTTGTTTTTTCTTATCAGTGGAGACATGTCTTGATGAAGCCTCTACATTCTTCACATTCTTAGGCTTCTTCTTTGCCGGTGTTGCAGCAATTGATGCAGAGTCATCAGACTCAGAGCTTCCCACCTCCTTTGCTTTTCTCTTCTTTGCAAAGACTTTTCTACCGACTCCAGTTTGTGTTAGCCTCCTATTTTCCTTTGGGTTTTTCTTCTAATTCACAAACAGTTGTAGTGACATTACTTTGTGCACATTCAGAGGTTCTCCCTCATCATCCTTGATCTTGCTACCCAGCTTCTTCTTCATCACAATGCTCAGCAGTCTTCCATGAAATACTTTTGTAAGTGGTTTGTCTGTAGATTTCTTTAACTCAGCTTTTTCTATCCATTTGGAGATTTGGTCGAACACGACAACTCCAAAGTTGATCTGCTTCTTCAGAACTATGGCAGACATAATCTTCAACTACTAGTCGAGTACAGTATTGTGTGTAGTGTCTTTGCACAGTATACATTTTCCCACTATCTCAGCAAGGAACTTGAATTCCACTGGAAACTCCTTTTTCTTCATGTCTTTCAGACTAGGGTTTCTTTGGTACCCCATAATCTCCTTTGCTTTCTCAGTGTCAATCTCATCAAGGTTTTTCATTCCTAGGTCAGGACAATCTAGGCATTAGTTGATATCGGATGATTTTAGTTTTAGAGACTGACCTTTAACCTTGGTTGAAAGAGTTTCATCATTTACGGATGCATTTGAGTAGAATTCCTTAACCAGTTCAGTGTATACTTGAGTGCTTGCCTTAAGACATTCTGAGAATCCAACTTTCTTCATGAGTTCAAGAATGTCTCTGAACTTCTTTTCGGATTTCTCAAATGACTTGGTTCCGAGTTGAATGCCAGTGATTACTCGCCAATCTTCCATTTGAATGATTTGAGGAATATGGATATTGATTCAGGGAGATTTATGAAGTATGGCTGATTGTGATTTGAACTCTGGAAGTTTGAGTGGTTTGGCTACGAAGAGAATTTTAGGGTTTGAAAATGGGAGGGAGAGAGGTTCAATGGATTTTGGTAACTGTTTGCAGATTTTGAATTTATCTTTATGGCAGTTCCTTCTTACACTGCATACGCTATGACGTGTCAACTAGTTATTGGTTGCACGATGCCCAGTAACGAGCTGTAACTCCCTAGTAACTTGTTAGTTAGCTATCTCTTTTAGAAGAGTGGACGTTTGATTGACGTGGATTGACCTTTGACCTCTTGAGTTCGTAGAGTAGCATGATAGGACAACTATTGACTCTACATTTTCCTTTGTTGACTCAATGATCAATTCTTTGAAAGATGTTGCAGTGGATGATTTTGACATTTCTCCTCATGTTGAAACTGCATAGCTCAACCACTGATGTACCCCAAGCCAGTTTGGGTACTTAAGTTCTGATGTGCGTTTGCAAGATGTCTTTCCAAACTATATTTGAACTAATCTCCTCATACTTCAGAATGGTAGAGCAATTGTCTCGTTCTTCCAAGCTCCTCATGAGCTAGAGTGTCTTCTGGTAAGTCTGCAATTGTTGAGTTTTCACTACGATCATTGAGATTGCATCACGATCGTTGAGTTCTCTTAAAACTCTATTCTATAATCGTTGACTGACTTGGTCCTTGAGATGAACTTTACTAAACATTCCTTCTGGGTCAAGGTAGCTCAGGAAGGGCCAGCCTCTTAGAGTGAGCTAAGGGTCAGGTTTATCCCTGAGGCGCTTTCCAAATGAAATACTTTAGAAGTGATTTGTACTGATATCTCATTTGACCTTTTCTGTTGGGGATTTCCTCTTCCAACTTTAGACATTTGCACTGGCTGCAATTGTGGTTTCCTCCTGCTCTTGCACTACGATCAGATGTTTGATCGTAGGTACTCCACAATTTTGAGTTGGGTGGCTAAAAGGTTATCAGTAGTACATTTTGAGACGTTCCTACTGACTATGGATCTTCATTTGGTTCATCAGCCACAAAGTTTTGGGACTCTGTAGCTGGTACACAGCTTTATAGTATATCTCTGATGGTTTAGAGCTTCTGTACTGTTAGCAGATTATCGCTCCCCCATAGTTGATACTGTCTTCTTCAGAGAGACCTAAGTTCTTCTTCTTCATGTGTAGCAGAAGGCAACCATGCATATCTCATTCTGGCTGAAGTCATTAAATCTTCTTGTATTATAGAAATGGGCATTTTCAGGGTTGATCATTCTACGATCCTTTGAAAGCACTACGAACGTAGTATTCCTTGTCAGTTTGTGCTTGCTGAGTTCTGCTCCCATAATGAGTTCCTCATGATTGATGCTCGATGATCCTCTATAGTCAGCTTCTTTGAGGATTCTTCTCTTATGACATGCTTTGCATGATTGAGCATATAAGACCCTTTTCTTCTTTTGTTGAATGGCCTGTTTCCATACAAAGATCAGCAGCCATGTGAGCTTTATTCAAATTAGCTTAACAGGTCTTCAAGAACAGGCTTTGACATATATGAATTTTATCAAAATCATTTCTGAACAGTCTTAAGCCTTTTGCTGGTTGAATCTTTCTTTCTTGACTGAAGTCTTCTACTTTAGCCTTCCTTAGTGTGGTCAGATAGACCAAGTGCCTGCAGATTATAAATTTCTATTTTTGGTACCCATGGTTAAGTGGGTCCTGCTAGGTTAGTTTTCTAAACCCCTGTTCCTCATATATTTAGATAATCATTATATTGATCACCAATAGTCATATTCATGCATGTAACTCATTTAGATAATACATTTTGAGATGCATGAAGGTGAGTGTGTGTAAGATTTGCTATTTTAATAAAACACTCTTTTTCTTTGATGGTTTCATCATTTACTTGGTTATGTTCACAGAGTTTAAATGTTCTCAGAGTGAGAGTCGACTATACTAATTATTTGTATCTGGTTGATTCATGGAGGTGATCAGTTTCTACAAATCATCAAGATACTTTTGCAGGACTGATCATACTCTGTGTGTTATCAAACTCTTAGAACATTAGTTTGTACATACATACTAACCCATCAGCAAAGATTACTTCACATAAAATTAATTTAACCTATGATGCTCTTATGACCCATTTCAAATTTCTTTCAAGATGACATCTTCAACCTAAAACTTGGATGGAGAGAAAGTTTATAGGCAATTGGGTTTCCATCCTCAGTGTACTTTCTCTATTCACCTTTTTAGGTAGATTATGATTTCTTGAAAGAATACTGTTATAGTTCATAAGAAGGTGTAACATGATGTACACAGTTATGCTAGTGAGGAACCGTACCTTTCTACTGTTAGTTCCTTAACAGTCATTTAACTTTGACATATTGAGATTAGGCATTGATGTGCATAGTTTCTCATTTACTCCTGACAGCTTGTTGCTCCAGTTGACCTTCAATCAATCAGTCATGGTCTTGAGGATGCAAGCTAAGAGAATCTCAACGTCTTTAGTTCTTCGATATCCTTGAGTTCACAAGGTTTACATCCAGCTGTTTGTTGGCCAAACACATGTTTGAGAAGTTCTTCTTTCTTCTCTGGATAAGCATTTCTTAGCATGTGTGACCTTTTCATCTTTTCAGGCTGGTGGATGTTTGACTCCTTTTTGTTGATGTCTCTTGACCTTACAAGCCTGGTCTTCAGATTACAAGATTGACCGTGAGAAAGAATTGGTCTTGTTGATATGACAATCAAGAGCATGGACCAATCTAAGTAGCTTTAGGTGTATATACACATTTACCTGTACATAATATTTCCAACGTGTGAGCTCATCTGCATGCAACAAGTGACTTACTAATAAACTAAGTTTAGAACAATGTTTGTGCCTAGGATCAGACTCAAAGCGATTAGCTTTTGAACATAGCACGAGAACCTGCTCTGATACCAATTGTTAGTTCCCTGTAGGCACAATAGATCTAGAAGGGGGGGTTAAATAGATCCTTTTTTCATTTCAAATACTTTTTTGATTTATTTTGTATTGCTAATAATTTAGCATATGACAAATGTAAGAATCTTTTCAAGCACAGCAGAATAAGTAAAAGATCCCCTTCATTGATATAATCATAATCATACATACATTGTTTGTAGAGTTAGTTCACTGGTAAGTAGTTAAAACATACATATCAGTTATAACAGTTAATGTACATAATGTAAATGACATAAATTAAAAGACACAAGGGGTTTTAAGTGGTTCAGAGACTCAAGCTCCTAATCCACTCTTCTACTTTCAACTAGCAAGATTTCCACTAAGGAAGGGCAGCACCCTAAATCACTAAGATTCCTTCAAGGCCGGTGACCTTGGGACTTTGATTCACTAAGAACTCTTCAAGGCCAAGTGACCTTGGAACTTCTCTAGTTCCTCAGAACTCTTCAAGCCCAAAGCCCAGAGCTTGGAAACTTCATTTAGTCCCTCCTTGGACAAGGACCCTCAGTGCCCCGGCTTCTTGTTGTTGAGTTGTTTGTTTGTTTGTTGAAGTTGGTGCTGAGCAGCTAATATGTCTTTAAGCTCTGAACATCTTTGGTACTTAGCAGCTTGGCGTGATCATCCTTGAAGTGCCTTTGAGTGTTGCATGATGCTCAGCTTCTTCAGTTACTCAACCACTTCTGATGATCCCTTGATGAACTGCCTTGAAGATCATTCTTCTGGATACATGATGGCTGCACATGATGGGTTTCTAAGATGGCTGTAAGCTCTTCTGCTAGGTACTTAGAAACTTTCTCATGCTTGAAACCATTATGGGGTTGGTGATCTTCTTTCTTGATACTTGATGCCTTCTTATGATGGACTTGCTAAGATGACTGTAGGCTCTTCTCTCTGGTACTTAGAGTCTTCCCATGATGGACATCAAGATGACATGATGCTCTTCTTTCTTTTGGCAGTTCAGAACACTCTTCTTGTAATAGAACTCACTTCTACTTCTTTCTTTGTCTGACTCTAAGTGTTCTTGGTGGATTGTAGAGTGAGCCTTCGGACCTTCATTGGTCACTCACTATTTTACGTTGGTTAGATCAGTCCACCATTTCTCCAAACTCAGCAACTCTCGATATTTGAAGCTCTTGCGTATTTATACTCCTTCCCAATCCTTCCGTTGGAAAGTAGCCGTTGAAAGCTATTCAAATATCTTCACTGATCTCGAGTTGACTGAGGTATACTGTAGATGTGACATGTCATACTTTTCTGACACTACAGTTTACCGTTTTACCTACCCCATCAGAGATGTCACTTTAATGTCTTGGGCAGGTCGAAGACTTTATTTCCTCCTTCTGATTTCTCGATCAGAGGTTGTTCTTTTGCATCGATGCTCTCAATAAGCTCTTGTCCAAATATTACCCTTCAGATTAAACCGTTGCCAATTCTTTAGTCTTTAGCTATTCGAACTCTACAATTTTGATGCATGTCTTTATGGACCTGATCGTAGTGTCTTATTGACTGGTAGAGACAACACTACGATATTGAGGAGTGTTCACTTGATCTTTAGTGTAGAACACCTCTTCCTCTTTTTCAGCAAAGTGCTTCATTACTCGCTTTGCCTCATTTGTTCTCAGATATTGATGGCTTGATTCCTTGCTCTGGCCTCTTCTGAATAACAAGACACTTTAGATTTGTGGCGTGTCCAGCTCGCTTTCTCCTTGTGATCTCCCGTTCACTTATCATCAATGGACTGACCCAATGCTTAATCACTTTAGCCTTGTTCTTTAGAGGCTGACCAGTATCTCAGTGTGTACTCCATTAGTTCCTTTTTCATTTAGCAAACACTACGATCTTGGTTGCTTCCAAGATCGTTGTCATCTTTTTACTTGACAACTACTGCATGTGCTGACTTTCCTTAGTCAGCTATTGAAGTCTTCTTATGATCATCTTGTGGAAGAATTCATCTCGAATGGCGTCGCAACTCAATCTTGATGCTAATTGGGTTGGTGCTTAGGTCTTCTGTTAGCTTGCATGCCATTGATTGAGTGCTCTCTGGTTTCCTTCAGATGGGACGTATTTATGAAGTGTCAACCAGAGGCTTTATTCCTTTGGATATTCTGGGATTGCTCATTCGTTGAGACTCGTATTTGCTCTACAATTCTGCCTTGGCATTGTGAGCACAACTGTTGAGGTCTTAGTTCTGCACTCTACGATTCAAACTTTGGGCGTCGCGCGGTACACACGACTCGAGATCGATCTTGACACTCTACGATTTCTATCATTATGTTTATTGTCTTCATCTGATCTTGCTCGACTACGATCTCTGCCTTTTATACGATCAGTAGACTCTGCGATTCTGAGTGTAGTATACGATACCTTACTTGACCGAGTAGATTCTACGACTCCGAGTGTAGTCTACGATCCTTTACTTGTTTTCGGCAGATGCTTGGTCACTTTTTCAAGCAGTCATGCCTCACGATTCGAGAACACGACTTCCTCGGCAGACTCATCGCATCCGAGGAAGTTCTCCTCGACACACTACGATACTTCCTCGTCTTTCCTGGAAGTCTACGAACTCCGAGATCAACTATCTTGCAGACTACGATTCTGCCTCGATAGCTCTCAATTTTTCCTTGACTCTCCTGACAGACTACGATTTTTGGTACAGTGCTCGACGATCAGATAAGCCTATCTATTACAACATAAGATCAACCTAACATGTTTGATCTTTCTATATTTATAGTCCTTGTACATCATTTCTTTTTAAGGACTTTACAAAGCTGTTTTGCTTATGTAGGATTAACCTTACACATTTGATCAATTCATTCTAAGTCCTTGTACATATGTTTCTATTATCTATTAAAGGACTTTACAACTTTTCTTATTGCAAGCATAGTTGCATATTCATTCATATATCATAATCAAATCATATGTAAATAGAAATGTCATTCACATGCTTATTCCTGACAGTTATGTTCATGTACATGAATGTGGTCATGTAGTAATTATTATTGTGGATCTAGAAGTGTCCTATGAGTCCTATAAATAGTCTTGTACTTGGATCATTTTAATCAAGTGAAATTAAAGTATTCTTAAGTGTTCTTCAAAGTTATATTTCACTTCTTTTATAATTTATCATCTTCCATAAATTTCCAACAGGTATTTTCAATGTTATAGTACTCTGGTTTCACAGGGAATCACATAGGCTTTCTGGAGATGAAACTTCTTTCAAATTAAAGCTGAATCTTTTTCAGGCATGCATTGAGGCCTTCCAAACTTTAAAAATTAGTAATTTAGTGTCACAGGTTGGTAAAGTTAACATAAGCTTCTCTTATACTAACAAAAATTGTTATATAACAGGTGAATTCTATTCCAATGAATAAAGAAAGATAAATAAAATCAGAATTTTTTATTTTCTCATATCAGGTATGTTCATTAACTACTATACTTCGCTAAATTGGTGAACATATGATGTAGATAGGAGTACTGAGATATATGATTGTGTAAGTCGTAAGAAAAACTAGAAACATGTTAACAAATAAATGCAAGGGGAGGTATACACAGGGTGAAGACAATGAGGATAATGTTCTTGAAATTTTCCAAGGTCCGTTTTGAGGAAAGAAGAAAAAGCACATTAAACCTATAGATAAGGCGAATTATACCTAAGTGTCAAATTCTCTTTCTGCCACTAGTCTGTAAAATTAAAATGGACAAACCAGACAATAATGAAAGAGGCCAACCTTATAATTAAAAAGGAAGGGGTAAAAAGTAGAAAAAACTGTCACGGTGTCAACTCCAGTCCCTCTACCCCTTCCCACAGGCCCTCTAACCTAGGTTACCAGGGAACTCTATTTGCGAACTAGGAACTATCTTTCCTTCGTGGTGCAGGAATGCAAGTACCTTTTATATTTCACCAATAGGTAGCATTTCCTGAACCTAATTTCGTTCCCCATACCGATCCACGTTCCTGGTAACCCTTCTTTCCACTCTCTACCTTTCACCAAGAAATAGTGCAAATAGAAGGGGAAAACAAAGAATATGTATAACCCTCCCAAACATGAGCTAGAGTATGATAAAAGTTTCTCACTACCTTGCAAAGTTTGTAAAAGAAAGTATTTCGTAGATCCACAACATCAGATAAAGTAAGCTGATGAATGCACATAGTTCTCTTCAGTTTCTTTAAAAGGCACAACCCAGAATTTAATAAAGAGTTTGAACTGTATAGATAACCTAAGTGTGGACAAGAAACAGAAATATATGTATGCAAGTATCTTAGATAGGGCTCCATGATGTCCTCTGCAAAAGTGAAACACACAATTAGCACTGTACCACAACATGTATGACACTGAAGCTACGATCGCATACCTGCTAATGCAATTCTTAAGATGACATTTCTAATGGAATGCCCGACAAAACTGAGCTTGATATTTCTTAAGGCTCCAAATCTGGAGACTTATCCATTTTCTTTTTCACAAAAGAAACTACTTCTTGAGCTAGCCTTAGTCCCTGTTAACGCTAAATTTTGTACGCCTGACGAAATCACCAAAACAGCAGGCCAAAATCACGTTAACAAGTTAATTGTATTGTATGAAATCAAACTAATAAAATACACCCACATAAACATAAACAAAGATATAAAATATAAACACAAGAATTTACGTGAAAACCTAACTGAAAAAAAAACACTAAGAAAGAGATAAATCCACTATAATAATATTGAGAGTACAAAGTGTTTAATTGTGTCATATGCTATCATGTTTTGTGATCGATAAACCATTGCGTATTACTGTATTTATAGTGGTCATGTCCACCAGAATCCAATCAGGAGTAGAAGTCCTTTGTAGAATCACCTTATAACTACAATTAATGGTTGATAGATTCATTCCCAAATTAAACCTCAGTATACCACTAAATAAAAAAATACAATCTTACTTTAATGAGGACTCTTCCACTGTCAAAATAAATCCAAATAATCGTATCCCAACATTGCCCCCAGCCTCTTATTTATAAGAAACTTAAAATAAGAGATTATACAAATTTATACCAACCGAAAATTCATATCTTCTGAAGACGAATTTTCACACCCGAACTCCATACGCCAAACGAAATTTTTTAACTCGCAATACCGCCGTGTCACTCCTCTTGTTCACTCCTAAGACAGACAAACAACCAACCTTATCACTACCAAAGATATAAAGAACCAACCTATATACCAACTAAACCAACCTTATCACTACCGAAGATATAAAATATCAGTCTTATCACGATCGAATACACAGATAATCGAGCTAACCTTATCACAACCGAACCAACCTTATCACAACCGAACAAACCTTATAACTACCGAAAATATAAAGAACCAATCTTATACCAATCGAACCAACCTTATCACTACCGAAGATATAAAGCACCAACCGAATCAACCTTATCAATCCCGTTCACCGCAAAAGGGTCGAACATGTCCCACCGAACCTCCAAACAATCTTGTTCATTGCCAAAGGGTCTAACAGATGCAACCGAACCTCCAATCAATCATGTTCACCGCCAATGGGTCGAATAGGTCCAATCGAACCTTCAATCAATCCTGCTCACAAACAAAGGGTCGAGCAGGTCCCACCAAACCTCCAAACAATCCTGCTCACCAACAAAGGGTCGAGTAGATCCCACCAAACCTCCAAACGATCCTGCTCACCAACAAAGGATCGAGTAGATCCCACCAAACCTCTAAACGATCCTACTAACCAACACAGGGTCGAGCAAATCCCACCAAACCTCCAAACGATCCCATTCACCAACAAAGGGTCTAGCAGATCCCACTAAACCTCCAAACAATCCTACCCACCAACAAAGGGTCGAACAAATCCCACCGAAGCTCCAAACACCCTAACATTCGCACAAAGGCTAAACGCATCTCCGAACATAAAATAATTGTTTGCCCAAAGGCTGAACACACACCACCAAACCTCCAAAAACACTAAAGTAGATAGCCAAAGATAGAATGAAGTCAATATAACATAATTCGAAGTATCATAGGTGAACATCTCAGACCGTTGAAGCTTACACCAAGCCTGTGTATCCTGCCCCCCATCTAATTCAGCCCGAATAAATAAATAAACTTGAATCAAATATCAATTTTATATCTTGCCCAAAAATATTTTCTCATGCTACTTTTGTTGTCATGCCAAAAAGAATGACAATAACCAGTAATCCAAGTCCGAATTACTCTCCCACCAGTAGCCTATATATCCGAAGTGTTCTCCCACCGGTAACTTCCATATCCGAAGTACTCTCCCACCAATAGCTCTCATATCCGAAGTACTCTCCCGCCAGTAACTTCTACATCCGAAGTACTCTCCCACCAGTAGCCTCCATATTCAAAGTACTCACCCACCAGCAGCTTCTATAAATATACTGCGACCCTCCATCTCCACCATTATCTCTCCTCGACCAGATTTTGCAATTTGAAAAAAGAGAACCACTTATCTGTTATGCGTAAGATCTCCCCTTCTTGATAAATAGATGATTTTAATTCAATATTAGAACAAGCGTTTCCCACATATGGTGCCAATATTAACGCCAAATTTTGTACGCCTAACAAAATCACCAAAATAGCAGGCCAAAATCTCGCTAAAAAGTTAATTATATTATATGAAATCAAACCAATGAAATACACTCACAGAAACATAAATAAAGAGATATAAAATATAAACACAAGAATTCACGTGGAAACCTAACTGGGAAAAAACTATGGAGAGAGAGAGAGAGATAAATCCACTATAATAATATGGAGAGTACAAAGTGTTTATTTGTGTCATATGTTATTGTGTTCTGTGTCCGCTAAAACATTGCTTATTGCTGTATTTATAGCTGTCATGTCCACCAGAATCAAATCGGGGGTAGAAGCCCTTTGTAGAATCAATTTATAACAATAATTAATGGTTGGTAGATTCCTTCCCAAATTAAAACTTTTTATCCCACTAAATAAAAAAACACAATCTTACTTTAATGAGGACTCTCCTACTGTCAAAATAAATCCAAATAATCACACCCCAACAGTTCCATTTCTCTGAAGTCACCATATGTTTTGTCTTTATTCACCTCTGACATAAGAAACTCTACCTTTGGATCCATTAAAAGTAGATGATGCCCCTATTTATGAATCAAAATAATAATCTTCAATCCATTTATAACGAAACTACAGTTTCGCTATGTACCATGCATGATATAGATTTCATAAATAATATTGCGACAATTAAACACAGTACTCTAGGTAGCTCACCTTGCAATTTTAAAATGAGGATTTATATAGAGTGCTCCACATTTATCATCCAAAACTTTCAGTATATATAACAAATTCAGGGATTCCTTTTGTATCCCGTAGATTATCAAAGTCGGAATACTATGTAAGGACAACTTTCAGAGTCTATAAAGAGTAGATAAATAAGGGCAAACGTCACATCTCAAAGTGTTTACTTCAAAAAGAAGTATCTCAAACAGTCATAATTAAGTCATGTTAAGCACATGCCAAATTATCTTACTTTCATTTAGCATAGTAAAGAGCACCATTTAGTTTTACGAATATATTGAAAAGGTATATCTTTAAACAGATTCTACAAGACTCAAGATAACGTGTTAACATAAAACATGTGGAATGTGCGACGAACGTTAATAATGTAAAATGAATGAATGATGAAATTTAAATCAATCGAATGGAATGTTAACGGATTCAGAATAAAATTTTGTCCGGAGAAAATTGAAGTATGTAAGATAAGGGAAAAAATAGCTTGGGAACATATCCGTTCCGAGTTAAAATGAACAAGTTACGAGATTGTAAAGTAGGCGATCTATACGTGAAAGAACACTTAAATTTTTTTTTTTAAAAATTAAGGTTACGAGCTAAGGGCCTAACGCCGCCCAACAAAGGGGGAGCCGATCTGGCAAAGCACCAACCCGGAGCTGTGCATCGCTAACCTCTGGCCGCAATACTGGGTTTTTGTGCAGAGAGTGGAGCCGCAGCGCCCTTAAAAGGAAAATTCCTGACATGAGCTTTTTATTATCTAACTTTTGGATGGTAATTAAGGGGCAAGTATGAATTTAATGTTTATGAAAAGAAACATCTTAAAAGATGAATAAAACCTTGAGTTTGACGAGGAAACGTCGAATAAAGGTTATAAAACGACAAACGCAAAGTACGTAACCAATATCCGGGGACCGTATTCGCGTTAAAATGAACGTGTGGGATTGCTATGATTGTAATTCCTTGGACGTTGAGGGAAGAGGGTGACTTATAACATTTCGATGTTATATTATCATAATAAGAGTTTAGTGTAAAGCGTATAAACACTGTGAAGGCAGCGTAGTTACGATGAATGATCGATCTTAACATGCAATGAACAATATGGCTTAGACATCATGAGAGGATGATGAACATGATGTTTATGTAATGGATCACGAAGGACAGTGATTAAAACCTTAAGTAGAAGTTGAATGGAGGTTTAAACGACGAACAACATGAACGCATAATACGTAAACGATCCTCGTGAATCGTATTCGCGTCGGGCAAACGTTCTAAGCATACATTAGTTATATGACTTAGAAATTAATGAAGGTACTAAGTAAGATATGAAATTATCAAGAAAGCCATAACGAACGGTAATAAGATTAATGAAAGTCCGAGTGTGAGTCGGATAGAGAATGTTAGAATGAAACGTAAGCGTTAAATACTTTAACCGACGTGAGAGTCTTGAGTGTACGTGTGACAACTCAAAAATTTAAAGGATCTTGAATGATTAAATTAAATGTTAAAGAATAAAACCTAGATTAGAAATAGAGGATTAATTAAAAAATTTAAAGAACCTATACGGTTTAATAAATTTTAAGCAATGTAAAGAAAATTAAATGTCAATGATCGAATTGTTGAATAGTATGAAATGAGAAGATAAAGAATAGATGTGAGAAAATATGGGTTTTGAAAATTCAAAACCCTAGAATGGATTTATATGTGTATGTGAAGGTATATTAAAAATAAGGTATTATGATACCTTTAAATTTTAATGAATTAATCGAGAAAAGTAATTATGTTAGAAATTTTTATAATGATATATGTGGGAAATTTATTAAGAAAATAAATTTTAATGAAGAGATATTATAAGGATAAAGTGAATGTGTATATGTATATGTACATATATATTTAGTGATGTGTTATATATATTTTAGCAAGAGAAATAATTAATTAAATTAATCATATAAGGATATTAGATCACATTAATTATTTATCCATGATACATTGTGATTTATGTGATATATGTATGTGATTAAATAAATAAATATATTAAGTATATATATTTATTTATTATATAAAGAAAAATTAAATAGAAAGCTACATAACCTAATTATACATTAGGTATGTGAATTAAATAACCTAAAAGGTTATCTTTATTTAGTGGTCCTAGTATTTTAATTATATATTAGTGACATAATCAGAATTGACCCGTAAATTGGATTTTTCCGAATTTAAGTTTAAAGAATTAGTTATTAATAAAATAAATTTTTATTAATAATATTACGTGTTATGTGTTTATTAATCGTTCTAGAACCTAGAATGATTATAAGTCGGGAGGATTCTGGCTACGAGCTAGATTGAACGAGTAATAATTTTCAAGACAAAAATGAATATTTTCTGGGAAAAAGACGAAATAGGCACTATTCACTTGACGAAACCTAAGGGTTAGGGTTTGAATAACCTAAGCCGTTCTGAGAGTTCGGTATGTCGAAATGACATTCTGTCGAAAGATTTGACGATAATATATCTTGAAAAGTTAAGTAAGCCGATAAAAGTTTTTCTCGAAAAACGTGCAAAAATCGGACGAAATAAAAATGATTTAAAAATCTTGTTATGTACTTTTCATTCATTTAGCTACGTTAGGTAAAACGTGAAGGAAAACGCGCTTATAAAAAAAGTGTTTTCAGCTTTTCAAAAATCAAGAAGAATATGTAAAAGTTAATCGGTAAAGGAAAGATGAAATATCCAAAAATATTTGGATTCCGAGAATCGCAGTTTTTAAAACTGTCGGACGAAAACCAGAAAGACGGAACCACGTAACTTAAAGACTAAGTAGACTTAAGGGCTAAGTTAACTTAACACTTAAGTAATGAATAGTATGGAGGTGTGAATAGTAAGGAGATTAAGGGGGTGAAATGACTATTTTGCCATAGCTTTGAAAAATCTATAAATAGGAAGCTAGATTTCATTTAAGTGAGATTTTGAAAAATCCTACACTAGAGAGAGAGAGAATTCGGATGGAGAGGGAGAAGGAAGAGCATGAGCATGAATGTTCGGATAAAAAATGTTCATGAAATGGAAAAGCTAGCAAATCGCCGGTTTTGTCTAGCGGAAGAAAAATAAAGAGGAAAGGTATTAAAACCTAACTTCTATGTTAGATTTTCTTTAAGTTTTATATGTTTTAAACATAACTTAATGAGAATAAGAAGTAGATAATGTTAGGGATGATTTCACATGGTCGAAAT
Organism: Panax quinquefolius; assembly: GCA_020205615.1. Lineage (NCBI taxonomy): Eukaryota > Viridiplantae > Streptophyta > Magnoliopsida > Apiales > Araliaceae > Panax > Panax quinquefolius. Next base: position 95,249,094 of record CM035154.1, read on the forward strand.
CATGAGAAATAAGAAAAATAAGAATTTGAAGTTTAGTATATAAATTTCTTAAGGAAGTATAAGATTCGTAATGAATTAGAACGATCCGAGTGGATTATATCAATAAGTAGATGAAATAAGTAAGGAATAATGTTCTATAACATCAAATTCCAATAAAAAGTGAAATCGTAATCCAAAATATCGATTAAAATGAAGAACGAATGAAGAACACGCGAAGAACGTTGTTGATGGACAAATTTAAAACCATCGTAGGATAATTGTTGTTGATGGACAAGTTTAAAACCATCGCATATAAGTTTGATGCATATTGCTTGGTTAGGAACGGTAGAAACATACATGAAGAATGGATTAAAACTTAGCTATAACGAAGTTATGGCAAAAATTTTATAAAAGATAAATGAGAAGTACAAAGTTAGTAAATGAACCCGAAAATGTAGGGTTTCATAAGAATTTGAGAGGACATAGAAAACGTAAGTCGGGGACTCAATAATGAACAAATTCCGAGTTCGGATGACCGAATTACGGACGAATAAACAAAAAGCGTTAAAAACGTAAAATAAACGAAGGGTGAAGATCAAGCCAATCGAATGGCACGTTAACAGATTCAGAATGAAGTTCTGTCCAAAGGGGATTGAAGTACGTAAGATAAGGAAGAGAATGGCTTTGAAATGACCTCATTCGGAGTTATAACAAAGGAGTTATGAGATCGGGAAGTAGCGTCTCAAAATGAAGTTAACACTTAGAAGAAATTATCAAGAATTAGGGCTTGGCACCGTGGCGCCAACCATGCCTTGTAAGGTGGCACTGCAGCGCCAGACTAGAGAGCCGGGTACTACAAACTCGCGCCGCGACGCAAGAGATAGAAGGGATAGTGGTGCCGCAGCACCAGTGTAGGGAAAAAGCCAGAGAAGAGCTTTTAACTGCTCAACTCTTGGGGAAAACGTACGGGAAGATAAAGAACATAATGTTCAACTAATGTAACACTTAAACAAGTGAATTAAACCTTTAATGAAGGTCAAACGAAAAGATTATATGAGATTAAAAGACAAAGAATGTAGATGCGGGTTATGTAACCGATGTCAGGGACCGTAGTCGAAATTAACGAACGTGAGGGATTGCTATGGTTGTGATTCCTTAGACATTGAGAAATGAGGGTAATGAATAACATTTCGATGTTATGTCATGCTAGTGAGAGATAAGTGTGAAGCGTATAGACGCTGTAAACGCAACGTTGTTGCGATGAACGATTGGTCTTAGCATACAACGAACGGTGTGGCTTCGACACTAGGAACGAGTAATGAACATGGAGTTCATATAATGGATAACAAAAGTATTAGTAAGATGTGAATTATCGAGAAAGCAGTAATGAACGGTAATAAGATTAATGAAAGCCGAATGTGAGTCGGATAAGAATGAATCCCGAGGTATAACATTTAGTTATTAGAAAGCTAAAAAGGAATAAGAAATTAACTTAACGATCATATAGTTTAATAGTTCGTATAAGTTAAGATAAGTTAAGTTGTAGTACAATCGTAACCTTTGATGGTTGACATATGGGAGCTGGGCTAAACAATTCCTTCAGAGAGCGAAGGTATATACAAAATCGGGCAACCGATCTAACTTATGTTATATGCGATTGCAAGGGTAGTATTTAGACAGAACTTGTTTGTTGGTTGTTTTTGTGAAAACCACTCAGAGTACCATATGGACTACTAGCAAAGAAATGATGTGTCTTTGAGTCTTAGAGAAGTAATAAGAAGAAGATAAGAATGTAAAACATCAAAGATGATGAACGATAAGTAAGAGATCTCTCAGATGTCATGAAGTCAGTAGAGCAGTAGTGAAAGTGGTCGCGTAAACTTAGGTTGCAAGAACGCGAACCCTAAGAAGTAAAGTTAAGTTAACTAATGCATAAGTCAAAGATGTATGACTAATTGGTGTATGTGGTGTTTTCTTATGTGTTATATAGGAACTGGAATGAGTAGTTCAGCGTAAGCTATAGCTGTGCGTAAGGCAAGTTTCCTAACTTCATTCATATTTCAAATGAATGCTAGTTTCTTAAACTTCTCAGATGTTGAACTTGAGAAGTTCTGTCTATATGTTAATGTGCGATATTTGTACAAGGTGGTAGAACGTATGAGGCCTTGTGCCATAATATGAACACTTCGGTGTTTCTATGAAATGAACTGTTCAATAAGAGAATGCTCTGTTTATACATGATCCGTTATTGTTAAGTCTGTGCTAATGATTCTAGCCAGACAGAATGTGTATGAAAAAGGTAGAAGAATGAAAGTATTTTAAAATATATTGTTTTAAAATGATAGGAATTGAGATTATTCCTATTATTCAAGCTGCTTCATAACCTTTGTTCGGTTATTGAAGTCTTAAAAAAATGTTTGAATTCTTGAAGATGTTTGTTCAACTGTGATGACTTGCTGGGCAATTGAATGCTCACACTTGCTTTAAATGAAAAACATTTTCAGTGAACGATGTTAGAAGAACTTAAGGATCCCGTAAAGATCAAGCTGACGGTATCCAGATAAAGTACCATTCAGAATGTGGATGAGCGAGAAGATCAAGTGAAGACTTGTAATATAAAATAAGTTAAATTAACTTAAATTAGTTTAAAGAACTGTTATGTATCCTTGGTGGCGGATAAAAGTCACTCTTGTAAGATGAAATGAATAATGTATTTATAATTATTTGTAATGAAAAAGGTTATATGGTTTTTAGAACCTAGAATTTGAGAGTGTATGTTGTTATATTTCAGTATATAATAATGTATGTTTGGAAGAAGATGGGATCGTGACGTACGAAATCCGAGTGTGAAGATAGACCGGATTTTGGGGCGTTACATAATCTAAGAGATTTGTGGACTATGTCTCAACCTATTAAATTATTTTGTATGAATATGTGAGTAAATGAATATGAATATTATGTGATTGTTTATATTTGTTTATTATATAAACAAATAAAAGAAACTAATGTAACCCTAATTATATATTAGGAATGAAAAATTGAATAACTTAAGGGTTATGGTATGGGAAAATAATGGTATTGAAAATATATACTAATCCCAAGAGATTTATTTTATACATCTCAATTAATTAATTTTATAACCTAATTAAAGCAAGTCTAATTAGGTTAAGAAATTAAATGTACATGAGTAAGGATTTGTATTCTAATTGAGTAAATGGAAACCTTAATTAAATGATTAGGATAAGATAAAATTAAAAGTATTGGACTATGATAATTTTCAAAGCCCAAGAAACTAATTAGAGAGCTCAACACATTAAATTACACTACAAAAAAATGGGCCTTTTGCAACGATTTTTCGGGCAACGACTTTATAAGTCGTTGCTAAAAGTATATGTTTAGCAACGAATATTGTCATTCGTTGCAGATTGTATCAGGCTTTCACTTTTTGCAACAAAATTCATAAGTCGTTGCAAAATTTCGTTGCTAATTCATTGGCGGGAAAAAATTTCGTTAGAAATTCGTTGCAAAATTTTCGGCCACTTGATTTCCCGTCAATGGTGGCAACGAAATTTTTTTTTGTTGTTAAAAATGGAGCTTTAGCAACGATTTTTCAGTCAACGACTTTATAAGTCGTTGCTAAAAGTGTATGTTTAGCAACGAAACTTACCCTTCGTTGCAGATTGTGTCAGGCTTTCACTTTTTGCAACGAAATTCATAAGTAGTTGCAAAATTTGGAAACAAAATTCGTTAAAAATTCATTGCAAAATTTCATTTCTCCTCATCGTGGGCAACACAAGTTTTTTTGTTGCTATATTTCATTGCCTAATATGAACCACATTCATTGGCAACAATTTTTATTTTCGTTGCATATTTTATACAACTTTTTGCAACGACTATTAAAATGTTGACTTAAATTAAGATAATAATAATAATAAAAGTACTAATAATAATATTAATAACAATAACAATAGTAGTAGTAGTAGTAGTAATAATAATAATAATAATAATAATAATAATAACAACAACAACAGTCAAAATAATAATAGTACTAATAATAATAATAACAATAACAGTAATAATAATAATAATAATAATAATAATAATAATAATAATAATAATAATAATAATAATAATAATAATAATAATAATAATAAAACATTATTATTAAATCATTGAAGGATACAACGTGCATAAATCGACAAGCAATAATATATGACCAGATGTCAAACATTCTGCTTACTATCTTGAATGCTATAAAAATCATCATCTCCATCAACAGTTTACAAGTAGAAAGTAAGCATGCAAACTGTGAACAATCTTAAGGCAATCAACAGTTTTTGATCTTGCAACCCGATTACTCGCAGAGTCAAGACCATCATAACTATAAATATTCTGAAGAACTTGGTATAAGTTTCATATTAAGTGTTTAAGAAACTGAGGCTAAAGGAATAGACATTTTTAATAACTCCAACTCTGCAAGCATCTCATGAATAATAAGTGAGACAACAAACTACCCTTCAAGTGGTTAGATCATCGACTCCAACTATGAACGCTCTTGGAGAGGTTGGAATACTACTATTGATGAGCAGAAATATGATTACGAGAAGTTACAAGAATTGCTTACTGCAATGTGCTTCAAGTTATTTGACAAAAAAGAAGACATTGATGTGTGGCGTAAGTCCTCGACAATAGTCGTTATAAGCGACTTGATACTCTGCACACATACCCACCAAAGTGTGATGATGGCATCGAACCCGATTCAAAGATGGTACACTCCACTCCGGCCTTGTGTTGTTGTTCCAAACAAGAAGCTCAAAAGGGTAGCAATACCAACCATTCCCCAATGGCCGAAAGGTCGCATGTTGCACCGTAACGTGTTTACGATATTCGTGGTGGCGGTGATGGCACCTTCAATCATGATGTCGAGAAATGGAAAGTGCGATCAAAGCACTACTAAGAAGTCGATCCTCGCAATTGGCGGTGATAAGATAACAAATGTCATGGACATGAGTACGCTTTATGGAGGTTTCATTGCTTCTTTGTGATTGACGATCCCTTATGGGTGATGAATGTTGTATCCTCCTATCGCCGAGAATACACTTGCCGTAGTCTTTGACAGAGCCTCAGCGAACCATACGATGGTAAGTATGAATTTATGTGCAAACTGACGTCTTAACATACATTTATGACCAGATGTCAAACATTCTGCTTACTATCTTGAATGCTATAAAAATCATCATCTCCATCAACAGTTTACAACTAGAAAGTAAGCATGCAAACTGTGAACAATCTTAAGGCAATTGCGCAGTTTTTTGATCATGCATGACGATTACTGCAGAGTAAAGACCATCATAATTATAAATATTTACGAAGAACTTGGTATAAGTTTCATATTAAGTGTTTAAGAAACTGAGGCTAAAGGAATAGACATTTTTAATAACTCCAACTCTGCAAGCATCTCATGAATAACAAGTGAGACAACAAACTACCCTTCAAGTGGTAAGATCATTGACTATAGAATGCAACTTCTATCAACTTGTCAGGTTATAAATAAGAAGAACTAAAATGGTACTGACACAAATATCAAGGGATATGGGAACTTTTCTTTACTAATGGATGAGTAACTAATTCGAGATACTTTAAAGTCACAAACAGAAGAATATGACTAGTTTAGAAATTTTTAAGTAACATACATGCAACAACATGTCTGACAGATAAAAGAAAAGGAAAAGCTTCAAGAAAATCAATAAGTTGGCCATTACAGTCCATGAAAAACATGAAAATTATGATTACCTTAACATTAAAATATCAAGTGTAATCGCAAATTCCAAAGAAAGAATATTCATTTAGTATATCTAAAAATTTATCCTTGATTGTACAACATTTTCCTTTCTAGTTTGAATTTAAAACTCTCCACATATTGGGTTGTCGAGTATGTCCTCGTGCATGCAAGTAAAGGGAACCATTGTTTCTACAGTGTACTTTAACTGCATGTCACATATTTAGCACCATATTTTTCTTGGTAAAAACTGGCAGTAGTAAAAGACTAGGAAATAAATTTTGCAAAATCATGCATATCCAATAAACTGTCCTCCAAAAACTTTACCAAATTTTATAGCATCCAGTAAGGTGATTCCTTAGATAATGTTTACCTTCAAGCAAACACAAACTATATCACCCAGTATCATTTACCAGAAACTGAATTAAATAGATTACCTTGATATACAGGATTGAAGTATCTGCGATCTATTGAAACAGAAGAAGGATCCACTTTATTGAGCTTGTGAGATAAAGAGGGTGTCTTTGTTACTTTTCTATGGCTTCTATTATTCCTTTGAATACCCATTCCACAGCCTATCGGTTTCGATCCACAAGCTCCCATATTCGCCACTTTTTTTAATGGGCGAAACAGATCAAGTTTTCTTATTTGAGCTATGTTCCAGCTCTGCAAATAAGAGATAATCAAGTAGTATCAGACCCAACTTTACTGAGAAACATTAAATGATAAAGAGGGTGGCTTATATTAATTAAATAGATTTACTGAACCCAATTTCCAATCCAACAATAAGAACAATTAGAAACCTTCAAAATTCGCTAAAATCTAAGAACTAAATATTACAGTGAAAATTCTAGTTTGAAAGGGGTAAATGAATAGAGTTATACTCCATGAGTTGTTAATAGAGTGATACTCCATATATATATATATATATATATATATATAAATTGAACAGAGTGACACTCCATGAGTGGTATGATTAGCGTTCTATGTCAATGTGATTCATTGTGTGTTCGTACTAGCATAATAGAAATATATAAATAATTGGCAAGTGGCACGTTAGCACCATACCCATGCAAAGACTAATTTGCGCTGCGTGGTATCCATCACGCGGAACCAATAAAGAGCGGAAGAGTGATAACATGAGACAATGCAAAGAAACACTCGACAAAGAAAGATCACCCACAACACTCAGACTTAAATCTGCAGATAGGTGGCCATAAAACGCCTCTAACTGCGCAACTTGAAGCTCGAGACAAAAATCTCATCCATACCAAACACCACCCCTCAAAAACAAAGCCCAACAAAGAACTCGCAAATCAACAACAAAACACAAGAAGACACCTGGCTAGACCCAATCACAAAGAATAGGCTATGATAAAATTGGAGACAAGAGTAAAAGACTAAGATTGAGAAATTTTGAGTAGAAGACTGGGATGCAATACATACCACAATATCAAGCCAGCCAATTGCTAGTGCAGATGATACAACTTCCCAGTACTTTATAAATACCTTCAAACCAATATCAGGATGTGAGGTAATATGCCGACCAACAAGTACAAGAGCTATTTTTGTAACAGATATAAAAGAGTCGCAGAACCTTCTTTCAATAGCAGTTTGAACAAGCTTATCACGCAAAGCCTCTGGATCAGCTTCAACAATAATACATAGTAATGTTGATGAACCTATATTCTAGCAATGCTGAATTTGAACATGTATTGGACCCAAGAGGCATATACAAGTTAAGACAGTCCAAACAAGTTAACAAATTCAGAACAAGACAGTCCAAACAGAAAACATAGACAAAACCAACCAATCTTTGGCCTAAAACAAGTTAAGAACTGTAACAATAGAAAACTATCAACTACAACAATAGATTAGCTAAATCAAATCTTTCCAACGTATTTAAACAAAATTAGAAAATCAAAATCCAAATACCATCCATTATACTACAAATTATTGATTTACCAAGTCTAACATAAAGTTCAACATTAATATCCAAGATTTGGTAGTGTCCACAACAAAAGTTCTAACAGTTTTGAATGTCCATAAATATCGATCAAGAGTTGTTTCCACTCTTTTTCGTCCTCGAGCTCATCGTTACCTTGAATCAACTGTAGAAATTATGGATTGTCGGCTAACTTGTTAAGTAAATTCTCAAGATTGTCCATCCTTTTTCCTTGTGCCTGAATGGTTGCTTCAAGCTCTTCATTTTTTTTGTGAGACGCTTTTAACTCTGCTGCCAATGCAACTTTTTCTTTATCGATAGACGAAGACTTCCCTGCTCGAGGTCCAAATCCAAAGCCAATCAATCTCCCTGCCTTCTTACCCAACACTCGAGTCATAATCTCCCTTTTGTCATTATTGTCAAAATTTCCAGATTCTTCGTTCATCTCAAAGGTGCATCCAGGCTCAAGTAATTTCATTTCATTTTGAGATATTAACAACAAATGCAACTAATTCATTACATAATCCTAACTTTAAAAACAAGATAAAGGTTTGTATAATTTTCAGGTTATATCCAGTCGTTTGTTTCCTTTTTCTAATGCGTGCTCTTGTAACCTTCAATTGGATCTCCATGAAAATCAAATTAGAATAAGGCTTACACAATCTCAAGTAAATTTGACTCCACAAAATAACTTATATCAAGCAAGATAAGGCTTAGTGGTCCCAATAAGTTGCCTTAGCGATTGTCAACCACCACAATGAGACATCTTTGCAGCTCAAAGTTATGCCCACATCACCTTATTGTTTATCCTCCTTATATGTCTAGTCAAGAAACAAACCCTTCTCAACCCATGCCAGAAACCCTTCCAAACAGCATGCCGATACAAATGCCATTTTTAGGAATTACTCAACCCCCCATTCCTAGCCGTGCAGAAGCTATGTCTTATGGGTATGGTGGGTTTAGTAGACCAGTTTAGTAAAATTAAACACTCAATGGCCTATTAGGCGATCTTAAAAGATCTTACTTGCTTAAAATAATAGGCTGGTTCACACAAGAATGATTTTGAACATATATAATTACATACCTTCTCAGAATGATGAATGACAAATGGTTTTGACCCTTCACTGTGAATGGCATTATTGCCTCAATTTTTCTTGTTTACTTCTGAGCGATGCTGGAAAAAAAATCATTGAAAAAATAATAAAAATCTAATCTTTTAAAAAAACTGAAAATTAGCATATAAAATAAACGATTAAAGTTAGAATAATCATACAATAAATTTTGGTGATGTCCAATAATCACACATTTTAGTCCACTTGGCAATATCAATGTTGTTTGGAGGATTTTTTCTAGCATCTTCGGTTGATTGAAAAGTTTTGAATAATTTGTAAAGCTTACACCTCTACCCTCCATTCCTATCCTTCATTATTCCAAGTGCAACACGCTTCACATGAGGTTTAGAAAGGTCGATATGGAAGCAAGCCTAAAGAAAAAAATAATCCAGCAAAATTAACTAGTTCATGAGATAAAAAATGGCAAAATGAGTGTCATTCTCCATTGATTTATAGACAAGGCACAAAACAAAAACTAATCGCCAAAAAAAACAAATACAGACTCAACTACCTACAACAATATTTGACATAATTTAATATTATGAATCTTACTTCAACCCTTGACAATGATTCTTCAATTTCTCCCTCTATAATATCCTTGAACTTGGTATTCATTGGGAGGTGGTGATAGACCATCAATCCTATCTCTGACGACAACTTAGCAGATTCTGTAGGATCTACGGGCCTTCCTTTACTAGGTGACACATTGATAGCCAACTTCTTTCCTTTTGACTTGGTGAGTTTATCAAGACCAATACCACAAGTAGGTTTGCGTATTTTCTTTGCTGAAGATGAAGTTATTCAAAATATTAGATGTCAACAAGTAAAAGGAACAACAAATTAATAAGAAAACAATAATTATGTATATCATATATAAATATATATATATATATACACACACATGTATAACATATGTCTACTAAATAGGTTTCCATAAAACTCACATTGTGAAGACCCTTGCTCATCAGACATTGGTGTCGGGCCACATTCTGATGGTGGGGTAGAATTTTCACCAACTATAGTGTCATTAGTACATTGCATCGAGGTAGAAATGGGAGTACGCACTTCATTCGCATGACCTTCATTGGCATTCGGTGAACGTGTCATTGAACGTAATTTGCTTGTTCGACCCACAGGTGATGGTTGAGCAGATTGAGTTTGTGATCTTGTGATTGGGCTTCTTGGAGGACTTGATGTTAACATAATTCGTGATCTTATGATTGGGCTTCTTGGAGGACTTGATGTCAGCATAATTCTTCTTTTTACACAAGGATTTGAACCTTCAGTTAAGTTTAGTTCAACTTCGTCATTATCCTCAAAAACCTCAACATTTTGCGAGGCTTAATATTTTCTTGTTTGAGCTGCTCCTTTCCTCTTAAATCCAGGGCCATACATTTTAAAGTAACTATTATGCAAGATGAGTAAATTTCTGAAACTACATAATCAAATCAGTTATATGTATTAGTAAATAAGGCATGTATAGTACTAAAAAGTAATACTTAAGCATGTCGTACATCTCAAACTCATAACTAGGTTCACCATGTATGGCTAAATTCACACATCCAAAAGAAGCTGATTCATTTTTTCAAGTATATCAGCACTAAACAATGAAACCCAAATCAATTAGATAAAACGAGTGGAATATTCCACTACTTAATTTGCCTAACAACAACAATATGAGTTGTCAAATCTAAAATGGAGTAGCACATGAAGAGAATTACATAAACTCAGTTCGGTAGACCAAAATCAAAACACAAACCAGATCGATCCATAAATAATCTATGATATTTACTCCATATACAGCATAATCACAAATAAACTGATTATAAAAACAAACAACAGTATAAATCAAAGTGAATGAGAAGAAAGGGTCTGACCTGCGAAAATTACCTAGCATACTGTTTGGCAGAGAGGATAACTAGCGACTTATTTTGGGAATAAGTGAATGAGAACTGGATGAGAAGAAAGGATAATATATTAATTGGAGCGAAATCTGCCTAGCGCATAATAATTTTGGGAGCGAAATATGATATATCCTAGTGCTAAACAATTTTGGGAGGGAAATATAATATATTGGAGCAAAAATTATAGCGGGAGAAAGTATAATAATTGTGACACCCCCAAAATAGGTCCATTCCATCTAACCCATTCTGAGTCGCCAAATACATGGTACAGAAATAACTACAACTTTATTATTACAACATATAAACTGTGAGTTTAAATACAGATATTACCATCTAGACAATATCCACACGCAAATAAATCCCCATCATAATTATTGATACATTATTTTATAAAAATGGTGAGGACTACTAAACAACTCTCTTTAGAACCTTCATTCCATACCCCGACTAGTACTCACTACATTCTCGCCTCCTGAGAAGAAAAATGGAACAAAAAGGAAAAGTGTGAGCTCAACTAGCCCAGTAAAGAATATTATGACTAAGATAATATACAACAAATTATCGTTAGTCTCCAACAGGGAAAAATCTAATAGAATACAATAGACAACTAGTTTTAAATCAACAACTGCAGCGGAAACAACAATTCATTAAAAGAGTTAAGTAGAGAATGCAAACTACTATATTCTATATATGAATTTAAAAGTTCATCGTTGATATTTTATCCCTATAACATCAATCAATATATATCTGGAATCAAATATTCATCTTTGCACTACAGGCTAAAGATATTCATCAGTTGATCATGTTCATCTAAACACCTGTTCATCTTTGCACTACGGGCCAAAGATATTAATCAGTCGGTTATATTCATCTCAACACCTGTTCATCTTTGCACTACGGGCCAAAGATATTCATCAAGAAATCATTCATCTTTTCACTACAGGCCAAAGATATTCAGTAATATCATCATTTAGGACTGAGGATGATGAAAAATATTTTAAAGAAAACGAATCCAGTGAAACAAAAGAACAAATATTAAGGATTCGTATTTTAAACAATCCAAGTTCAAAAATACTTCATAAGTAATCAGAGTGGAGTAAAATTCAAGAATGATCAAAACATGGATACAATCAAAGCTAGTATCCATAATAGATATTTTGGACAAAAAGAAGAAATTTCATTTTTCTATTGAATAGTCTTTAGTATTCGTGAATAGTCTTTCAGATATCGTGAATAGTGCCGTATACGTGAATAGTAACTCCGACACCAAAAGGTAGAAATTTAACAAAAAAAACATCTTCACACTTTATGAATAGTACTCGTGAATAGTAACTCATGAATAGTAACTCATGAATAGTAACTCATGAATAGTAACCCCGACATGAAAAAGTTCCAAATTTGATAAAAAGTTCCAACCAATATTTCAGCATAATGATATTGAAGAAATAATATCATTTTCGAATAAAATAACATCCCTTACCTCGAAAGACAAGATTACTTAGTTGAAACAGGATATAAGCTATGACTAACTTGCAGACCATATAACAATACTCAAAGTATACTCAAAATACTCACAAGAATACGCTCGATAATATAGAGAGAGAAAACTTCAGTTTCTGGTGTGATTTTCAATTCTAACCTAAGCACCCTATTTATAGGAAATTGCTTAGAACACCAAAGTAGAAAATTTAATATAATATATTATAATTTTTCCACAACTTCCTACGCATCCATGAATCTAAACTCAGCCATCCTAACACATGTTAAATGAGTCCCAAAAATGTAAAAAACATTTTTCTTATTAAAAATAATTAAAACTTCAAAAATTAATTATTTCGGAGCTTCAGAACTTCAATAATTCATAATAAATAGCCCTTTTATCAGAAAATTTGAATCTCGCGACTTTTTATAGGAAATTCAATTCTCTACAACTTTGCAGAAGAAATTTTTTCCAATTTCCAAACAGAAATTGACCGAAATCCATAAACAGGCGATTTTACAAGCTATAATCAAATTTCAGTCAATAAATGGGGTCCACCGACACACAAAATATGTGTTAAACATTTAATGCCACAAAAATACTCTTCCTCCTCATATACTCATATATCCCACATTTATTATAAAAATATCACCGTTAATATATTATTAAAATAATATATTTAAATGAATTATTTTATCGAGAAAAAAGATAAAATATTAATTTTCAACAATTGTCACATTAAAATTTTCTCCATCTATATCCACATAAAATAAATATTTTCCTCATCATAAAAATCAATAATTAATTATTCACAAATAATATTACATAATCACAATATTGACAACCAGGCAGGTTCCCAGGAAAGAGGGGGCTTTCCAATAAGGATCTCTCATCTTTGGCGCGCAATTAGGTGACCAAACCTCTCCTTAGACAGAACTTTCTAGACATTGCCAATAATGTTATCTAATAATATTATTCAGATAATATGAATTATTGCTCAGATAATGGAAAATCTTTGTGTAATGACAATTCTTGAAACAACGGTAATATAAAATATCAACGCAAACAATTATTGAATCAATAAAATATAATATTGAATAAAGTAATTATCGTAATAATTATTGAGTAGTGCTTTCTTACGTAAGAATCAATAATTCAAAAATATCGTGTCAATACCGTGTTCTCATTGTGCAACAACGCGTATTACTTTACTTTACCCACACGGTATTCCAAAGTATTACTTCAGTAACAACTACGCCGTTATTTATAAACAACTTATATTTGTCGTTTTCTTCATCCAATCGCTTTCAAGTTATGGGGCCCACAAAAGATTAAGCGTCGTCAGTATGAATATTCCATGACCAAACGAATATTCCCGACAATAATGAATATTTTATCACCACTTGCTTATTTAAAATATTTGCGATTTTACCCATAACTAACCACATTAATCAAATCCACCCTTACTATTTTAAAATAATAAATAAAGGAAATTCCTTTTATTTAAAAAATTTTGGTCTTTACAACCTCCCCTCTTTATGAAATTTCGTCCTCGAAATTGACGTCACGCATTCTGCAGTGTTTGAAAAGATGAGAATACCTCGCTTTCCTTTCCGTTTCCAACTCCCGTGTCATTTCCTCAATAGCATGGTTTCTCCACAAAACTTTAACTTGTGGTATAACCTCGAAGTACATAGGACATGTTCTTTCCTATCCAAGATCTTGGCGGGTACCTCCTCATGACGTTAAGTCTTGACTATCTCAAATCGGTTCTAACTCAATGACGTGGTTCGGGTCGTCCACATATTTACGTAACATCGATATCGTGAAAAGCGTTATGAACACGCGTCATACTTGGCGGTAAAAGCGAGTCTATAGGCCACAGTTCCTATTCGATCGAGAATTTCAAATGGATTAATAAATCGAAGGTTTGAGCTTTCCTCACCTCATCGACTCTCGCTTTTGAAATAACAACTTTTTGCACCTCCTTCTTCAAATTCATCACTCGGTGTGTAAGCTTGAGCGACTTTAACTTTATCGATTAAAAGTCGATTATACTCGTATATCATCACGTGGGTACCAAGAGTTTTCATCTCCATCTCTATTATTTGTAAATTATCTGAAATTAGTCTTTGACAATATCGTACTCGATTGTATACGATCTTCTACTCAACACACGTCACTACCACGTTCGCTTTTCCGGGATGGCATGGTTAGAACATTTCTTTGAAATGAGTCTTCTCTTGAGTTCTTGAAGCTCTTCCCACATTCCTTGCTCCATTCGAATTTTGTATCTCTCTGAGTCAATTTGTGTTAATGGAATAGCGATTCGAGAATATCCTTCAACGAATCTCGATAATAACCAACTAAGCCTGAAAGCTACGTATTTCGATTACCGAGCTTAGGTTGTTCTCAATCGTGACTCATATCCCAACCTTGGATAGCACGTTACAATGACACCTATCGGTTTACTATCTCATGAATATGGTGTCCCCTACGAGAGAGTCCGGCGGTGCATTCTACAAAGGAAGTCACCGGATAAAGGCTCGGTACCAAATTTATAGTTGAATTTTTAACTCGAAGTTCAATAGAGCCATTTGATATGAGATTTTAGAAATGAGTTTTGTACTAGGGTTCAAAGTCGATACAAAATTTAAAAATCTTTGGGAGTAAGCCAAGAAATTCTTTCGAAAATACATCAGGAAAATTAATAACAACAGAATATTATTCAAATCGACGTGTCTTTATTCAAATCCATAACATGGACTAAGAAAACTTGACATCCATAATAAAGCGAATGACTTCATGGCTTGATATGAAAATGTTTGATTACAATGGTTTGATTAATTGAATTGAATAACAAAGTTGCTTAGGAATATGAAAACTAACAACCTTACTTAAAGTAATCAATTTTCGGCATGATGAGTAGTTAACCTTAAAATCACATCAAAAGCAAATATCTCTATAGAAATAAGGTTAACAGGTAATGTGATAGTGCCAACTGAATCAAGCAAGATTTCTAAACAACGGATGTAATGAAAGTTTCTCTAACTGAGTCTCCATAAATAGGTCAAAGTCTAATTTCTCCGTAGTCAAGTTCAAACGTTGAGCGCAAGAAGAGAGATAAAAGAATGGGTAGGAACCCAGATCGATGAAGGTATAAACTTCACAAGAATTTATAATTAACTAACCCGTGCTAACCGTTCGGGTCCTCGCATTTTTGGATTGGTCATGACAAACGCTCTTCTAGGAATCGTTGACTTTGACCTTTTCGGGACATCCTTTTGATTCACCATTCATTGGTGGGTTTCGATCTGCATCTGATCGAAAGCGATATGTCCTTCTTTTCCACAATTATAGCATACCTTATCTTGTTGTGGGCGTTTAATGATATGTCCCTCTTTCCGCATTTGTAACATACTGACCGGTGGTCTTTTTCTCCTCCTTGGAACCGGTTACTCAAGGGCGCTAACGTCTTCACATGGTCGTTGTTGAATCTCCTCTTTTTAAAATCTCTCCCGACTCGCTTCTTCTATTTTCATGGATACGATTACCACCGAGTGGTTACCGCCTTTGTCCGTATTCTTCTTTCTCCACCAAGGTTATCGTTATTCGATGATCGCTATCTTGGTATGATCTTGGTTATGGTCCCTCGGTTGAACGTACTCGTTATCTCGCTCTAACAATCGAGCCCTCGCTGACAACATCCGAATAGAGAGAAAATTTATGAGAAATGAGATATCTTGACGTATGTCGGGTTTCAAACCTCTCGAAACATCCGCGGCATCATCGTTCCTCATTCTCTCCACCAAATGAGGTGCAAACTTGGATAACTCCGCTGAACTTCGCCTCGTCTTTGGGACACCGTCATGTTATTCTCGCTCCAAATCAAATAAACTCCACTTCCTTCATATGTGAATACTTTCGTGGAAGTACTTGTCATTGAGCTGCTTTTCAAACGTCTCCCATTGCATCTTGAGTGCGATTTGGATGGACGCTTCATGATTCCCACCGATGTCTGCCTCATTACGGAACATAAAAGTAGCGAATGGAACTTTACGTTTCTCCGTGCATCCAAAGACATCGAATATCTTGGTAATTTGTTTGACCCACGTCTCGCCTTAATCGGATCCGCTTTCCCTGCACTCAGGTGGTCCCAACTCTTTGAAGCGCTTGTTGTGACCACCCGTGAATTGCTATCATTTCCTCCTCAGTATTTTGAACACGAGTCTCCCTCGTCGATTTTTTCATGAATTGCAAAAGCTTCTAAACATCCCCTCGTTCATCATCTCGCTTTCGTTGGTGTTGTTCACGGGAGGTACATTGCCGACTGTTGCAGACGTTCTCCTCGTTGGTGAAGTATGAGGCATCTCCACGATCTCATTTACTCCATCATTAATATTCTCGATCGACATTCTCAAATCTCGTCATAAAACAAGGGTTAATTAAGGAAATCAATATATCACATAATATCCCTATATCTTTGACCAACTAACAAATAAGCTTAGGTAGGACACAATAGCGAAGGATTTACTCGTCTCTCCCTCCTAGTTCTATTCCACGATCTCCATGGGAGATCATATCCCTAAGCTCGATACTAACCTGTGACGCCCCAAAATAGGTCCATTCCATCCAACCCATTCGAGTCGCCAAATACATGGTACGAAATAACTACAACTTTATTATTACAACATATAAAGCGTGAGTTAAAATACGAGATATTGCCATCTAGACAATATCCACACGCAAATAAATCCCCATCATAATTATTGATACATTATTTTATAAAAATGGTGAGGACTACTAAACAACTCTCTCTAGAACCTTCATTCCATACCCCAGACTAGTACTTTCGCTACATTCTCGCCTCCACGAGAAGAAAAATGGAACAAAAAGGAAAAGGGTGAGCTCAACTAGCCCAGTAAAGAATATTTTGACTAAGATAATATACAACAAATTATCGTTAGTCTCCAACAGGGAAAAATCTAATAGAATACAATAGACAACTAGTTTTAAATCAACAACTGCAGCGGAAACAACAATTCATTAAAAGAGTTAAGTAGAGAATGCAAACTACTATATTCTATATATGAATTTAAAAGTTCATCGTTGATATTTTATCCCTGTAACATCAATCAATATATATCTGGAATCAAATATTCATCTTTGCACTACAGGCCAAAGATATTCATCAGTTGATCATGTTCATCTAAACACTGTTCATCTTTGCACACGGCCAAAGATATTAATCGATCGGTCATATTCATCTCAACACATTCATCTTTGCACTACTGGCCAAAGATATTCATCAAGAAATCATTCATCTTTTCACTACAAAGCCAAAGATATTCAATAATATCATCATTTAGGGTGAGGATGATAAAAATATTTTAAGAAAAACGAATCCAGTGAAACAAAAGGACAAATATTAAGGATTCATATTTTAAACAATCTAAGTTCAAAAATACTTCATAAGTAATCAGAGTGGAATAAAATTCAAGAATGATCAAAACATGGATACAATTAAAGCTAGTACCCATAATAGATATTTTGGACAAAAAGAAGAAATTTCATTTTTCGGTGAATAAGTGTCGATTTCGTGAATAGTCTTAGACACGTGAATAGTGCCGTATACGTGAATAGTAACTTCGACACCAAAAGGTAGAAATTTCACAAAAAAAAACATCTTCACACTTTATGAATAGTACTCGTGAATAGTAACTCGTGAATAGTAACTCATGAATAGTAACTCGTGAATAGTAACTCATGAATAGTAACCCCGACATGAAAAAGTTCCAAATTTGATAAAAAGTTCCAACCAATATTTCAAAGATAATGATATTGAAGAAATAATATCATTTTTGAATAAAATAACATCCTTACCTCGAAAGACGAAGATTTTAGTTGAAAAACAGGATATAGGCTATGACTAACTTGCACAGTATAACAATACTCAAAGTATACTCAAAATACTCACAAGAATACGCTCGATAATATAGAGAGAGAAAACTTCAATTTCTGATGTGATTTTCAATTCTAACCTAAGCACCCTATTTATAGGAAATTGCTTAGAACACCAAAGTAGAAAATTTAATATAATATATTATAATTTTTCCACAACTTCCTACGCATCCATGAATCTGAACTCAGCCATCCTAACACATGTTAAATGAGTCCCAAAAATGTAAAAAACATTTTTCTTATTAAAAATAATTAAAACTTCAAAAATTAATTATTTCGGAGCTTTAGAATTTCAATAATTCATAATAAATAGCCCTTTTATCAGAAAATTTGAATCTCGCGACTTTTTATAGGAAATTCAATTCTCTACAACTTTGCAGAAGAAATTTTTCCAAATTCCAAACAGAAATTGACCGAAATCCATAAACGGGCGATTTTACAAGCTATAATCAAATTTCAGTCAATAAATGGGGTCCACCGACACACAAAATATGTGTTAAACATTTAATGCCACAAAAATACTCTTCCTCCTCATATACTCATATATCCCACATTCATTATAAAAATATCACCGTTAATATATTATTAAAATAATATATTTAAATGAATTATTTTATCAAAAAAAGATAAAATATTAATTTTCAATAATTGTCACATAAAAATTTTCTCCATCTATATCCACATAAAATAAATATTTTCCTCATCATAAAATCAATAATTAATTATTCACAAATAATATTACATAATCACAATATTGACAATGAGGTAGTTCCGAGGAAAGAGGGGCTTTCAATAAGGATCTCTCTCTTCTTTGGCGCAAAATTAGGTGACCAAACCTCTCCTTAGATGTAGAACTTTCTAGACATTGCCAATAATGTTATCCAATAATATTATTCGGATAATATGAATTATTGCTAGGATAATGGAAAATATCGTGTAATGACAATTCTTGAAACAACAAATAATATAAAATATCAATGCAGCAATTATTGAATCAATAAAATATAATATTGAGCAGTAATTCTGTGTAACAATTATTGAGTAGTGCTTTTACGTAAGAATCAATAATTCAAAAATCTTTTGCAATACGAAGTGTTCTCTTTGTGCAACAACGCGTATTACTTTACTTTACCCAACGGGTATTCCAACGATGATACTTGATGAATAACTACGCAGTTATTTATAAACAACTTATATTTGTCGTTTTCTTCATCCAATCGCTTTCCGTTATGGGGCCCACAAAATACTGCGTCGTCGTACGAATATTCCACGACCAAACGAATATTCTCCGACAATAATGAATATTTTATCACCACTTGCTTATTTGAAATATTTGCTCATTTTACCCATAACTAACCACATTAATCAAATCCACCCTTACTATTTCAAAATAATAAATAAAGGAAATTCCTTTTTATTTAAAAAATTTCGGGGTCTTACAATAATATTGTGTCTTACATTAATTAATACCCGGTGTCTCTTAGACTAAATATAAGAAAAGGAAAATTTAACTCTTTTTACATGTTTGTAATATTAGAGATGATAAAAAAAAATTATTTTCGATCTACGGATTTGTGATATACATGATATTTATTAAAAATACATAACAATATTGTTAATTTAATAAGTAATTATTATTATTTTTAGATAATTAGTACTCTTAAGGTCCTATATTTAATGTCTTCATTTGATTTTGTTACGTAAAATTGACCATTTTTTAAATTAATTTTTTTTAAAAAAAATATACTTCTATCAATTATGATCGTAATAAATTATGAAGAATTTACTACAATTGTCAAGATTCAGAATTTAAAATTTATGTATAAATATTTTTAACATAAATTTATGTATAAAATTTAGAATTTACTATTTACGTAACTTACAATATCTGCATCTTTGTGTTCCTAGCTTCCCAAACTTTGTAGAAGCAAGTGACAACTGTGAGACTCAAAATGTTCTTGGTTAGTTTAGAGCCTTGGTAATTGGTGAGATAGCCAATGAGAGCATCCCATGTTAGTGGGATGGAAGCCCAATTTCCTAAGGCGAGTGCACTTGTTAGGATAACCGTAGAATGGGCACATTCAAAGAACAATGATCAAAGGTTTCAAGGTGTTGGTTGCATAGAAGACAGTTCCACGTCCTTCCCCTGTAATGCTTCTTTCGATCGTTCGTAGATAGTTTCCTTAGAAGTCGCAGCCACAACATAAATGAGTATTTGGGCACATGAAGTTTGTGCCAAAGGATTGAGCTCCATGGTACCAATGGAGTCCTAGTCTGAATAGAAAGGGGTGTTCATTGGTAAAAAATCGGATCGGACCGACCCGAACCGAACCGAACCGAATATCTATAGTAGCAAAATTCATGAACCGAAATCTGAGATATCGGTTGAGCAAAGATATCTAGAAACCGTGATCATTCTAGGTTAAGATAGGGTTTTTACCAAAAATTAATATAATTATTATTTTTATTATTATTTTTATTATTTTATTATTATTATTTTTTTTATTAATATTATTATTATTTTTATTATTATAATCATTATTTTATTATTATTATTAATAATAATTAAAAATTAGAAAACTGGTATATACCGGTTCGGTTTGGTAAAACTGAACCATAAAATTACAAGCCGGTTGATTGAAATTTAGATCTTAAAAAAAATCGGTATATATTTTTTGTAAAAATAACCGGACAGGTTCTTTTTTTTTATACCAAATCGATTTGGTTCGGACTAGGTTCGAAAACTGAAAAACCGAAAAAACCGGTTATTTTGAACACCCCTACGAATAGAATCCCAAATCTGTTTTGCCTTAACCGATTGTAATGCTTGAACTTCCCATAAAATTTTGTTGTTCTGTCTAGGAGGAATTGGGACTTGAAGAACTTACTGCCGAAAAATGATAACGAAATTTAAAAATAGAAAAATACTAGATGATCGTGGCACTCTTATGTGGAATAGAGCACAAATGGAAAAAAACATATGTTTTACAGAAACAGTAAAGTTTGAGTTTATTTTTTAATTTATAATATACTAACCTTCAAATTGTATTGTAATTAATATTTTAATACAAATTTCCTTCTTAATAATATTTTTAAAGTAATTTAAATTATTAATTGTATTAAATAGAATATTAACTTATAATAATTAAAAAATTAAAATATTGTTAATTGATAATAAATGAAATTATAATAATTATTACTTTTTTTTGCGGACCAGACTATAAATGTTTATTCATATTACTTTTTTTATTCTATAAAAAGAGTTATATTTGAGTTTATTATATTTAATTTATAATATCCTAAAATTTAAATTTATCTTTTAAGTTTTTAAGATAATATTAATTGAAGTATAATATTCTTTCTATATTTTTTTTTAAAAAATATTATCAAACTCTGTTTTTGGAAAAGAGTCCCTAACTTAGTAGAACTTACGTATAGCAAAACTCACGTATAGCAAGCAATTTGGGTTTCTCCTTTGTTACCAAAACTCACGTATAACAAGCAATTTGGTTTTCTTCTCTTTCCTTACGTAGCCAAAACTCACATCCATCCTATTCGCAGCTTCACAAGCACTCATGTCCTCCATCACAGGCACATGTTCTACTTCTTTCCTCCATCTGTAGTTTTGCTTGCACTCAAGTCAATCCCATCCGGGTTCTAGGGTTATTTTTCTTCTTCTACTCTCTTTCAATTCGGTAAGAAATCAATTCTCAATTTATTTATTTCTTAATATATGCACTTTATTTATTCATTTATGCTTAATCAAATCTGAATTTGGTTATATGTGATGATCAAATCCGATATTGGTAATATGTGATTACCACTTGGCTATCACACCTATTTTGGTTGAATGAAAGACGTACTATTTTTTAGTTAGATGAAAAATGTTTCTCTAGTCTTTGAATCTATGGACATTTGTCAAATATTATGCGCTTTTAATCATTTGATTTATTTTTCAATCTTGTTCTAGTGATAAGGTTATGTTAATTTTAAATATGTTAAAATTGCATAAACTTGCGGATCCTTATTTGTTTTGGCCATAGAAAACGAGTTTATGTTAGGGGATAGGATAATGAATTATTTTTGTTAAAAGGGATTTTTTATTTTGGCTCTTTTCTTCCTTTGATCAAGTATGGCTAATACAAGTATGGAGCCTGATACTAAAGTCTCAACACTACTCTCATTAGAGTTAAAAAGATTTATTCAATAAATATGCTTGCAACAATTTATAGCTTATTCTTGGAATGGTTTATTCAGATATCTACTTGCTAAAACCTGGTAGTGCTAATAAAATTAATTCATACACTTAACTTTCCATGATTATAACAATATTCTCAAGTCAAAATGCAAAATTTTGTAAAATTTTAATTAACTTAAACATTTGTGTTGTTATATCATCGGGATGTTCTTCCCAACTAATTTAGAACAACAATTGTTGAATTGGCAATACAAGAGGCACTAATAGTTATTTTGGTTTTTTAGGCTTTGATCTCCTTAGCAAGAAACACCAACATTTCCATCGTAGTCCTCTTGTTGCGGTAAACGAAGTTGACTTTAGAAATACCCCAAATAATAACTTGTGCATTTGTGATGTTTTCTGAGTCGGGAAACATTTCCTCTTAGAATTTTAGCACCTACTTTTCAAAATATAGGCTTTAAAGACATTATAATGACAAATTGAAATATCAGTTCAAAGTGATGTTCTCCATGATGTGACCAATGCATATAACATGGGATAAATAAAAGGGGTTTTTTGACCTTGATCAAGTTTGCTATTACACCTGCACTACATCCCATTCCATCTAAATTGTAGTTAATTTTATAATCGAGTCACTACATATTTATAATGAGCAGTTTTTATTGTAAAGTTTAGAACTTTGTTATGCAAAGCCATACATGGAGAACTTCAGTTAAAACATTCACATTAAAAGCTCATATAAATGTAATGCTCCTATAAACATTCACATTGATAATTAACTGCATGTTTGCTGAATGTTAACAATTTATGTACAGTCTGCAAATATGAAAGCGGAACTGCATATAATCACTCCAATGTCACAAAACCTTTAGTCTTTTGACATTACAAAAAGTTTCTTTGGTTTTGGTCTTATTCAAGTTTAGATTTTCTGGTTGTGTGTCTCAACTCTTAAGCATGTCGCAAACACATAATGATATCTTATTAAGTTACCTCACTTGCAAATTTGAAAGACACACGAGTGACAAATCAATCTTTTATGACCTTTTCTTTGACAATTGTTATTTAAACTGTAAGAGTGACCCAAATGTTTCCCTTTAAACTGTAAGAGTGACCCAAATATATGACAATGTACTCGTTTAACTAAAACTTTGATTCGATCTCTCAAAATATAAATGATTTAAATATGACCACAGGTTATTGTTTTATCTGATTTTTGTGTATTGTGTTATTGTTTAAATCACTGGTTGAGTTGATGTAATTGAGTTGATGAATAAATTTCAGGTTGAACTTAATTCATGGATAAGAGTTGGACGCATCATGAGCGTATATCAGCGACTTATCGCAGTGGGGTCAAAATCTTCATTGAGTATGTACGTGCAACATTTGGCCCAACAGTTGACATTAGATGTTTTTATATCAAGTGTATGAACCTATACACTAAAACCCAAGAAGAGGTGACTTCACATTTGTGCATAAATGGGATAATGCCTTCTTATGATAAGTGGATTTACCACGGTGAACCAATTCCACGTATACCCAATGAATATGGTCAGAATATTTTCTCTCAAAATGAGGAGTTTATGGACTATGATTTAGATGGCGATGAGGATGAAATTGAGACACTAATGGAAGATATTAATCGAGGAACCTTTGATGTTGGTGGGAATGAAGATACCTTCCAAAATCGAAATCATACCAGATTTGAACAAATGCTTAATATGTTAGATAGAGAGTTATATCCGGGATGCCAAAAGTACTCCATTTTGTCATTTGTTATAAAATTGATGCATTTGAAGGTTTTCAACCATTGGACAAATAAGTCCATAGACATGCTACTTGAGTTGATTAAAGATGTTCTTCCTGATGGTGCGAATTTGCCAAAATCATACTAAGAGGCAAAGGCAATGCTACGTGAAATTGGCCTTGGATACCTTCCAATACACGCATGCAAGTAAGTAAAATAACATATCAAAAAGTCCTTAATTATAACACTCATTCATATATAGTTAATCTGTCTCATTTTTGTTGAAGGTATGATTGTGCCCTTTTTTGGCAAGAAAATAAGGATTTAGAAGAGTGTCCAGTATGTCGGGAATCAAGATGGAAAGTTAATGATGGGAAGGGTAAAAAATCCCACACAAGATTTTGAGATACTTTCCTATAAAACCGCGGTTGCAAAGACTTTTTATGTCAAAAAAAATTGCAAAAGATATGCGGTGGCACAAGGAAAAACTTATTTCAGTAGAAGGTGAACTGAGGCATCCAGCAGATTCTGTATCGTGGAAGGAGTTTGATAGAAAGTATGAATGGTTTTCTAATGATCCAAGAAACATTCGTCTAGGCCTAGCCATGGATGGATTCAATCCATTTGGAAATATGAGTTGCTCATATAGCATGTGGCCGGTAATACTCACTCCTTATAATTTGCCCCCTTGGATGTGCATGAAGGAGCCCTTTTTCATAATGTCACTTTTGATTCCTGGACCAAAAGCACCAAGTAATGAAATCGATGTTTATTTACGTCCGTTAATAGATGATCTTGTTGATTTGTGGGAACAAGGAATTCAAACATATGACTCTTATACTGGGTGCAATTTCAGCATGCATGCTTCTGTTTTATGGACAATTAACGATTTTCTTGCTCTGGAAAATCTTTCTAGATGGAGTACCAAAGGGTACATGGCTTGTCCAACTTGCAATGTAGATACACGCTCGACTAGGTTTAGGAGTAAAATCTCTTACGGGGGGGGGGGGGCATTGTGCATTTCTCGGTCCTAATCATAGGTATTTTTAATACGTAACTTATTTTAATTTCATCTTCACATTTTTCACATAATTTACTTCCTATGGTTTATCTTGCCCTTGTAGGGGGAGAAAGAGTTTAGACTATGATGGAAAGGAGGAACTCCGTAGACAACCTAAGATCTTAGGTGGAACATAAATTTTTCATCATGTAGAATCAATTAATTTCGGGGATTTTGGCAAGCATCCGAAAATGTAAGTATGAATAAAGAAAGAAAGCGAAAGAGGACAACAACTCCATCCAACTCTAATTGGATGAAGAAAAGTATTTTTTTTAAGCTACCATATTGGAAAGATTTGAAGGTCAGACATAAGCTCGATGTAATGCACATCGAGAAGAATATTTGTGATAACATACTTGGGACATTACTAAAGATTGAAGGTAAAAATAAGGACACTTACAAGGCTCGACAAGATTTAGAGGATATGAATATACGTAAAGAGCTGCACTTAAGACCACGGGGAGATAAGTTTGACAAGCCACAACCAGCCTTTTCTTTTTCCAAAAAGAGAGATAAATTCTTGTCCTTTATACGATCTGTCAAATTCCCAGACGGATATGCATCAAATATTGCTAGATGTGTTAATACAAGTGATAATAGCATGTCGGGATACAAGATGCATGACTGCCATGTTCTTTTACAACGATTAATCCCTGTTGGAGTGTGAGGGAATCTTAATGACGATGTGGCAACAACATTAATTGAGTTGGGTGCATTCTTTAAAAATCTATGTAGTAGGACACTAAAAGTGGATGATTTAAGAAAAATGGAGAAGGATATTATAATTATCTTATGCAAGATTGAGAGGATTTATCCACCGGCCTTCATTGATATTTGTGTTCACTTGGTCGTTTCATCTACCATAAGAAGCAATGTTTATAGGCCCTGTATGCTATTCGTGGATGTATCCAATTGAAAGGTATGTAACTATATATTTCTGGTTATCTATGAACTTTATAGTTGTGTCATACTTAATTTCATATTTTTTTAAAGGTATCTATGCACGCTGAAAAAGTACGTAAGGAACAAAGCACATCCAGAAGGATCAATTGCTGAAGGGTATGTCGTAGATTAAGGTTTGACATTTTGTTCCTTGTACTTACCACGAAGTGAGAGCAAGTTCAATAAAAAGGACCGTAATCCTGATGGAAAAGTTAGAAAATATGTTCTTTTTTGTCATTTCTCAAAATGTTAAACCATTAGGTGGTTTACTTTTTGATTATGCTGATTCCAAGGAGATTCAAATGGCTCATTGGTATGTCTTGAATAATTGTGTGAAGACGCAACCTTATATTGAGTAAGTTATACATTTTATCATTAAATTATTCAAATAATTATTGCTTCATACTAGTTTTTGTACTAATATTATTCTTATAGGGAATGTGAGGAGGAATTGAAACTAGCTTACCAAAAACAACATCGAATTGGAAAAAGATTTCCTCAATTGGTTTAAAAAGAAGGTAAAATAATATTTCTTCCCTTTTAAAGTTGTTTGTTGCTATTTGAAAATAAATGATTAATTTAATTTTTTTTCCTCTAATAGATTCATCATCTTTGGAATACCACATCAAATGTCATTAGTGATAAACTATTTGCATTAGCATGTGGTCCAAATTTAAGAGTATGGAAATATAAAGGATGCATTATAAATGGAGTAAGGTTTCTTATCAAAGATCGTGACAATCGTGTAGAAAAGCCAAAATAGTGGAATAAAATGTGAAGGAGAACACGATGGGAAAAGTATCGACTTTTTTGGCTTATTAAATGATATTATCAAAATAGAGTATGGAAAAGGGTATAATATGTTTATATTTTCTTGTGAGTGGTTTGATTTATCTAATCGGTGTATGGGTATTAGGAAGGATACACACTTTACAAGTGTAAATGTAAGTAACACATGGTATAGAAACGACCCATACATATTAGCTTCTCAAGCAAAACAAGTTTTTTTTATTGATGATTTGAAATTAGGCTGCAACTGGAAAATTGTTCAAAGGTTTAACCACCGACACGTATTTGATGTTCCGGAGGATGAAATGGACGAGATTGAAGAATATACCACTGACAATGTTGTTAACCTTGATGATGACTCACCGATATCGACATTGTTGTTCAAGATCGGGATATAGGGCCAATGAATAGAGATGATGTCGATCCAAAAATAATAAATAACATTGTCTTAAGACAAAGAACTCAAAAAATTAACATTGAACACAATATCTTATGATGATGGATGAGGAGGATGAATCGACGATGATGATGATGATTATCGAAAGAAGGATGATGGACGAGGAGGAGGATGAATTAGATCAAATAAGGGGTGTAGTGAGGATGATACACCTAATATATAGATTATCGCTTGATGATGCGTTGATAAAGAAGAATTTCATGGAAAGTATGGACGAGGAAGAGAAAGATGATCGAGATGATCTAGTTCATTAGTATCCACTTCGTTCTTTGAAAGCATCAAATAAGGTATGCCTTTCTTAAATATATGATATAATATAGAGCTAGCTGTTTTGGTTTTGTGTAGCATTTTCATCATTGGTTGTATCAGTCATCCACCTACCTAAATACATGATATTTTGCTTGTTATTATCAAGTTTAAACCCAAAGACCCCTGTTTTACGGCCATTTTGCAGAATCTACTTCATACAACACTACTAGCATATTCTAGTATCCTATATCTTTTTTCATCACTTTTCGTGAAATCTTGTAATAATGTTTTGGTGATCAGGAGCTGATAATCTTATCCCAATGGAGTTGGCATTGAAGATTGGTAGTAAAATAAGAGCGAAAGAGAGATTTGCAGTTTATATTGTCATACCGATGTGGCCTGAGGGTGTCCCAACTTCTTCCTCTGTCCAAGAAATTCTATTTTGGCAGGTAAAGTGCCTTAATAATTCTGAAATTTTTTAATTTACAAAGGACTTCTAGGAGCACAATAAGGGGTGGATTCATGCAACTTTTATGGCACCCAAAGAGAACATTGCAGAAATTGACATGGTTAAAGTATAGGAGCTGAAAAATTTGTAAATTATGTCTCTTGGTAATCTCTTGCTAAAGAGAAAAAATTATCTTATTTTAAGTGTCTCTGGTGACCTATTTGCTTCATTTTCCTGACTTGCGTATTAGTACCACGTAGCAACTCTATTGTCTTTATGTATTGATTTTGGCATTAAGTGTCTCTGGTGACCTATTTGCTTCATTTTCCTGATTTGTTATTATTTTTAAATATGTGCAGGAAGATTGCTTCTACGACCTGCCTTACAATACTGGGTATCAAATTTTCGTGCTACGTTTACGGAAGACAATGGACAAAATTATGAAGTGTACTCTCTTTATATATGTAGATATATACTTTGATTGAAGAACTGTGGTAGCTTTAGATGGTTATTGTAAAGATAATGAATTATTATGTAGTGGATGATTTTATTAAGTTAATAATATTGTAGTTTTTTGTATTTTTCCCATTATTTGCTATGGGAACATTAAGTCAATCAGGTACACAAAAAGAATGTCAAATTTTGATTTGGCAACAATATAATTCGTTACCAAAGCATTGAACAAATTTTAATATAGCAACAATTTTTTATACATTTAGCAACAAATTTTCGTTGCTAATGGCATTAAAAATATAATATTTGGCAACAAAAAATTTACCTAATAACAACGAAGAGGGTATTTTTACTAATACTAAAATAAAAGGCAACATTTTTTATCGTTGCAAATCATATCAACTTTCGTTGCACATATAAAGAAACGGCAACATATAATGTCGTTGCTAATCGACGACTTTCGTTGCTATTGAAATATAATCAGCAACAACCATTTTCGTTGCTGATTCAGCATAATGTTGTTGCCAAATAATATAATCAGCAACAAAAATCGTTGTCAAAAAGTTTACATTTTGCAACGAAAGCAAGCATAGGCAACAATTTTGATAATTTACTGCAACGAAAAAAGTCGTTGTAAAATGGTATCAATTGCAACAAAAATGCATGGTCGTTGCAAAAAAAAAAGAGTTCATTTCGTTGCCAATTAGCAGGCTTTTGCAACGAAATGGGGTTTTTAGCAACGACATTTTAATTATTTTGCAACAATATATTTTGTTGCTAAAGGATCGATGTATCTGTACGAAAGTCAACTTCGTTGCAAAATATATTACTTTTGGCAACGAAAAAATTACGTTCGTTGCGGAACAATTAGCAACGCTCATTGCGCAACGAAAGACGCAACGACGGTAAAGTCGTTGCCGAAGACCTTTATCAATGAAATTTGGCACCTTTAGCAACGAAAATTGGTTGTTGCTGAAGCCCCATTTTTTTGTAGTGTTAAGTGGCCCAAGCTAAGTCTATGTGTTAAGGAACTTGTTGGACATTTATGTAAGTAAATAAAGCAATAAAATTAAACTAAATGGGGGAGAAAGAAGTGCCTGAATTTCGGCCCAAGGAGGAAGGAAGAGAAGGCCATGTGGGTTAATCATTGTTGCTTCTAACTTTTGCTTAACTTATCCCACACTCAAGTCATATGTCACTTTGTTAATGGAGCCACTCACTTTAACCAAGTCTACAAGTAAGGTAAAGTGTTCAACCAACTTCATAATGAGTGAGAGAGTGAAAGAGAAAGCAAAAAGTTTGGAGATGAACATTGATATACATAATATATCTAAACATATTTTATCAAACAAAAATTCTATTATCTCTCTCTTTCATCTTATTTTCCTAAACTAGCAAAATAAACTAGAGAGAGACAAGAGAGAGAGGGAGAGTTTGGTTGGAGGAGGAAGAGAAGAAGTAATGTTTTGAAATTCAAAATACCCAAGATTATCATCTACTTTGGAAGAATAAGGAAGAGTAGTCACAAATCAAAGGTATAAACACTTTTAATTTTTGATTATCTAGAATCTAAACTTGGATTTATGTTCTTGAACTTCAAAAATCTAGATCTACATGATTTAGAGTGTGTTATGTGTAGATTTATCCCTTTTGAGTGTCAAAAGTTGGATCAAGAGAATAGAAATGAAAACTAGTTTCTAAAGGATAGAAAACCCTAACTTTTGTTCACTTTGATCAACTACCGTTTTAGAATTACACCTTCTTTTTATGATTCGTCAAAGAGGGGTGCTAGATGTATAAGTTATCTAGTAAACCCAAGTGGTAGCACTCAAAAATGTCAATAAGAAATGATAGAATTGGGAAAATTTGTTGCTCACCCCTGCTATATCATGATAACATTTTTAGATTTAGACGAAGGCTCAAATAAAGTCAAAGGCAAAGGAAAATTCTAGAATTGGTCTGTTATGTAGTTAAAATTGTAAAAGTATTTGATGCAAATGGCATTGTAAATCGTGTAGGATATTGAAGGTATGTATTAAGTTAAGGTTACAGACCTTGGGGATTATGCGTAAAAGTTTATTGTATAAACAATTTATGTTTATATCTTCCGCAATAGTTATAGAAATGATGTATCGTAACATACCAAGTTTGAGGTAAAAGGTACCCAGATTTTGGGACTCTACAGTACATAAAAATTAAACGGGCATAACCTACACACCGTGTATGGTTTGAACGTAAGAGAATGAAGAGAAATGAATAACATAAAGGTTGAACAAGCTGAGTTAGCGATAATAACTGAATAACGTTATGAGTCAAATGGACCGAACGTTGTAAGATATGAAGATAATGTAATGTAAAATATTTAACGCTATGAACGCATAGTATTAACAATGAATGATCGTTCTGAGTATACAAAAGATTGTATGGCTTATATGTTAAAGAATAAAAACTGAGGTATGACATTTAGTTTCTAGAAAGCCATAAGGAATGAGAAATTAACTTAATGAACATTATAGTTTTAATAGTTCGGATAAGTTAAGTTTAAGTTATGGTACAGTTGTAGTCTTCAATGGTTGATGTATAGTATATGGGCTAAACAATTCCTTTAGAGAGTGAATGTAAGACCCCAACTTTTATGAATAAAGATTTAATTTTCTCTAATTAT
This sequence comes from Panax quinquefolius, assembly GCA_020205615.1. Classification (NCBI taxonomy): domain Eukaryota; kingdom Viridiplantae; phylum Streptophyta; class Magnoliopsida; order Apiales; family Araliaceae; genus Panax; species Panax quinquefolius. The sequence goes on from CM035154.1 coordinate 95,280,259, forward strand.
TATTTTGAATAATAAGGTGTGGTTTTGATATAATGTTATAGTTGTGGGTAATATTTACAAATTTTGCAAAGTAAGCAAGTTGTCATAAAATATTCGATTGGTCGGGGAATATTCGTTTTATCATGGAATATTCGTACGACGGCACAATCATTGGTGGACCCCACAACGGAATAACTGTCGGAGTTAGAAAATGATAAAAATATATTATATAAAAATAACGACTAAATTTTTATCGTTAACTGTTGAAATACCCAGTGGTAAAAGTACAGTAATACGCGTGGTTGTATAGTAGCACATGATATTGTACAATATTCTTGATTATTGATGCTTACGTGAGAAGTCACTCAGTTTTGTTCAATTATTGCCACAGTAATTGTTGAATAGTATCTCACGTTATTGATTCAATTATTGTCACAATATTTTATATTATTAAATCAATAATTAAGACGACAAAGTTATTCATATTATTATTTATATTATTGACGATGTCTAGAAAGTTCTGTCGAGGAAAGGGGTTTGGTCACCTAATTGCGCGCCAATAGGGTGAAATCCTTATCGAAAAGCCTCTTCTTTCCTGGGAATGACCTGGTTGTTAATATTGTGAGTTATAATAATGATGAATAAATATTATTAAAAATGTGTTTTAAGAAGCCAAGTGAGTTGAGATAAATAGAGGGAATTTTTATGAAGTATTTGTTGTAAATTTGGTTTTTTATATGGACCCTCACTTACCCATTTTTCAAAACTATCGGTAGAAGTTATCTCAGTTTTGTTTTATATATATATATATATATATATATATATATATATATATATATATATATAATAAGGTACACAGGGGAGGGAAGCAACATGGTCACGGGGAGTTTTATTATTTTTATTATATATATATATATTATATAAGTTTTGTTTTATATGTAAAATAGAATATATTATATTTTATTATGCATAGTGTTTGTATAGTGTCTGCATAGTATTTTCATAGTAAAGTCAAAAAAATTTCAGCCAACGTGCGTGAATTCGTTCGAATTTCCACTGTGCAGTCCGTGATTTTCTAATTCAAATATTATCCTTCAATTCTCCTATAAATAGGATGCTCAGTTTAGAAATGAAAATCACACCAGAATCAGAGAATTCTTCTTCTATAATATTGAGCGTATTTTTTTAGAATTTAAGGAAGCTTTGAGTGTAGAAAACAGTGACAGTTTTCTTCAAGAATATATCTACTATACTAGTTGGAATTGCTCTCTTTTTGAGGTAAGGGGTATTATTTATTTCATATTCTCTTACGATATTTTTTTTTCGTATTCGTAAGGAATTTTATTTTCGTTCAATATTCGTAAGGAATATTATTTTCGTTCAATATTCGTAAGGAATATTATCTTCGTTCAATATTCATAGGAATATTATCTTCGTTCAACAGTTGTAAGGGATATTATTTTTGTTCAATATTCGTAAGAAATAATATTTTCTTCCATACTCTGTAGTTTGTAAGTAATATTATTTCGTTTCAGATTCCGAATTCTACATTCATTTTGTTAAAGTATTGCTTTTATACTCCTTGAAATTTGCGTTTCATCTAGTATCGTTTTACAAGAATATTTTTGTGAACATTCTTGTTAAATTTTAAGCTTTTCATGCCGGAGTACTATTCATGGGTACTATTCATACATATGGCACTATTAATACTGTAACGATCGAGAAATTTGTAATTTAATTTAAATATTTATGGAATTAAATAAATATTTTAAATAATTTAATTATTAAGGAAAATAAATAATTGGTGAATTGTGATGAATTAATTTAGTAACTAAATTAATTAATGTTAATTGAATTGAATAATGATAATTTTATTTGAAGGATTTAATTTAAGGAAATAATTAAATTAAATCAATTGCTTAATATTTAAGAAGATAATTAAATTAAGTGAATTGTTTAATATTAAATGAATAAATTAAATAAAGTGATGTTTCTAATTTATTAATTAAAATTAGATATATAATAATTTATTTATTATAAGTATAATTATAATTATAAATTATAAGTTATTTAATGGGTTGCACGTGCGACAAGTAGTAACTATATAATATAAATATTATTTAAATAATCTAGTATGGGAATTAGTGTGTAACCAAACGTAGCCTTATGGCTTTTGGATTATTTTAACTGATGTGAGTCTTTTTGTTTTTAACCTGACGTACGTGGGAGAGGCCAGTTATATTTCATATGTGTCTTATTTTTCCCCTAAGTCTAGTTATCAGTAAAGAGCGTAGTGAGAGCTTGGGAAATAAGAGAGAAAGCATTGTGGTTGTGAGTTTCTAAGATTGTTAAGAGGAAGAAGGAGAATTTATAAGCCCTAACACTATCTTTTGCTAGCACTCAATGAAGGTAATCTACCCCTAATTTTAATATTGGGTTGTTGAAATTTTCTATTCACTAGAAATTTGGGTTTTGGTTGAATTGTTGTAGAAAATGTTGTTTATATGTATGTATTCTCTTGCTGAATTTGTTAGTTATCCTTTAGAAGTCTATGTTAGTATTCAAATACGTGAAAATTGAATTGTAAGAAGGAAATATAAATAACAGTGTTATGTTCATATAATATGGCTTTAGAAAGTACGAAAATTGATGTTTTATATTTGTTGAAATTTGAAATTTGTTGTTGGATTATGTTGCTATGGTAAGAAACAAAAACAACATAGTTTAAATCACATTAATTGATTAAGAAACGAGTTCGTGGCGATCAAATTCGTTAAAAGTGTAAAATGGAAGAAATTTGGGAAAAACTATGGTTTTGATTTCTCAAAATGATGGATATGTAATGTTTTTTTATGTAGAATGGTGTTTAGCATGTGTAACTATAATATTACAAAGTTTTAGATGTTGAAGTGTGGTGAAATTCTGTAAAATTGGGATTTTTGGCCAAAGTAGAGTATTTTTTTGAGGTTCTGCAAAAGCCGAAGTGCGGTGCATCACGCATGGCGAAGCTACTGCCATGCCAGCGGTTGTCATGTGGTCTTGCGCATCATTTTGGCGTAGCGCGCGCTGGCGTCGCTCACGCACAGCGATAGCCCAGGTGTATTCTTTGGCCTTGGCATGTGAGTAGCTAATCACGAGCAGTGAAATGCGCTTAATTACAGTGTCATAAATAACGGACTTGGGTTAGTTTAGCATGCATGTTATGGATATTAAAACATAAAATGGACTATAATAACCGATTGTAAGGTGTTGTAATACAAAGTGTAAAAGAGTTTTAGGCGATTGTTAATTGAGTTATATAATGAAAATAAAAATGATTTTTTCAAAAGTTAGAAGTGAACGAGTAAGTTATGTTGGCTCGTAATGCGATTTCAGATTCGTTAAGTATGTTAACCTAAATGGTTAGGTGCTAGGTTAGGGTTATGACCTAAATGATGGTTTAATACCCACAGTGTTAATATTCATACAACTAATTGTTGTTGCGATTGTAATGATATGTGTAGGGTAATTGGAGATTATTTTACACTTGTGTATCTTACAAACAAGGCAAGTTCCTAAACCTTAACTCTTTACATTGAGCAAGCTTTCTAACTTCATTCTTTTCATATTAAATGCATGTTTCCATTCCTAAATCATTATCTTACAAGTTCCTAAAATTCTTGTAAGGTTGAGCAAGCCTAGTTTATCTTGAGTATGTTTGTACAAGCTCTTGTAACCTAATTCATTACATCGAGCGAGCTTTACTTTCCTTATTATCATTCGAAGCATATATTGTTCTAATACATTGATTAATGGAAGATTGTTCTAAACTCCTTTGAATATAGCACTTTTCATGTATATTATGTTATTCAGTTATATATATTGTTGATATCCGATCTTTAACTTTAATATCCATGTTCAGTTATACATTCTCGTATTAAACCTTTTTTGATGGAAGTTGAACAGTGTTCTAAAATTCTAGAGACACTGATAAGCTAGTTCCAAACTAAACTTTCTTTAGTGCGGAAATTTTAAATTCAAACTGAGACGAACAACCCTAATATAGGGGACTTTTGTACGTGTAACGTTTAGATGTTTGTGCTCAATACATGGTACAAAGGGCTGATCCCCCTAAGTACGCTAAGAAGGGGTGCATGCAGTCTAATATTTATTAAGGTTAAGGTAATAATACCTATATACCAGAGACATAGTTCGTGGTCTTAAGACCCTCAGACATTGATTTCGAACTTGTTGTCTATTCTTAATTCACAGGACAAGTTCATTATTGTTAGCATTCGTTGTTCATTCTAATGTTGTTATTATTACTACTTCCTATATCAGTGAGTAACTGTTTGCTCACTCTTGCATTTAACACTGCAGCTAAATAATAAGAGACATTATGTGCTATGTGTTAATAACTTATGTGCTCGCGAGTATCGAAAAATGTTAAGTAAAACTTAAAATATTTTGTTATCAGGATGTCTAATGAAGGAGGATCCAGTCCAGCTAGAGAGGTGATACCTCAGATACCTATAGATGATGAGCCCCGGGATATACATGTAGTGCAGGAGCAGTTGATCCAGGAGGATGAGCCTGTGACCGATCCCGAGGAGGATAGTTCTGAGGAGGTAAAAGATGATGATGAGGAAGAGGATCCTGAAGAGTTTCCACCAAACTCCATATTAGCAGAGATGTATGATGCTCTATATGACCGTAACATAGAGTTACAGGACTAGGTTGAGGAGCTGAAGGAGATGGTTGAGATGCATCACGCTTCGATGGAGCAGAAGGATGCATAGATTTAGGAACTCGACTCAAAACTTTGAAACACGGAGTGGGACTTAGTTCATACAAAGGGTCAGTATGAAGACCTGTTGGCGGTGAACGAGAAGATGAAGACTGACATGGAGAAATTAAAAGACGACTTCAAAGAGGAATCAGCTAAGCGTGCAAGAGCAGAGGATGCGTGGATGAAGACGACTCAACGTGCAGACCGTGCTGAGGCTAAGGTCCAAGTGAAGAAAGCCAAGATGAAGGAGATGGATTATGCTTTTAATTCGGCGATTGATAGGGCCCAGGATCGAGTCTACTATTACCCACCTCAGTTTGAGTATTCTTCGTGGTTCGTGAGGGATCGTAGAACGGCGTATCGTATCATGGAGGAAGATCATCGAGAAGCCTTACGACGTCTTAATATGCCTAGATAGGATAAGAGTGATGATAATATGTGGTAAAATATGTGAATAAATAAATTGTGAATCCCTTATTTTAAGATGAATAAAGGGATAGTATGAGTATGTAATCCTGAAACGTGTCTAGTTCAGGAAAGTGAATGTTTATAGCAGTTATGCTATCTTGAGTATGTTCTAAAACCTTATGAATAAATAAAATATCAAAGTTTATTTGAAATACTACGTGTTATAGATTTAATCTTGGAATATTTAAGTTAAACTTCAAATACCCAAGAAGTTGAGTAATGAGCTAATAAGCGTATATTTTAACAGAAAATGCCTCCTAGAAGAAGACAACCACGTCAACAAGCACCTCCTGAGGGGTCTACTAATAATAACAACGAGACCAACTCTAATCCTATTTAGCAACGAGGCCAACGCTAATCCGGTTCAGCAGTTAGTAGCTCTGTTGACGGGTGCACTTGTGAATCAGCCGCAAGCTCAAGTCACGACTTTTAAGGAATTCAAAGCGGTTGGACCACCAAAATTTCAAGGGTCTATGAATCTAGTGGAAGCCCTAACCTGGATCATGGAAATGGAGAAAGTGTTCGACGTTGCTAGAGTTAACGAGGATCAGAAGACTGCGTTCGCAACGTTCATGCTAAAGTATAAAGCTAGCTACTGGTGGCAGGCAAATAAGGTTCGTGGAGGAGAAGGAGTGATAGCGTGGGATAGATTTAAGGAGATGTTCTTTGAAATGTACTTTCTAGCGAGTTCTCGGAATCAGCTGGAAGTACAATTTCTGGAGCTGAAACAAGGGACTATGACGGTGCCAGAATATGCTGCAAAGTTTAATGAGTTGGCAAGGTTTGCCATATATCAAGTCAATATCGACGAACGTAAACCAAGAAGGTTCGAACAAGGATTAAAGCCCTGGCTTTATAGCAAGGTTTCAATGTTCCAGCTGAACACATTTGCGGCAGTACTGGAGAAGGCAATTATCGCAGAAGGTGGAAGCGATGCCTTGACCAAGTACAATCAAGAACAAAAGAAGAGGAAAAACGAGAATAAAAATAAGGCTGGTGGAAGTAATGTTGGAAGTAATAACCAGAAGAGGAAATGCAGCGAGAATTCGACTGCGGGAGGACAACATGGAAATCAGCAGAAGAAAAAGTTTGAAGCTTGTACGACGTGCGGAAAGAACCTTACTGGAGTATGTTTGAAGGGAAAACGAGTGTGTTTCAACTGTGGTCAGGAGGGACACATTGCGTTTAACTATTTTAGTCCGAGGAAAGGAGCATGCTTTACCTGTGGTTCGAAGGATCACATGGCTTGTGATTTCCCTAAAAAGCCAGCGGGAAGTGAAAGTGGTGGAAAAGGAAACAACAACGGTGGTGGTGCTTTGACTATCCTTTGGACCAAAGACAATCAAATAGATCTCTGCGAGGAATTTCAATATGAAGTGCAGGAGGATCTTATGCTGATCTAAGGATGTGGTGTCAGGTATCATTTCGATTAATGGTATTAATGCTTATGTACTATTTGATTCGGGTGCTACTTGTTCATTTATATCCGATGAATTTGCTCAGAACTTAGATTTGCCTCAGGAAGAATTAGAATTTCCCTTAAGTATAGAGATTGTGAATAAGGAAGTGATTCCTGTCAGATACATATATAGGAATTTTAGAGTGGATATAAAAGATCACGAGTTGATGGTAGATTTGATACCAATTAGACTTGGTGAATTCGATGTTATACTAGGAATGGATTGGTTATTCAATTACGGAGTAGTAATTGATTGCTAGAGGAAGTGTGTTAACCTTATGACTCCGTCAAAGGTTGTGTTCTTTGGCTGCAAGTCACCTCGACAAGCAAGTTGTCTGATGGTGATGCAAGCCAAGAAGTTTTTGAGAAAAGGATGTGTAGGATATTTAACCTACATAGTCGATACACAGAAGAAGAGTGCAAAATTAGAAGAAATACCGATCATAAGAGATTTTGTAGACATATTTTAAGATGATTTGTCGGTTCTTCCGCGGGATCAACAAATCGAGTTTGTGATTGACCTACTACCAGGAACGACCCTGATATCTAAGGCACCATACAGAATGGCCCTGGTGGAGATGAAAGAGTTGATGGTGCAATTGCAAGAATTGCTTGACAAGAAGTATATTTAGCCGAGTGTGTCGCCAAGGGGAGCACTGGTGTTGTTTGTTAAGAAGAAAGATGGATCGATGCGGCTCTGAATTGATTACAGAGAATTGAATAAGTTCACAATAAAAAATATGTATCCATTGTATAGAATCGATGACCTATTCGATCAGTTGAAGGGAACAAGGTATTTCTTTAAGATAGACCTGAGAAGTGGTTATCATCAGTTGAAGGTGAGGCCGGAGGATGTACCAAAAACAACAATCAGAATTCGATATGGTCATTACGAATTTTTGGTTATGTCTTTTAGTTTAACCAATGCACCTGCAGCATTCATGGATTTGATGAATAGGGTGTTTAAACCATTCTTAGACAAATTTGTGGTGGTGTTTATTGATGATATATTGGTATATTCCAAAACCAAAGAGGAACATGTGGAACACTTGAGATTGATGTTGGAGAAGTTGTATGCTAAGTTCTCAAAATATGAATTTTGGTTGGAACGTGTACAGTTTCTCGGGCACATTATTGATAAGGATGGAATTTCGGTAGATCCATTAAAAGTTGAGGCTGTAATAAATTGGGATCAGCCAAAGACACCGTCATAAGTAAGGAGTTTCTTAGGATTGACAGGTTACTACTGACGTTTTATTCAAGACTTTTCCAAGATCGCGACTCCGTTGACAAATTTAACTAGGAAGGCGGTTAAGTTTGTTTGGACAGAGAAGTGTGAGGAAAGTTTTCGAGAGTTAAAGAAGAGGTTGAGCTCTGCACCTGTGTTGTCATTGCCTGATGATACAAGAAACTTTGTGGTATATAGTGACGCATCACATAAAGGACTAGGCTGTGTGCTTATGCAGAACGACAGAGTTATTACGTATGCATCACGTCAGTTGAAAGATTACGAGAAAGGGTATCTAACTCATGATTTAGAGTTGGCGGCAGTGGTGTTTGCCCTGAAAATTTGGAGACATTATCTTTATGAAGAGTGGTGTGAGATATATACTGACCATAAAAGTCTGAAGTATATCTTTACATAAAAAGACTTGAACATGCGACAAAGAAGATTGTTAGAGCTGATTAAAGATTATGACTGCGAGATTTTCTATCATCTAGGAAAGGCGAATGTTGTTGCTGATGCCTTAAGTAGGAAGGGACGGGAGGAGTTAATGATGTTAACTGCTCAAGAAAAACTGGTGTCGAAAATGGCCAAGATGGAGTTGGAAATTAAATATCCGACAGAATCCGATGAAAAGTTGTTCCAGATGGGAAACGGTTCAACTTTAGTAGATAAGGTGAAGAATGCACAACTTCATGATTAAGACTGCGAAAAGATAAAACAAAGAATATTTGTAGGTGAGGAAAACAAATTCAAAATCGATTCGGAAGGATTACTTCGATTCGAAGGGAGAATTTGGGTTCCGTAAGGAATAGAGGTTAAAGAAGAAATCCTAGGTGAAGTCACAACTCACGATATTCGATTCACCTTAGGAGTACAAAGATGTACCAGGATCTTAGACATCATTTTTGGTGGCCGAATATGAAGAGGGATGTGACTGAATGCATGGCAAAATGTTTAACATGTCAGAAAGTCAAAGCTGAACATCAAAGACCAAGCAGATTATTACAACCATTGGAGATACCAGAATGGAAATGGGAGCATATCATAATTGATTTTGTGGTAGGTCTTCCAACGACCCAACAAGGTTACGATGCCGTCTGGGTGATTGTCGATCGATTGACGAAGTCGGCACACTTTTTGCCAATCAAGATTCGGTTTACTCTAGATCGGTTAGCAAAACTATACGTGAAGGAAATTGTGTCAAGACACGGTGTACCAGTGTCCATTGTGTCAGACAAAAATCCACGTTTTACATCTAATTTCTGAAAACGATTACAAGAGTGTTTAGGAACACAGCTGAGAATGAGCACATCGTACCATCCTCAAACCGATGGACAGAGTGAGAGAACCATCCAAACACTAGAAGATATGCTCAGAGCATGTGTCATGGATTTTAAGGGAAATTGGGATGATCATCTACCATTGGTGGAATTTGCTTATAATAATAGTTATCACGCGAGTATTGGCATGCCGCCTTACGAAGCGTTATACGGCAGAAAGGGCAGAACTCCGTTATATTGGGACAAGGTAGGTGAACGTCAGCTATTGGGTCCAGAGTTGGTACAACAGACTGTCAAGATCATCAAGATTATTCGAGCAAGATTAATAGCTGCACAGGATAGATAGAAGAAATATGTCGATCAACATCAACAAAATAGAGAATTCGATGTTGGTAGTTCTATTTTCTTGAAAGTGTCTCTCTGGAAGGGGAAAATTCGATTTGACAAGAAAGGGAAATTGAGCCCTAGATTTATAGGACCTTTCGAAGTGCTTCGACGAGTTGGTGAAGTAGCGTACGAGGTAGCTTTACCTCCGGAGTTGGAACATATTCATAATATTTTCCATGTATCAGTATTGAGGCCATATAAGCCTGATTATAAGCATGTTATAGAATATGAGCCCTTACAGTTTGAGAAGATTTGTCATATGAAGAAGTCCCTGTTCAAATTATTGACAGAAAAGAGCAAGTACTAAGGAATAAAGTGATACTTTCTGTTAAGGTAATCTGGAGGAACCACAATGATGAGAAAGCTACGTGGGAACTTGAAAGCGTTATGATGAAGAATTATCCTCAGTTATTTGCTTGATTTTTTATAGCAATTCTGGGGACAAAATCTTGTTAAGGAGGGAAGAATGTAACGAAAAAAAATTTTGAGTTATGATTCTGGGGACAGAATCCTTTTAAGGAGGGAAGGATGTAACAATTGAGAAATTTGTAATTTAATTTAAATATTTATAAAATTAAACAAATATTTTAAATAATTAAATTATTAAGGAAAATAAATAATTGTTGAATTATGATGAATTAATTTAGTAACTAAATTAATTAATGTTAATTGAATTGAATAATGATAATTTTATTTGAAGGATTTAATTTAAGGAAATAATTAAATTAAATCAATTCCTTAATATTTAAGAAGATAATTAAATTTAGTGAATTGTTTAATATTAAATGAATAAATTAAATAAAGTGATGTTTCTAATTTATTAATTAAAACTAGATATATAATAATTTATTTATTATAAGTATAATTATAATAAGATTATAATAATTATAATTCAAGTATAAGTTATTTAATGGGTTACCGTATGAATAAGTAGTAACTATATAATGTAAATATTATTTAAATAATCTAGTATGAGAATTAGTGTGTAATCAAACGTAGCCTTATGGCTTTTGGTTTATTTTAAGCGATGTGAGACTTTTGTTTTTTAACTTTGACGTACGTGGAGAGAGGCGATTATATTGCATATCGTCATTTTATTTTCCCCTAAGTCTAGTTATCAGTAAAGAGCGTAGTGAGAGCTTGGGAAGCAAGAGAGAAAGCATAGTGGTTGTGAGTTTCTAAGATTTTTAAGAGGAGGAATGATAATTTATAAGCCCTAACACTATCTTTTGCTAGCACTCAATCAAGGTAATCTACCCCTAATTTTAATATTGGGTTGTTGAAATTTTCTATTCACTAGAAATTTGGGTATTGGCTGAATTGTTGTAGAAAATGTTGTTTATATGTATGTATTCTCTTCCTAAATCTGTTAGTTATCCTTTAGAAGTCTATATTAGTATTCAAATACGTGAAAATTGAATTGTAAGAAAAAAATATAAATAACAGTGTTATGTTCATATAATATGGCTTTAGAAAGTACGAAAATTGATGTTTTATATGTGTTGTAATTTGAAATTTGTTGTTGGATTGTGTTGCTATAGTAAGAAACAAAAACAACATAGTATAAAATACGTCAATTGATTAAGAAACGAGTTCGTGGCGATTAAATTCGTTAAAAATGTAAAATGGAAGAAATTTGTGAAAAACTATGGTTTCGATTTCTCAAAATGATGGATATGTAATGTTTTGTATGTAGAATGGTGTTTAGCATGTGTAACTATAATATTACAAAGTTTTAGATGTTGAAGTATGGTGAAATTCTGTAAAATTGGGATTTTTGCCCTAAGTAGAGTCTGTTTTTGAGGTTCTGCAAAACTGAGTCTTGTGCATCACGCAAGCAGCCTTATTTATCTCAGCTGGTGGTGGTTGTCATGGGGCCCATGATAGCCCGATTGTGTGTTGGTGGCAATTCAACATGTTAGTAGCCGACAGACAAAGTGAAGTGATGCGCTTAATTGCTGCAGTGTCGTAATAATGAGACTTGGGTTAGTTTAGCATGCATGTTAAAGATATTAAAACATAAAGTGGACTACAATAACCGATTGTAAGGTGTTGTAATACAAAGTGTAAAAGAGTTTTAGGTGATTGTTAATTGAGTTATATAATGAAACTAAAAGTGATGTTTTCAAAAGTTAGAAGTGAACGAGTAAGTTATGTTGGCTCGTAATGCGATTTCAGATTCGTTAAGTATGTTAACCTAAATGGTTAGGTGCTAGGTTAGGGTTATGACCTAAATGATGGTTTAATACCCATAGTGTTAATATTCATACAACTAATTGTTGTTGCGATTGTAATAATTTGTGTAGGGTAATTGGAGATTATTTTACATTTATGTAGCTTACAAACAAGGCAAGTTCCTAAACCTTAACTCTTTACATTGAGCAAGCTTTCTAACTTCATTCTTTTCATATTGAATACATGTTTCCATTCCTAAATCGTTATTGTACAAGTTCCTAAAATTCTTGTAAGGTTGAGCAATCCTAGTTTATCATGAGTATGTTTGTGCAAGCTCTTGTAACCTAATTCGTTACATCGAGCGAGCTTTACTTTCCTTATTATCATTCGAAGCATATATTGTTCTAATACATAGATTAATGGAAGATTGTTCTAAACTCCTTTTAATATATCACTTTGCATGTATATCATGTTATTCAGTTATATATATTGTTGATATCCAATCTTTGACTTTAATAGCCTTTTTCAGTAATACATTCTCGTATTAAATCTTTATTGATGGAAGTTGAATAGTGTTCTAAAATTCTAGAGACACTGATAAGCTAGTTCCAAACTAAAATTTCTTTAGTGCGGAAATTCTAAATTTAAACTGAGACAAACAACCCTAATATAGGGGACTTTTGTACGTGTAATGTTTAGATATTTGTGCACAATACATGGTACAAAGGGCTGATCCCCCTAAGTACGCTAAGAAGGGTCTATACAGTCTAATGACTGTTAAGGTTAAGGTAATAATACCTATATACCGGAGACATAGTTCGTGGTCTTAAGACCCTCAGACATTGATTTCGATCTTGTTGTCTATTCTTAATTCACAGGACACATTCATTATTGTTAGCATTCGTTGTTCATTCTCATGTTGTTATTATTACTACTTCCCATATCAGTGAGCAATTGTTTGCTCACTCTTGCATTTAACGCTATAGCTAAAGTTGAGAAAGTCGATGAGCCGTCTACTAGCAAAGGAAAGGGCAAGATGTCCAAATTTTATAGACTTATGAGAATTTTATTTTAACAAATTATGTTAAAGGCTTGTTTTAATATGTGATGTATTATGTAAACTTATGTAATAATTTTAAGGTTAGATTACCTGGGATTTATTTTGAGATTATGATGTAGCCCTTTAATGGGAAAGACTATTGTTTAAATTATTTAAATTATGTCTTTCTCCTTTGTGATGGGTAGTTAGATGTAATAGTTTTGATAAGTGAGCATCAAATCCTATGGGAATGAAGTACCTGGATTTGGGGGTGTCACAAATACGTACGGCACTATTAATATGTACGACACTATTCATACATACGATACAATTCATATGTACGACACTATTCACGAAGTACTATTCATGGGGTACTATTAATGAAACACTATTCACGGGGTACTATTCACTTGGGTACTATTCATGACGAAAAATAGATTCTTTTCTGTCTAAATTATTTTTGATACGTGAAATTATTCTTGAGTTTTACTCCACAAAGCAGTTATGATATTGATAATTTGGACATTTTCAAACTTTGGATAAATTTAAAGTCTTTAATATTTATCCTTGATTTCGTTTGATTGAATTCTTATATCATTGTCATCATTCTCATGCTTATATTTTGATGAAAGTCATCTTTGGCCCGTAGTGCATAGATGGACTATTGATTGGTATGATTATGACAAGAAATTATGTATTAGTATAATCATGACCTTTAATGTTACAAATGATATGATAAAAGTCCTTATTGGCCCGTAGTGCATTGATGGATAGTTGTTGGTATGATCATGACCATGTGTTCTCTTCGCTCAAGGGTGCAAAGATGAATTGTTATTTGGCATGGTTATGACCATCAGTGATAACACGATTATCCTTGGCCCGTAGTGCATGGATAATTCGTGGATGTGATACTAATGAATATCCTTGGCCCATAGTGCATGGATAATTCAGTGATGTGGATTATTTATTAAGTTGAGTCTCAGCGATAAAATTGATGATAAACTTTTAAATCATAGAAGATAGTAGATATCATACTCTACTTGACTCTTCTAATGGATTGTTTATTCCGTTATAATTAAACTTGTTCTGTATTGTATTCTATTAGTTTAACACTGTTGAAGGCTAACGATAATTTATTCTGCATTATCTTAGTCATAATATGTCTTATTGGGCTAGTTGAGCTCACCCTTTTCTTTCACTATTCTCTTCAGGAAATAAGAATATAGCTGGGACTAGTCGAAAAACGGAGTGACGATCCGAGATGGTTGCCATAGTAGTCCTCACTATTCTATGAAATAGTGTTATAGTAATTGTAATAAGGACATTGTTTAAGTTTGGATATTGTCTACGAGACAATATTCGTATTGAAACTCAACTATTGTATTGTCGTATTTTGGACAATAGTTGTATAATTAAGTTTGTATTTGAATTCTGTACCATGTATCTGGCGACTCAGAATGGGTTGTGTATACCTATTTTGGGGGCATCACAGCGAAGGTTAATACGAACTAGCAACCGATCTAACTCGTTGTGAAAGACAGTGTAGATGAGACGAGAAACTAGTTTGTTGGTTGTTTGTGGGAAATCACTCAGCGTACTATATTAAACATTATTAGAGACTCGATGTGTGCTAGGTGTAAAGTTGTGAATACGTATGGTGAAAAGGTGATTCTTTTCACATATGTAGATGTATAGGATGAGTTAAGTCTTATAAATGTTATAAGGAGAAGATGAGAATGTAAATCTATCCTAAAAGATGATTATAAGGTGTACGACATCTCCGTATGTCATAATGCCGAAGGAATGAAAGAAAAGTTGGTCGTGTAAACTTAGATTACAAGAATGCGAACCATAGGAAGTAAATTTAAATTTAAACCAAATCTGTAAGTCAAATATATGACTAATTGGTGTATATTCTATTTCTTTGTGTGCTATATAGGGATTGCAATGAACATTTCAGTGTAAACTATAAGCTATAGCTATGCTTAAGACAAGTTTCCTAACTTCATTCATATTTTAAATGAATGTTAGTTTCTTAAACTTCTCAGATGTTAAACTTGCGAAGTTTTACCTATGTGCAAATGTGTTATATTTGTACAAGGTGGTAGGATGTATAAGGCCTTGAGTCACAATTTTAACACTTCAGTGTTTCTATGAAATGAACTGTTATGTGATTGAACTGTTCAATGTGAAGGAGTTATGTTTATTCATGAACTGTTATTGTTAAGTCCGAGCTAATGATTCTAGCCAGAAAAATATGTATAAAAAAGGTAGAAGAATGAAAGTATTTCAAAGTGAATGTGACTAATGTTTCTTAATGTTGTTTATTCAACTACTATGACTTGCTGGGCAATTGAATGCTCACACTTGCTTTAAATAAAAATATTTTCAATGAACGATGTTAAAACGAAATTAAGGATCTCGTAAAGATCAAGCTGACCGGTATCCAAACGAATTTCCATTCATTACATGAATGAGCGTGAAGATCAAGCTAAGACTTGTATTGTAGATTAGTTTAATTAAACTATAAATTCGTTTAATGAACTGTGATGTATCTTTGGTGGCGGATGAAAGTCACTTTTGTAATACGTAAAGAATAATGTAATTATTATTTTTTGGAATGAACAAGGTTTTAAGGTAATAGAACCTGAGATTTGAGAATGTATGTTTTTATATTTAGTTATATAATAATGTATGTTTGGAATAAAATGTACTCGTGACGTACGAAATTCGGATGTGAAGTTAGACTGGATTTTGGGGCGTTACAGCCTCCCTATGTCGGGGCATTCAAATATTAGGCATTTTAAATGTCGAGGCATAGACAAACATATCTCTATTTTTTTAAAAACCTTTCATTCTTCCATCCTACAAATCTAATACCTGTAATGGAAACTAAAATGAATTTAAAAGACTACTCGGGATCATGAGAGAACTTATAAAGAAATTAAATCCTAAAAATTAACAAAATACAAGCACTAATTAATTGAAAATATGAAGATTTGACAAACGGACATTATGAAATTGATCCTGTAATGAGCCCAAAATTCATACAATTTAATTCTCAACTTAGGTTGTTAATAATACATTCAACCTCTAATTTTACATCAATAAAAGATAATACAACCATTGAAATTTGCGAAATAATTAAAATTTTCTATTACAAACTATCCTCGTTCCCAAAACATTCAACCTTTACATCTAAATATCTCAGAATCATTTTAATACTACAATAGTTTACATTGCAAAGCGATATTACAATTCGACATTAATACATTATTCGAAACCTTAAACATGGTTCGAATAATAATAACACAACCAAAGTGTATAAATCTTCAAGTATCACATCTGATTCATGTCTTTCAAGTAACACATAACTTTACCTTAAATCTTGAACCTGCAAAATTGGTTATTTGCAAGGTTGAGCTCGACAGCCCAGCAAAATCTAATAATTTTCATGCATCACATAGCACATAATAACATGCTCAACATATAACATGCATGCTACAGTTCATATAACAGGTATAAAGATTGAGTCCTTACTCTATCAGCATGCTTTAATCAATCAACATAGTCATAAATTGACTTTAACATTTCATACTTTCAACATATATATAACACATCATGCTCTTTGCAATAAAGATTTAAAAAAGTTAATCATCAAGTTCACATAGCAAATAGGAACTGAAAGACTTGCCTTGATCATTGTTTACCAATAACAGTTTAACAACTTACAGTTATCTGTACTTCACGTGCCCTACACAATTATATAATCATTCACATCAATTATTAGTCACATAGCAACGCATAGTAGTTGTAATGTAAACTTTAATCTAAATCTTATAAATATTCCTATTAATCAATACACAATTTTTAATTTGATTATGTTAACTTTAGACTTATAACTCACTATATTTCTTCTTAGTCAAACTCGAAGTTCATTCAAGTGCTTAAGTCTTGCTAGGACTACTTATTGGTTTTATATTAAATCCATTCCATATCTTATAATATTCATTTCAATTGAATTGAAACACTTTTTAAGTTCATTAACATTTGGCACGTCGTTTCGATGTTCATTCGTCACACGTCCGATTCGTCACTCATGTGTGTGCTTAGTATGCTTATACAACTTATCTAATACATCATTTTTTAATGTTAAGCATCATTATATTTACTAATATAAATGTTTTATAACTTAGGATAATATCTTTTATTGGTAGGAGCACTACATTTGCGTAAGTGCATTTCTGACGCCCTCCGATTGCCTCTTAATACATATTAGTCCCACAAATGACCATTTTGACCCTTGTTACCAACCTCAAATTGAAAAAATTAAAGAACAAAAGTTGTAGGTCTATTCGTCCTCGTTCCGGATCATCTTGAATCACCTCAATCAGAGTTTGTATGAAAATGTTATGGCCATTTTACTATATTAGGTCAAAACTATCCAACCCAGACTATTGTTCTGGCGCTGGGGCGCGAGAACTAGGTCATGCATTGGCGCTGGGGCGCAAATTTCAGAGCTGGGGCGCCAAAACTTACAGAACCCAACCACGAAGAACAGAATAACTAAATTCTGGACTAATTAATACTGCTAACATCTAAATTAAGACGTAAAACTTATATAGATTACTCATAAACATTAACTTATCATACATATACCAATTTAAAGCAATTAAACAATAATTTCAGAAAATTTAAATCCTTGAAAGCACTGTTTTTAAGCCTACAAAACTCCATTTTTGATATTTCTTGACACAGTGAACACTGTAATCATAATAATACACCAATTTGATTCTTTTGAACTAAGTTCTCTTTATTTCATACCCAATTAATAATTCACAGTTCAATTTTTACAATTCGTATACACTTTAACCATTAAATTTGTTACTGTCATAAGTCATGTATAAGAACATACACTGAAAAATAGTTTTCCTTTTTTTTGAATGAATTTAACATACAATTCTTTGTCTAAACATAAACTTCTAGCATTACAACTACTTCCAATTGCAACAATTCAGTTGTAAAGCAAAATTCGAAAAATAGAATTCATAGAACATAAAATTAAAACTCGCGCCATTAAAATACATACATATATATATATATATATATTCAATGTAAAAAAACAATTTCTTCCTTTTTGATCGTAATTCATACAATCACATATATGTATATGCTCATCATACAATCACCTATATATATCTATATATATAGTTATAATATTATAACTACACATAATTTCATAATCACTATAAAAATATGAGTTACAGAGATTATACTATAAACACAATGAACCTCCAAAACAAGAACAAAGAAAATAAGGAATTATACTATAAAACATATATGTTAAGATTATGCAACACACCTTTAATTTGCTCAGACAATCCTTGCTAAAAGACATGATATTCACAGCACCTTTCTCTCCTCTCAATTCTCTAACAACCTTCCTTTTCTTTTCTTTTTTTCTCTATAACTTTCTTCTTACACTTAGGTTTAAACCAAATACACTATACGTAATATTAAAACAAAACAAACGCCTGCTTTTCGAATGTTAAAAACTGACGTTATATTAAATATACTAATAAGTTATCGGTTACCCAAAAATTAATATATATATATATATATATATTATGTATATTTTATTTATTTTATTTATATTATTATAATTCAAAATTCAAAAGAAATCCAAAAGCCATAAGGCTCCGTTAGGCAAAACCCTTTTAAAATTAAACACTTAATATGTGTTTAAGCCTTGTTTGGGAAACTAAATTAAAGTCTTTTACTTTATTTTAATAACTCCTTTATAATATAGTTATTTATCACACTTTATTTAATTAAGTTTTCATACTTAATTTAATTAATTTTAATAACAATTTATTGAATAAATCATTTAATCATTCTAAACTCTCTAACTTAATTATTAAATTAGAATATTATCTCATAACAATTAATTTCTTAACCCATTAATTATTTATTAAACAAATAATTAACCAAATCAAATCAAATTAAACAAATATTTATTCAATAATAAACAAATATTTATTCAACAATAAACAAATATTTATTCAACAATAAACACATCTATTAAATATTTATATATTTCAATAAATATTTATAATTACAAATAAAATTATGGATTGTTACATTAATCATATCGTAATAAGAATTTCAATTATTAAATTCTTATTTTAATAACTTTGAAAATTCGGGTTGTCACATCCTTCCCTCCTTATAAGAATTCCGTCCTTGGAATCAATGAAACCTCTCTTACTCGATTTTCACCAAATCTCTTTTTAAAAATTTAACGTTGAATATCTTCAACTCATTACCTTAATATAGCTTTTATATTTCATACTACATTCATTACTTCAACAAATTCTATGTTTTATTTCAAAACTTTCACTTGAACTCAATTATATTTTGAGTATTATATACTCTTTAACCCATTCATTTCCTTTGCTAAGGATCGTTATTATAAACACTCGGGATATTATATTCACCAATTCTTCTAAGAATTTCATCCTTGAAATTTTATCTATTAATCTTTGTTCATTCAATCTATCAAAATAGATTTTACGTTAATACTTTATTCATTCATTGGGTTGTACAACCAAATTCTTTCTCTAAGGATCTTATCATATTCCTCACCTCTTCCTCTTCTAAGAGTTTCACATTCTTTCTTGAAATTATTATGTTTTGCTTAATTTTCTCATCCTTTCCACTTTCACCTTTCAGAATAATAAGAATCTTCCACAATTGCTCAATAATTGGGAAGTAATATGAATAACAGGAATTTCAAAGATTCCAAATCATGCTGAGGGGTCACAAGACCGTGAACTCTATTCTTGGTTTACTAGTGCTTCAACTCAATCCTTCACGCTGCAAACCAGAGTGTTTATCAATCACAAAGACTGAAAACACCCTCTAATGGTACACTAGGTGGCCAGCCTATTGTACCACTACGTTGGGTCGCAACGTAGTGTTTTGTAACGACTATATGCGTTACGCTCGGAACCATTATCCCCGAAAACATGTCCCCTTATAGGGTTGTTCACCTCAACTTTTCAACATATGAATCCGGACCAAAATAACTTGGTTTGGCATAACTTTTCAATAAATGCTTGAATTTCAGAACATCTTTCAATATTTATCTAGCTGAATCAAATAGCATAGACTTCTACAATAATTCGAACATCAATCGAAATACACACACACACACACACACACACATATATATATATATATATATATATATATATATATATTCTCATATCTTAAAGAAATCTCAAATATCTTTTTATGACGCCACGATCATTTAGCATCGTATTTACAAATCCGCTTGAGGATTCCGTCATTTGGTGATTTTATCATACTACATCATACCATAGTGGGCTGACGATCCTTAGATCACATCCAACACTAAGTAATACTGCATTGATGACTCCATCATTTTTATCATCTCTGCACCAGGTAACATGATGCATTGATGATATAAAAAAAAATAAAAATATATTTTGATATATTTCAAATCATTTTTGTCTAGCCAAAGCAATTAGCATAGACATACGAATAACGGTATTGTTTTTAAAACTTATTGGGTTCATCATTTGATCCAATGTTTTTCAAGAAAATAGAAGTGCAACATCAGCACGAAGTCAATAAATTTCAAAAGTCTAAGCATAGCTAGTAGATTTAGAATATCCAGGTATCCATCAACTTCAATCTTTACTTCATTACTTCATTACTTCATTACTTCATTACTTCATTACTTCATTACTTAACCATTCTATCAATCTTCAACTTCATAAATGCTCTCTATATTATAATCGTTTTCTACCCAAAATAGTTCATCAAACTTATCGCACATTGGAAGTTCAGGAACTTACCACAATAATATGAGTTTAAGAACTTATCCTAGTCAGACCATAGGCGTCCATTCGCTGAGGGGTTCAAACATACCATATTATTATGAGTCACGAACTTACCACATGCATTAGTTTTAAGAACCGCACCTAATCCTAATAATACCTGACTAATCTTAATAGTTTCTAACTATCAAATATACACATGAGAAAAGAATCACCTTTTCACCACACATACATTGATAGCGCAACACCGACATTCTAATGATTATCAATGTAATAAACTAAGTGCAAGCACAAAACCCTCGCCCATATAAAGGTTTATCCAACTCAGCCATCACATGAGTCCTCAATTGAAATTCCACCTAACTCTATCTTACTCTTAACAACTTACCCTTAACTTGCTCAATACAAATTCCTCGTATCACATTATCTATAAATCCTCGCGAGTTTATCTCGTACTATATCATAGTACATTATCTTCATAGCATCAAGCTATAATTATTCAAACATTACAAACCATCTTTCTTTTATAACTTAAATAGATCACGTCGTGATCTTATTCTATAATCATCTCCCTTAAAATTCTTTTCTTAACTCGTGATCGTTTTGTTTTACGATCCTCCTTCTTTCCTTTTTCATCATTTAAGATTTCATTTATGCTTTTAATCTTACAGACTTTGTGTATTCATCATTATTTGTTATCTTGGCTATTGGAGTTAGGGTAACTCTCATTTCTTATCTTTATATCTCTTCAAGATTCTTCTTTGAATTTTCTTGTTTATATAACAATTCTTCCTTTAAGAATTTCTAACTTCATTTACATTGCTCAACAATTCATTCGAGTTCCAAATTTTCCTCATATGTATCCATTTTCTATACTTGGTACATATCGAGTCTCTAACAGTTTCAATATGGTACGCTAAGTGATTTCTCACAAACAACCAACAAACTAGGTTCCGAGTTGCTAGTTCGTATATACATCCGCTCTATGAAGGAATCGTTTAGCCCAGATACCATACATCAACTATTAAAGAGTATAATTGTACCATACTTAAATATAACTTTTATTCTTAACTTCTTTATCATTCTCTTCTTATAGACATTGCCTATTTATTATCACCTTACATCCATATTATTGGAGTTGGGTAACCCCACATTCATATTCCTTATAACTCTGCAGGATTCTTCTTTGAATCCTCTCACGCATGTTTTAATCCCTTCTCTATACATTTCTTAAATTACTTCTTATTGTTCAAACTCAATTTGAGCTTATTCGTTCATTATCTGCACCTCTCTTCTCTAAGGTTATAGCCTAAGGTACTCTTACCTAAGGTTTCTAACCTATCAACTTTGATACCAACTGTAACGACCCCAAAATTCATATAATTTAATTCTCGACTTTGGTCGTTAATAATACATTCAACCTCTAATTTTACATCATTAAACGGTAATGCAACCATTGAAATTTGCGGAATAATTAAAATTTTCTATTACAAACTATCCTCGTTTCCAAAACCTTTAACCTTTACATCTAAATATCTCAGAATCATTTTAATACTACAATAGTTTACATTGCAAAACGATATTACAATTCAACATTAATACATTATTTGGAACCTTCAACATGGTTCGAATAATATTAACACAACCAAAGTGTATAAATCTTCAAGTATCACATCTGATTCATGTCTTTCAAGTAACACATAACTTTACATTGAATCTTGAACCTACAAAAGTGGTTATTTGCAAGGTTGAGCTCGACAGCCCAGCAAAATCTAATAGTTTTCATGCATCACATAGCATATAATAACATGCTCAACATATAACATACATGCTATAGTTCATATAACAGGTATAAAGATTGAGTCCTTACTCAATCAGCATGCTTTAATCAATCAACATAGTCATAAATTGACTTTAACATTTTATACTTCCAACATATATTTAACACATCGTGCTCTTTGCAATAAAGATTTAAAACAGTTACTCATCAAGTTCACATAGCAAATAGGAACTGAAAGACTTGCCTTGATCGTTGTTTACCAATAACAGTTTAACAGCTTACAGTTATCTGTACTTCACGTGCCCTACACAATTATATAATCATTCACATCAACTATTAGTCACATAGCAACGCATAGTATTTGTAATGTAAACTTTAATTTGCATCCTATAAATCTTCCTATTAATCAATACACAATGTTCAATTTGATTGTGATAACTTTAGACTTATAACTCACTATATTTCTTCTTAGTCAAACTCGAAGTTCATTCAAGTGCTTAATTCTTGCTAGGACTACTTATTGGTTTTATATTAAATCCATTCCATATCTTATAATATTCATTTCAATTGAATTGAAACACCTTTTAAGTTCATTAACGCTTGGCACGACGTTTTGATGTTTATTCGTCACACGCCCGATTTGTCTCTCATGTGTGTGCTTAGTATGCTTATACAACTTATCTAATACATCATTTATTAATGTTAAGCATCATAATATTTACTAATATTCATGTTTTATAACTTAGGACAAAATCTTTTGTGACGCCCCCAAAATAGGTATACATCACCCATCTTGGGTCGCCAAAAAATACACTACTGACAACTTCATTTATACAACTGTCGTGCAAAATACGACGACAAGTATACTGTGAGTTTTAATACAAATGTATGTAACTCTCATGGTGCCTCGACCACAACCTTACAATGGTACGTTACATAAAAGTACAGTCAAAAACGGTTTTAGAAATTAAAATCTTTGGTTGACCCAATAGACCCCATGAATCTAAGTTATGATAGATATCATATGTCTAGAGAATTATCCTTGGTTGACCCAATAGACCCCAAAGAAAAATGAGAAGATTACTATCATCTTCTTTCCAATGGTGAGTCTTCTCTTGACATATAACTATCTCCACTGTCTCCAAGTGAAAATTATATTTCAAATAAACTCCAAGATCATATAGGTAGTGCTCATGGATATACACAACAAGTGGATGTGCACAACCCTGTCTTATGATAACACGAGGTTGCATGTCATTAGACATCTTGTATGATAGTGGCAAAACACCCTTCCAAAGTTGGGTTCACCTCACTCTATTCGGTTCACCAAAATTAAATATCAAATGACGTATACAATACGACACACTTATCTAAATTTCTCAATAAAATTATTTCCATACTATTTAGGGAGAACCTCAATAGCTATAAACCACCGTTCTATTTTCCTATTATCCCCGCTTGACTCGGCAACACTCTTATTACCTAAAAGGAATTGTGAAGCAAAAAGGGTGAGCACAACTAGCCTAGTAAAGAATATCATGACTAAAGATAATTAAATTATCAATAGCCTTCGTCAATAATAAATCAGAGATTTAGAACATATGGTAGATGATAAAACTTTTCAACCATAGTTGCAGCGGAACGAGCAATCCATTAAAAGAGTCAAATAGACCATCAGGTCTATTATCTTCTCCATGTTAAAAGTCCACCAATAATGTTTTATCCCTGCAACATCAATCAACAATTCCTGTCCACAATTTTATGAATAACTCATAATCATAATTGTGATTTTGAATTCCTTTTCGCACCCAAGACGAAGATAATTTACATCACCTATCTTCACCTGAAACATGAAAAATCATGGTTATACCAAATCACAATTCTTGCTCATAATCATACTAATAAATTCATCTTTTGCACTACGACCAAAGATATACAACTGTATAACCAATAATCAACAGTTCATCTTTGCACTACAGGCCAAAGATATACAACTCTAAAACCAATAATGCTTAGACTCAGCTTAATAGTATCACGACCACGAATTATCCTACGGGCCAAGGATATTCGTGTTTTCCACTATGGTCATGAATATACCGAATAATCCCTGGTCATAATCATACCAAGTCCATCTATGCACTACGGGCCAAAGATGACTTTTACCACATCATTTATAATATTACGGTCATGATTATACCGAATAATCCCTGGTCATAATCATACCATGTCCATCTATGCACTACAAGCCACATATGACTTTCAACACAACACAAGCATGAGAATGATGACAATGATATAAGTATTAATCAAACAAAAACAAGGATAAATATTTAAAGACTTTAAATTTATCCAAATATTATCAATCACTTAATAAACTCATAATCTAATATTATTAATATTATAACAATATTTTAATCACTTCTTAAACTTATAAGCAATTTATTTCAATTGTTTACGCTTTATCACATAATGCATTTAAACATTCAAAATGTCATACTCATAAGATTTCATCACCAATGATCAAATCCCTTATCAAAAATCTGCATATACCTTATATAGGATTCCCAAGCCATAAAATCCTATTTTCCAATTTTTTTACTTCACATAACATATTTAATTCATTTACTCATAACTAGTGCATTTTTATGAAAAATACCAAATCAGTTCCAAAAATATTTCTTTTCTGGGATATAGCAGAATATAGTCCAATATTGAACATATATTTTTCTCGGAATTTTTAAAATTCATTTACTATTTTTCAAAAATCAATTTCTAATTAATTCCTTAAGAAATTATCTACCTCAAGTTTAAATCCAGAAATTCCCAAATCTTGGCAGGATCTTACACATGTTAACGTGAGCTTCCAATTTAAATTTCATGGTCATCGGAGTTATAGAACTCCGGTTATAGCATTTTTTGTCAAAAAAACCTAAATATTAAAATAGTCATAACTTGCTCATTTTGAGTCGGAATAAGCTCATTTTTGGACAGGAGGTACTTTATACCATATATTTCCATGTCCCAAAAGGCCGGAATTTTTCTCACAAATTAAGTGGCCAAAAATGCCCTTTTAAATTTCCGGGTAGTAGTTTTTTTTATAATTTGCAGCTTTTGACTCCTTTGCTAAAATCAGTCCACACAAAAATCTACAACACCTTTTCCAGAGATTCCACCTGGATAAGTTAGAAAACTCATAGATCCAATTCCAAAACTGAAGCACACTCAAAAATTCAAAATATAATATGAGATATGGTCAATTGAATTTTATGTTCCATTTTCTCCCAAAATCTGATATTCAACCCTTTGTGATTTCTAAGAAACTTTCATGTTTTCACATAATAACCAACATAACTCATCATAACACTTAATAATACTACATATACCCATGATTTTCATCAGTCCAATGCTTTTATTATGACTTTCATCATAATCCATGTAAATAGATCATTTCCACAATTTAATAAGGAATGCATACAAAGGATCATTTACTATGCATGTTGTAATCCACATAGACAGGTTATTCTAACAGAATAATAAAGAATGGAATAACAGAAGAATTCACCATGCATACGATAGACCGCACAGACAGGTTATTCTCAAGCGAGAATAATAAAGAAGCGGAACAGTCAAAGCGTAATCCTTGACAAGCGAGGATATTCCAACAGAATAATAAAGAAGCGGAACCACGTCAAAGTAAATTCGCATGCCAAGCGGGATATTCCAATGAGAATAATAAATAATGGAATAAGAAGCGAAATCACCATTCATGCGATAGGCCGCATGCATAAAAAGTTATTCAATAGAATAATAAATAATGGAACTGTGTCATGCATAAATGCATGAGATGGATATTAGATGGAATAATAAAGAATGGAATAATAGAAGAATTTCACCATGTATATCAGTACTTGCGATAGACAGGTTATTCCAATTAATAATAAAGAATGGAATATGAAGTTCTCTTCATGAATATGAAAGAAATAATACCCCATACTGAGTACAACAAATAACATCCCTTACCTTAGAACAAAGCTGGATATAGGAGTAGTGAAGTAGCGAGAATACTTACTTTTCTTTCTCTCTATAGTTTTCTCTCTAGAGTTTGAATTGAATTCGTAAGAAATAATGAAGGAATGAGCTTCTATTTATAGTAGAATAGATGAATAATAACTAATTCTGAAGCGGTCCAGATTGATTTACTTTTTTAAGCAGACGATCCAGATTAGTTTACTATAAAATATTCAAATAAAACAAAATCTTTTAAATAAAATATAATATATATTCTATTTATAATCTAACAAAATGAATAACTATATAAAAGTATTACATTTTTATATAAAAAGATTTTACATATGCATACACTATACAAACCTTTATGCATAATAAAATATAATATATTCTAATTATGGTCTAATAAAATAAATAACTTTATAAAAGTATTTTGTTTTATATAAAAAGATTTTACTATGCAAAACACTATGCATAATAGAATATAATATATTTTATTTATAGTCTAATAAAACGAATAACTTTATAAAGGTATTATGTTTTATATAAAAAGCTTTTCTGTTTTATTATATTAATAATACTAATAAAACAAAACTTCATCATCATTATTATAATTCACACTATTCATCGACCCGGTAGTTCCCGGGAAAGAGGGGCTTTCAATAAAGATTTCTCCTATTGGTAGCATGATTAGGTGACTAAACCTCTCCTTGGCAGAACTTCTAGACATCGTTAATATTACAAATAATAATATTAATAACTTTGTTATCTCAAATATTGATTTAATAATATATAAAATATCGACAATAATTGAATCAAACTGAGTGACTTCTCACGTAAGCATTAATAATCAGTACCGTATGCTACTATGCAACCACGCGTATTTTACCACCGATTATTTTATAACAACTTGCTTACTTTGAAAATTTTTCAAATGTCACCCTTAACTTTAAAATTTTATCAATTTAACTATTCACCAAAATAAAAAAAAAATTGAATACTTTTATTTCATAAAATTTGGGGTCTCACATCTTTTATCGTCAGGAGCACTACATTTGCATAAGTGCATTTCTGACGCCCTCCGATTGCCTCCTAATACATATCAGTCCCATAAATGACCATTTTGACCCTTGTTACTGACCTCAAATTGAAACACTTAAAGAACGAAAGTTGTAGGTCTATTCGTCCTTGTTCCGGATCATCTTGAATCACCTCAATCAGAGTTCGTATGAAAACGCTATAGCCATTTTACTACAGGAGGTCAAAACTGTCCAACCCAGACCACTGTTCCGGCACTGGGGCGCGATAACTAGGTCATGGCATTGGCGCTGGGGCGCGAATTTTAGAGTTGGGGCGCAGATTTTGGCACTGGGGCACCAAAACTTATATAACCCAACCATGAAGAACAGAATAACTAAATTCTGGACTAATTAATACTGCTAACTTCTAAATTAAGACGTATAACTTATATAGATTACTCATAAATATTTACTTATCATACATATACCAATTTAAAGCAATTAAAAAACAATTTTAGAAAATTTAAATACCTGAAAACACTATTTTTAAGCCAACAAAACTCCATTTTTGATATTTCTTGACACAATGAACACTGTAATCATAATAATACACCAATTTGATTCCTTTGAACTAAGTTCTCTTTATTTCATACCCAATTAACAATGCACAATTCAATTTTTACAATTCTTATACACTTTAACCATCAAATTTGTTACTGTCATAAGCTATATATAAGAACATACACTGAAAAACAGTTTCCCTTTCTTTTAAATGAATTTAACATACAATTCCTTGTCTAAACAAAAACTTCTAGCATTACAACTACTTCCAATCGCAACAAATCAGTTGTAAAGCAAAATTCAAAAAATAGAATTCATAGAACATAAAATTAAAACTCACGCCATTAAAATACACACATATATATATATATATATATAGTTATAATATTACAACTACACATAATTTCATAATCACTATAAAAATATGAATTACAGAGATTATACTATAAACACAGTGAACCTCCAAAACAAGAATAGAGAGAATAAGGAATTATACTATAAAACATATATGTGAAGATTATGTAACACACCTTTAATTTGCTCAGACAATCCTTGCTAAAAGACTTGATATTCACAGCACCTTTCTCTCCTCTCAATTCTCTGACAACCTTCCTTTTCTTTTCTTTTTTTCTCTGTAACTTTCTTCTTACACTTAGGTTTAAACCAAATACACTATACGTAATATTAAAACAAAATCAACGCCCACTTTTCAAACGTTAAAAATTGACGTTATATTAAATATACTAATAAGTTATCGATGTTAGGTTTGTAATATTCAAGAACGCAATCAAATTGCATAAAAAATGTGGAAGCGTGTAAAATCAGAGTTTAAAAAAAAAATTACAAACCATATACCCGGATCACCCTTTATGCACAATTATTAATTAAACGAAGAATAAGAAATTATGAAATCATACCCTTGTAGAAACGAGCTTCCTCGTGTGCGAGTTCACCTCCTACTTCTCATGATCTCCTTGAATCCACCGGGTTTGGTTCCTTCCTTTGATCAATGTAAGCCACCCAAGTGTATGGCCTCTAGAGGTGATCCACCAAAGAATAATAATGATTCAAGAAGAAGGGATATTGGCTCAAACCCTAGTTTTTCCTATCTCTATAGAAAAAGGGCGTACTCTCCAACAAATTGGAATTATGTCGTTGTAAAAGTCAACAACCCCTTCACCCATAATAAGACTCCTCTTATTTATAGATGTGGGCAAACCATCTTAACAATTAAGGAATTGGGTTTTATTTAATTAATTAAATTCTTTTAATTAATTAAGCTCCCTAATCTTATTAGGGATAATTAATTAAACTCCTTTAACTAATTTTCCTTCCTAATCCAATTAGGAATAAATGAGAGTACTTGTATTAAATTAATTTCTAAACTCTTTTAGAAATTAAAATAATAATAATTGTAATAATATTAATAAGACTCCTCTTATTAATTTATATTTAATATTTCTAAAATATTAAATAATAAATATTAAGCTATTTAATTTATTCTATCACCATAGATTAAATTAAATATGCTTAACTATATTATTACGATTATGCCATTAACTTCTTAAATAATTATTCTTCCTTTTATGGTGTGACCCTTTAGGTTCTCCATATTAAATAGGTTGTGAATAAATCAATTAGAACAATTCTAATCTTATTTAAATAAATAAATTAAACAATTAATTTATTTAAATAAATAATATTTATTCTACTGATAGGGATAAGCCTCCTAGCGATCAACGACTTTCCGGATAATATAGATTTCAACATTAATCATAAAAGAACCTTTGAGTAAATAGTTTGAAATACAATTCAATCCTTCCACCATCTGATGTCCCAATTAAATATAAGACATGGAATTCTTTATCAAGTCTTATTTTATTTAATTATATGTATTTCGATTCTTAAATGCCTGACTCAAATAATGCAAATTAGAAACTCCTTTCTAATTTCATTACGCCGCCAAGGACTCTTGGGTTGTCATTTATCGAATCACATAGGACATTCTCTTCTTTTATTAGAAGTGGTAGATTCTTTATTGATCATACATTATCTCCATGTACAACTTATTATACCCAAACATACCCTTTGATATACCCTAAGGGTCTTAAGGAATAAGTCAAAGTATAACTCATCATACTGCGAGATACTATGATAATCTCAAGTCCAAGGATCACTTGTACTACTATCACTACTGAGAATTCCTATTGATGAACAAATAAAACTCCATTAGGTATTCCTTAGCGAGCCACGTTCGGTGAACTTATTCTCTAATAAGCACCTACATACTTGCTTTAGTGTCTCCACACAAATGATCATGAGATCAATTATCCTCATCCGATGAAAGCAACAACGTATGTACCAATCTATCCGGATTCACTAATCCCCAATTTAGTAATCAATGATTGGGAACTATTTTAGTTTTAAGCTTTCTAAGAATTTAGATCTCATTAGAATGATCATCATCATTATTCTAAAAGCATTGCTTAAAACTATGGGTTTATCACATATTATAAAACGACATCGTGTAGATAATTAAAAGCCTTTAATAAATTAATACTTTTTATTAATAAATGAGTAAGATTATTTACAAAGTATATGCTTTATCATCAAACATGATTGGCTTGTGTGCATACTACTTTCAATATCCCACTTGCACTAAAGCCGATCGCCATTGTATCTTATACTCTTCTTCTCTAAGTGACGATTATCCCTAACATTGTTGGATAAGCTTTAGTTAATGGATATGTAATGTTGTTCATGAGAGTCCACTATCTCTATAGTGATTTCCCATCTTTCAATAATTCTAATAATCAAATGAAAGTGCCACAACACATGTTTAGATCCAAGATGAGACTTAGGAACTATTCTAGTTACGTAATGAACTTTAATCCAAACAATCAACTTGCGACTTCATTTATAGCTATATACTTTGTCTTTATCACTAAACAAAGAACTCTTTCTTTGTTTTGGAACCTTTCAATTCATCGCACCATTGTTCAAGGTAACCCTTTACCTTAAAGTGGATTTTCTACATCATCTTGGTGCGTCGAAAAACTTGAGTCATTAAGCCCTCTAGTTTTAATTTAGACCCACCATGAATATGATCACATCCTTAGTCTTGGGTTAAGCACTTTAAGATGTTTTTCACTGACTCATAGTGAACTTCTCCAAAATATGACTGATCAACATCAGGTCTCGTATATTTCATTGCATACATGATAGTCACTCATGCGATCTCTCTTCTTTTAATAGTTTGTGGGGACTATTAAGAGAGATACACTCCATAGCTCATCGACATGAGACATCTCTTGGAGTTTGCCATGCTAAACGACTTTAGCATCAAATGAATATACGTTCCTTGGGTTAAGTTGAGCATCATGTTGTATCTATCTATCTATATAGATTTTATCCCCAATTAAGATACTCTTCCCAAACCATTCATGGAGGAATGTTTAGTCAACTTTATCTTTACTGATTGTAGCATTAGTATGTCATTCCTTATCCGTAGTATATCAACATATAATACTAGGAATGTCACGATGCTCTCACTGACCCTTTTATACACACTAGAAGTCTTACCTCATTGAATATAACTCTGGATCATCATCTTCTATGATGTGTACCTCATCATCATCATCCATGATGAATCCATACCTCCTAGGTATCTTTGGTACTATTCCAAATTTACGATTAGGTTGTGGTACAATAGAATTCATCTACGAGGTTCCTCTTATTTGACTTATAGTGTTTTGTGGTTCTTGAACTCTTCAAGATCTATTATCCTCCCACTAGCCCTTTCAATGATAAACACCTTTATCTTAGAAGGAAGCGTGTTTCGCAATAATCACCTTTTGCTAAGTAGGATTATAGAACATTTACCCTAAACTTACTTTAGGATGTCCCACAAATCTGTATTTGTCAAATCTTATCCCAAGCTTATCCTTTGAATCCGTTTCACATAAGTTGGACAACCCCTTATCTTAATATACTTAAGATTAGGAATCCTCCCTGTCCATAACTTTTATGGAGTCTTGAAATTTGGATTTTTGGGGTTACCTTTTTCGAGAATATCTGACCATTTCTAGGACATGATCCTAGAAGGATACTGGAATGTCGGTAAAATCATTATGGACCGCACCATGTCCAACAAGGTACGATTTTTCATTCAGATACATCAATCAATTATTGCGTATCATGATGTTTCCATTATGAGAAAACCATTTGAGATGATCTAGAAACTTATTGCTCAAGTATTTATTCCTTAATCTAATCAAAGAATCTTAATACTTTGTCAATTTGTTTCATTTCTGAATTCTTTGAACCTTTCAAATAATTCACACTTGTATTTCAGCAAATACACACATTCAACTCTTTGAATGATCATCTCCTTTTTCTTATACTAGTTTGTTCAATTTGTAAAATTATTTTCACGTAAGTTAAGTATACAAAATCCATTAAGTAATATTCCAGTTCTATACAAAACATTATTATTATAAACAGAACAACAATTGTTCTTAATTATAATACCAAAGATTTCATTGTCCAACAATAAAATGGAAATAATATTTTAACAAAGGCTGGAATACAATAACAACTTATTGACTTAATAGATTTGCCGTAGGCGATGCTTAAACTATAAGTTTCTATAGCTAATGCAATAACCTTTGCTTCATTTTCCACACATAGGATTACTTATCTTTGTTTAACTTTCTACTTCGCTTGATCCTTCATAAATCTATATTTATGATAACCAAAGTCGGTATCCAATACCCAAGTAGAACCTTGACTTAAAAGAAAATTTATTTCAATCATGAACAAAAGCGTATTATAACCGAAACTTCACTAAGCTTCTTTGGTTAGCCTCTGCGCAAGATGCTTCTCATGATTTCTTTCCGATTGTCTCAGGCTTATTGCGGTGGAAGCAAGCTCCTTTTGCTATCCGTATCGATTTTGTTCTTATTATCCTTTGTTTATGCCTTTCTATTTACCTTCTTTGAATCGTTCTTCTTTTCGGAAGATCCTTTGGCCCCTACCAAGAAGACTTGATCTTTCTTGGTTGGAAAGTGACTCTCAACATTTTTCAATATGTTAAGAAAATCGTGAGACCGATATCTAGCTTGTTCATATGAAAAATTCACAACAATTAATGAAAGGAGTCAGGGAGTGAGTGCAAGATCAAATCTTGGCTCAACTATCCATCCATGACAAAACTTGTTGTCCTAATTGATCAATCAAATTGATTATGTTAAGAACTTTTATGCGTACTATAGTGCCATTGGCCATTCTAGATCGGAAGAGCTCCTTAGATATGTCGATATCTTTCGGTCCTACTTTCCTCACCATCAACTACTTGATGTGCGGAATATATAGTAAAGCATCCATAGTTTCATCGTATTTGAAGCTTGTTACTCGTGGATGTGAGCATGATGCATTGAGCCAATTGTGCATCATCTAGCCACTTTCTAAAAGTAGCAATCTCTTCCTCGAGGCATTATGCGCAACCATTGCGAGGATAGGCGTATTAAGGACATAAGATAACTTTTCAATTTATGAGAACTTTTCTTAAATTCCTTAACCAATCCGTTTAATTCGGTCTGGTTAATTTAGCATCTAATATGCTTCGCAGTGATAGTAATTTAGACATTGTAAAATTCTATAGATGAATTTGTAATTAACAATATTTTAACATACATTCTTTTATTAATTACGAAAATAATTTAGGTCTTGTTTTAAATTGGTATCTCCCACTATTTTTTTCAAACTATATTACCCTCACTTATATAGTTTGGCAAAATCTAATTAAAGATTTGCTAGTGAGAATAAGGATCCCATTTCAAATGTATATAGCCTTGTGGTGACACAACAAACTATATATAAATAAATAGGTAGACAACTTTTGTCAATTACATCAACTATACAACTCCTTGTATTTTGCCTCTAAGATTATTTTGATTAAGTGGTGGCACATCAAGAATCAAAATTATCCAATTTAAGTCAACCTAGCACTCCATATATTCAAAAAAGAAAAATATCATCCTTGTGGTAACACAACAAAACAATATTGTTCAATTTTCTTTATAAGCATCAAATGTGATAAATTAACATCTTAAATACTTAATACTTGCCTTGTGGTGACACAACAAACTCATATTAAATATTTAATACTCTATTAATTTTATCATGCTAGAAAGTGACGTTCGATATTCCAAATATCTTTGAATCGTAGGACTTAATATAAAAATTGAGGGGTTTGTTATTAATTTGTCTCATCTTGTTTAAGCAGCATACATATATATATATAAAATACGCGTCATATTAATGAACATGCGAAGCATATTTGCATAATATATAATATATATAGTATAAGCATGCACATATAGAATACTATATTCTACCCGGATTGATTATGGACTTTTATTCTAGTTTGGTTCACTAGAGCCACCAAGTGAACCAAAAGGTTAAACCCTAGGGGTGCAAGAAATAATATTTAAATATAACTATTACATTTAAACTTGGGCTCCATTACAAAGCGGGTCTTGAGGCTCCTTGCTCCTTGATCTCCAATTTTTCAAAATTAATTCTAACTATTCCTATTACAAAACTATTTAAAATAAATAGAAACCTTGATCAACGATCGAGGGAAGTACATAGGAGAGAGATAGAATTTACATTAAGAAAAAATTAGAGAAGGCAGTCTGTGAGACCCCATTTAATAAAACCCATACATTCATGCATCCAACTAAAATAAAATCCAATCATATTGGTGATAGTCCATAATCAATCCCATTTATTATCATACATCACCATATGCATCGATAAATAACATTCATCTTATGAATAATAAACATTTAATATATATATTGATATCATTTAATGGGCAAATTTAGTTAGTATAAAATCTATTTTGAATCAAAATAAACTCCTTTATTTTAATCCAAATTTAAATCAAAATAAAACTATTTTATTTTAATTTATCCAATTTTGAATAAAATAAACTATTTTATTTTAATCAAAATCTTTAATCAAAATAAACTCCTTTATTTTAATTAATTATGGAATCAATTCCATATAAAAAAATCTTTAATTAAAGTAAACTCTTTTATTTTAATTAATTATGGAATCAATTCCATGTAAAAAAAAAAATCTTTTATTAAAGGAAACACGGATATTCTTTCCTATTCACAAATAAACTCCTTTTATTTTGAATAATATGAAATCTTATTTCATATTTAAATAAACTCCTTTATTTAAGGAAACATGGATTCACTTTCCTATTCACAAATAAACTCTTTTATTTTGAATAATATGAAATCTAATTTCATATCAAAATAAACTCCTTTATTTAAGGAAATACGGATTCTCTTTCCTATTCACAAATAAACTCTTTTATTTTGAATAATATGAAATCTAATTTCATATCTAAATAAACTCCTTTATTTAAGGAAAATAGAATCCAATTTCAACTCCAATTAGTTATCATGGAATCCAATTCCAACTCTAATTAGTTAGCATGAAATTTAATTTGAAATTAAAATAAACTTTATATTTTAATATTAAAATAAACCTTTTATTTTAAAATTAAAATAAACTTTTATTTTAATTATATAATAATTAAGAATAATATTATATATATATATATTATATATATATAATGCAGTATATATATATCATATATATATAATACTGATATATATATATATACTACTGCATCATGTGTAACCTGACTTGTTCCCTTTTTAAAAATGACCCACGTGACTCAACTATTGATTACTTATTATATATATATAATATATGCAAGTCCAAATTCATATTGCCCAGGATCTTTCCAAATTCATATTGCCCAGGATCCTTTTATTATATATATATATATTTTCGTGAAACAAGTATCCTTTTTTTTTTTTTGTTTAAATTTTATATAATAAAATTATGCCCAATTAAATTGTTCTAAACACATATCAATACACATATCAAATTAAAACAATTAATAATTCGCATAAAAGTTTGGCTCGATGCCTTTATTAGGTTTGTAATATTCAAGAAGCCTTGATCAAATTGCATAAAAAATGCTGAGCGTGTAAAATCGAGTTTAAAAAAAATTACAAACCATATACCCGGATCACCCTTTATGCATAATTATTAATTAAGCGAAGAATAAGAAATTATGAAATCATACCATTGTAGAAACAGCTTCCTCAGTGCGAGTTCACCTCCTACTTCTCATGATCTCCTTGAATCCACCGGGTTTGGTTCCTTCCTTTGATCAATGTAAGCCACCCAAGTGTATGGCCTCTAGAGGTGATCCACCAAAGAATAATAATGATTCAAGAAGAAGGGATATTGGCTCAAACCCTAGTTTTTCCTATCTCTATAGAAAAAGGGCGTACTCTCCAACAAATTGGAATTATGTCGTTGTAAAAGTCAACAACCCCTTCACCCATAATAAGACTCCTCTTATTTATAGATGTGGGCAACCCATCTTAACAATTAAGGAATTGAGTTTTATTTAATTAATTAAATTCTTTTAATTAATTAAGCTCCCTAATCTTATTAGGGATAATTAATTAAACTCCTTTAACTAATTTTCCTTCCTAATCCAATTAGGAATAAATGAGAGTACTTGTATTAAATTAATTTTTAAACTCTTTTAGAAATTAAAATAATAATAATTGTAATAATAATAATAAGACTCCTCTTATTAATTTATATTTAATATTTCTAAAATATTAAATAATAAATATTAAGCTATTTAATTTATTCTATCACCATAGATTAAATTAAATATACTTAACTATATTATTACGATTATGCCATTAACTTCTTAAATAATTATTCTTCCTTTTATGGTGTGACCCTTTAGGTTCTCCATATTAAACCCATTGTGAATAAATCAATTAGAACAATTCTAATCTTATTTAAATAAATAAATTAAACAATTAATTTATTTAAATAAATAATATTTATTCTCTGATAGGAATAAGCCTCCCTAGCGATCGGCGACTTTCCGGATAATATAGATTTCAACATTAATCATAAAAGAACCTTTGAGTAAATAGTTACCAAATGCAATTCAATCCTTCCACCATCTGATGTCCCAATTAAATATAAGACATGGAATTCTTGTCAAGTCTTATTTTATTTAATTATATGTATTTCGATTCTTAAATGCACAACTCAAATAATGCAAATTAGAAACTCCTTTCTAATTTCATTCTGCCTTGGCCAAGGACTACTGGGTTGTCATTTATCGAATCACATAGGACATTCTCTTCTTTTATTAGAAGTGGTAGATTCTTTATTGATCATACATTATCTCCATGTACAACTTATTATACCCAAGCATACCCTTTGATATACCCTAAGGGTCTTAAGGAATAAGTCAAAGTATAACTCATCATACACAAGATACTATGATGATCTCAAGTCCAAGGATCACTTGTACTACTATCACTACAAGAATTCCTATTGATGAGCAAATAAAACTCCATTAGGTATTCCTTAGCGAGCCCACGTTCGGTGAACTTATTCTCTAATAAGCACCTACATACTTGCTTTAGTGTCTCCACACAAATGATCATGAGATCAATAATCCTCATCCAATGAAAGCAACAACGTATGTACCAATCTATCCGGATTCACTAATCCCCAATTTAGTAATCCAATGATTGGGAACTATTTTAGTTTTAAGCTTTCTAAGAATTTAGATCTCATTAGAATGATCATCATCATTATTCTAAAAGCATTGCTTAAAACTATGGGTTTATCACATATTATAAAACAAAGATCATGTAGATAATTAAAAGCCTTTAATAAATTAATACTTTTTATTAATAAATGAATAAGATTGTTACAAAGTATATGCTTTATCATCAAACATGATTGGCTTGTGTGCATACTACTTTCAATCGATTACCCAAAAAGTAATATATATATTATGTATATTTTATTTATTTAATTTATGTTATTATAATTCAAAATTCAAAAGAAATCCAAAAGCCATAAGGCTCCGTTTGGCAAAACCCTTTTAAAATTAAACACTTAATATGTGTTTAAGCCTTGTTTGGGAAACTAAACTAAAGTCCTTTACTTTATTTTAATAACTCCTTTATAATATAGTGATTTATCACACTTTATTTAATTAAGTTTTCATACTTAATTTAATTAATTCTAATAACAATTTATTGAATAAATCATTTAATCATTTTAAACTCTCTAACTTAATTATTAAATTAGAATATTATATCATAACAATTAGTTTCCTTAACCCATTAATTATTTATTAAACAAATAATTAACCAAATAAAATTAAACAAATATTTATTCAATAATAAACAAATATTTATTCAACAATAAAAACATCTATTAAATATTTATATAATTCAATAAATATTTATAATTACAAATAAAATTCTGTATTGTTACATTAATCATATCGTAATAAGAATTTCAATTATTAAATTCTTATTTTAATAACTTATGAAAATTTGGGTTGTCACAGATCCCACATAGCTTTAGACCAGAAATACCATTAAGAGAAAGATTAGTCTATGAAAAAAATATAACTAAGATTACTAATTGAACTAAAATAAAGAAATAAAAAAACATTGGTTGCCTCCCAATAGTGCTTGGTTTATAGTCGTCAGCCTGACTTTCTTGCTATGCTCAAGTATCAGCTGTATTTGTTAGATTAATCGACACTAGACGTCAATCAATATCTCCACCCCAATAATATTTTAGACGTTGGAAATTGACTTTCAACGTACGCTTCAAATTTTGCTCTTTAACCTCAACAGCTCTGTAAGGAGCAACATATACAATCACAAATGGTCCAGATAATCTTGATTTAAGCTTTCCGGGAAAGAGACGCAACCTAGTGTTGAATAGCAATACTGTTTGTTCGGGCTCAAATTTTTGGTCAAGGATCCGTTTGTCATGCCATTTCTTGACTTTTTCCTTATATAATTTGGCGTTCTCATACGCTTGGTGTTGAAATTCATTCATCTTGTTTAATTGAAGTAACCTATTCTCCCCTGATGCTTGCAAATCAAAGTTCAATTTCTGAATGGCCCAATATGCATTGTGTTCAAGCTCTACTGGTAAGTGACACGTTTTTTTGTAAACCAATTTGTAAGGTGACATTCCGATAAGGTTCTTGTAGGCCGTTCGATATTCCCACAAAGCATCGTCTAATCGCATTGCCCAATCTTTACGAGAAGGATTCACAACTTTTTCCAAGATTCGTTTGACCTCTTAATTTGAAATCTCTGTTAGCCACTGGTTTGGGGATGATAGGTTGTAGCAATCTTGTGTTTCACCCCATACTTGGCAAGCAATTTGGTGAAGTGCTTGTTGCAGAAGTGAGTCCCCTCGTCACTGATTATGGCTCTTGATGTACCAAATTGTGTAAAGATATTCTTCCGTAAGAATCGCAGTACTACCTTAACATCGTTTATGGGTAACACAACTGCTTCAACCCATTTCAAAATATAATCCACGGCCAAAAGTATGTACTGATTGTTGAATGAGGACGGAAATGGTCCCATAAAAATAATACCCCATACATCAAAGAGCTCCACTTCTAAGATGGTATTGAGGGGCATCTCGTGTCTCTTTGAAATATTTCCAACCCTTTAGCATCGGTCGCACCTTAGAACAAAAAGGTAAGCATCTTTGAACAATGAAGGACAAAAAAATCCTGATTGCAGCACTTTTACTACTATTTTATCACCTGCGTAATGGCTTCCATAATCCGATAAGTGGAAAAGACTCAGTATACTTTCCATCTCTTCATGTGGCACACAACGTCGAATCATCTGATTCGCACAAGTTTTAAACAGAAAAGGTTAATCCCAAAAATATTGCTTGACATCGTGAATGAACATTTTTCGTTTTTAAGAATTCAAATCAGGAAGAAGGACATTACTCAATAGGTAGTTCACATAGTCCACATACCAAGGTGCTTTCGCTGTGATTTGAATAGTTTCTCATCCGAAAAAGACTAATTGATCACCACTCCATCCTTGTTTTAAATTTCTGAATTTTCCAGTCATAAAAGATGATTTGCCACTTGATTTTATATACCTTTTCTATCTTGGATCTCCAAATTAAATTCTTGCAGTAGAAGAACCCAATGAATCAACCTTGGTTTTTCATCCTTCTTTGCAATCAAATACTTTATAGGGGAGTGATCAGTGTAGACAATTAGCTTGATCCCTATCAGATATGCCCGAAATTTGTCGAAGGCAAATACTACCGCAAGCAACTCTTTTTCAATGGTGGTGTAATTCAACTGGGCATCAGCTAGAGTCTTACTTGTATAGTAGATATTTTGAAAAATCTTCTCTCTGCACCAACTGTAAAATCACTCGCGTCACACATCAGCTCAAATGGCAACGTCCAATCGGGAGCAACAATGACTAGAGTTATAACCAACTGCTTTTCAGCACATCGAAGGCCTCAATGCACAACTGATCCATCTTAAACGACACATCTTTTTCCAAGAGTGAACACAAAGGTTTTGAGATTTTAGAAAACCCGCGTGTCCCAAAAAACTCCTTATTCCCTTCACAGATGTTGGCGGAGGTAGCTTCATAATAGTTTCTATTTTCTCTTTGGAAACCTCTAATCCTGATGTGGAGATCTTGTGCCCTAAAATTATTCCTTCTTGTACCATGAAGTGGCACTTTCCCAATTGAGCACCAGATTTGTCACATAGCGTTTCAAAACCAAGACCAAATTGTTGAGGCAAAGATTGAAGCTATCCCCAAATACATAAAGTCATCCATGAAAACTTCCAAATTCTGCACAACCATGTCTGAAAAGACTGCCATCATACATCTCTAAAAAGTCGCAAGAGCATTACAAAGACCAAAAAGACATATGTCGGAATGCAAAAGTTTTGTATGGGATGTGAACGTTGTCTTCTCTTGATCCTCCGGAGCTATGTCAATCTGATTGTAACCCAAATACCCATCAAGAAGGCAGTAGAATTGGTGTCCTACTAACTTATCCAACATTTGATCAATGAACGGCAATGGAAAGTGATCCTTGCGTGTAGCCTTATTCAACTTGCGGTAGTCCATGCATACTCTCCAACCTATAACTTTTATTGTGGGAATGAGCTCATTATTCTCATTTTTAACCACAGTCATTCCACCCTTTTTTGGCACACACTGCACAGGACTTACCCAAGAACTGTCTGAAATCGGATAGATGATACAGGCATCAAACCACTCTATAATCTCCTTCTTTACTAGTTTCTTCATGATCGAATTCAGTCTTCTTTGTTACTCAATGCTTGGCTTTGCTCCTTCCTTGAAGAGGATTTTATGCATACAAAATGATGGACTAATTCCCTGAATATCTGATATGGTCCACCTAATTGTTGTTTTGTATTCTCACAACACCTTTACCAAATTTTCTTTTTGAGCCTCATTTAGATCAGCAGCCATAATAATAGGCAGAGTATCGGACTTTCCCAAATAGGCATACCTTAAATAGGACGGAAGCGGTTTAAGCTCTAGCACTGGTGGCTCCTCTAGTGATGTTTTAGACCCCTTTTCTCCTCATTCAGGTCGGTCAAGAGTATCAAATTGTTTTTTGAATTTCTGAGAAACTGGCAATGCATCTAACCAATAACATAACTCCTCTCTTCCAAGTCATCGAAGGTATCAATCCCAACTAAGGTAGCTTCCAACGGATCCTCAAGGTAATTTCTGTTGATCATCTCATTCACTACTTCCTCAATCTCATCTATTCGTAAACACTCACCTTCTTCTTTTAGGAACTTCATTAATTTGAATACGTTAAAGGTGACTTCTTGATCATGGACTCGCATTGTCAGCTCACCTTTTTGCACATCTATCAGAGTTCTCCCAGTTGCTAAGAATGAACTATCGAGAATGATTGGGATTTCCTTATCCACGTCACAATCTAGAATAATAAAATCCGCCAGAAAGATGAATTTATCTACCTTAACCAGAATGTCTTCCGTAATAACCCTCAGATACGTTATAGTGACAACCCGAAAATTTATAAGAATCTTGAGCGATTAAAGTAAAGGTTCAAGAATAAAATCTAGACATGAAATAGAGGTCTGATTAAATTTTTTGAGAAAAATCTATCTATTTGAAAATTTTAAAGTAATGTAAAGAAATAAAATATGAAGGAAATAAATAAGAAGATTAAGAGTAGATGTGAGAAGTTATGGGTGATGAAAATAAATTCCAAATGAAGAGATGTTATAAGGTTAAGGAAAATGTGTATATGTATAGATACATATATACTTAAGGATGTGATATTTATATTTTGTTCAAGATGAATAAATGAAAAGTTTAAGTATACAAGCTTGTGAAAAGTATACCTTGAATGATAATTTAATAAGAACCCAAAAATATTAAAATTGGGAAGTGATAAGCTAGGTATTATGGTGAAAATTAGATTAAACCTAACCAAGTAGTCAAGTATGTGAAATTGATAAAAGTCTAAAAAGGGATTAAGAATACGGCAAA
Organism: Panax quinquefolius; assembly: GCA_020205615.1. Taxonomy (NCBI): domain Eukaryota; kingdom Viridiplantae; phylum Streptophyta; class Magnoliopsida; order Apiales; family Araliaceae; genus Panax; species Panax quinquefolius. The sequence continues at coordinate 95,322,785 of CM035154.1, forward strand.
CCGAATTCATCTATATGGCAAACAGAATTGAAGCAAGCCTTGGTATTAAAAAGACTTTTAAAAAATGATGCAAGTTATTAATATGGTATGTAAATTGAAAAGTTTGATTAATATAGTCCATTATGTCAAGCCATCTAAAAGGCTTATTGAATGTAGCAAACCGAATTAGGTTTTAATAAGACATGAATTAAAAGTCTAGCCTAATAAATGATTTAAGAATTATTTATCAAGGATGATAAATATATTATGACTTATGTGGGACATGTTTGAGATTAAATAAAATATATATTCTAAATATGTATATATATCTATTTATTATATAAAGAGAATTAAAAAGAAAGCATTATGACCTAATATTATATATTAGGAATGGAAATTAAATGACCTAATGGTTATAGTTATTGAAAAATCATAGTATTTAATATATGTACTAGTAAATTAATATTCATGAGATTTATGTAACATGTCTCAATATATTAAATAATTTTGTGACATATATAGAATGAATATGTGAAGTAAATGAATATGAATATTATGTGATAGTATATATTAGGTATAAGATTTAAATAATCTAAGGGTAATAGAAATTGAAGAATACTAGTATTTAAATTACAGACTAGTAAATTTACTTAAGAGATTTATTTTATATTTCTCAATTAATTAATTATTTTAACCTAATTGGGTGATGTAATTAAATTTATGTGAGTAATTATTTGAAATCCAAAATGAGTATATTAGAAACCCTAATTAAATAATTAGGGTAAGATAAAATTATGTATTTAACCTATGCTATTTTTTATGGCCCAATCAAATTAATTAAGAATCCTAAAATGAATTTATGGAAAAGCCCAATTTTTAGCCCAAAAAGGGAGGGATTTTTAAGTTATTTTATTAAGCAGAATTAAACAAAAACTTAAAATCAAATTGGGCAAATCTTTTTGTACAATGAACGGATGGACAAGAGGGAGTATTATAACATATGGTTAAATTCATTTGGAAGATTTTACAAAGATTTGGATAGATATCCAAAAGATTAGAGAGAGAATAATTGGGAAGATATTAAAGAGATAAGGGAGAGAGAAATATAAAATATTAGGAAAGATATGGGAGAAAGAGAGAGCCAATTATGGCTTAAGGAATTGAAGAAAGAGAAATTCAAAAGCCAAAATCCCATATTTCTTCATCCTTGATCATTCTGTAAACACCACCATCATCCCCATCATCATCTTCATCTTCATCTTCCACCATTAAAGCTTTGAAAATTTTAGAGAGAAAGAAATGGGTGGAAGATTGAATCATGGATAAGGCTACAGGAGGAATCAAGGAAGAAGAGGAAAGCATCCTAACAAGATCTATTAACTCATCGAACATCTAATAGGAAGAATCAAATAAGTAAGTTCTTGAAACTAAACCTCCATTTCCATCTTAAAGCTTCAGATCTAGTAAGTATTTGTGTATGTTAATGTTTCAAGAATTGGTCTGTTTTAAATCTATGAGTTAGGAGTCCATAATGTCTAAAACCAACTCATTTGGACATGTATTATTAACTCAAGATCTGAAGATTTAAAGAAGAATTGGTCTGAAATCAAGCAAGAACAAAAACCTTATCGCCCAGGGTGCGCATTCACTGGTAACCATTTTCCTTAATTAAAAAGAGCATGATCTTGGTGCTTGAAAGAAAAAATTGGGCACCGCATGACCGCTGCCACGTGGTATTTGGGATCGATCTAGCCTAGCCCACGCAACGCCGGATGTTGAATTCATTCTGGCGTCAACGCTGGACCTCGTTAGAGGCATAGATGAATGTTTTAATACATAGCAAAGGATAATTGTTTTATAATCATCCTAAAGACTATTATACCCTTAATGAGTTATAATGGAATATCTTAAACACTTATTAAAGCATAATGAGACATATTTGAAGATTTTAAATAGTTAAATTGTTATTAAGTATCGTTTGAAAGAAGTGAATTTAAATTATGACATGAAGGTTTATTTGACTAATATTAATAAACCATATACACCTATGGTGATAAAATAGAGAGTCTTAAAATACTTAACTTCTTATTAGGTATTTATTAAAGTAAGAATGTGGAAGCTTGATTAAAGATTAATTTAATTAATTTGCATTAATCTAATAAACATCCAAAATGATGTGGTGACTTATATAAAGGACTTAACTACATGTTAAGTACTAATTGAAAGAAATACTTTGAAAGTATAAGATGAGATTAAAAGATAAAATTTAAAGATTTATTTGGAAGTTAATTAGATTAATTTAATTAATCCAATATGCAATTAGAATGGTGTAAAGACATGACATAAGAACTTAATTAAATATTAAGTGTTTATTGAATGAAATATTTTACAAGTATGGGATAAGAGTTACATTAATTATCTTTAATGAATGTAATCCATCTAAAAGGATGTAACATTAAGTTATGATGAATTAACCGAATGTTAAGTGTCAATTAAAAGAGAGGTAAGAGAGGAGTTAACTTAATTAACGTTAACAACCACATTTGAAAGCAGTCTTTAAAGGATTAATAATATAAGATAAATATTAAAATATTATTAAATAATTAAAAATATAAGTAAATGATTAAAATATTATTAAATGATTGATAATATTAGTAAATAATTAAAATATTATTAAATAATTAATAATATTATGAAGTGATTAAAATATTATTAAATGATTAATAATATTTGGAAATGATTAAGTTTTTATTAAATGTTAAGAAGTGACTAAATATAATTAAGTGATTAATAATATTAAGCGACTAAAATATTATTAAAGAATTAATATATAATATTAGACAAGAGTTTAAGATGATGAATAAATAATAGTAATATTATTGAGGTATGATAATATTACTAGTGACTTAAATAATTATTCAATGTTTGATTATGTGGCTAAATATTACCTAATTTATTATTTGAGTAATAGAATTATGAGATAAAGTGTATTATGCTAATTGGAAGATCAATCTTATTAATGAGAGGTTTTTTCAATAAAGAGATTAAATTAGATTGCTTAGCGGTACATATAAGTTTCATAACTCAAACTCGAGTTATTATGTTTCAAGCATGCTAGTGGTTTAATTATTGACAATTATTCCACACCTATGATTATTGTCATTCGCACTTAGTGCAAGTGCATATGTTCATCGGGTATGAAAGACTGATCACCTTTATTACCAAAGTATTTGTTCATGGTCGTTGTTGGTCACTTAGCATTATTTATGCAGTTATTGATTTATTGAAATTTGATTATCAATCTTTCACAATTGTCATATATTGTTGAAAATTCAGAAAGCTATATTCTTTTCTTTCAATCATAACATATCTTTATTATAATTAATCTTGCTGAGCAAAGTAGTTGATCACCCTTGCTATATCGTGATTATATTTTAGTTAATCCCGAGTGATTGAAGTAGAATAAAGTCAAAGAAAAAGTTGGAGAACAGTTCCATATGAACCTTTAACTATTATATTTATGTAAGATGATCATGTAAACCTTTTGAATTATTAAGGTATGTATTGAGTTATGGTTGTAGACCTTAGGAAATGATGAAGAACCTTTTGTATTGAACAAATTATGTTATAATTCCACATTAATTTATAGAATATGTATGAAGAAGATGAATCGTAACACATTAGGTCCGAGGTTCAAGGGACCCAAATTTGGAGGCGCTACAGTTGGCAAAGCTGGTAGGTTATAAACCTTAGGTAGGAGTACCTTAGGCTATAACCTTAGAGATGAAGATATTGATGATAAGAAATAAACTAAAATAGAGTTTAAAGTGATAAGAGATGAATTTTTAAAAATTCATTATTAAGTAAAGAAGAAGATAAATAAGATTCAAAGAAGAATCTTGAAGAGCTATAAAAATAAGAATTCAGAGTTACATGACTCTAGTAATAACAATAAAAAGTAATGATAAATAGATGTTGTGACGCCCCCAAATTCAGACCTCCACTTGGTCACTCGAATTTGGTTCATCACATTCTCATGGTAAAACCATAATAACTAAAATAACGCATACACAACGAAAAATGTAATGACCGAGAAATTCAGATCTTATTGTAAAATGATTTTATTAAATTAAATAATAATAAAATTATATTCTATGTGTTATCAAGATGGTTGTCATTCTATAACCTATTGATATTGGAATGTCGTAGTATTTGAGCTACGTGAAGGAATTAAAGTGTTTGAATTTCTAAGGCGAAAATGAAAGTTTTTAGAAATTTTCGAAAAACATTATTCATCGGTATTTGCTCGGGAGTTATTTTTGAATTTTTAGAAATACGTAATGATAGAATATTAAGGTAAGATGGATTATGTAATAATAATCTAGTTATGGAAAAGCGTAATATTTAAACTTGCGGACTTAAGTTATAAACGTTAAGAAAAGCGAAGTAGGAATGAGTAAAGTAATAATTGTACAATACTTTGGTATTGTGCAAAGGAATGAAAACAAGTGTAATAACGAAGTATTATACGAGTTTGTATGAAGGATGAATTATTGTATATAAATTCTATATGAATTAGAATACTAGAATGATGCATAAACTATATATATATATATATATATATATTATGTAATATTAATGGACTTGTAAAGATTGGTTAGGATTTTTTACAAGCCCAAGTCAATTAAGGTTAAGGCCCAATTATTGAATTAATAAGCAAGTGAGTGTTTGTTAAAGCAAAGGCCACAGATTTATGTAATCGAAGCCCAAGCTAGAATCCATGAGTTGGCAAACCCATGGGGTAAACCATATTAATGTGGTAAATGTGTGGTTACCAAGTATTAAAAGTGGTGACCAAGTTAAGTGGTAACTAAGTTAAATGAGTAATGACCAAGCAAGGGATAGGTTTTGTGCCTTGCAAGTAATGAATAGTAAGGAGGTGCAAAAGGAGGTGGGATGATGGAATTGACTAAATTGCCCTAACCTTAGGAATTCTATAAATAGTGAAGGTTGGCAAGTCATTTAATAGTTGTTCAAATAATCCAAACACTTTCTCTCAAAGTGCTTAATTGTTAGGAAGATTAAGTTGCAAATAAGCTACTTATCTAAGAAGAAGAAGACTATTTACCAAAGACTTCAAATGTAAGACTCCTTCTCCAATTATCTTCTATCTCTATCATGATAGGTTAATAAGAAAAGTTTGGATAAAGGAACATGAATGATAAAATGAAAGAAGTATGTGTACGTAATGAACTTAAGCCATATAAGTTGGTAATAAGTCATTTAAGCTAGCATAAGTTATAAACTTATGTGAAAGTATTATGAACTTGTAATAAGTTTATTAGTGAAGTAATATGGAAGAAAAAGAACTTGTATGATCATATGTATCAAGTATAAGCTATATGTTGAGAACATATAGGTATGATGCTTGAGAAACTTTAATTATCATAAGTCATGAATGATAAGTTCATAAGTAGTTTATAATTTATCAAGTTATGAGCTTATGAAGAAATAAAGTCAAAATCCAACCATGAGTATAATTTGTTGGTATAGGTATATTAAGATGTTCACATGATGAATGGAATTCATTTGTAATGTTGAGCAAATCATAAGAATGAAGATTTGCCAGAAATCGCACGATTAGACGATAATCGTCAAATTTGTGAAATTCCCAGATTAGAAGTCAAATTTTGAGTTTGAACTCGGAGAGGTTATTTTCCAATGGAGACAATTCATGCTCATCATTTAAGAGTTGCGGACTCAAAAATGAGCGAATTCTGACTTAGAACGAAGAAACAATCGTTGGACGTTCACGAACGTTTATCGTTTACGTTAAAAATGAACCAATAGGTGAATTTTTAGCAAACGAAGTCGAATAGATAAAATTCTTGCATGAACGAGTAGATTACGTAATTTGTGAACCATGGGCTTTTGAACGAGCCAATTCGGACTTATGACGAAGGAGTTATGCGTCTGGGAAGTTCGCAAAATTTCAAAGACTGAATTTTTTTCTGGTGCACAGAGTTGGCACCGCGGCGCCAACCCTAGACCAAATTGGTCACGCCGCAACGCCGAGCAGTGTCTTAGCACACTAGAAACTAGCGCCGCAGCGCAACCCATTAAGTAAGGACTCACGCCGCATCTCCAAGTCCGGGACTCCATCATCGTTAACTCGGCTTGCATGCAAATGAGTCAGTAGTTATAAAGTGGCATGCATGACACCAGATCTTCGATGGAAGATAGTGAAGAATAAACATGAATGCAAAGCAAGAAAATGTAATTAGTTTGAAGTAAACCTACCTTAAGGAACTTGAAGTAACATTATTAAAACATTTTTAGACCTTAAGAGTAATGTGTAAAGGTTGATAATAATTTATCCATTTATGAATGCAAATAGAATGATAAAGCCGGAACAGGTAATAACGAAATCTAATACACAATTAGATTGAGATGAAGGGTAAGATATAGTCAGATACATACTTGATTATATGTGACCTAATGTAAGGCATTATGTGATCATGTATTGTAGAGACTTGAAAGACTTGAACGTAAAGTAATTACACAGTAGCAGACGCTAAAGGAAAGTATTCTAACTCTTGTCTCAGTTCAATATGAACAAGTTTTTGAAGTTCATGTATCCTTACGCATGAATTGAAGTACAATGAAGTTAAAGCCAGTTCTTTTGGCTAGACTTGACATATTGAGTGGATTGTTGATAATCTATTCATCTGTTATCAAATGTGATTATCTTTTGTCAACTACTTGATATGGTTTTCAAAAGAAGACTGAAATGTTAAACAAATGTTTTGTCAATAAAACGACAAGCACGCGAGGTTGCCAAATGATTAAACGTACATACGTTTAATGGATGTAGTGTTGATCAACATAGAGTACAATAGGCTGATCACCTAGAAGTGCTCATAAGTAATATTGGGCTTACGGACTGAGTTCCGAGTTGTCCTTTTTAAAGAAAGAATGAATACTCGTGGTCTTTGACCGGAGTGTATGTTTTACTGAATATTATTCATTGTGAAATATTTTGAAAGAAAGATGAAGTGCTATTTTGAATCATCAATAGTACTTTATAACTATTGTTCAGTTATCGAAGATATACGATTCATATGTATCAAACATGTTGTTATTGAAATTGTTATACTTTCTGAGCTAGTTATGCTCACTCTTGCTTGAACCATATGAATGCAGCTAAGACTGAACGTCCCGAAGGATCGAATAAGGATAAAGGAAAAGCTAAGGCAAATTATTAAGCTATCTTGTAATAGTATAGGGCTATTGTTGTAATGTAATAAATATTATGACAAAGAACCTTTGTAATGGGTTTAGAACCTGGGGAAATGTAAATATTAATTTGAATATATAGAGGTTATGTTCGTTCTTTGAGACTCTTCACTTGAATAAATGTATGAATGTTTGTACAGTATAACACCATCTATCGGGTTGTAAGATACCCGGATTTGGGGGCGCTACAGAAAATATACTTTAGAATAATATACAATGATTTATTATAATTATTCCCCCAAGTCTCGCAACCTACAGTGCTTAATAGATTACATAATAATATCGAATAAAGACTTATTACATAATCTTACATAAGCTTAAACATAGTCTGAAATAGTCTTAATACATCATAATAGATTTTAAACATAAAAGGGAGAAGCTAGTTGGTAGCCTTTCCCTTGCCCTTATCCTGCCAGGATACACTTCCTTGTTCTGCCTTAACTGAAAGGTTTGTAAAAGCAAGGATGAGCACAACTTTCCCAGTAAGTAATAAACAACAAGGGTGTAGGATATAATATCACAAGTTTTGAAATATCGAAGTGTCATCTCTAGGATAGTTCAGAGTTTTAGAATAATATCATGAATAATGAATATCAACAATTCTTGGAATAAGAAAGATAATCCAATATAAATCAACAGATATATATATATGAATTCAACGACTATCAACGTATCCAATTGGATAAACAATTTATACTGAGCAGTCACTAAGGACTATTGAACTTCCACTAGAGTTACCAATACTCAACTGATAACCCAAAAATATCAAGTACTATAGATGATCAGTCTACAATACTTTACGTTATGCATAACACCACAATAATATTCATTCATGTGTTGGGGTTTCTAACGACATACACTCCCCTTACCAAAAGGGTTGTCCAACTCAGTTTTTAAGATTTTCGCACCAATCAATTGGTTTGGACATCTTTTATAAACATGCATATAGTCTAGCCGAATCAAATGGCATGGACTCTTTCACAATATTCAAGAACAATACTAAGTTCAACATGAATAATAACTTTCACAAGGGTTTAAACATACTAGCTCATTTGAACGAGAAAGTAGTATAACTTGTATTTAAAGAGATAAGCTTACTGTATTCGTCAAATAAAGAATACAAAGATACTTGCTCAATATAAATTTGAGTAAGGTTAGAGAAACTTGCACAATCAAAGAGTGAAGTTCAAGAAAAACTTGCCTTAAGCGTAGTTTATCCACTTTAAGAAATCAACACTTTAGAATCCTAGTATAACATATTATAAGTATACAATGTTCATTAGCTAACATAGTCTTTAATTAAGCTCGACATGATTCAAGTATGCACATATGGTACAAGATCAGTTTATAAGTCGTCATGAATCAAATACTTAGTTACTTCATAAGCAAATTAAGTCCTCCTTACTCATGGACTTTCCATTACAATACAACATCAACCTAAGCATCACACACACACACACACACACACACACACACATATATATATATATATATATATCAATAGGTTTTACATCACACTTAGCATCATAGGCATCATACAAGTTAACTGTCCAAGATCAGAATTCACTAACTATGATTCCAGATCGGTGTTATCAAGGCCATGGTTATGTTAAGGGACCGTGTACTGCTGAATCCTCTCGACCATGCCAAGACTCAGTTGTTGCCTTGTGGTTTCTGTCCGACTTGACCAAAACAATCACACATAATATATTTGTCATGTTAAAGGTCTTTTCATGCTCCTCAAGTCAATCTAGGTTCCCTTTTATAATATATTTCTAAATTAAACATTTCAACCATTTAAGGCCATTCAGGGTCATGAACTCATAAGGTCTATCATGCTTGCTTTCTAAACATACAAGATAGTTATAAAACTTATATTAGGCATGCTTGTGTGTATTCATAACACATACGTGAAATTAACACCGCTTTAGTTGAAAATAAGCTTCGTTCATGCTTTTCTTAAAATGTGCTACAAAAGCATGGTATATATATGTTTATGCTACATGAGCGAGCCTAAGAGTGTCATCAAACATGATCACAAATGTTAGATTCTAGTCCTCATGGTATCTTGACAATATTCACATTCAAAGCTTGCTAGTAGGTTCAACATGCTCATGTTTCCTTACTAATCAAATAAACAAAAGCTAAAGGTTTATTCATGCATTTCAAAGTCATACTCACATGCTTTCAAACCATGTAGAAATCATGCATGTTAGTTCACTAGGCTAAGCTTCTTATTGAAAATATTTCTAACACAAGGCTTAGTACGTTTGATCATGCTCAAATGGACTATGTACACTACAACATGCTCATCTATGTGCAAAATCAGTCATGCATAGCTTACAATAGGGTCACAATTTGTAGAACATGATCTTTAACATAGTTTGTTTTCAAAACTTAGTCAAAATCTCCATGTAAACCATATACTTTCGTTAATCATGCAAACCTATTAAAACATGCTCCACTTAGCATAATATACATGCACATACACATTACACATGCTTGCATGCTATTATAAGTTATAGTACTATATCAGATTGCAAAACAGAAACTAAAAATTGAACTTATAGCCGTAGCGGTATTTGTCTTTGCGCCTCAATATAAATATGGCACACCAAGGCCAAGTACGGTTTGAGCCAAGAACGATGTCTGCTTCAAAGAATCGTTTAGCCCAACCTCAAAAATTACTCACAATTTCGATTCTAAATACTCATGTATCAGTTTAAATATCCTTATATGGTCACATAACAACTATATGGACATCACCCAACCTCATTAACATGCAATTCCACATAATCAAGGATTTGAATTACAAGAACTCAAGACTCCATTTTTACAGAGAATGAAAAGGGAAGAAAGGAAAAGGGATTATACCTCTGCAAATGTGAAAAGAACTTGCTCCAAATGAACTTCTAAGCTCTAGATTACTTGTATGCTCTCAACCTTATTACTTAGCAAATCTCAGACAAATCTTAGCAACAAGAATGAAGAAGTATAGCTGCTATTTATAGAGGAACACAAATCCAGACATTGCATTTTCCCATTGAATCAAACTCATGTGTTAAGGGATTGCATGAAGGTTATGGAGGAGTTGTTAGATTGGTTGTTGGAACTCATCATAATCACCACTCCCCCATGATCATGAGCTAGGGAATAGGAAGAAAATGAAGAACATAGGCTAGCCTTTTTGGTTTATACGTAACTGAGAAATGAGGCAATTGGACACTCATTTTGGGACAAATAAATTAACTCAGTATGTTTGTTATCTAGGCTTGGTTTGGTCTACTCAATTCCCACAATAAAATCTTAATGCACAATTGTTACCATATAAGGAATTTAGGGATTAATTATACACTCACATCATATAGTCCATGTACATTAAATATACGCAATAAAATAATGCAGTCACATATTATTGTTCGGGTAGTTCCATAATTATCCCTACCACTGAAATAATCATATAATAACCTTATTATATTAATAACTTATTTATTTATGTTAAATAAATAAATTTATTCCTTCCCTTGATTAATTACCACTTAATATTCATAGAACTTAATATATAGTCACATAAATGTCACATCTTTGCACTATATAATGTAGTTATATTATTGCTCTTATGCACATAATCGTTAACCTACTATTATTATATAAATAAATAAATAATTTATTCACTTCCTTGATTAATTCACACCAATATTAATTAATCCAATCGTCATCGATCAATGTATTTATGAATTTCCATAACAATTATTTATCTATGAAATTTCATTATATTGCAAATAATAGTAATCACACATTATTAGTTAATTACTAAGAATTCAATATTCTACCACAACCATTATCAATATAACAATTAACAATTAATATAGGTTATTTACGCACTATTTCATAGTTCATTAATGTCACACAAATCACATAATTGCTTCATTTAATTTTCAAAGTAGAAAATTTTATTTTTTCTCAATCGACCCTTTGGCGCGATAGCTAAGATTTTTATCTTCTTTGACGGCTAGCAAGTTCTTGCTGTTCGACAAATGATAACAAGACAAGACTAGTTTAGCTTCGGCACGTGTCAATTTTCATCGCTAAACTCGCTTTATACGACATGAATTACTGTCCACGACCGTGCTACTACGAGTCTACGAGTGTGTTGATTATTTTATATGAAATTACCTGATCATCACGATTAATCTTCTTAGCTCTCGTTTTAATTTGCTTAGTGAATTTTCTCGTTTCACATTATGCCACACAAGGCATTTCACAATTCTCATTATCAATCCACACTTCTTAATACGCATTGATCTAAATATGAATCAATTGAATTAACCAACTCACAAAACATCAACACTTATATTCACATAAATATTATTTCCGTTAATATATTCATTTAATAATGTGTGGAAATTCTCGGGTATTACAGACGTTGTCTATAAGATGAAAAGTTTAAATAAAATCATAATATAATATGATTAAGAAGAATATTAAAGAAGATCGTAGACTAAAATGATCGTAAGTATAAGGAGAAATAATTACAAAATAAGATTACGACGTGATCAGATTGAATTAATTATTTAATAACATATGATATGTTAAACAATTGGAATGGTATAGGCCGACGCTATACAGAGAATGTACTATAAAATTGTACGATGTAAACTCATGAAAGAGTGGTATATGCTAAGATACAAATTAAAGAAAATTCGTATTGCGAAAAGAGGAAACTACAATTATGTGGGATTTTATTTAAGGACTCATATTAGTGGCTAAGTTGTACGAGTCCTTGTATGGGCGATGAATTTGTGCTTGGTTTGAGAATCACTTAGCTTCCTATATTGATATAGTGGTTGAGTAGAACAATTCCTTGTATGGGCAAAGGAATTATCCTTGGTTTAACAACCGCTTAACTTCCTATATTGATTAGTGGTCGAGTTGACCAATTCCTTGTGTGGGCAGGGGATTGTGTTGGGTTTAACAACCACTTAGCTTCCTATATTGATAATCATTGTAACCTGGTGTCACGCTATTCTCTATATGTATGTTGAAAAAGTGATTCTTTTCTCATGTGTATAACAAATAGGTAGAGAATATACGAATTAGGTGTGAGTTCTTAAAACTCATACTTATGGTAAGTTTATGACTCATAATCGTATGGTTTTTGAACCCCTAAGCGTATGTATAGTTCCTAATTGGTTCTTGGACTACGTATTGCTAGGACAAGTTCCTAAACTTATATTAATGTGGAAAGTTTCTGAACTCATAACGTGTGGTATGTTTGATAAACTATACTGGAGTATATAAAAGTGGTGAATTTAGAACTGAGGATTTTTAGTGTAGTAAGCTTTAAGGATGATAAAAATAGATAGAACAATTAAGCAATGAAGTATTGGAGAAAAATTGGAGTTGATGGAGGAAGCATAGGTATTACAAATCTTCTAGCTATGCTAGATTTCGAATTTATTGACACCATGATAATAAAAATATTTTTGAAAATTATGTTGGATCAATTATTGAACCAATGAGTTTTTAAAAAGTTCTATTATTCATATGTCAATGCTAATTGTTTCAGTTAAGAAAAAAATGATTTAAAGATATCAAAATGTATCTACTTTTTAAATAGTCATCAATACATCATGAAACCTGGTGTAGAATGACAGATGATGGAGTTATCAATGTAGAATTTCCTAGTGTTTAATGTGATCTAAGGATCATCAGCCCACTATGGTATGTTGTAGTATAACACAGTCACAAAATGACGGAATCCTCAACGGATTGTAAAGACAGTGTGGTATCATGATGTTATAAAATGATTTTAAGGATTTGGAACTAGTTAAAGAAATGTCAATGCAAATTAAAGTGGTTAGACAAATGTTTCGATTGATGTTCAAATTGTTGATGTACGTCTAAGCTATTTGATTTAGTAAGAAATTTTTTCACGAAAATTCAAGCACTTCTTTCAAAATTTATCCCGAACAAAATTATTTTGGTGCAAAATTCTATGTTATGTTTGAGGTGAACACGTAACAATCCAGAATTTTAATTGTAATTTCAAATATTTTATGAGTTGGGAGAATTAACTTAATTAAGGTAATATGTTAAATTAAGTTGATAATTGGTAATTTGGTATTTTAAAGTTAATTAAAATAAAAGAGTGATGAATTAATTATTATGAGATAATATTCTAATTTAATTTAATAATCAAATTAGAGATTTGATAAGGATTAAAGCAATTGTTATAATGTTGTTTTAATTTAATTTAGTAATGAAAGTAATGTACTAAATTATTAAATAAAATTATAAGGAAACTATAATTTTGTGGCAAGTTGATTTAATAAGTTGTTATTAGTTTTGATTTAATTAAATTTTTATATATGGGAATTTAATTAAATAAAGTGTGACAATAAACTATATTGTAATTGAGTTATTAAAATAAGTGAAAAGGAGTTTTAAATAAGTTTTACCAAATAAGTTTAAGGGCTTGTTAATCCTTATTTTTTTTTTAAATTTGTTTTGCCAAACAAGCCCTAGTTGCTTTTGAATTTAAAAAGAAAAAAAAATAATTGACATATATTAAACGGGGGATTTATGTTTTATCAGTTATATTACTTAATAAATGCGACACTCCCAAATTCGGGTACTTCAATTCTCACGGGATTTGGTGTTCACTGTCCAAACATTATATACCTATCTACCCATAATAAATAAAAAATTATAAATAGATAGAAATAAATCCTCTCCTTATGGAGTTACAACATCTGATTTAAATACATCAATCACAGGTCATACTAACCTTAAATCTCAAATGTGAAAACAAATAATAAGTCTTACACAACTTAAACATAAGTCTGAAACATAATATAACAAATAAACGACAAGTCTTCATCACTTGTTGACCTTGCCCTTGCCTTTGCTAGTAGAAGGCTTGTCGGACTGTTCATTCTTAACTACAATGTTATTATTACGTAAGAGTGGGCACGATTGCCCATAAGTATAATAATATAACAACAATATAATAACATGCGAGTGAATCAAAGACTTCTGAAATAAGAAACTCGACTTTTGAATCAAGAATGAATAATAAGAATCAAAAGAACTTCTGAGGGTCCTAAGACCTTGAACTATGTCCTAGGTTGTCAAGTGTTTATACTTGAAACCTTTAATAGTCATAAGACTATGGACTCTTCTTCTCATACTTAGGGGGATAAACCCTTAGTATTATACTGTGCACAATATCTTAACGCTAAAGCATAATTAATCCCCTATAATAGGGTTGTTCATCTTAGTCTGACATTAGAGTCCGCACCAAAGGAAGTTTTGTTTGGATAAGCTCAACAAGGGTTCTGAAATTTAGAACATTCATCAACTATGGACTAGTCGAATCAATAAGGGTTCACTAGTCTTACAAGGTTTAACAATAAATGATATTCAATTTGAATAATAAACTTAAGAGGTATACAATCGAATAAGTATTGTATAACATGGATCATGCTTTAAAAGAATGATAGTTTCTAATATGAAATCTTGAACTTGATCAATAAATAACAAGAACTTGCTCGATATAGAATATAAGTCTAGAACTTGCTCAATCGAAAAATTTAGAATTTAAAGAAACTTATTACATAAAAGTAAAGTTTTGAGTAAGGAAACTTGCTCAATGTAAAGAGATAAGGTTTAAAAACTTGCCTCGTGCATAGATTACACGTTAACTATTCACGTTCCTCAATTTAATTCTACATACCATTTACATTCAAAATACAAGTTAATTATAATGTAACTAGCATCACAAGTTCATTCTTTTTGCACTAAACTCTGATAATAACATTAATTTTAACACATTATTAGACCTCATGAACGACGAGCTAAATATGCATTCGAGAAATCAATTAAACATGTAAATACCTTATTAACATGTTAAGAATCTATTTTAACATCACTTTATATGTCTAATACATTTTTATATTCATTAGATTAGGTTACAATTACATTTCCTGAATTTGAACAATTAAATATTTTATTTCTGGGCAAAACTGCAGAGTGGCGTTGCAGCTCCACCATTTGAACTGTATCTGGCGCTGTAGCTCCTTTAATTAAGGTAAGACTGGCACTGCAGCTCGAACTATAGGCCTAAGTCTCAAGCGCCGCTTGAAGACGATCGGTATTGCCGCAACTCGGATCTTAGCTTTCGGATATGATGACTGCGGTAGCGACACGCTAGTTCTAGATATTATAATCCAACAAAAAGACGAGAAATTAACTAGTTAATTTATTTCTTGTATTACAAGATTCTGAAGCATCTAATCGCACTTAACTTGCTTAATTACGTCATGCCATGCCATGCATATTTGACACTTGGGGCCGCTTTATATATATATATATATATATATATATATATATATAGGAATATATATATGCTGATATGTCAAATTTTGTGATGTGGATTTTATTGTGTCTTTTTCTCCTACTAGTTGTTTATCAAATTAATAAATACAACTAAGCTACGTACTATGCTTAGTTCTGATTGCATTTTTGAAGCCCGAACTGTCAACGATATGGATCATCATATCAAGCTAGCTTTTACCGCACGTGTTTCTTAAGGCTACATATCTGTATATACTTACAAGTTAGCGTAGATCGATGTTTTAATTAGGTAGATAGCTGTGTGCACCAGAATTAAATCCTTTCTTAATTTATTTCCAAGATGATCTAATTGGAATCATTTTTGTATTACTTTTTTCTCTCGATCTGTCATCCACTATATATGAAAAAACCTAGCTAATTTATATTTGTTTGTTATCATTTTAACTTAAGATATATCTCGATCAGGTTCTTAGGACTTAGGAGATAGATTAATTAGCTGTGTGCACACGCTGAAGTTTGCGAAAAAACACAGAACATGGCCAAAACTTCAAATTTCTTTGTTTATACAATAATTTAAGCTAGATATTATAATTCATATATGATCATTACCCAACCTTTCTAGCATGATTTTAACAACTTAAATGTAACGCCCGAGAAAATTGAATTTTTATATGAATTAATTTTTTTTTGATTATGTGGATTAAATGAATTTAATTGATTATTTATGTGAGTATGCTATATGAAGGTCGTTCTATGACCTAGAATGTGCGAATGTGGTTAGGATTCTGGCTATGTGCTAGAATTAATTGTTTTGAATTTCTAAGATAAAAATAAAAGTTTTCCGAGAAATTTTCGTGAAAACACTATTCATTCATTTCTGCTCGGGAATTAAGTTTGAGATTTTGAGAAACGCGTAATGATAGAATTCTAAGACGAGATGGAATATCCAATAATATTTTAGTTATGACAAATGAAGTTTTCGCTTGCGGACTTAAAACCTAAAGGTTAGGGAAAGTGATTTTCGAGAAGGAAATGAAATGCGTATAATGATTAAGGTTATTATACATGTGATATACGAGTATGATACTAGTTATTATACAAATATAGTATGAAGATTAATACGACGTATAAAACGAATATCGTACAAATACTATACGAAGAGAATACGTGAGTTATACGAGTAGAATACGATTAGTTCTTAATGGACTTTGAGTTTATGGACTTTATAGAATCCAATTGGACTTGGATTATATCAAGCCCAATGTTTTATGAAATGAAGCCCAAGTATGAGTATTGTTAAGGCCCAAGGTTAGGTTAAATCAAGCCCGATCCAAGAAACCAAACCGTGGATCGAACCGATGGGTGGGGCAACCCATGGGGCGACCCACAAGGCATGTAGGCCGGCCACTTTGTGGCCAAGTAAAGGTTTACTTGGTGGTAAGTTATTGTGGAGGTGGTGAATAGTAAGGAGGTTACCAAAAGACCATTTTACCCTCCATTTGAATTGCCTATATAAGAAAGCTTTAGTTGGTCATTTGATGTTTTACAAACATTGACCAATATAATTTGAGAGAGTGAAAGAGCAAGAAACAAGTAATCAAGCTAGCTTGAAGCAAATCATAAGAGTTTTTAGCAACAATGCGAAGAACGTAAAGGTAATAACTCGTAAAACCTTAGTTTTCGATTCGTTTAAATTTATTTTTCGTAGAGAATCATTAATTGGTGGAGCATGTCTCTTATGGAGGAATAAGGATGGCTAATAGTGAATTAAATATTTATAAGCTATGTTTAAGTAGAAATCGTAAGTGTTTAAGTAAGTTTAAACCGAAGAAACCATTGAACGTTGATTTGGTTGTTGATGGACAAATTGAAAACCATCATTTATAGGGTATGTGAATATTGCTTGGTTAGGATATAGAAAATGAATCAATGGATTGGTTCCATTTGATTTGGTGTATAAAACACGAGTAACGAAGTTATGGCGAATTTTACGAAATTAGACGTTAAACATTGAAATCGTATAATTCCATATTAATAGTCAAAACTTGCCATTTAGTTTGGAAACCCTAGTTTTTGATGGCATAGCATAGTATTACGTATTCAAGAGTCGTGGACTCAAGAACGGTCGAATTCCGACTTATAACGAAGAAAATAATCTTTGAACGCTCAAGAACGTTTAACAAATGAGTTATTAGGAGTTAATAGTGAATTCATCATTAACGGATTTAAAAACTAATTTTGTCCGGATGAAACCGAAGTATATGTTACATGTAAGAAAACAGCTTTTGAATGAGCCAGTTCCGGCTTAAAACGACTATGTTATGAGTCCGGGAAGGATCGAAGTGGAAAATAGAAAAAAAAATTCAAAGGCTCAGGGGAGGCGCCGCAGTGCCAACCCACGCTATAATGGCTGCGCTGCAGCGCCAGTAATATTACCTTTAGCTACTAGAGAGTGGCGCTGTAAAGCCACTATTATAAAGAGATCTCGCGCTGCAGTGCCGAGATCGGACCTTAGCCATTGTTAGTTGGCGTCGCAACGCCAATAATGTATTGATGTATGGCGCCACAGCGCCGGTAGTAGTAATTTGTTGAACAAGTTGATTTCTAATCCCTAATTAATCGTAAACCAATAGTGGAGCATGTATGTACTTAATATACATCGTAAGACCAATCTTAAATCACTTATTTAGTGATGACTTTAGGAACTTGAGCATTGTTTAATAGAGATTAAACGAAGAGAAGAGATATACAGAAGTAAAATGTATTCAAACTTTGGTAATTAACCAATGATGATCGAGTCTCGGTTAGTAACGTTGGACGTTAAGAAGCTGTAATGAAGGATAATAATTCGAATTGACATTTATTAATGAAATAAATTCACTTAAGACATAGAAGAGAAAGTAGTTGGTAAAAACAATGTGATTAGATTGTTTGGTAGCTAATTACAGTGCGCTATGTGAATATATCATATAGATACTGTAAAGATCAAGAATTGTTGAATAATTTATTTGAAGACGCTTGAAGGAAAGTTTTCTAAAGCTTGTCTAACTTTCGTGTTAGCCAAGTTTCTGTGATTCATGTTATGAGATGCATGAATTGTTTTATGAAAGGGTCAATGCCAGTTTTAACTCAGCTAGACTATTCTTAAGAGTTAGATTGATTTGTTTAACAAGTCTTTTAATATAGAATTGTTAACGCTATCCTATGCCAAATATTTGGAACAGATTCAAAGGTAAGTTTGTATATGAACAAACAAATGTATTTTTTATCGATTATTCGATGGGCACGTGAGGTTGCCAAAAACTTAAACATAAATACGTTTAATCTATGAGTATTGATCAACATAGAGTACTATAGGCTGATCACTTAGAAGTGCTCGTAAGAAATATCAGACTTATGAAGTTAGTGCTGGGATGTCCTTTTCCATGAATGAAAACGAATAGAGAATGCTCATGGTCTTTCGACCAGTTCAGAATTCCTAAGTTATTATATATGCTTTGGAATTGTCTTTATGAAATGAGAAGTGTTATCCAATGTTTTATAATACTTCATAGATACTTGTTCAATTATGGAAGATAATCATATAATTCTCGACGTGGTATTTATATTATCTTTTGCTAGACTTGCTGTGCTAGTTATGCTCACTTCTTGCTTGAATTATATGATTGCAGCTAAGGCTGAAAGAACTGATGATCCCAGTAGGGATAAAGGCAAAGCTAAGATGGATAAGTAGAATATCCTGTAATAGACTAGTATGTGTATAAGAACCATAATATGATAAACAAAAAATGTATCGGTTTCAGAACCTGGGAAAGGAATGATTATTATCATTGTAATAAGAATGTAGTAATTATGTTCATTTTGATGTTTTTTTAATGGAATGAATGTATAGTGATGAGTATTATATATCACCATTTTTGTGGGTTAAAAGTACCCGGATTTGGGGTCGTCACAGGTTGGTATCAAAGCATTAGGTTATAAAACTTAAAGGGGGAAGAACCTTAAGCTAATAACCTCGTTAGAAAAGGAGAAGTCAGAAGGAATTAAACTCGAGTCAAATGAGTTAATTAAGTATTAAGGAAACTCAGTACTGAAAGATTTAAAAGATGGAAATTAACCTTAAATAAATTAAATGTGATTTGTGCTTATATTATTGTGTGTTATGTACTAATCAACATGTTATGTGTTATTGTAGATGTCCATCGATATCTTAATGTATAGAGATATACACGTGGTGAGCGAAGAGTCCGTGAATCGGGTAGAGCTTGTACCTATGCCCGTAGCGGAAGTACCAGTAGTGATCATAGAAGAGTCCGAGCCTGAGGATGACTATTCAGAGGAGGATTATTCCGAGGATGATATGGAAAACCTAGGATCGACATCATACCTTGATATGGTGGTCGATTGGGATGGGGAGATGGAGGTAGCATTGTTCAATACGGTGGTACCTGCACTAGAGCCAACACCTCCAGACCCAATGAGGGCATTGTATCTAGCAGGGCTTGACCGTAATGTGCAACTACACACTGTTGTGTAGAACCAGAATAAAGAGATTAGTGATCTCTATGATGCAAAGGAGTCTGCAGAAGTAAATTTTAACTTGGAGCATGATGAGAAGGTGCTCATGGCGGATAAGGCGAGGGACTATAAGAATGAGGTCGTAGAGCTTCTTAAGGAACTAGTTGAGAAGAACCAGAAAATAGAACGGATGTCCTACATCCATAACAGTGCTCATGAAGATTTCAAGCTGAAAATTGCTTGTTATTCTATTGAGTCGGGGCAGACTCGACATACTATTAGTCGGGATATTATTTCGATTCTAGCGAATCAAAAGCATGAGAATGCTGTGAGGCAGTATTAGTAGATCGGTAGATCTTTTTGTATATGTGTAGTGACATAAAACCTTCTTTTGTATAATTAAAGGGTAATCTTCTTGTAAATCCCAATTTTTTTAGAAGTTAATTGCGGGATAGTAATGTAATAGCTTTTGGCTATAAAATCAAATTGTTAATAGTTTTGAACTATGAAGAAGCATATTAATATAATGAAGTTTTTATTCAATGTGCTTTGTTGTGGTATGAGTTATTGTTGTGGAATAATAATGAAGTAAGTAAATAGATAGTAATGAAACTTTATTTATTTAATCAGAATAATGCCACCAAGAAGAAGACAACGTAATTAGGAAGCTGAATCGCATAATGATAACCAAGATGGTCAGAATAACCCTGTGCAAGAGTTCGTTAATTTATTAGTGGCTATATTTAACCAAACCGGGGGTAGAGCACCCGCAATACCTAGGGTAGCTAGAACGACTACGTTTAAAGAGTTTAAAAGCATAGGTCCGCAGGAGTTCAAAGGAACTATGGACCCAATAGAAGCCCAGACATGGGTTAAAGAAATTGAAAATGCATTTGTTATTACAAACGTAACTGAGGTGCAAAAGACTTATTTTGCGACCAACATGATGAAAGGGGAAGCCAACTTCTGGTGGGAGGCTCACCAAGGTGGGGTTATAACTGATGCTGTTATGTGGTAACAGTTTAAGAAGGTATTCTTTGAGAACTATTTTCCTACTAGCATGCAGGGGAGAATGGATATTAAGTTCCTAGAACTTAAACAAGGGAACATGTCGGTTCCCCAATACGCGGCCAAATTCAATGAATTGACAAGGTTTGTTCCACACCAAGTGGACACTGAGGAGAGGAAGGCTCGTAGGTTTGAGCAGGGCCTGAAACCCTGACTCGATAGTAGGATTTTTGTTTTCCAGAGTGCCTCTTATGGGACCATTCTAAAGAAGGCAATCATTGCAGAGGGTGGTAGTGAGGCTTTGACCCAATACCATAAGGAGAAGAAGAATAAGGGCAAGGGAGAAAGAGGACCCAAGGTGGAAGGAGCTAGTGGCAGTAGTAGTCTATTGAAAAGAAAGAATTTTAACTCTGGGAATACTGGAGTGAAACAAGGGGATCCTAAGCGTAGGATGGAGGCATGCAAGACATATGGGAAGACTCATTTAAGAGTCTTCCTAAAAGGGAAATCGGTTTGTTAAAACTATGGGCAGGAGGGTCACATATCACCCAATTGTCCTAATCCTAAGAAGAACCATGGTTGTATTATTTGTGGGTCGATGGACCACATGGCAAGAAATTACCCGAAGAAGGGGTCGGAGGGTAGTAAGGGTACTAGTAGTGGTAAGTTATCCATTACTGAACCAACACCATCATCGGGTAAACCCTCAGCCCGTACATTTAATATGACTGTCTAAGATGCGGCTGCATCAGCGAATGTAGTAGCAGGTATCATTCCAGTCAATGAAATAAATGCTTATGTATTATTTGACTCAGGTGCTACTTGTTCTTTTATAGCATGTGAATTTGCTAAGCGATTAGGTTTACTCCCTGAAAGATTAGAGATACCTTTAGATGTTAAGGTAGAAAACGAAGAAATAATTCCCATTGAACATATTCATGGGAATTGCTGCGTAGATATTAGAGGTAACAAATTATTAGTAGATTTAATACCGATAGGGTTGAGAGAATTCGATGTAATTCTCGGTATGGATTGGTTGATTAACCATAAGGCTATTATAGATTGTCGTAGAAAAAGTGTGATAAGAAAACCAAGGTAGTGTTCTACGATAGTAAATCACCGAGACGCTCTTGTTATCTAACGATGACATAAGCTAGGAAAATGTTGAGGAAGGGGTGTATAGGATATCTGTGCCATGTTGTGGATACCTAAAGAGTGGGAGCATCATTGGAGCAGATACCTATAGTTCAAGAATTCGTTGATGTATTTTTGGATGAATTACTGAGTCTTCCACTGGATAGGGAGGTCGAGTTTATGATTTATTTGTTACCGGGTACGTCACTAGTTTCTAGGGCACCGTATAGGATGGCGCCGGTAGAAATGAAAGAGTTAATGGTTCAATTTCAAGAACTATTAGACAGGAAGTACATTCAACCGAGTGTATCATCGTGGGGAGCACCGATATTTTTTATAAAGATGAAGGATGGGTCGTTACGACTTTGTATCAACTATTGAGAGTTGAACAAGTTAACGATTAAGAATAAATACCCATTATCCAGGATCAATGATCTATTTGATCAGTTAAAAGGGGCAAAGTATATTTTTAAGATAGATTTGTGTACGGGGTACCATCAGTTGAAAGTAAGGAAGGAGGATGTACCTAAGACGACGTTCAGAACTCGTTATGGTCATTACGAGTTTTTGGTTATGTCGTTTGGGTTAACTAATGCGCCAGCCGCATTCATGGATATGATGAACAGAGTGTTCAAATAATATTTGGACAGGTTTATTATAGTGTTCATTGATGATATTCTAGTCTATTCAAAGACGCCAGAAGATCATGCTGAACATTTAAGGATAGTGTTGGAAACACTACGGAAGGAGAAGTTGTATACAAATTCACTAAGTGTGAATTTTGGCTTGAAAGAGTGCAGTTTTTAGGACATGTTATTGATAAAGATGGCATTTTTGTGGATCCAGCAAAGGTAGAAGCAGTTAATAATTAGTACCAACGGAAAATGCCAACTGAGGTTCAGAGTTTTCTGGGGTTAGCGGGATACTATAGAAGGTTCATTCAGGACTTTTCTAAAATAGCTAATCCATTGACGAATTTAACGAGGAAGTCAATAAAGTATGTGTGGACGGAGAAGTGTGAGAATAGTTTTCAGGAACTAAAAAGAAGGTTAAGTGAGGCACTAGTATTGTCTTTGCCAGATGATTGATAAGTGGGTTTTATACCCACGATTTGGTTCCTAATTCAAACTTAATCGGTGTTAATTCATTAATTTAATTATTTGTTTTTATTTGATTATTGTTATTTTGTGTGTAGGTTTGGTGGTGTGGCAATTGATCAAAAAAGGGTGAAATTGTGGCAAAAACTTAGCAAATTTGGAGCTTATGATGACCAGATAGCAAAAGCCACCCTCGTCGGGGTGGGCCTTTTTATGCCTTACACCCCCGCTGGGGTGGGAGGTCTTGAACTCAAAAGTCAGAGAGCATGCCCACCGGGGCGGGCTATTTTCAAAGCACCACCTCCGCCGGGGCGGGGGTCCGGGGCAAAACATTTATTTAGTTGGTTTCAAATGCTGTAAGAACGTAAGTTTAAGTAATTTGAATGGTTTGGGACTCATATTGGCCTGGAATTGCAATCAGAATGCATGACTTAGAGATATATCTGACATCAAATAACAAGATGGAGAGATATCATACAACACAAGGCAATTAACATTGAAAGAAGACATTTTTAAAGCAAGCATTGGAGTGAAGATAATTGAAGAATTTTCATATCAATTGCGAATTGGGTTGAAGAAAAGGGTGGTTCTAGATTTATTCTTTTCTTTTAGTTTATATTTGTAATTGGAAGGATGATATCTTTAATTTATTCAGTTTTTATTTCGTTTATGATGAACTAAATCACTTTTTAGGCTTATGATGAATCTTTAAGTGGAACAATGGTTATGTAACTTTGATTTTTAATTTAATAAGCTATTCCTCAGTTTATCTATATTAATTTATGCTTGAATTTATGAATTGCCTGATCAAAAATTCTTTGTGGACTTGAATGGATTCAAGAGAGGAAGTACGAGTCCAGACTTAGTTAATATAACACGTGTTCTTGAATTTTTTGAATGAGCAGAATCTTGATGAATGTTAGGGTAGAGGTATGCTTAACATCGCATGTAATCGAATAGAGAACTTGAACTAAACCTTCTTTGATTGTAATTCACATAGAGATATAGTGAGTTAGTTAATTAAGGTGTTTAACTTAATTTTATCTAAATTATGGATTAAAGTTAATATGGTGTTAATGCATCGAGAGGTGTCTAATTCTACTTTCGTGTTCTTGATTAATAAACCGAGATAATAAATTAAACTGGAATAAAGGGTATTAATCAGAGTGAAGCTTAAGGTAAAGTTGAAGCCTAATTCTCCAATACTTGTTTAGAAATTCAGTTTTTGAGATTTGTGATTGTTTTGTGATCTTATTATTATTAATAATTTTAGTTTTTAATAATTTTAATCATTAAATAGGATAGTTTAATAAAATTGGGTTTAATAGGAAGCTGATAATTGTGGGAGTTAATTTCATACTAATTTCTCTGTGGGAACGATACTCTACTTACTATTATATTACTTGTTGACCACGTATACTTGCGTGTTGTGCGTAATTAGATTTTACCCAACAAGTTTTTGGCACTGTTGCCAGGGATTATTAGTATAGATTTTAATAATTTTGTAATATCAGTTTAATTAGTATAGTTTTACTTAAACCTTTTTTTTCTTTTGTTTGTTTATTCTTATTTCAGGTTTTTGAAGTTGGTTTATGCAAACTCGATACAAAAATCCAGACTTGCTTCCTTTTGAGGATGACATTGAGAGACAGTTTCAAAGGCTAAGTTAGTGGATTAAGGAAACAAGGGAAGACTTCAAAAATTCTGAAAAAGAAGAAGCAATTGCTGCCGAAGACCAGAGAGTGTTGAGGGACTTTGCTACACCCAAGGTGACTGAGCTTCAGTCGAGTATCACCAGGCCTGCTTTAGTTGGGAACGCATTTGAAATTAAGCATGGGACTATTCAGATGATCCAAAATTTGGTTTAGTTTGGGGGATTAGCGAATGATGATCCGAATGAACATTTAGTCAGCTTTTTGGAGATTTATGACATTTTCAGGTATAATGGGGTGTCAGATGATGCACTTAGACTTTGCTTGTTCCTATTCACTTTACGGGACAAGGCGAAGAGTTGGTTACACTCTCTACCACTGGGATCAATAACTACATGGGAAGACCTCGGTCAAAAATTTCTAGCAAAATTTATCCACCAGTGAAAACTGCAAAAATGAGGAATGAGATAACTATGTTTGAACAGCAGCATGGGGAATCTCTGTATGAGGCATGGGAAAGATACAAGGAATTTCTCAGAAAGTACCCGCATCATGGATTGCCTAAGTGGTTGCAGATGAACACATTTTATAATGGATTACATGGGAATCTCAGGACCAATATTGATGCAGCTTTGGGAGGGGCTTTTATGGCGAAAAGTTATGATGAGGCATATTAATTGATAGAGACAATGGAAGCTAACAACTACCAGTGGCCCATGACAAGAATGACACAAGCTAAGGCAGCTAGAGTGTTAGAGTTAGATGGAGTGATGACACTAGCAACACAGATTTCAACGCTCTCTAAGAAGGTGGATGCTTTGTCAAGTGTACAGACTAAGCAGGTTGCAGTTATTTATGAATTATGCATGGGTGAACATCCTATAGATCAATGTGCAATCAATCCATCGTCAGTGCAATTTATGGGTAGCTACAACAAAATTCCACAGAACATGTACCAGAATGCATACAATCCGGGGAATAGGAATCATCCTAATTTTTCATGGAGCAATAATCAGCATCAGCAAGCTCCACGACCATTTTATCCCCCAGGATTTCAGAATCAACATCAACAACCAGCTCAACATCAAGAGAGGAAAACATATTTAGAGGAGTTGTTGTCAAAGTATATAACAAACAACGAAGCAGCCATGAAATCACAAGCAGTAGCCATCAAGAATTTAGGAAATCAGATGGGACAAATTGCCTTAGCATTGAACAATAGACCGCAAGGGACTCTACCAAGTGACACCAAAAGAAATCCGAAGGGAAATCACGAGCAGTGTCAGGAAATTATATTGAGAAGCAGAAAATAGCTTGAGGGTCATAAAACAGAAAATTTGGCTACAAAAGATGATGATAAAGAAAGTGATAATAAAGTTGTTGAGGACAGACAAGGGGATGAAAAATAGATGGAAATGAACAAGACAGTTAACGAACTGGTTGTTTATCTTCCACCATCGTTTCAACAGAGAGTCCAAAAGTAGAAATTAGATAAGCAATGCACACAATTTTTGGAAGTTTTTAAGAAACTTCATATTAACATCCCTTTCATAGAAGACCTAGAGCAGATGCCAAGTTATGCGAAATTTATGAAGGGTATTCTGTCTAGGAAAAAGAAGTTCGAAGATTTCAAAACAGTGGCATTAACAGAGGAGTGTAGTGTAGTTTCACAGCGCAAATTTACACCAAAGTTGAAAGATCCGGGGAGTTTTACCATTCCGTGCACAATTGGGAACACGGTGTTCAACAAATGTTTATGTGATTTGGGAGCAAGTGTAAACCTTAGGCCATTATCAGTTTATACAGAATTAGGTTTACTAGCTCCAAAGCCTACGAACATCTCATTGCAGTTAGCGGATAGGTCAGTCACGTACCCGAGAGGCATTGTGGAGGACATTTTGGTCAAGGTTGACAAATTTATATTCCCCACAAACTTCATAATTCTGGATTTTGAGGAAGATAAGAACATCCCAATTATCCTAGGGAGGCCTATCTTGGCTACGGGTAGGACTCTCATCGATGTATAAAAAAGGTAAACTAACTATGAGGGTCCAAGATCAAGAAGTAAAGTTCAATGTTTTCAAGGTCATGAAATTCCCTACGGATGAAGAAGAGTGTTTCAGGATGGATGTCATTGATCAGATAATCAGTGAGGGCATGGTTAAAAGTTTGGCTAATGATTCATTGGAAATGACATTATTGGGAGATAAAGATTTAGATGATCCGAAGTTTGTGGATTACTTGCGGATGCTAGACTCCCTGTCACGAGTTAGCAGATTTAAAGCACCATTTGAACCATTGCACACGGAGGAAAGAGCCACAACAAGGATGAAACCTTTATTGGAGGAGCCACCTGCTCTTGAGCTAAAACCACTCCCTAAACACCTCAGGTATGCGTATTTAGGCAATTCTAATACTTTACCAGTTATTATTTCTGCTACGTTTAACGAATTGCAGGAAAGTAAGTTGCTGAGAGTGCTTAGAGAACATAAATCGGCTATAGGATGGACAATTGTAGATATCAAAGGAATCAACCCATCCTTTTGCATGCACAATATTCTAATGGAAGAGGATGAAAATCCAACGATGGAGCAACAGAGATGGCTCAACCCAAATATAAAGGAAGTTGTGAAGAAAGAAATCCTAAAATGGTTGGACGCGGGTATCATCTACCCAATTTCAGACAGCAAGTGGGTCAGCCCGGTTCAATGTGTACCAAAAAAAAGGAGGAATGATCGTGGTAAAAAATGATGACAATGAGCTAATTCTGACGAGGACAATGACTAGCTGGAGGGTTTGCATGGACTATAGGATATTGAATTAGGCAACCCACAAAGACCACTTTCCTCTACCTTTTATCGATCAGATGTTGGATAGATTGGTGGGCCAAAATTTTTTACTGCTTACTGGATGGGTATTTAGGGTATAATCAAATAGTCATTGCTCCTGCAGATCAAGAGAAGACCACTTTCACGTGCCCATACAACACATTCGCATTTAGGAGAATGTCCTTCGGCTTGTGTAATGCACCCGCTACCTTCCAATGGTGTATGATGGCTATCTTTTCGGACATAGTGGAGAAAAATGTGGAAGTCTTCATGGACGACTTTTCTGTCTATGGGGATGATTTTGATGTTTGTCTAGAGAATTTGGTGATTGTTTTAAAGAGATGCACATTAACAAATTTGGTACTTAACTGGGAAAAGTGCCACTTTATGGTTGAGGAAGGGATAATTTTGGGTCACAAGGTTTCAACGAAAGGATTTGAGGTTGATAAAGCAAAGCTGGAAACGATTGAAAAGCTTCCACCACCAACTTCAGTTAAGGGAATCCGTAGCTTTTTGGGACATACCGGGTTCTATAGGAGATTTATAAAAGATTTCTTTAAGATTGCAAAACCATTGTGTAGTCTTTTAGAGAAAGATTCAATTTTTAAGTTTGATGAGGATTGTAAGTTAGCATTTAAGCTATTGAAGAAGAAATTGACTATAGCTCCAGTTATCGTCACACCGGATTGGATAATGCCGTTTGAGTTAATGTGCGATGTAGGAGACTATGCGGTTGGGGCTGTCTTGGGTTAACGCCGAGAGAAGGTATTTCATGCCATATACTATATAAGTAAGACACTTACGGAGACCCAAATGAATTACACAAATATGGAAAAATAATTTCTTGCAGCAGTATATGCCTTTGATAAATTCTAGGCATATTTGATTAGAACAACTGTGGTAGTTTATACAGATCACTCTGCTATTCGGTACTTAATTTTGAAAAAAGATGCTAAGCCACGCCTTATCAGATGGATTCTCCTTCTACATGAATTTGATTTGGAAATAAAAGATAGAAAGGGGACAGAGAATCAAGTTGCATATCATTTATCTAGGCTGGAAAATAAGGGTAAAGATGAAGAGGATAAATGTATAATCAATGAGTCATTTCCGGATGAGCAACTGTTTGGAGTTGTTGGGTAAAATCTATATACGCAATACATGCAAGTATACGTGGTCAACAAGTAATAAAGTGATAAGTAGAGTATCGTTCCCACAGAGATCAACTAGCAATAATCTTAAACTCACAAGTACCAATTTCCTATTTATCCTGATTTTATTAAACTATTCAACTCAATAATTATAATTAATGATTCTAAATTAAAGAATAACAAACTACCACAAAACATTCACAAATATCAAAATCTGGAATTTCAAACAATTAATGGAGAATTAGACTTATGATTTCACCCTAAGCTTCACTCTAATTTTAACACCTTTATTCCAATTCAATTCACTATCCCAGTTTATTAATCAAGAACACGAACATAGTATTAACCACCTCTCGATGCACTAATATCGTATTAACTTAAATCCACAATTAAGATAGAAACAAGTTAAACACTTTAATCAACTAACTCACTATATCTCTATATGAATTACAATGAAAGAAGGATTAAGATTAAGTTCTCTAACCAGTTATATGCAATGTCAAGCATACATCTACCTTAACATTCATCAAGATTCTGCTATTCACAAAAGTCATGAAGACATGTTATATTAACTAAGCCTAGATTTGAATATCCTCTCTCGATTCCATACAAATCCACAAAAAATTGTTAATCAGACAATTCATAAATTCAAGCTCAAATTAATATAGATAAACTGTAAATAGATTATTGAACTGGAAATCAAAGTTACAAAATCATCGATTCACTCAAAGATCCATCATAAGCCTAAAAAGTGAATTAGTTCATCATAAACGAAGTAAACACTGAATAAATCATAGAAAACAGTCTTTCAATTATAATTAATAGCCTAAGAAGAAGAATATTGAAAAACACCCTTCACGTAGCCTAAAATTGCAATCGTCTCAAAAATCTTTTCGAAATACTCCTCCAACGAATTCTTAGAAAAACTGAGATTAATCTTCGTAATGTGCCTTCTCTGTCTTGGAATTCGTTGTTGATAGAGTAATAGAAGTCCAACACATAAGTCCCAGCCAAAATTCTCCATCAAGTAGAGTCCATGTACAATCCAATATGCTAGAAACCATGTCAAATAAGAGTTTCAAGCTCAACATAAGTCAGTAGAATTCGACACCCCCCGCCTCGGCGGGGGTGTATGTGCTAAATAGGCCCGCCCCGATGGGCTACCCTTCTATTAAATCCTGGTGAAAACCCCCCGCCCCGACGGGGGTATACACAGCAAACAGGCCCGCCCTGGCGGGGGTGTGTTTTGCTAAATCACTTGCTGAGCTTCATGACTTCTTCCAACTTTGCACCAATTGACTCCAAATCATCCAAATTGACTCCAAATATATGTTAAATGCCGCAACAACCATTCTACACATAAAAGAACATAAAACAAGTAAAAAAAACTGAACACAAGAAATTAGCAACAAATAAGCATAAAATGGACACCGATTCGTGTATATAAAATCCACTTATCAAAATCCCCCAAACTTAAACCGTGCTAGTCCTCGAGCACAAAACAACTACATGTTATGCAATGCAACAAGATGAAATGAATATGATCTAATTTATATGCTTTCGAATCCATCAGTATCGCAAAATCAAGATTATCTTAACGACCTTAGCGAAAATAAGCAACTATACAATATGAATCACCAAAAACAATCTATAATTCCACCTTAATCCTCAAATCTCAAACCATCATCACTGGTATAGTGTGCGTCTGTGATCAACATCTATGATAACTGCTACAGACTCAAATTCAATACATAACTAATTTTTTAGAAGGAATTATACAATGCAAAATTAAAAATTCCAAAAATAGACAGCTCCAACTATAACTAAGAAATTACTAATCCCAGGGGTTCACACAGTGTACTTATAATTTATATATATATAGATTTTTTTTCTTCTTCTTACGGGGGCTTTTTGCTTTTTTCCCATTTTATTCATCTCTTTTTTTATATATATACATACATGACTGTGCAATGTCTCATCCCATTAGGCTGACAGTGCTACCCCTTAGCGAGGTTTTGACCAACAACTCCCAGACCATAAAAGACCTTAGGGCGCTTAGGTGTAAAGATAATCCCTCGGGCGCATTTTGTTCAAGTAACAAAGGCCCCCAAACAAGACTAGTCATTTATATATATATATATATATATATATATATATATATATATATATATATATATAAATCTTATATACCCCACATATAATCCCCCAAACTTAGGTTCTTGCCTAATTTTTTGCCTTTACTGTCTATCCTTGTCACTTTCTCATTTACTCTAGCATTATCCTTTATAAACTATTTATATATCAATTTGAACTAACTACTCAACAAAGATGTTTATTAATCATGCTAACCTTCTTATACCAGTTTCAAATGAGTGCAAGATTCGACTCATAACAGAAATTATATCACAGTTCTAGTAATCAACACTGTATTGGTTAACCTATTATCAATCTCATCATTGGCCCACAAATAACATGAACTACCACACTGATGGACTTATACAAACACAATATTTGACTAACTTTTTTTTTCTTTTAAATAACAAAATACACTATTTACAAAACTAGAAACAATGCAATGAGAAAAATAACCTAAGCTACTATGTATGCATTTCTTCCTAAATTACTATGCAATATTAAAATTAACATAACAAATTTAAACCTAAGTACTACATATGCATGCAAACATGAATTTAAATCCCCCAAACTTTAGTAATACAATGTCCTCATTGGATGAATAATTAAATTTAAGTACATGAGGACTTCCCTATTATCGCTTAAGTATGAGGAGGTGGTTGTTGATCTTCCTCATCTGAATCACTCGGTGGAAACCTCGGCATTGGCACGGGCTGCTGATATGGACATTGGGCCGCCAAGTTGAAGCTTTGAAGGGTTGTGTTGAGTGTGGCGAAAGATGCATTCATAGCATCAAACATATGATCTTGCCTTAATGCGAGTCACTACATTTCCTAACGTGCCGCCTTGTTGTGCGCATTCATTTAATTTTGGAAATCAAGGATTTGAGGACTGGATAGTGCCTCAGTCTGTGGTACCTGCTCGGACCCATTAATCTCCCATAGCTTCATCTTCGTCCTCTGACGTCTCTGTAGCATCAACTTCTTCTTCTGAAGCCGACAGAAAAATAAAGCCCAATCCACACGGATGTGATTCACCTCCTCCCCATACAGAATACCGCGCTATCATACTGGAATCAAGCAACGCGAGTGACATTTGTGTGGGCTCATCGTCGGACCATCGAACCCCTGCTTGACGACACAACCCACATATGAGTGTAGGGTGTGGCAAGCTGCCCGAACAATTTCCACGTAAACACCGGCGGATGGAGAAACAGATAATGGCCCTGACGTCGATGATGAAGTCTTGCACAATTGCGTACAGTAGTAACGCCTTTTCTTTGGTCACGTCCGAGGTGTGTTGGGACGGATACAGTTTAGCGCATAGGAATGCATACCAAATTTTTCCATACCGGCTGAGGTCCTTACTGTGGAACACCGTGCCTCCCTTCTGACCTTTTATCCAAGTTGTTCCCGGCTTTGTCATCTCCTTGAGTATGGCCTCATTGTCTAGATCAAAATCACGTAACTGAGCATATTGGCATTGCCGAGGTACCCGCAGTTGATAGTAGGTGTTAATTGCATCGGCAGTGAACGACACCAAGTGACCCCGCACAATTGCGTTGGATGGAGCTTTATCCTCAGCGTTTGCATAGAACTCCTTGATAATGTTGACTACAGTGGGTTACGGGTCTTCGGTGAATTTGGTCCACCCCTTTTGATAGATTTGAGGCTTCAGCTCCCCATCATTAGGATCCGATGCCAACCCCCGCTCCAGTGTAAGGGCATTGGTGAGCATATATATTCATACCGGTCGGTGGTGGCCGCACTCAAAAATTTTCGGTGATCAAAGGTCCGGGTTGGTTGTGACGGCCTTAAACTCTCTCCCCTTTGGCGTTTCGATGTTGGTTGTGAAGCCATGTTCTCTCTATTGCTTGACTCACACTACCTTGTCCCTCTAAATTTGGTTGATACACGCTGAAACTTGTCAATTTGACCCTCAATTATGGTGAATGAAGTTGTGTAACTTGAAAATAGTGATATGCTTGCCTCTCAATTGCTCAGAAATAGCCCCTATGAATGCCCTAATTCGAAATTTGATGAGTGTAGTTGAAGAGTGTTGTGAGGAATATGGGATGAGATGTGGTAATATATAGAGGTGGGGAGAGGTAGTGGAGCATTGGAAATCGTGGGTGTAGTGGGTGGTTGGTGAAGGTTATGGGGAGATTTAATTGAGGTAGTAGTTATGGGAGTTATGGAGTCTAGCATAACTGCCAAAATAATCAGTTGAGTTCTAGGACCCCCGCCCCGGCAGGGGGTGCTAAGCTTAGACAGCCCACCCCGACGGGTTTCGCTACTGCAATTCGACATTGAGGACCGAGGCGGGGGGTGCAAGGCTTATTGGGCTCGCCCCGGCGGACATATCTACTGTTAAAATTCTGGGAGGCCCCCGCCCCTATGGGGGTTATTGTAAGAGCCCAACTTTTATGAATAAAGACGATTTTTCTATAAATATCATTTTAAATATTATGGAATGAATTTGATATAATGTTATAGTTGTATGTAATATTTATATATTTTGCTAAGTATGCAAGTTGTTATATAATATTCGATTGGTCGGGGAATATTCGTTTTAATAGGGAATATTCGTACAACGACACAATCATTGGTGGACCCCAAAACGGAATTATTGTCGGATTGAGAAAACGATAAAAATATTTTATGAAAATAACGGCGGAAGTTTTATCGTTAACTGTTGAAACACCCGGTGTTAAAAGTACAAGAATATGGCGTGGTTGTATAGTAGCATACGGTATTGATTATTGATGTTTACGTGAGAAGTCACTCGACTTTGTTCAATTATTGCTTCAAAGAATTGCCGTGATAGTATCTCACGTTATTTGATTCAATTATTGTCAATATTTTATATATTATTAAATCAATAATTGAGACGACAAAGTTATTAATATTATTATTTGCAATATTAACGATGTGTAGAATTTATGTCAAGGAGAGGTTTTGTAATACCCGGTAAAAAAAAATAATAATAAATAAATAATTTTTAAATCCATATTTTAATTGGGCTTTTATTATGTTTGGGTTAAATTGTATTAAATTTGTGTGAACTATAATAAGTATGTGTTTACATTAATTTGGACCTTTATACTAATTAAGTCAAACTAATTTTAAATTATTTAAGTTGGGTTTGTTAAACTATTTGAGCCCAATTTTATTTGTTGGGTTTTAATTTTTTTTAAAAGTTTCTCGAATAATATTCAGCCCATTCCATTTGCAGCGTCCTTAGGTTTCTTCTAAATCTTTGTAGGCTCAAAACCCTAATTCTTTTCCTCTGATCCTCCACGCGAAGCTCTAGTGGGGTTTGTGGTGAACCCTAGTGTTGGTATTGTAATTTTTGGTGAGTTGGGGTCTAATTTGTTTGAACTGAAAGCATGGTTGATGAAGAAAGAGAAAGAGAAAGAGATGCTGATTTTGTGGTGGGTATTGGGTTGAAGAGTGAGGCACTAAATAATGGGTCTGTAATTGAAATGGAGAATGGGGGCGGTGTTGATCAGGGGAATTCTGCGGGTTCGTCTGGTGTTCAAACCTATAGGAGGCGGAAGCGTGCGAAGATGAGTAGTAGTTCAGAGGGCAAATTGATCGAGAATTGGAATGTTTCTACAAATTCAGAAAGCCACCAATGAGCTTAATTCGGTTGGCGATGATATCAATATTGTGAACGGAGGTAAATGATACAATGGTAATTTATTATGTATCTAAAAATAAAATCTTTGTTCAGAACGGAAGAGAATTATCAATAGATGTATATAGTTATAGAATTTATAAATTTACAGATTTTTACTATATTAATATGATTAATAATAATAATATGAGTTTAAAAAAATTAGTAATTAATAATTTAACGCATAGTTTATTAATTTATTTTAATAATTTGTGTAATTAGTTCGATCGGAGGGAATTTAAAGAGTTATAATTGGAATATAAATTTTGGAGTATTAATAATTGATAAAAGGCGATGATTAAAGGCATATTAAATAGATTATGAATTATTTTAGAATTATTAGTTTAAATTATTTTTAATTTGAGGTGAATATGTTTAGGTTGCGAATAACGTTTCGTATTTGATATCGTTGGCATTTGAGCGTAAGATTTTGTGGAATGTGCTATAAATGGTTTGGAAATATCAGGTACGGATTCCGTACTCTTTCAACGATACTCTTGTTAAATTTGATTTGTTTGTTTGTTTCTTTATTTCGAATTCTATTATGGTTTCACATAATTGTTTCCTGTGAAATAAATATATTAGTCTCATTTTAGAATTGATATGTATGACTCGTATTTGCACTCTTTGAATTAGGTTATCATGTTTAGTATTATTTATTTTGATAATTGTAGAGCGGTATATGTTGCTACCTTCCTTTTGAAACCTTGTGACTATAGTTTGATTTGGTTCAACATGTACACATAGAACCCTTTTATTGGAATTATGTCGCATGTGTTGTGACATGATATTTTTGTTAGAATATATCGTAGGGTATACCTGAGCTATAAGCACCTGTAGCGGTACCACAGGCATATCATCTTGGCACGAGAGGCATGACACTTTCCGTGGCAGTGTGATTAGTGTGCTTTGCACGTGACCTCCCTTTCCTTTTCGGGAAGGGGGTGTTACAGAGATGGTATCAGATCTTATGTTCTTTCTTGTAGAAAACCTATTTAGGCTTGACCTGTGAGTTGTGGGTAAACCATTGGGTAGACATAGGAGTTTGGTTCGATTTTGTTCCTTGTTTGGTTGGTCTCTAATTTGACCAACTGTCAAATTCTTTTCAATTTGTAGTTGATTTGAGGAAAGTGGAATAATATGTTAAAGTGATTGAGTAATGATATTAGTTAGGGATTGTGATTTAATCATTGAGGTGAATAAAGTTACACTTTATACAGATAAGAAATGATCTTATATGAGATGTGATTATGATGTGAGTATTTGTATATTTCGATGAGTATTTGATTTTGAAAAATTAATCTTTTAGAGTTGTTTTTTTTGTGAGAATTATTATGATCATTTAATTGAGGATTTGATTTGAGTTAAGTTTTGATTTATGTTAAGCTTGTGAATAATTTGAGGTTTGTGTATTGATGGTATACTATGATAAAATGAAAATTACTAAGTATAGAGGATCTTTTATAAATTTGAGTCGTTGATATTTGAGGTAATTGGATTAATCATTTGGAGTTACTGATCAAATTTGTGGCTATTTTCTAGTAGGATGTTAGAGTTATATTCTATGAACTTTTTTTGTGATAGTATGGGGAGACATTGAAATTTATTGGATTAAGGTTTACAATAAGGGAGGATTTATTTATTATATAATTAGATAGTAAGTGATAGAATTCAATTGATTTTGAGAGATTTTGAATATTTATAAATTTGCTTACGCATATAGTAGAATATTTGACTTAGTGTTTGATATGACGATAAAGAGATCTTAGTAGTATATTCTTTGGTGTAATAATATTTAAGAACTAGCTAGTTCAAATTGAGGTTTGAATATTTTGAAACTCTTGAGGACTTAGTGAGAGTTGGTGATATAATTTAAGTTGTTTTGTTTATCTGATGCCCTTAGAGCTTTGCATGAATTTATGTAAAATTTAATAAAAATAATTTGTTAAATCTTTATCATGTGTGGAACATAAACGTTTTACGAATTAAAAATAATTTTAAATATTTTGGGTATTCGAATCATATTTAGATGAAGAAATTTTTTGTTTTCTTTTTGTTTCGAATTATGTTCCGAAGAGTATGTACATTTGCAAGAATGAAACTCAAAGATATTAACTGGTGAGGGCCCACACCAACAGTGGATCATGTGATTTAACGCGAAGAACCTTACCAAGGCTTGACACGATAGCTGACGAATCTTTTATGAGTACATGAATAATTACGTGGACCGATGACTTATCCGCGTTGATCGTTACAAATGGCGACGCTACGTCGTAACTAAATTTAATTATATTTTTTTGTAGCTTATTTGACTTCCGAGGACGTAATTATTTTTAAGGGGTAAAAAATGTAATAACCCATATTTTTTTAAAAATTAAATATTAATTAATTTCTTATTGTATACAATTGTATTTAAATTGGAAAAGGTAAATGATTTTTGTTTCCTTCTTTTCTTCCATCTTTTGTTTGGAAAATTAAATTCTTTTAGTTGGTAATTAAATAAATGATTAAATTAAAATTGAGAAAGATAATTCCTTTTGTTAAAAAAAAAGTCTCGTGATAAAATTATTCGGAGCGAGAAGCTACTTGAGAGATAGAGGAGTTTATTCGAGCGGAGTATCCGCATCTTTTGATAATTAGGTAAGTTCATTCTTTAGATTCCGGGGACAGAATCCTTTTTAAGGGGTAGGTGATGTAATACCCAGTAAAAAAAATAATTATTAAATAATATTTAAATCCATATTTTAATTGGACTTTTCTTATGTTTGGGTCAAATTGTATTAAATTTGTGTGAACTATAATAGGTATGTGATTACATTAATTTGGGCCTTTATACTAATTAAGTCAAACTAATTTTAAATTATTTAAGTTGGGTTTGTTAAACTATTTGAGCCCAATTTTATTTGTTGGGTTTTAATTTTTTTTTTAAAGTTTCTCGGATAATATTCAGCCCTTTCCATTTGCAGTGTCCTTAGGTTTCTTCCAAATCTTTGTAGGCTCAAAACCCTAATTCTTTTCCTCTGATCCTCTGCGCGAAGCTCCAGTGGGTTTGTGGTGAACCCTAGTGTTGGAATTATAATTTTTGGTGAGTTGGGGTCTATTTTGTTTGAACTGAAAGCATGGTTGATGAAGAAAGAGAAAGAGATGCTGATTTTGTGTTGGGTATTGGGTTGAAGAGTGAGGCACTGAATAACGGGTCTGTAATTGAAATGGAGAATGGGGGCGGTGTTGATCATGGGAATTCTGCTGGTTCGTCTGGTGTTCAAACCTATAGGAGGCGGAAGCGTGCGAAGATGAGTAGTAGTTCAGAGGATAAATTGATCGAGAATTGGAAGGTTTCTACAAATTCAGAAAACCACCAAGGAGCTTAATTCGATTGGCGATGAGATCAATATTGTGAACGGAGGTAAATGATACAATGGTAATTTTATTATGTATCTAAAAATAAAATCTTTGTTCGGAACGGAAGAGAATTATCAATAGATGTATATAGTTATAGAATTTATTTATTTACAGATTTTTACTATATTAATATGATTAATAATAATAATAATATGAGTTTAAAAAAAATTAGTAATTAATAATTTAACGCATAGTTTATTAATTCATTTTAATAATTTGTTTAATTAGTTCGATTGGAGGGAATTTAAAGAGTTATAATTGGAATATAAATTTTGGAGTATTAATAATTGACAAAACGCGATGATTAAAGGCATATTAAATAGATTATGAATTATTTTGGAATTATTAGTTTGGATTATTTTTAATTCGAGGTGAATATGTTTAGGTTGCGAATAAAGTTTCGTATTTGATATCGTTGGCATTTGAGGGTAAGATTTTGTGGAATGTGCTATAAATGGTTTGGAAATATCAGGTATGGATTCCGTACTCTTTCAGCGATACTCTTGTTAAATTTGATTTGTTCGTTTTTTTCTTTATCCCGAATTCTATTATGATTTCACATAATTGTTTCCTATGAAATAAATATATTATTTTGATTTTAGAGTTGATATGTATGACTCGTATTTGAACACTTTGAATTAGGTTATCATGTTTAGTATTATTTATTTTGATAATTATAGAGCGGTACATGTTGCTCCCTTCCTTTTGAAACCTTATGACTATAATTTGATTCGGTTCAACATGTACATATAGAACCATTTTGTTGGTATTAGGTCGCATGTGTTATGACATGATATTTTTGTTAGACTATATCGTAGGGTATACCTGAGCTATAACCACTTGTAAGGGTACCACATGAATGTCGTCTTGGCACGAGAGGCATGACACTTTCCGTGGCGGTGTGATTAGTCCACGGCGTCTCTGTTTGGGCTCCGGAGGAAGTGGGCCATTTGGTGTTTTGATGTGGGAGGCGTATGGGTTAACCCTAGTTTTTTGTTCTGCAAATTTGTGATGTTGTGCCAAACACACTAATTCAATTTGCATACATTTGGATTCACGGTCCAATGTGTGATTTGCCTGTGTGGCATTATTTTAACTTACCTGTGTGGCATTGTTTTGATGTGCCTATGTGGCATTATTTTGGTAGCCTATATGGCATCATTTGATTTGCCTGTGTGGCATTAGTTTGATTTGCCTGTGTGGTAAGATATATTTTTGAGCTCACTCGGTATGAAATAACCCCAGCCATTTGTTTTAGCCTATTATTTTATTGTATTAGTTTTGTTTATTTTTGTTCAGTTCAATTCATTGAGTTAGTTACTTCAGTTCGTTATTTCTTTATTCGTCTATTGGTTTTGTCAATTCTATTGATTCAGATATATTTCATTCAGATCTTTGGAGATTATATTTTTGTCAATATTTATACTTGAGGCTTTGTTCAGTATTTTGTCTCAGTTGTTTTCGTATATTAGTTGTATACCTTTTGTTTATCTGTATCCGTACTGGGCAATTGGCTCATGCTGTGTTTTTCTTCCGGCAAGTTTGCAGGGGTGATTCAGGGCTAGTGTGATGAGAGAGTTTTCTTTGACCATCTATGTTGTTTCAAATTTTAAGTTTTGATTATTTTGACTCTATTTGGAGAATTGTATTTAGTACGCTATTAATGGATCACCACTATTAATATTTTGAGGTTATTAGTGCTCTGTTTTCTTATTTTGAGGTTTGTTGTGCTTTGCACGTGACCTCCCTTTCCTTTTCGTGAAGGGGGTGTTACAGGTTTGGTCACCTAATTGCGCGCCAATAGGGAGAAATCCTTATTGGAAAGCCTCCTCTTTCCTGGGAACGACCTGATCGATTAATATTATGAATTATAATAAAGGTGTTAAATGTTGTTAAAATTATTAAGGTGATTTTTATGAAGTTTTGCTTATTTTATGGACCCCCAGTTACCTATTTTTCAAAATTATCGTTAGAAAATTTTTAATATAATAATAGGTGGGGGCCCACATGTTGAAAATGGAATTGTCAGGGGAAGGTTTTTCAAATTGATTCATGGGTGATGAAATAGAGTTCTATTATTATATGTTTATATATAAAATAAGCATGTGGGAGTGTGTGTGTGATGAATAAAAGGTGGTGAGGCCCACGTTTGTTAATAATTTTGGTGGAGTATTGAAATGGGTGGGGGAAGAAAAGTCTAGCCACGAGTGGTGGCGGATTTTAATTTTATGTATGTATATATATATATATATATATATTATAATAAGTTTTATTTTTTTATGAAAAATAGAATATATTATATTTTATTGCATAGTGTCATTTCCATTCTCCTATAAATAGGATGCTTAGTTAGAATTGAAAATCACGCCAGAAATTTAGAGAATTCTTCTTCTATAATCTTGAGTGTATTTCTTTAGAGTTTTAAGAAGCTTTGAGCGTAGAAAATAGTATAAGTTTTCTTCAAGTATATCCCCGCCCTATCCGTCGGAATACTCTTCTTTTTAAGGTATTATTCTTTCGTATTCATGAAGAGAGTTATTTTTCTTTCAATACTCGTAAGGGTTGTTATTCCATTCTTTATTATTATGTTGAATAACTGCCATACATCAAGCAACCGCATACATGGTGAAATTCTTTCGTTATTCCATTCTTTATA
The DNA here is from genome assembly GCA_020205615.1 of Panax quinquefolius. Lineage (NCBI taxonomy): Eukaryota > Viridiplantae > Streptophyta > Magnoliopsida > Apiales > Araliaceae > Panax > Panax quinquefolius. The sequence goes on from CM035154.1 coordinate 95,363,675, forward strand.
TTATTCTCGTTGAATAACTGTTTGTCTTGATCTATCGCATGCCTGGTGAATTCTGTTGTTATTCCAATCTTTATTATTCTGTTGAAACATCCTGTCTGTGCGGATTACGCATGACCTGGTTCCATTTTTTATTATTCTATTGGAATATGCTGTATGTGCGGATTACGCATGACCTGGTTCCATTCTTTATTACTCTGTTAGAATAACCTATCTATGTGGATTACCGCATGCATGGTGAATGATCCTTTGAATTCATTCCTCATAAACTTGTGAAAATGATCTGTTTACGTGGATTACCGCATAGCGGGCAAAAATCCATTTGCAGTTTTATATATTCTATTACACTCAGTTGATTAAAGTTTTGGCTTCTATACTCCATGAAATTAGTAGAATATCCTGGATATTTGCGCTTCATCCAATATCTTTTCATGAAAATATCTTTCTGAGCATTCTTGAATTTTTACTCCACAAAACAGTATCATGTTGACAATTTGGGACGTTATTGGTTCTCGGATAAATTAATTTATAAATCTTTAAAATTTATTCTTGAACTTGTTTTATTGAATTATTATGTCATTGTCATCATCCTCATGTTTATATTATGTTGAAAGTCATGCGTGGCTTTCTGTAGTGCATATATGGACTTGGTATGATTATGACTGTGGATTATTCGGTATAATCATAACCGTAATGTTATAAATGATGTGGTAAAAGTCCTCATTGGCTGCGTCGCATTGCATTGATGACGGTTGTTGGCATGATCATGACCATCGATGAAAAAACAAATATCATTGGCCGTAGTACATGGATAATTTGTGGTTGTGATACTAATGAATATCCTTGGCAGTAAAAGCGTGGATGATGTGGATTATTTATTAAGTCGAGTCTCGCCGATAAAAGTAATGAAAAACCTTTTAAATCATAGAAGATAGTAGATTTTATTCTCTACTGACTCTTTTAAAGGATTGCTTGTTTCCCCGCCGTTAAACTTGATGTTTGTTATATTTTATCAGTTTAACATTGTTGAAGGCTAACGATAATTTATTCTGCATTATCTTAGTCATAATATTTCTTACTGGGCTAGTTGAGCTCACCCTTTTGCTTTCATTGTTCTATTCAGGAAATAAGAACGTAGCAGGGACTAGTCGAGGAACAAAGTGACGGTCCAGATGATAGCATTAGTAGTCCTCACTATTCTATGAAATAGTGTGATAATAAATGTATTGAGGACTTATTTTTAGTTTGAATACTGTCTAGAAGACAATATTTGTATTAAAACTCACAGTTCATGTTATATATTTAAGTTTGTATTTATATTATGTACCATGAATTTGGCGACACAAAATGGGTGATGTATACCTATTTTGGGGGTGTTACAGTTGGTATTAGAGCTTAGGGATATGATTCCTGGCTGAGATGTGAGATAAGAACTAGGAGGCCAGAGACGGGGAATTCTTTCGCTAGTATGACCTACCTAAGTTTATTTGGTATTTAATTGGTCAGTCAGAGTATAAGGATAATATGTGATATGTTAATTAACCCTTTTTTTGTGGCAGGATTTGAAAATGACATCCGAGAATGTTGAGAATAAGAATGGAGCATGTGGAGACCGTTGAGTCTCCAGAGATCAATAATCAGGATAATGTGCATCAGGATGGCGACAATCCTCATGCAAACAATAACACTGACCAAATGATGAATGATGGAATGTTCAGAAGCTTTAAGCAATTCATGCAACATCAGGTGTTAGACCCCAGATTTTATGAATAAAGATTTAATTTCTCGAAATATTTTTTTCAAAATTATGGAGTAAATTTGATATAGTGTTATCGTTGTGGGTAATATTTATAAATTTTGAAAAGTATGCAAGTTGTTGTATAATATTCGATTGGTCGGGGAATATTCTTTTTATCGGGGAATATCCGTACGACGGTACAATCATTGGTGGACCCCACAATGGAATTATTGTCGGAATGAGAAAATGATAAAAATATTTTTATGAAAATAATGGCGGAAGTTTTACCGTTAAAACTATTGAACTACTTGGTAGTAAAAGTACAATAATACACGTGGTTGCATAGTAGCACACAGTATTGATTATTCATGCTTACGTGAGAAGTCACTCAGTTTTGTTCAATTATTGCTACAATAATTGTTGCATAGTATCTCACATTATTTGATTCAATTATTGTCGATATTTTATATATTATTAAATGAATAATTGAGATGACAGAGTTATTAATATTATTATTTGAAATATTAACGATGTTTAAAAGTTCTACCAAGGAGAGGTTTGGTCATCTAATTGGGCGCAAATAGGGAGAAATCCTTATTGAAAAGCCCCCTCTTTCCTGGGAATGACTTGGTTGATTAATAGTGTGAATTATAATAATGATGATGAGTTTTGTTTTATTAGTATTATTAATGTAATAAAACATAAAAACTTTTTATATAAAACTGAATACTTTTATAAAGTTATTTGTTTTATTAGACTATAAATAGAATATATTATATTCTATTATGCATAGTGTTTTGCATAGTAAAATATTTTTATATAAAACAGAATACTTTTATAAAGTTATTTGTTTTATTAGACAATAATTAGAATATATTATATTCTATTATGTATAGTGTTTTGCATAGTAAAATCTTTTTATATATTACAAAATATTTTTATAAAGTTATTTGTTTTATTAGACAATAATTAGAATATATTATATTTTATTATGCATAGTGTTGCATAGTGCCTGCATAATGTTTTGCATAGTAAATCAATATGGACCGTCCGTTTAAAAGTAAACCAATCTGGACCGTTCATGAATTAGTTACTATTCAGTCCATTCTCCTATAAATAGAAGCTCATTCCTTCATTATTTCTTATGAATTCACTGAAACTCTAGAGAGAAACTATAGAGAGAAAGAAGAAAAGTATTCTACTATTTCACTACTCCTATATTCAGTTTCTTCTAAGGTAAGGGGTATTATTTCTTTTGTATTCATGAAGAGAACTGCTGTTATTCCATTTTTTATTATTCTGTTGGAATAACCTGTATACGCGGGCTACCCTATACTTGGTGAAATTCTTCTGTTATTACATTCCTTATTATTATGTTGGAATAACTTGTCTATGCGAAGTATCGCATACATGGTGAAATTCTTCTGTTATTCCATTCCTTATTATTATGTTGGAATAACCTGTCTATGCGAAGTACTGCATACATGGTGAAATTATTCTATTATTCCATTCTTTACTATTCTATCGGAATATCATCGCCTACACGCGTGCTACGCATGACCTGGTTCCATTATTTATTATTACATTGGAATATCCACGTCTGCAATGCGTACGCGCATGACCGGTTCCGTTATTTATTATTCTCGTTGGAATAACTCAGTATATGCGATCTATCGCATGCATGGTGATTTCTTCGTTATTCCAATCTTTATTATTACATTGGGATAACCGCATCATGTGTATTATCACATGCATGGTGAATGATCCTTTCAGTATTCATTCCTTATTAAATTATGGAAATGATCATCATGTGGATTACCACATGGCGACGAAAATCCATTCATATTTCATATATTCTCTTATACTCAGTTGGTTAAAGCTTTGACTTCTATACTCCATGAAATTAGTGGAATATCCTTGATATTTGTTCTTCATCCAGTATCTTTTCATGGAAATATTCTTCTAAACATTCTTGAATTTTACTCCAAAAAGAAGTATCATGTTGACAATTTGGACGTTATTGGTTCCTGGATAAATTAATTCTTGAACTTGTTTTATTGAATTATTATGTCATTGTCATCATCTTTACGTTTATATTACATTGAAAGTCATTTGTGGCCTGTAGTGCATAGATGGACTTGGTATGATTATGACCAGGGATTATTCAGTATAATCATGACCGTAATATTACAAATGATGCAAAAAAAGTCCTCATTGGCCCGTAATGCATTGATGGACAGTTTTTGGTATGATTATGGCTATGGATTCTCTTCGGCCAAGAGTGCAATGATGAATTGTTTTATGGCATGATCAGGACCGTTGATGAAAACATGATTATCTTTAGCCCGTAGTGCATGGATAATTCGTGGTCGTGATACTAAAGAATATCCTTAGCTTCAGTAGTGGTGGATGATTTGATGATGTTGATTATTTATTGTCGAGTCTCGCCGATAAAAGTGATGAAAAACCTTTTAAATCATAGAAGATAGTAGATTTTATTCTCTACTTGACTCTTCTAATGGATTTTCTTGTCTTCATTAGATTAAACTTGATGTTTGTTATATTGTATCAGTTTAACACTGTTGACCGCTAACGATAATTTATTCTACATTATCTTAGTCATAATATTTCTTCTTGGGCTAGTTGAGCTCACCCTTTTGCTTTCATTGTTCTCTTCAAGAAATGAGAACGAAAGCGAGGGACTAGTCGGGAAGCGGAGTGACTCGGTCCGGATGATAGCATTAGTAGTCCTCACTATTCTATGAAATAGTGAGATAATAAATGTAATAAGATTAAATTTGAGTGTGGATATTATGCGGATGACAATATTCATGTTAAAACTCTCGATTATGTTTTGTCGTATTTTGAGTTTGAATCATCGCCTATAAGACAATATTTGTATTAAAACTCACGATTCACGTGTTGTATATTTAAGTTTGTATTCAGATTCGTACCATGTATTTGGCGACTCAAAATGGGTGATGTATACCTATTTTGGGGGCGTCATAGTTGGTATCAGAGCTTAGGGATATGATCCCTGGCTGAGATGTGAGATAAGAACTAGGAGGCCAGAGACGGGGAATTCTTTCGCTAGTATGACCTACCTAAGTTTATTTGGTATTTAATTGGTCAGTCAGAGTATAAGGATAATATGTGATATGTTAATTAACCCTTTTTTTTGTGGCAGTATTTGAAAATGACATCCGAGAATGTTGAGAATAGCAATGGAGCACAGGAGACCGTTGAGTCTCCATAGATCAATAATCAGGATAATGTGTATCAGGAAGACAATAATCCTCAAGTAAATAACAACACCGATCAAGTGATGAACGACGGGTTGTTCAGAGGATTTATGCAATTTATGCAACATCAGGTAAGAGAGACTCCTGTTCAAAATATAGGTGGAAATAATGGCAACTCATTACGGCCATTCACCGCTAAGCGATTCAAGGAGCTGGGACCACCGGAGTTTTTGGGAAGGCCAGAACCACTTAAGGCAGAGACGTGGTTAAAGCAGATCACCAAGATATTTGATGTCTTGGGATGCTCCGAGGACCAAAAGGTTTCCTTTGCCACCTTTATGTTACGTGAAGAGGTAGATTACTGGTGGGAATCTGTAAAACATACCCAGCCTGACGCACTCAAGATGTCTTAGGAGAAGTTCCAAGAATTGTTCAACAACAAGTACTTTCCCGAAAGTATTCATCATATGAAGGAGGTGGAGTTCATCAAGCTGGAGAAAAATAATATGACTGTGTCGCAGTACGATGCTAAGTTTTCCGAGTTGTCTCGGTTTGCATCCCATTTGGTTGATAATGAGGAGCGAATGACGAATGTTTCTAAGAGGTTTGAAACCCAATATACGTCAATGCCTCATTTCTCACAAACTTTGTTTATATTCAGATGTTATTAATAGGGCTCAGTTATTGGAGCGCGATAATGAGTCAGCACAACCAAAAGGCAACGACCAACAACACGATAATAATTGTACCGATGGCAACGGTCATCGGAACAATGATAACCATCGTGGGGGAAATTATCATGCCATGAATGGTAACCACTTCGGTGGTAATCATGGCCAAGATAATAGAAGTGGAAATTTCAAGAAGAGAAAGTTCAATAATGATGGAAAGACAGCAGCACCAGCACCCGTTTCAAAGGAGGAAGAATGACCACCGGTCGTATGTTTCAAATACGGACAGGAGGGACACATCCGTCCAAACTGTACACAGCAATCCAAAGCGTGTTTTAATTGCGGAAGAGAAGGTCACCTAGCTCAATTTTATCGTATGGTGAAGTCAAGTCCAGCTGGGATAGTGATGCCAAAGGATGTCCCAGACAAGCCAAAACCGATAGTTTAAGAGAGAGGATTTTTTTTTGTGACGAGGAACCTGAATAAAATTATCACTGGTAAGTTAATCATAAACTCTTGTGAAGTCTATACCGTGTTAGATACCGGTTCTACTCACTCTTTTATTTCACCTAGTTGTGTTCAATGTTTGAGTTTAACTCCGAAGAAGTTAGATTTTGATTTATTTGTTGAAACTCAATTGGGAGAAACCTTCGTTACCTCCACTATTTAGAAGTCTTGTTTAATTCAAATCAGCACTTTCACGTTACCTATCGATCATCTCTTTGAAAATACTTGCCTTTGATGTGATTTTAGGAATCGATTGGTTAACTACTCATCAAGCTTTTCGTAAGGTTGTTAGCTTTCATATTCCTAACCAACCTGTTATGTGAATTCAAGCAACCAAACCACTAAAGTCAATCATTGTCATATCATGCCATAAGTAAAGAGCCCCGATCCTTTCGTTGTTGACTTCCTTGTGTGGAATGCACCGAAGCCAGACTTTCTGTAGGCGACGTCGTGAATGACGATGGCAAGTTGATAGGTATCAATGTGACGTACTATCCAAGTCTTGGATGACGGTCACATTTTTGAATGATATTTCTATTGTTAATAAATTTCCTGACGTATTCTTGAAGACTTCTTAGCCTACCGCAGAGCGTGAAATCGAATTTTGTATTGACCCCAGTACAAAACATATTTCTAAAAACCCTTAAATTTTTCTTCAACTAAAACGAACTTAACATGTGCCAAAGACGTTGGCTCGAGCTGTTGAAGATTACGATCGTACCATTCAATACCATCGTGGAAAAGATAACGTGGTAGCTGACGCGTTGAGTAGAAAATCGTATGCGTTTACGAGTGCGAATATATGAACTTCTGTGAAGATAACGAATATACGATTAGAATCGACTTTAATCGATAAAGTTAAAGCCGCTCAAGCTGCATACTCAGAGCTAATGAATGTGAAGAAGAAGGTTCAAGAGGGCGTTATTCTAGATGTAAGAATCGATGAAGAGAGGAAATCTCAACCCTCGATTTTATTGGCCCATTTGAAATCCTCGATCGAGTAGGAACTGTGGTCTATAAGCTCGTTTTACCGCCAAATATGTTGCGTGTTCATAACGTTTATCACGTATCGATGTTACGTAAATATGTGGACGACCCGAACCACATTATTAAATTAGAACTAGACGAGATAGCAGAAGATTTAACATATGAGGAGATACGTGTTAAAATCTTAGATAAGAAGGATCATATTCGACACTCAAAGGTTATACCTCAAGAGTTAGAATATGAAATGAAGTCAAGGTATCCTCACCTCTTCGGCATACCAGGTACGCACGTAAATTTTGAGGGCGAAATTTCATAAGGAGGGGAGATTGTGAGACCCCAGATTTTATGAATAAAGATTTAATTTCTCGAAAAAATTTTTTCAAAATTATGGAGTAAATTTGATATAATGTTATAGTTGTGGGTAATATTTATAAATTTTGAAAAGTATGCAAGTTGTTGTATAATATTCGATTGGTCGGGAAATATTCTTTTTGTCGGGGAATATCCGTACGATGGTACAATCATTGGTGGACCCCACAACGGAATTATTGTCGGAATGAAAAAATGACAAAAATACTTTTATGAAAATAACGGCGGAAGTTTTACCGTTAAAACTGTTGAACTACTCGGTAGTAAAAGTACAGTAATACGCGTTATTGTATAGTAGCACACGGTATTGATTATTGATGCTTACGTGAGAAGTCACTCAGTTTTGTCAATTATTGCTACTGAGAATTATTGACAAGTATCTCACGTTATTTGATTCAATTATTGTCGATATTTTATATATTATTAAATCAATAATTGAGATGACAAAGTTATTAATATTATTATTTGCAATATTAACGATGTCTAGAAGTTCTGCTAAGGAGAGGTTTGGTCACCTAATTGCTCGCCAATAGGGAAAAATCCTTATTGGAAAGTCCCCTCTTTCCTGGGAACGACCTGATCGATTAATAGTGCCAATTATAATAATGACGATGAGTTTTGTTTTATTAGTATTATTAATGTAATAAAAATAGTAAAGCTTTTTATATAAAACAAAATACTTTTATAAAGTTATTTGTTTTATTAGGCTATAAATAGAATATATTTTATTCTATTATGCATAGTGTTTTGCATAGTAAAATCTTTTTATATAAAATAGAATACTTTTATAAACTTATTTGTTTTATTAGACAATAATTATAATATATTATATTCTATTATGTATAGTGTTTTGCATAGTAAAATCTTTTTATATAAAACAAAATACTTTTATAAAATTATTTATTTTATTAGACAATAATTAGAATATATTATATTTTATTATGCATAGTGTTGCATAGTGCCTGCATAGTGTTTTACATAGTAAATCAATATGGACCGTCCGTTTAAAAGTAAATCAATCTGGACTGTTCATGAATTAGTTACTATTCAGTCCATTCTCCTATAAATAGAAGCTCATTCCTTCATTATTTCTTTTAATTCATCTTTGAAACTCTAGAGAGAAACTATAGAGAGAAAGAAGAAAAGTATTATGCTACTTCACTACTCCTATATCTAGTTTCTTCTAAGGTAAGGGGTATTATTTCTTTTATATTCATGAAGAAAACTGATGTTATTCCATTCTTTATTATTCTGTTAGAATAACCTGTATATGCGGGCTACCCTATACTTGGTGAAATTCTTATGTTATTCCATTCCTTATTATTATGTTGGAATAACCTGTCTATGCGAAGTACAACATACATGGTGAAATTCTTCTGTTATTCCATTCCTTATTATTATGTTGGAATAACCTGTCTATGCGAAGTACTGCATACATGGTGAAATTATTCTATTATTCCATTCTTTACTATTCTATCGGAATATACTGTCTATGCGTTTACGCATGACCTGGTTCCATTATTTATTATTCTGTTGGAATATCCTGTCTGTGCGTTTACGCATGACCTGGTTCCGTTATTTATTATTCTGTTGGAATAACCTGTATGTGCGGTCTATCGCATGCATGGTGATTTCTTCTGTTATTCCATTCTTTATTATTCTGTTGGGATAACCTGTCTATGTGTATTATCACATGCATGGTGAATGATCCTTTGTATTCATTCCTTATTAAATTGTGGAAATGATCTGTCTAAGTGGATTACCACATGGCGGACGAAATTCCATTTGCAGTTTCATATATTCTCTTATACTCAGTTGGTTAAAGCTTTGACTTTTATACTCCATGAAATTAGTGGAATATCCTTGATATTTGCGCTTCATCCAGTATCTTTTCATGAAAATATTCTTCTGAACATTCTTGAATTTTACTCCACAAAGAAGTATAATGTTGACAATTTAGACGTTATTGGTTCTTGGATATATTAAATCTTGAACTTGTTTTATTGAATTATTATGTCTTCGTCATCATCCTTACGTTTATATTACGTTGAAAGTCATCTGTGTCCTGTAGTGCATAGATGGACTTGGTATGATTATGACCAGGGATTATTCGGTATAATCATGACCGTAATTTTACAAATGATGTGGAAAAAGTCCTCATTGGCCCGTAGTGCATTGATGGATAGTTTTTGGTATGATTATGGCTATGGATTCTATTCGGCCAAAGGTGCAAAGATGAATTGTTTTATGGCATAATCAGGACCGTTGATGAAAACATGATTATCTTTAGCCCGTAGTGCAGGGATAATTTGTGGTCGTGATACTAAAGAATATCCTTGGCCTGTAGTGCAGGGATGATTTGATGATGTGGATTATTTATTAAGCTGAGTCTCAACGATAAAAGTGATGAAAAACCTTTTAAATCATAGAAAATAGTAGATTTTATTCTCTACTTGACTCTTCTAATGGATTGCTTGTTCCGATGCAGTTAAACTTGATGTTTGTTATATTGTATCAGTTTAACACTGTTGAAGGCTAACGATAATTTATTCTGCATTATCTTAGTCATAATATTTCTTACTAGGCTAGTTGAGCTCACCCTTTTGCTTTCATTGTTCTCTTCAGGAAATAAGAACGTAGCAGGGACTAGTCGGGGAACGGAGTGACGGTCTAGATGATAGCATTAGTAGTCCTCACTATTCTATGAAATAGTGTGATAATAAATGTAATAAGATTGAATTTGAGTGTGGATATTGTCTAGATGACAATATTCGTGTTAAAACTCTCAGATTATGTTTTGTCGTATTTTGAGTTTGAATACTGTTTAGAAGACAATATTTGTATTAAAACTCACAGCTCATGTTGTATAATTAAGTTTGTATTTGAATTCTGTACCATGTATTTGGTGACTCAAGATGGGTTATGTATATCTATTTTGGGGGTGTCACATCAGGCAAGAGCGGCTCTTGTCCAAAATACAGGTGGAAACACTGGCAACTCTCGGACGGTCACTGCTAAACAGTTCAAGGAACTGGGACCACTGGAGTATTTTGGAGAGCCAAAACCACTTATGGCGGAGACGTGGATAAAGCAGATCAGCAATATATTTGATGTCTTGGGATGCTCTGAGGAGCAAAAGGTTCCCTTTACCACCTTTATGTTGCTAGCAGAGGCAGATTACTTGTGGGAATCTGTAAAGCGTACTCAACCTGCCACACTGAAGATGACTTGGGAGAAGTTCCAAGAATTGTTCAACGACAAGTACTTTCCCGAAAGTATTCGTCACATGAAAGAGGTGGAGTTCATCAAGCTGGAACAAAATAACATGGCCATGTCGCAGTACGAAGCCAAGTTTGCCGAGTTGTCCCGGTTTGCTTCCCATTTGGTTGATAATGAGGAGAGAATGACGTGAATGTTTCTATGAGGTTTGAAACCTGAGATACGTCAATATCTTATCTTTCATAAACCGTGTTTGTATTCATATGTTGTTAATAGGGCTCAGTTATTAGAGTGCGATAATGAGTCAACCCAACCAAAAGAGAGCAGCCGTCAAAATGATAATACCAATGATAGCAGTCATCGAAGCGGTGACAATAAGCGTGGAGGGAGTCAAAATGCCAGAAATGGTAACCACTTCGGTGGTAATCATGGCCAAAACAATAAGAATAGACATTTCAAGAAGAGGATATTCAACAATGATGGAAAGACGTCAGCATCAGCACCCGTTGTTAAGGAAGGAGAATGACCACCTATCATATGCTTCAAATGCGGAATTTGTCAAACGCATACACCACTACAAGCAATTCCTTTTCTGTGGTTGTGTAATTCATTTGAGTCTCTGTGAGTGTTTTGCTTGCATAGTATATGGCGTGAAACACCTTGTCTCGTCGTTGGCCCAACACAGCCCCAACCGCATAGTCTCTTGCATCACACATTAGTTCAAATGGCATATTCCAATCCGGTGCGACGATCACGGGGGCTGTAGTCAATTTCTTCTTCAATAATTCAAACGCTAACTTGCATTCGTCATCAAAACTGAAAGTAGCATCCTTCTCTAAAAGACTACATAGAGGTTTTGCAATTTTAGAGAAGTCTTTTATGAACCTCCTGTAGAACCCAACATGTCCCAGAAAACTTCTAATACCCTTAACTGAGCTCAGTGAAGGCAATTTCTCGATTGTTTCTAGCTTTGCTTTATCAACCGCCAATCCTTGAGCCGATACCTTATGGCCCAAAATTATGCCCTCTTCAACCACGAAGTGGAATTTTTCCCAATTGAGTACGAGGTTCATATCTGTAACGTCCACGAATTTTTAAACTCTTTATTAATTAAATATGTGATTTAATTGTAATGAGTTAGTTTTGTGAGTTTATTTAAACCTTATGTGGTTTATGTGAATTTATGAAATGATTAAAGGGAGTCACTAATAGTTATTTAAATTAGTGGACTAACCCTAAGAGTTTGATATCAAGAAATTGATAGGATTATTAAGTATTCAATTTATTTGAATATGGTGGCAAGAGTTGAACATATTGGTTAATTGCAATTATGAGTAATTAATTGATAATGTGTTAATTAATAATTATTATGAATAAATAATAATTAATGGGTACAATGTGATTATATATTTTCTTGATTTATTTGTGCAAAGCATGCAATATAGTAAACCTTTATTATGTGGTAGTTAATTGTATATTTTATATAGTACAAGGTGGCACATTAATATGTCTATATATTATATATATAGACTATATAGTAAGAGTTATTAGCATTCATGTGAGTTGCATAATAATATTGATATATGTATGTGCACTACTAGATATCTTGTAATTGGGAAATACATTGTATGCCCTTTTAAATCATTATAACCTATGTTATATGAAATGAATTGTGTACACCTATTTGATAACCGAAGTCTATATTATGTGTATATATGGTATAAGCCAAATGATGCATTTCATTGTTTGCAAAATGCTGAGAATTATTTCCTTGTCCCAAAATGATTTTCACCAAGTACATGAATAGTATCTTGAAGCTAAATTGTGTATTTTCCAAAAAGGCTAGAGTTGTGTAGGGATGATGGCTAGAAATCAGTTGGTGAACCACTCCATAGCTACCATTGTGTTTTTCCTTTGCACCATGAGCTCCAATCTTGTGTAAAGCCAATGTCTAGTTCATAGTTTCTTCTATAAATACTAGCTCCAAATTCAGTTTTGTTGTTTGTTTAAGTTTCATATTGAGAGTTCTAAGTTGCTGAGAAAGTTTGGGAGCATACTTAGTGTTTAAGGAAGCCAATTCAAGCCAAGAGGTATAAAATCTTAACTCGTATTCTTGAAATGGGTTTTGTCAATTTCTTGAAATTACTTGAAATTCTTTGTTAGTCAAAGTGAATTAACATGCTATAATGTGTTTAGGAAGTTTACTTACATGCTTGAACTCTCACAAAATGGTTTGGAACATGTTTGAAGCAAGTGAAATCATGTTGGTAGTTACTCTGCAAAACAGAGTAACCTTACTGTCTCTGATGCAGGCACGACACAGCTGCGCCCTATTTGTACTAGGGTGCATCGCAGCTGCCCCAGACCTGCACTAGACATGAGATGTCCCGTTTTTTTTCTGATTCATGCTAACTTGTTAGTACATGGTAGAGCAAGCTTGTAAACTGTTTTAACATGCACATGTAGGCATATGCATGTAGTATGAACAAGTATAGCAATTATTGACACAATACTTGTAGTCTTGAAATGAGATTTGGGATTTCAAAAGTGAACCTTGTCACGAACACATCATGTGAGCATTTTGACTTTATGAGTATGTTGATATGGTTTATATTGACATGAAATGCAAGACTAAAGTGATTAAACACACTAGCATACATGATTGAAAGATTAGACTATTTCAAAGATAAGAAACTTAAGGCTTTTCAAAGAGAACTTGACCAAGACTTTTATCTAGTAAGATCTAACCATTTGAGCATGCATGTGGCTTTAATATATGTTGTAAATGCATGAGACTTGCATGTTAAGATGCCTTGTATATGCTAAGTTGACCTAGTGTTAAATTCAAAGGAGGTTAAAATGAGGGAGCTAATATCATCAAGTAATGAGTAAAGTATGTTATGACCATGCAAGCATGTGTATTAGGATTCATTATGCCTATAGATATATTGATATGAACATCATTTGGTTAATGTATGGTTTTCACTTATGCACGCATAGGCATAAAGAAAAGGAAATTTCTAGAATATGAACTATGTGAGTAAAGTATAAATGTGTTGTCTATATACAAGCATTACTACTGAGTAGTGTATAACCAAGTTACAAAGCATGATGTTTACATGACCTATTATGTTTTAATAACATATAATTTGTAAGTTAAACTTGAAGTAATGAACTCAAGTATGATCATGTGATATATGTGAAACACTAGCATGTACGTATTTTAAAATATATGTGGGATTAGTGTGTTAGAGTTAGACTGAAGTCAGGAGAGCAAAAGCTCAACCTTGGTGCGGTTAAGGATAGCGTAAGAACAAGGCCAGTGCCTAAGCTTCTAGACCGGTAAAGTTTGCTTACATCTTCGTCGATCTTGCCAAAAATTCGCTTTTGGTTCTGAAATTTAAGGCATGCTTACATGATCTATTTATCTTTTAATATATGACCAATGTGCCATGTAATGTGTTGAGAAGCATGCTATGTGATGATTTGATTCTTTAAGTGTAGACTCGTACTAGTTTACACATACTAATTGAGAAGACCGACTTGTTAATATTAGGTCGTTTCGACACGAGTTAGTTAAAGCTTGTATTATATTGTAGCTGAGAAAATAGGCAAGTATCTAAACCTTACGCACTACCTTTATTTTGTGTAAACATGTATATGTTTATGCAAGTTCCTTGAACCTTACTTTTGTTAAGCAAGTTTCCCTAAACTTACCCTAAATTATATTGAGCAAGTATCCGAATTTATTGTGTTGCAAGTTTCCAAACTTACACAACTTTGAGTTTGTGAAAGTTTCCCTATCCTTCTCATATTGCATTGAGCGGGATATTGTTGAATTGAAAGTTATTCATTTAAGCTTGAAATCTTATTTCCAAATATGCTATTAAGTGGTTTAATTACTTTACAATTATCCCACATTGATATTATTGATATTCGCACTTAGTGCACTTGAGTTCGTACAGTCTTAGATTTGTACATCATTAAAGTTCAATAATTCTCGAACTGTGTTAGATAGAGTTTGAACCTTTGTTCGGTCAAACAAACATATGAAGTTGTATAAAAGCTATCCAAACCAATTGATGGTAAGGATTCTTAGACTGAAAGAACACCCCTCTTATGATAGGGGAGTACCCCAGGTATCTAATATAAGATACAACAGAGCAGATTCAAATGTTATGCATATACATAGAGTACGTGAGGCTGATCCCCTCAAGTACTTATTTCAGAGCCAAGAAACAAAGGGTCAATTAGCTATTGATTCCATGGAGTGTTATAGTTCAAAGTCTACTTGACTAGCAGTTATTCTAAAAGCAATCATTATCTTTGCTTATGATATTCATATTGTTGAATCCTTCAGATATGATACTGTTGAACCCATTGCCAGACAATTTTTTTATTCATCATGATATATCCTTATTGTTGTATTTAAACTTGTTGAGCAAACTTGTTGCTCATCCTTGCTATATCATGAATTATATTGCAGCTAAGCCCGAGACCTCAGGAAAGGACAAGGGTAAAGGGAAGATGTAGGATAATTGCGAGAAGCAGAATTTATCTTATGCTTAGTTTAAATTACGATTATGTAATATGAACCCCTAATGTTTATTTTAGGGTATGTTTGTAGAATGATATTAAGGTTATCATTTCTTGGGACTAGTAACACCTTTTGAATAAACGACGTACGTTTATTATATTCCGCATTTTAGTTATCGTATGTTGTGTAGAGGTGGATGTTTGTAGTTTATCGTGATGACCGAACCGGGGTCAGAGGACCCGGATTTGGGGGCGTCACAGTATCCTTACATCGCTGCAACACCATGACCAGATTCCCTAGGCAAGTGTCAAAGTTGTCCCCATAGACAGAAAAATCATCCATGAAGACTTCTATATTTTTCTCCACCATATCTGAAAAAATGGCCATCATACACCGTTGGAAGGTTGCAGGTGCATTGCATAACCCGAATGTCATCCTCCTAAATGCAAATGTTCCGTAAAGGCACGTAAATGTCATCTTTTCTTAATCCTCCGGAGCGATGACTATTTGGTTATAGCCCGAGTACCCATCCAATAAATAGTAATATTCATGTCCCGCCAATCTATCCAACATTTGATCAATAAAAGGCAGCGGGAAATGGTCTTTTCGGGTTGCCTTGTTTAGCTTCTTATAATCCATGCAAACCCTCCAACCTGTCACTGTTGTTTTCGGTATTAACTTGTTGTCCTCATTTTTCACCACGGTCATTCCTCCCTTTTTTGGCACGCACTGGACCAGACTAACCCACTTACTGTCGAAAATCGGGTAGATGATACCGGCATCCAACCACTTCAAAATTTCCTTCTTCACAACTTCCTTCATAATAGGGTTAAGTCGACGTTGTTGCTCCACTGTTGGTTTTGCCTCATCTTCCATCAGAATCTTGTGCATACAAAATGAAGGGCTAATTCCCTTTATATCCACAATCGTCCATCCAATCGCTGATTTATGTTCCCTAAGCACCCTCAACAACTTTTCTTCTTGCAATTCATTAAGTGCAGCAGAAATAATAACATGTAAAGAATTTGAATTGCCTAAATACGCATACCTGAGGTGTTTAGGGAGTGGCTTAAGTTCCAACTTTGGTGGCTCTTCCAATGACGGTTTTAGTTTTTCTGTGACTATCTCCTCAGTTTTTAATGGTTCAAACGGTGTTCTAAATGGGCTAACTCATGGCAATGAATCTAGCATCTGTAAGTAATCCACAAATTCTGGGTCGTCGATCTCTTCATCCTCCAATAAAGTTGTTTCTAACGGATCATTGACCAAACTCATGCTCATATCTTCACTGATTATTTGCTCAACTAAATGCATCCGAAAACATTCTTCCTCATCCATAGGGAATTTCATGGCCTTGAACACATTAAATTTGATTTCTTGATCTTGGACCCTCATAGTAAGTTCTCCTTTTTGTACGTCTATGAGTGTCCTACCCATGGCCAAGAAAGGTCTCCCCAGGATAATCGGGATGTTCTTGTCCTCCTCAAAATCCAAAATAATAAAGTCCACGGGGAATATAAACTTATCCACTTTAACTAAAAATGTCCTCTACTATGCCTCTCGGATATGTGACTGACCTATCCGCCAACTGCAATGAAATATTCGTAGGCTTTGGCACGGGCAAACCTAATTCTGTGTATATTGACAATGGCATAAGGTTTACACTTGCCCCTAAATCACATAAACATTTATTAAAAAACATGTTCCCGATCGTGCATGGGATAATGAAACTCCCCAGGTCCTTAAGTTTTGGTGGTAATTTTTGCTGTAACACTGCACTACACTCCTCTGTTAGTGCAACTATCTCAAAGTCTTCCCATTTCTTCTTCCTTGACAAAATCCCTTTCATGAATTTCGCATAACTTGGCATTTGCTCTAAGGCTTCTGAAAATGGAATGTTAATCTGGAGTTTCTTGAACACTTCCAAAAACTTTGCGAACTACTTATCTAATTTCTGTTTTTGGACCCTCTACTAAAATGGTGGTGGAGGATAAACAATTGGCTTATTGTTTAACTTTGTTTCCTCACTTTGCTTATCCTCCTTATTTCCTTCAACCACGTTACTGTCATCAACTTTGTCCTCTGGTGTCGCTAAATTTTCTGCATTATTATCCACGAGATTTTTTCCACTCCTCAATGTAATTGCCTAACACTGTTCGTGGTTACCTTTCGTATTCCTCTCTGTATCGCTTGGTAGGGTTCCTTGTGGCCTGTTATTTAGTGCTAAGGCAATTTGCCCCATCTGATTTTCCAAGTTCTTGATGGCTATTACTTGATTTTTCATTGTTGCCTCATTGCTAGTTATGTAATTCGACACCACTTCCTCGAAATCTGATTTCCTTACCTGATGTTGAACTGGTTGTTGGTGATTCTGAAAACCTGGGGCATATGACGGTCGTGGAGCTTGATGTTGCTGATTATTGCTCCACAATAAATTTTGGTGATTTCTATTCCCTGGTTATAAGTGTTTTGGTACATATTCTGCGAATTCCTGTTGTAACTACCTACTAACTGGACAGATGCTGGATTAATTGCGCACTGATCTGTAGGATGGTCACATGCACATAATTCGCATACTAACGCAACTCTTCTTGACTTGAGCCCTCATCATAGCATCCAACTTCGACAAATTTGAAATCAGGCTTGTAAAGTCACACCCCATTTACTTCCAAAACCCCAAATTTTTGTCAGGTCATTCTTACTGTGGGCCACTAATAGTTGTTGGCCGCCATGGTTTCAATCAAATTATAGACTTCCTCGTAACTCTTAGCCATGAATGCTCCGCCCGACGTTACATCAATACTCGTTCTAAGATTCCCATGTAGTCCGTTGTAAAAGGTGTTCATTTGCAGCCACTTAGGCAATCCATGATGTGGGCATTTTCTAAGAAATTCTTTGTATCTCTCCCATACCTCATATAATGATCCCCATGTTGCTGCTCAAACATTGTTATCTCATTCCTCATTTTTACAGTTTTCGCCGATGGGAAAAATTTGGCAAGGAATTTCTGAGCTAAGTCCTCCCATGTAGTTATCAAACCGGGTGGTAGAGAGTGTAACCAACTCTTTGCCTCGTCCCATAAAGTGAATGGGAACAAGCGAAGTCTAACCGCATCATCCAACATCCCATTGTACCTAAAGGTGTCGCAAATCTCCGGAAAGTTGACTAAATGTTCATTCAGATCGTCATTTGCCAATTCCCCAAACTGAACTGAATTCTGAATCATTTGAATCATCCCAAGCTTGATTTCAAATGTATTTGCAGCTATTGCGGGCCTGGTGATGCTTGACTGCAGTTCAGTCACCTTGGGTGTGGCAAAATCCCTTAATGCTTTCTGATCTTCGGCTGCCATTTCCTCTTCTTTCTCAGATGTTTCAAATTCTTGCCTCGTTTCCTTGATCCACTTACTTAACCTCTGGAACCTTTTCTCGATGTCGTCCTCCAAAGGCAGCAAATCTGGATTTTTGGACCGAGTTTGCATAAACTGCTTCAAACTCCTGAAATAAGAGGAATAAAACAAAAAAATAAAATAAAAAATGTTTAAGTAAAACTGGATTAATTAAACTGATATTATAAAATTATTAAAATCTATACTAAATTGTTCCCCGGCAACGATGCCAAAAACATGTTGGGTAAAATCTATATACGCAATACACACAAGTATACGTGGTCAACAAGTAATAAAGTGATGAGTAGAGTATCGTTCCCATAGGGATCAACTAGCAATAATCTTAAACTCACAAGTACAAATTTCCTATTAATCCTAATTTTATTAAACTATTCAACTCAATAATTATAATTAAAGATTCTAAATTAAAGAATAACAAACTACCACAAAACATTCACAAATATGAAAATCTAGAATTTCAAACAATTAATGGAGAATTAGACTTATGATTTCACCTTAAGCTTCACTCTGATTTTAACACCTTTATTCCAATTCAATTCACTAACTCAGTTTATTAATCAAGAACACGAACGTAGTATTAACCACCTCTCGATGCACTAATACCATATTAACTTAAATACACAATTAAGATAGAAACAAGTTAAACACCTCAATCAACTAACTCACTATATCTCTATGTGAATTACAATTAAAGAAGGTTTAAGATTAAGTTCTCTAACCGATTACATGCGATGTCAAGCATATCTCTACCTTAACATTCATCAAGATTCTTCTATTCACAAAAGTCATGAACACATGCTATATTAACTAAGTCTAGATTTGAATATCCTCTCTCGATTCCATACAAATCCACAAAGAATTGTTGATCAGGCAATTCATAAATTTAAGCTCAAATTATTATAGATAAACTGGAAATAGATTATTGAACTGGAAATCAAACTTAAAAAATCATTGATTCACTCAAAGATCCATCATAAGCCTAAAAATTGAATAAGTTCATCATAAATGAAATAAACACTGAATAAATCATAGAAAACATTCTTTTAATTATAATTAATAGTCTAAGAAGAAGAATATTGAAAAACACCCTTCACGTAGCCTAAAATTGCAATTGTCTCAAAAATCTCTTTGAAATACTCCTCTAACGCTTGCTTAGAAAAACTGAGATTAATCTTCGTAATGTGCCTTCTCTATGTTTGAATTCGCTGTAGATAGAGTAATAGAAGTCCAACATATAAGTCCCGGCCGAAATTCTCCATCAAGTAGAGTCCATGTACAATCCAATATGCTAGAAACCATGTCAAATAAGAGTTGCAAAGAGCTTTCATCTTTCGTTCCATGGTAAACTGGAACTTTGTATAATCCCATTTGTCAACACCGTCTTTGATGGATTGGGATGATTCGCCGTTAGAATTGGAACCTTGTACGATGCTCCAACTGATCATGTTGACCTCTTCTTCTTTGTGTTGAGGAAGAAGGTTGTCTTGCACATGAGGTTGATCTGGTTTGGTGACCACGATCTCACCATTGTCTATTAGATCTTGAATCTTATGCTTCAAGGCCCAACAATCTTGAGTATCATGTCTAGGTGCTTCGTCATGATATGCACACTTTCGAGTAGCATTAAAACCCCTCCCATTAGGGTTGGCAGGTGGAAGAAGATGTGTAATTTTCTTCTGAGCAGTCAGAAGAGCAAGAACATTCTTGAGCGAGTCCCCTAAGGGTGTGAACGTTCGAGGCCGCTTTACTTCTCCAGTTTTAGGCAATGGAGGGTTTGAAGATTGTGCTGGAAAAGGGGAGTAGTTTCTCCTCTACATAGGCATGCTTTGATTACCTTTTTGTCCTTGTAGTATCAAGGAAACATCCTCCTCTTTCTTTTTATGGACCCTCCGGGGGTTGTTTCCATAATATCCGGACTGGATGTGCTCAGCAACAGCTTTAAGAGCGGCTAGGTCTTGAATTTTACCGGACTTCAATCCCATCTCAACCATTTCTCCGTGCTTGATCATTTCAGAGAATGATTTGCCAATACCAGCTAGAACTCTTTCATAGAAAGGATCTTCCTGTACATCTATGAAAGTCATGACCATTTCTGATTCCGTCATGGAAGGAATAACTTGAGCAGTAAGGCGCCTCCACCTTTGAGCGTACTCTCTAAATGACTCATTAGACTGTTTCTTGACCTTGGAAATTTGGTACCGATCAGGAGCCATCTAAGATTGAAAACTGTATTGAGTAAGGAAGGCATGAGCCAACTCTTCCCAGCTATGGGTCTTTGAGTCGTCTAATCTAGTATACCATGAAGCAAGCTTCTCAATCGGACTTTTTCAAAACATTTGCATTCGAGCTTTTCATTTTTCTCGTAAGACCCAAGTTCTCCAATGAACACTTTTAAATGTGTATAAGGATCTCCTAATTCGTCATATTTCTCAAAATCGGGGGTTTTGAATTTCTCTGGATAATGAACACCAGGAAATATGCAAAGGTCTGTATATGAAACACTGCCATGTGTTCCAATCCCTTTGAGAAAACGAATAGTTTCCTCCATTTGAAGGACCTTCTTCCTGATATCACCGTTGTCTGGATCTCCTTTGAGATGGATTTTTTCAGGGTCTTTG
This sequence comes from Panax quinquefolius, assembly GCA_020205615.1. Lineage (NCBI taxonomy): Eukaryota > Viridiplantae > Streptophyta > Magnoliopsida > Apiales > Araliaceae > Panax > Panax quinquefolius. Next base: position 95,384,969 of record CM035154.1, read on the forward strand.
TTGGTTGTATGCAACTGAGGTTCTGGAATTATTTTTCCGCACTTGAACTCCTCCTGTGTAGGGATTTTTGTATATGTAGGTATCTTCGTACCTCGAGTGGATCGGTGCAATTTTTTCAAGAGAACGCGACCATGTATCGCAATTTGTTTACTCAATCCACAAATTATTCTTGGGAGATGACATTAGGACCGTCCGGAAGAAGACATGATTGGTCAGAGGCTCGTGGGCTTTTTTTTTTGGATTTTGAGCGGGTAATAGGCCCAATTGCTTCCCTACAAAAGACTTACGTAGTTTAGTCTTAGGGTAATGTAAATGTTATCATAATATGTCCATTTAGGAATTGTCCTGCAAAACTGGTTATTAATTGATAACATGTCATGCATGCACAGATATTCTTCATATTTTCCATTACATATGGATGAACATGGAATAAATTACAAGTAAATGCTTTTACAAGTAATTGAAAATGGAAAGTATGAAGAGACTTTCCTCCGCATTTGGTTTATCAGAGGCTAACCTATCTTAGGGTTACTCTCGCGGCTTTTTGGCATGAAGGTTCCCAAATCATCGCAATCTACTTGATGGGAAGTTAATCCGGTCGTTCAACTAGAGCAAATCTGAGTGGTGCCTTTCTTGAGCCCCGGGGAATTATTCTTCCCACGGGTCCAGTAATCAAACACCGATAGGATAGCCTCCTGATGGAGGGACCACACAACATACATTCACATGCAACGTATCTCACCGTTTATGCAAAATGATGACATGTGCGAATCACTAATATCACAGATAGATATTTAGCAGTGCAGTAATTAAGATGCATTCGTACACATTCATTATAAATGTAAATGCAACATTCACACACAAGCATATACCAATTTTGACAAGCTTGTAATAGCGGCTTAAGCCCTCTTACTGGAGTCCCCAGCAGAGTCGCCACCTGTCGACGTCGGGATTTTTGAGTGTCCCTTTTCATTACTTGTCCTTTGGTGCTCTCATGTTAATGTGAGATTTGTTTGAAAAAACAAGTGAAAAAGGTCCGACATGTATAATGTCGACGATTTGACTTTAAGAGTCGCCAGTTGGTGTATTTAATTGGTTGCACCAACGTAATCAAAAAAAGGTTTGCACATCGACCAAAGTTGATTTGACATCGCTAGATGTGTCCGTGAAATCGAGATTCATTTTGGGTCCGTGGGCTTGATTATGCGAAGGGAAGTTGTTAGGCACCCCCCGACATCCGTGTTACCACGGTGACCAACACTTTTCAAAGAAATTGTTATATGAATGTGTGTGTGTGTGTGTGGATCAATGTGCAATTATTTGAAAGTAGTGCGAGGCCTCGTTCGCACCTATATACACAAGGTTTGAATTTTATAGAAAAATTCAGTTTTAACCAAGATATATCAATGAAGTTTTGTAAAAGAGGTTTTTCCAAACCCTGTGTTCAATAGGAATTGAGACCTTTTCATACTTCCATTTTATTATTAAATGTTCGGCTTGTTTGCTTTTATTTTTGAGATGCGAAGCATTCTCGAGAAAATAATATACAGTAGTGCCAAACTCTTCATGGGCATGACAACCATCTAAGGAAATTCAGACACTATAAAATAATGTACAAGCTGCTTACAAATGAAAAATACGTCCATCATGGTAACCGAATCTAGATTGATGAGATCAATCTGTGATCACATGATTCCTAGGCTCACATGATAACGCAATTTGTATGGAAAGCGATAGCGAAGCTATATATATATAAAAGTCGTAAATATATATATATAGACATGATCAACCACCACGAAGCAACTCCATGGGGATCGAAAATATAAATATATAAAAGCTTATAAATATATATATATATATATGGATATGATCAACCACCACCGTAAGTAAACTCTGTGTGGGACTAAATGTAAATAAAGTCGTAAAGCGATCAATCGCCACTTAAGTAAACTCCAGCGGAGATTTAAATGTAAGTAAACATGTAAAAGGCCATGAAGTAAACTCCAGAACTGGCGATGAAAAATATATATATATATATATATATATATATATATATATATATATATATATAAAAGCGATAAATGCACCAGATGTGAATTCGTGGCTACATCTGATATGTCCGATAAAAATTATATATATATATATATATATATATATATATATATATATGTATATATATATATATAAATAGTAAATGCTCAGGATGTCAAATCCAAAGCTCATCGATATGTTCGATAACAATTATATATATAAGTATATATATATATATATAAAGCAATAAACGCCTCCGCACTAAAGTTCAGGCTCAATCGAGGCATAACTCGATAATGATAGTCCATATATGAAATATATACATATATATATATATATATAAGTATATATACAGACAGGAATGAAAACCACGGACCGAAGTTCGGGCAAACACACTCACACGACTCTCAACGTGTACAACAGTGTGTGCTAATATGAGAAGAAAACCTTATACAATGTGAGAAGGCTTACAGTGGGCTGCCAAAGTAGACTTCTGTGACTTTAAATGGATAAACACTCAGCTCCCACCGGATAAAAGATAGCTATATGTGAGCTAACAAGTGTTTAAAAGTGAGGAATCACTCAAAAGATGTATATGCAGAGTAAAATGGATAGGGCTTCCTCGCCTTTTCTCTCTCTTCTCTCCTTTAAATGGCTGACCCCAAGGCTTGTATATATAGACGGATGGCCGTAGGTACACCTGCGGCTGGTAATGGTGCATCCGAGCCTCGTGGGTCCCGTCATCTCATAGTACGTGCGCTCGTGCACTGTAATGTCTGTTTGAACTTGCAGAACTTCAATCCGAGCATTCGAACGAGGTATATCTGACCTTCTTCGGACCGCTTGTGTCGAGAGTTACGCAATGACATGGATTAGAGGTTTTACAAAGTCAGGAAGAGGGGTCTATGCCCATGGTCTTTAAGCTTCAAATTCTATCCAAAGTACTGCCACGTGTAATAGTCACTCGGGATTGTTACTCCTCGGTTCTTATGGGACATTGTTGTATGTATATATGTATGAAGTGTCGAGATGATGCGCAGGTGTTGAAGAGACAAGATGATGTTTGACTCCTCACCGGGGTTATCGCTGGTTTGAGTTGAAAGTAGATGTTGCTCAGGGTTACATCTGAGATTGGACTACTTGTTTGTATGCCGCGATATCATCTTGATGAGGTGGTAGATGACGCTTTTAACTCCTTACCGGGGTTATCACTGGTATGAGCGGAAAGCATACGTTGCTCAGGGTTACATCTGAGATTTGACTACTGCAAGTGTTTGAATACCACAAGGTCATCTGTGAAAGAACCTATCTGCCCATTGTTAGCTCCGGGTCTGAGGTATGATTGCCTCAGTAGGAGGTCTGAGCTTGAAGTTGATTGCATGTGTTTGGAACAAACAATTCCGGAGTTATTTCTGGAACTGCAAAAGCATCCCTTGGGGCTATCACCAAGGATGGAGTTGCTACTTCCAGTGTTGTTTCTGGGACTGGAACTGAATGTCACTGTGTTATCTCTGAGACAGAACTGTCCTCTCCGGTGTTGTTGCCGGTCTTTTGATCTTGCAAACCTCAGGGTTATCTCCGAGATTGGAAATGACATTCCCAGTGTGTGTTTTAGGTTTGAGATGAAGTTCCCGGTCTGTGTTCCGGGTTGGAATTACACTTTCGGTAGTATCCAAAATGGATGTAAGCTATCGTCCAGGGTTATCTCTGAAAGACGAATCTACCCTCCTGCAATGTTAGTAACAGACATGCAGAAAATTTCAAGTGTCTACAGATGCCCCTCTTTATCATATTCATGCAATGTAAGGCATGGATAGGATAAAGAATCCTAGACACTTGAAATGCAAGCAAGATAAACATGATGTTATATGCAGCAACATGATGCAAATGTATGATGCATGATTGTCAGGTAATCCGGTTGGAATGACAATCAGTGATGGCTTGGACATGCGATCCAAGTCTCCAAGGATGTTGACGTTGGGGCTATCACCAAAGTCTTGAATCCTAGACACTGGCCTATATTCCATAGAGGTACCTCTTGTGTATAAGAGATCTGTGGGGATAAAGCTTTGTCTATTTGGGGATGTGTATAACATATTCCCTCATTCTGTCAGAGTTACTGCCAACAGTTTGTTGTCGTCAAGGTTGCCCGACCTTCGTTGTTGTGTGTATCACCGGATAAATCCCTGTTGGGAGTATTGTCAAGGTTGTTTGACCTTCATTGATGTATGTGTCAATGGTAGCGTTGTGTTGTAGCCCTTGTTGGGGAAGGTTGCTTCGATGGGTTTACTTGCCATCTGCTGACATGATGTCAAGGCTGCTTGACCTTCATTGATGTGTGTATCAATGGTTGCATTTCGTTGTAACCCCCATCGGGGATACGTAGATTCTTGAAAGATGTGCGTTGTGACCCCCGCCGGGGATACATATATGCTTGATAACTTCGGTGTTATAACCCCCGCCGGGGAGGTTTGATATTTTGTGGTTTTGCGTTGTAACCCCCGCCGGGGAGGTTTAGGGTTGTGACCCTGTAAATAACGACATCAGACCTTGGTGGGGTATTGCCAAGCATGATCTGTGAAAGCTGAGCTCATTAGTATAGTATACCCTGCATTCAGGTGAATACCGTTGAGACGACGAGAGTTTAACTCTGACCGACGAGAAACCAGGATTTCAGGCTATTCCTCTCTATCACATAGCACTTTTATTCTTGATTTAACCTTTTTAGCTTGTGAGACCTCCTTTGTAACTCTAACTAGAGCAAGCCAGAGGTGTGGGACCCATGTAGGAGTGTCGCAGGTACATCTGCAGGAGCCGTAGGTGAGCCTGCGACCAACCGTGCCTATGTATAGGCAAATGGTTGCTTTCATAAGTCATTTTCAAGTTGCGATGCGAAGGAAATCTGAGAGCTCTTCTTCAGATCTGCTGAGTTCGGGTAACTTTCTGCATATTCTGCTACCGTACAAGCGTTCTTCACTGTCTTGGTAACACATGCATGTATTTTTCCCCAATTCATATCCATTGGAAAATGACTTATCACATGAAATGCATTTAGACACATAGTAGTGAATATGCATGCTTATATGACTTGGTAAAAAATAGTCAACATAGCAAATGTTAGTATTAAACCATACTGAACATAATGATGTAAAAAAAAATTAACTTTTGAAGCAGTCAAATTGGCACCTTTTACTGTCATTTCTTATCCTATATGAGGACAAATGAGTAAAGGCATAAAAGTAAAATAATCCTGGTAATTAGACTACACTTACGAATTTTTTACTGTGATGTGATTAATGCATATAGGATGTATATGACTATGTGTATGTGTGTGTGCTTCTTGAATGGCCACCTAGTCATGCCTATGTGCACGTGTGGATAGTCCCATTTACAAAGGGGGCTATGGCAAAATTTTCCCAAAATGTAGTTATTTGGTAGTCATGCATTTTTAACTCTACTGTAGATGTATGTTAAAGCAATGCATTTTGAAAAGCTCCAGGTAAGAAATTACCACACCATTTCTAAGGTGATTTGGAGACTTGCTGTCCAGATATTATGGATCCGGATCAGCTGAGTAGTTCCCGTAGGACCACTTTTGGTGTACGGAGAAGAGCTTCTGAAGAACCTCACCACCGTTCTGTTAGACAGGCTCATTGTTTGGTGGAGGGGGTGATACGTCCTATTCGGATTGAAGTGTCGAATGTCGTGGACGAGGACGAGGATGCACCGATCGAGGTTCCTGCTCCTGCTGTATGTGTTCCCGTAGGGAATTGCCAGGTATTCAAGTGGCGAACCCAGATCTTCTAGGTGACTTGAGTAGGCATCCTTCAGTATACCTGTACGCAAACAAGGTATAAAGTTAGATCTTTAATCTTTCTTATTTCCTATTGATTAGGAGTCAAGGATTCTGATGTTGATCTGCATTTTATGTAGGTTCCCGGCTTCACACAGCCTCGAGGGAACTGGTTTAGCATTCACTCTATGTATCAGGCTTTGCATGATGACTACAGAGCGATCGTCCATGGCTGGGGATTTGGGATGTTCTTCTCCATTCTACCCCGTCGTTGTCCCTGGGGTTACCTCAGGGCATTATCTGAGCGGTGGTTTCACCACACTCAGTCACTCCATTTGCTGGACTATGAGGTGATGATGACGTCGATGGATTAGCGGTTTATCACAGGTATGGATTTTTGAGGGGAGCCAGTGCCTTGCATAACGGATATTACCCCTACTGCCGTCAGATCCTTGTTGGGAGTTCCGGCGGAGGCGCTCAAGGGCATGACTATTCGTACGGGCCCTTTGAGCATAGATGCTATGAGCGGGCTATTGAGTGAGCCTATACCCGATGATGTGAGAGTCAGGGATCGCATTCTCTGGCGATTATTGATGATGATCATTAGGGGCAGCTTCTTAGCAGATAATTCCTCTACGGTGTCCTTCGCTTTGATCAGGGCCACTCGACTCATGGACCGTATAGGAGAGTATGATTAGGGTTCCTACACCTTTGCCTACTTCCTCAGGGGAATGCGCATGCGATCGCAGGGCTTAACCAAGGCGTGGTTAGGATTCTACCAATTTCTGTTGGTGAGGGTTTCTCTTGTCTTTTCCCATGTATAGGTTAAGAGTGTTGACTGACAGCAGATGTTTGCCTTTGTATTGGCAGTTTTGGGCCTATGAGAGGCTTCCTTATTTGCTCCCTGTGAGCGTGTTAGGTTTAGACACATATCCACGAGGACAGAGATGGCATCATTCCATATCAAGTGAGGTCCCTCACATTCTTTGAGGGTTTCACTCATTGTAAACTTCATATTGGAGTTGTTAATGTACCGATGTCATCACATGGATTCCCTACTCTGGAAAGCATTTGGGAGTTGGTTTTGAGGATGGGTACCCGACTGGAGTAGAGTACGTTATTTCCACCCACAGGATTCCTCTCTTCACAGATGGAGGATGGGAGCTCTATTTAGGAGAACGTGCTATTAGGAGCACTACAGGAGAGATTAGTATGCCGATCTTGCCTCCTGCCAGGCATTATTGGCCTGTTTCGCAGTCACCCATCATTGACATCCCATTGATAGGGATTGACGATTTTACATTGTCAGAGGGCCCTTGGTCTCAGGAGATGTTCCAGCATTGGTGGATCCCTCGTACGATTGGACCTCAGACCCACGCCACACAGTTTATGGGGGATATGGTTCCAGGATCCGTGATGATGACGGATTGGCTAGCCTGTGTCAGAGATTCGACTCATGTGACACAGATTGATAGATTGACCCGGCAGCTGGACCGGACACATCTTTTCATTTGGCATTTGGGCACAGATCCTTCAGAGGTAAATACTTTTGATCCTTCCAGCTCTGGCGCTGGCCCCTCAGATGACCCATATGGCTTTGCCGGTGTAGATCCTCCCATATATCGGCCTGACATCCCTATAGATAGAGATCTAGTGACTCGAGAGGAGTTACATCAGGTGGACAGTATCGATGATGTAGACATCGACACTCTTAACTTTTTCTGATGTATTTCTCGCTATTTCTTTTGATAGGCCTCTGTTAGCATCTGGGTAGCTTCGCCCCATTCTCCCTATATCTTTTGATAGGCTTCTATTGTATGTTGGGTAGCTACGCCCCATTTCCCTGTATTTTAGCTGTACAGAGATGTATTAAATGATGATATACTTAGGGATGTATGCACAGTTTTCCATTCCCTATATCATATTGTCATCTATTGTATAATGCATGTTATTATGTTATGCATATATATGTATGTCCAGAGATATTCAGCATTGACCCCTGGATGGTCTTATGACACTACCGCATGGATGTCTTCCTCAATTATTAGTCAGATTGATCATACCCCACCATTTTTGGTGGTATCGGTATCTTATTTCATGGTATGATAATATATCACCATCAGACATGGTGATCGTAGATGATTTACTGCAGCATACTATGATCTTGTTGATGTTTCAGGTTCCCACAGGATTTGTAGAGGGCATGCTAGAGCACTGGGTATCGGAGAGGCAGGTTTTTCGATTTGGGACGCAGGAGTTGACTCCTACTTTGGAGGAGTATGCACAGTTGACGATGCTGCCGCTGGACAGACCTTGCGTGCATATGGATATTGGAGACATGAGCAGACCGTTCATGACCCTCACCGGATTGAGACGTAGAGTGGTCCGGGATGAGATTATATCCAGCCACGTGATATCCCAGCGTTTCCTGTTTGACAGGTTTCGCTCTGAGGAAAGCTATGCATGGCATTTCGGGGATTTCACCACACCGGAGGACCATTGGCGTTCAGTCAGAGTGGATGTACTACTTTTGTGCATATTATCATACGTCTTCATGCCGCGGTACATGGATGAGCTGGATATCGGCGTCATTATGGCAGTGAGAGGTCTCAGGGAGGGTCATACCATTGTACCGATGATCATCGCAGAGACTTTGAGGTCAGCTACATACTGTTGCACTTATCCGGCAGGGGTGTTTACAGATAGCTTAGTCATGCTGTATGTGTGGTTTATGTCACACTTGAGACCGGTTGGCACATTTAGACGGCAGGGGTTTTGTTTCACCCATGATATAGCCATGTCGTACTCCTTTCAGCCTGCGGAGTGTATAGATGCTACATCGTGGTCAGCTTTTCTGGCAGGGATTAGGGATCCGTTTGCCATATTGTCGTGTTTAGGGCTTAGTTCACTCTATAGCTTCATTACTCATGCTCCGGGCATGGATTATCTCCCTCTGGCTGGATTGAGGGGCATGATTACTTACCACCCATTGGCCGTGATGTGTCAGTTTGACCAGTTTCAGGATTTTCATCCTTATGAGGAGGCAGTGAGTCAGCGCTTCGCTTCACACCATTTGTCAGCGGAGGACAGATCCAGGTTGTATGCCTGTTGGGATCAGCGAGAGCTGGCTGAGTTTTCTGTCAATCATCTAGGTTGTTCTGCAGAGTATTCTGCATGGATGGAGACAGAGATTACATCAGCTGCGGTAGTATCCACAGTGCAGGAGACTGATTCAGACAATGAGGAGCCTATAAAGGAGGCTATTATTCCCACCGATGACTTGATTGTTGGGCTGCCAACATTTTTGATGGATTCTCCCACCCCGAGTACCACTGTTACTCAGTATTCGGCACAACATTTGGAGCAGAGCTTACATATGATGACCTATGATAGAGATCAGGCTAGGGCCGCGATGTTGACAGCTCTTGATGAGAGAGACGCCGCTCTGTTAGAGAGGGATGAGGCTAGATCAGTCAGGGATGCATTGATTGCATAGCGGGATGACGCATTATCTGCTAGGGATGTGGCCATTACAGATAGTACTTCCGTTAGATCCCAAATGACTGTCAGTCTTGCCGACATGAGTGCTTACATTGATGAGCACTATGACACCATGCAGTTAGCCTCTAATCTTCTAGCTCGTGTAGATACCCTTGGGCAGGAGCTTGCAGTACTTCCTCCGTCGTCAGAGAGGGATGCTATGTTAGATTTGATAGTCCGCATACACACAAGTCTATAGATAGCTTTGTATTTTCCTGCACAGACTAGCTTAACTATTTTGTCATGTACAACATAGATGTATATATCAAACAGTATAATGTATGGCAGGGAAATATATTTTGATTCACTTCCCTTTTATTTATGCCTTGATACTTGCTTGATGTTTGCCTGTTTCTTAAGGGCCTTGTGATCTTGATGCATTTTGAACATATCCTTGATAGATGGACATTGAGACGTCGCAAGATCTCTTAGAACGGATCATTAATTTCTGTAAATACCTACCATCTTTGGTGTCTTGGGACTGGTATCTGTATGGAAAAGTGGAGAGGAGGCTGGTTTCTTCCTCTCGAGATTGGACCGCACTGAGATGGTCGCGCCAATACTTCTATTTATGAGAAGCCTAGTTAATTCCATCTCTTATGGGTTGGTATTGCTCTTTGAGGCATGATCGCAGCTTAGATGGTCACTGAATCTTCTATTTGTGAGAAGAGGTTGGGTAATTCCATCCCTTTGATCTGAAACCGATGAAATGTGGCGAATTGAAGGTTGATCCCGCAGAGTGTGACAAGACTTTTTTGTTACGGTAGGGGTTAGGATCGAACCACAAATGGTACGCTACGTACTCTATGAAGAGGAGATCAAGTCTGCGTAGTTGAACCTAGTGTAGGAGGTTCAACGCCGATTTGTGAAAGCGGATAGGTGTATAGATGTTTTTGTTGTTTTTGTTGTGAAGAAAGGGCAGAAATGTTTTTGTTGTTTTTGTTGTTGCGATCGGGCCATATAGCATATGGTTGCCTACATACTCCTATTGAAGAGGAGATCAGGTCGACGTAGTTCACCCCTCAGGACGAATCGTAGCTGAAGAGAAACGTGAATCCCATGTGCAGGCTATACTGCGGGGAGAGGAAAGTTTAATCCCATAATGGGGATAAACTACAGGTGTGTAAAAAGTTTGATCTCGTCCTCAGGACAAACTGCAAGCGTAGAAAAGTTTAATCCCGTCTTCAAGATAAACTGCTAGTGTGAAAGGTTCAATCCCGTCTTCAGGATAACCGAAATTGTGAAATGTTAAATCCCGTCTTCAGGATAATCAAGATTGTATGGAAGGTTTGAATTGATGTAAAACCAGACTGCTGGCTTGAAGTGTATGTTTCCCTGAGGGGAAGAAGAGTATGTAGAAAGGAAAGGGTTCAAAACCAGAATGACTGGTGATTTGATAATCAAAACCAGGATTTTTGTTTGATGGTAACTTCAGACATAGTACCGTTTCACGGTGTCCGAGTTGACGAGCTGTGGAAATTCATCGCCATCCATTTCCTGCAATCTGAGAGCACCTCCTATCAATACTTCCTTGACAACAAATGGGCCTTCCCAGTTAGGAGCGAATTTTCCCTTAGATTGATCTTGGTTGTCAATGATCTTCTTCAAAACCAAGTAATGTTGTTTGAATTTCCATAGTCGGACTTTTCTGTTGTAGGATCGTGTGATCCTTTGCTGATATAACTTACCATGGAAGATAGCCGCGGATCGCCTTTCGTCTATTAGAGATAATTGGTGATACCTGTCTTGTACCCATTGGTCTTCACCCAACTGAGCATCCATCAATACTCTAAGGGATTCCATTTCCACCTCTATGGGGAGCACTGCTTCCATCCCATAGACTAATGAGTAGGGGGTTGCCCTAGTGGCAGTTCGCATTGAAGTTCTGTAGGCTAATAAAGTCAGAGGCAAGAGGTCAGGCCATCCTTTGTGATTGGCGGACATTTTTTGCATGATCTTTTTGATGTTTTTATTAGCCGCTTCAATAGCACCATTCATCTTTGGACGGTAGATGAAGGAGTTGAGGTGTTTGATGTGGAATTTTTTGCATAACTCCTCCATCATTTTGTTGTTGAGGTTCTTAGCATTGTCTGACACAATGACCTCTAGTTGTCCATATCGACACATTATATTATTTCTGATGAAAGCAATGATAACTTCTTTAGTAACCCTGGGGAAGGATGTTGCTTCTACCCATTTGGTGAAGCAGTCGATCATGGTGAATATGAATCGATGTCCATTACTGGCTTTGGGCTCGATGGGCAAGATCACGTCCATTCCCCACATTGAGAAGGGCCATGGCGAACTCATATTGTGGAGTTCCCTTGGAGGGGCGTGGATAGCATTCCCATGAATCTGGCTTTGATAGCACCTCTTGACGTGATCATCACAATCAGCTTTGAGTGTAGCCAATAATTCCCCGTTCTAAGGATCTTTTTGACAAGTAGGGGTCCGCTCATGTGAGGGCCACATACTCCACCATGGATCTCATCCACGAGTCTTTGATTTTGGTCTTTATCCAGACATCTGAGGAGACCTAATCCAACATCTCTTTTGTAGAGTGCATCTCTGCTCAGGTAGAATTTCATAGCAAGTCGATGAATCCGCCTCTTCTCAGTTAGGCTCGCCTCAGCGGGTGTAGATCCATCTCGCAGATACTCCTTCATATGCTAATACCAAGGACAGTGGATGGGAGGTAGCTCATCCGATACTTCTCCAACGTAATTCCCATAGACTGGGGCTTTTTGCAGAGTAAACGTGATGTTTGGCATGTTTTCCTTGTCAGGTATGTAAACCAAGGAGGCCAACGTTGCTAATGCATATGTAAAATCATTCCTATTACGAGGAATGTGTAGAAAGGAGATTTCTTCGAACTCCAAAGTCATCTGTAAAACTTGCCGATGGTAAGGTAGCAAATGTAATTCTTTGGTATGATAGATTCCTATGGATTGCTTGATTACCAATTCGGAATCCCCAAAGACAATTAACCGCCTGATGCCCATTGAACAGGCAAGTTTTAGCCCCATGATACAGCCTTCATACTCAGCTGTATTGTTAGTGCTAACAAACTACAATTTGACGGCGACGGGATACTGCTCCCCCGTACCGGATATTAGGACTGCTCCAGCTCTAGAGCCTTCTATGTTAACAGCTCCATCAAAATACATTCTCCACGTACGTCATATATTACACTGATGTTGTTGTTGAATTGTCATTACCCCTTCATCGGTGAAGTACATTTCCAAGGGTTTGTAGTCCCCTGCAGGTGCGGCGGCCAGTTGATCCGCAATTCCCTGACCTTTGACAGACTTTTGCATCACATAGACGATGTCAAATTGTTGTAGGATCAACTGCCATCTGGACAGTCGACAATTCTGTATGGGCTTACTGAACACATACTTGAGAGGGTCCCATTCGGGATATGAGATGGGTTGTGTGACCATGGAGGTAATGTTGTAACCTCATGGAAGCCCATTCTAAAGCACAACAAGTCTTCTCAATCAGAGTGTACTTGTGTTCACTGATGCTGAATCTTTTGCTGAGGTAATAGATAGCTCATTTTTGGCCTCTATTGTCTTTTTGTCCCAGCATACAGCTCTTGGCATTGTCATTTATGGACAGGTACATGAACAGGGGGACATCATCCCTGGGAGGTACCAAAACAGGAGCGTTAATCAGTTGCTCTTTGATTGTGAGGAAGGCTTTCTGACACTCATCGTTCCATTTCATGGAGGAGTTCTTCCTTAACAACTTGAAGATTGGCTCATAGGTTGCTGTGAGCTAAGAAGCGAATCTGCTAATGAAGTTGATTCTTCCCAAAAATCCTCATATTTCCTTCTCTGTCTGAGGAATGGGCATTTCCTTGATGGCCTGGATTTTGGTAGGATCCAGTTCAATCCCCTTGTGGCTGACTAGGAAACCTAGCAACTTGCCTGACTTAACACCAAAGGAGCACTTGGTGGGATTCAACTTCAAGTTGTACTTACGCAACCTGTTGAAAAGTTTTGTGAGATGGTTTAAATGGTCCTCCTTCTTTCAGGATTTGACAATGATGTCATCCACGTAGATCTCTATCTCTTTATGCATTAAATCGTGGAAAAGAGCCATCATAGCTCGCTGATAGGTTCCCCCGGCATTGATGAGGCTGAATGACAACCGTCTGTACCAAAAGGTTCCCCAATTCATGATGAAAGAAGTTTTCTCATGATCTTCCTTAGCGACCAAAATTTGATGGTACCCCACAAAGCAATCAGCAAAGGAGTACATGTCGTATTGAGCAGTATTGTCAATAAGAATGTGGATAAAGGGCACGAGAAAGCTATCTTAAAGGCAAGTTTTTGTTTAAATCTCGGTAATCCACGCAGACTCGTACCTTTCCGCTGGTTTAGGTACGGGAACAATGTTGGATATCCACTCCGGATATGTAGACACCATGATGATGCCAGCGTGAAATTGTTTCATAATTTCTTCTTTGATCTTTAAACTCCACTCAGGTTTCAATCGCATGAGTTTTTGCCAGACTGGCTTGAATCCTTCTTTGATGGGAAGGCGATGAAGAATAATATCCGTGGACAAACCCACCATGTCTTTATGAGACCATGCAAACACATCTTGGAATTGGGTTAATAGTGCAACCATGTCATTCCGTTGATTTGTGCTAAGGTCTGAAACAATTTGGATTAGCTTAGGGTTGTCTAAGGTTCCAAGATTGAAAGAAGTGGTTTGATCAAGATTGGGTTTGGGTTTGTCTGTGACCCATTCCTTAATCTCCTGAGGTGTCTCAATGTCCTCTTGGATGTCCATCAAGTCTGAGTCCAACTTTGCATCAAAGTTACAGCCCTTGTGGAGAGAAGGCACCTCATCAGCAAGTACATGCACATATAAATTTAGAGTCCTGAAACAAATGATGCTTTCACTTTATATATGCAACTGTTTGATCATATAAAAGTGTTAGCATGTACTTGATAAAATAACTGCTAGTACTGGAAAGGAAAGCAAGCAATTAAAGTTATCTACAGGGTAGAGGGGTTTTTCTGCCCATTTTACCCTCGTCGACCAATGCATGGAGTGCTGCTCCAATTGTCGAGGGCAAAGTCCTAATGGACTGCAGTGATGGAAGGATCATCATTGTCCTTCTTTTCCCGAATGATAACCATGACATCTGGGCAATCATCGTCTGGGTGTATCTGTTTGTATGTTCATCATGAACAATGACACGTAGGCCTGCCATCATCAAGGCAAGGTTATGTTTATATTTTCGTTCCTTTCCTTCTGTTTCGGGATCAGGAATCAGCACCTCTTTAGTTTTGATTGGCACTGGTTTAGGAAACAGCATAGCCACAACATGGGCTGGCACCTTTACTGGAGACTGCATTAGCTCATGGGGTAAAGGTATAGAAAATCACTGTACTGCAGAAGCTTGAGGAACCTGTTTGTGCTTATGAGGATTCCTGTGAGTGGAATTGGTAGAATAGCCTTGTCCAACTATTCCAATTTGACTGGACATTTGAATAAGGTGCTTAATACCCTGCTTATCTTTACCAAGCCCTTGTCCAGGTTGATGACCCAATGACATCATTTCTTGAGTGGCCGACATAACCTCGACAGAAATCTTGGGTATGGGAAGTGGCACTCCAATAGAATGGTATTGCGTGTTACTCACTTCCAAAGTATGGAAATTGGCCGGTTCAACTTCTAA
This sequence comes from Panax quinquefolius, assembly GCA_020205615.1. Classification (NCBI taxonomy): domain Eukaryota; kingdom Viridiplantae; phylum Streptophyta; class Magnoliopsida; order Apiales; family Araliaceae; genus Panax; species Panax quinquefolius. The sequence continues at coordinate 95,400,031 of CM035154.1, forward strand.
ATTGAAGCTGATGATTGGTAGAGCTCCTTATTCAGGACAATCCGGCTCAGCATTAACAGTGACTAGACTGCTGTTGATAATGTATTTGAGCTGTTGATGTAGCGTGGAGGGAATGGCTCTAGCCATGTGTATCCATAGTCTCCCCAATAGCAGGTTGTATCCTGAGTCTATCTTGAGGGTGTGGAAGGATACATTGAATGTATTTGGACCAATCTATATTGGCAATTCAATCTTTCCGACGACATTTCATCGGGATCTATCAAAAGCTCTGATAACCGTATGGCTGCTTTGGATCCGCCTGAGATTGACATTCATCTTCACCAAGGTGGCATAAGGACAGATATTTAGAGATGAGCCTCCATCTATCAAAACTCCAGCTAGCATATACCCGGAAGACAAAACTGTAATATGCAATGGCTTGCAATGACCTGTCACTTCAGGAGGTATGTCGTTATCCGTGAAGGATATCACATTGTTGTTGAAAATGTGATCAACCAAATGTTGAAATTTTTCCACGTCCATTGATTTTGGCAAATAGGCTTCTAATAAAACCTTCAGTAAGATCTTCCGATGATCCTCAAAAGAGAAAACCAAGTCCAATATTGAAATCTGGTGTGGAGATTCTCGCAAGCTTAAAACCACTTTGGCTTCATTGTGGCCCATAGTGCGGAGGAATTTTTCAATCTTCTCCATGGGCAACTTCCCTTTCGCTTCGCAAGTAGGTTTAATAACCCGTTGAGGAAGATAGAGTGGATTTTCCTTCGACACTGTGGCAGTAGTATGAGACGTGGATCCTTCAGCTTCTCCATAATTCCATGGAACGTTGTGTAAGCTGACAACAGGATATTATGGTCTGCAAGATAAAGAAATTGGCTCTGGTGTGGCCACTTTGAAAGGATTGTCAGCTCCCTTGAGTTGAATTGGTTGTATGGGAAATACTTTGATAGTCTCATCATCCACTTCGGATATAACTACTACTGATCCCTTCCATTTGGTAGGACATGTATTCCCACCCTTGAGTTGTACAGTTTAATCATCTGCTATTTGCAGGACACCGCTATCAATAAGATTCTGAATGAGATGGCGGAGTGCCCAAAGATTCTTACGTCTTTGTGACCACGAGAATGTGAATGATATTAACACATTTCATCAGGATTGAACCGAGTCTAAACGGGATTGATTGGAGGAGAAGAAAGGTAATTCTTCCTTCGTTGATCAACATCTGTAGTATCTCCTCTATAGATTGGCCCAAATAGGTGAATTCCTCGATTGGCAAAATCAAATTGGGCTTTAACATTTGCTCTCTTCGCAACCTTATCTTTCATACCGCTTTTTCAAGAAGGTGGTGAGGAGGCATTCATAACAAAAAGGAAGGAGATAGGCATGCTTCCTGCCTAATTAATTGGCGTGTGACTTGATGCTGGTGGGTCACCAGTTCTGCCAATTGCTCAATTTGTTTGCAAAGAGCTTTCATCTTTCGTTCCATGGTAAACTGGAACTTTGCATAATCCCATTTGTCAACACCGTCTTTAATGGATTGGGATGATTCGCCGTTAGAATTGGAACCTTGTACAGTGCTCCAACTGATCATGTTGACCTCTTCTTCTTTGTGTTGAGGAAGAGGGTTGTCTTGCACATGAGGTTGATCTGGTTTGGTGACCACGATCTCACCATTATCTATTAGATCTTGAATCTTATGCTTCAAGGCCCAACAATCTTGAGTATCATGTCCAAGTGCTCCGGCATGATAAGCACACTTCCGAGTAGCATTAAAACCCTTCCCATTAGGGTTGGCCAATGGAAGAAGATGTGTAATTTTCTTCTGAGCAGTCAGAAGCGCAAGAACATTCTCGAGCGAGTCCGCTAAGGGTGTGAACGTTCGATGTAAGACCCCGAAATTTTTTAAATAAAAAGGAATTTCCTTTATTTATTATTTTGAAATAGTAAGGGTGGATTTGATTAATGTGGTTAGTTATGGATAAAATGCGCAAATATTTTAAATAAGCAAGTGGTGATAAAATATTCATTATTGTCGAGGAATATTCGTTTGGTCGTGAAATATTCGTAGGACGACGCAGTCTTTTGTGGGCCCCATAACGGAAAGCGATTGGATGAAGAAAACGACAAATATAAGTTATTTATAAATAACTTGTAGTTAGTTACCAATTATCTTGTTGGAATAATTGGGTAAAGTAAAGTAAAGTGTCTGGCGTTGTTACACAAGTAGAACACGGTATTGCACGAAGATTTTTGAATTATTGATTCTTACGTAAGAAAGCACTACTCAATAATTGTTACAAAGTAATTCTTGCTCAATATTATATTTTATTGATTCAATAATTCTTTGCGTTGATATTTTATATTCTTGTTGTTTCAAGAATTGTCATTACAAGATTTTCCATTATCGAACAATAATTCATATTATCCGAATAATATTATTGGATAACATTATTGGCAATGTCTAGAAAGTTACAAGGAGAGGTTTGGTCACCTAATTGCGCGCCAGTAAGGAGAGATCCTTATTGGAAAGCCCCCTCTTTCATGGGAACTGCTTGGTTGTCAATATTGTGATTATGTAATATTATTTGTGAATAATTAATTATTGATTTTTATGATGAGGAAAATATTTATTTTATGTGGATATAGATGGAGAAAATTTTTAATGTGATAATTGTTGAAAATTAATATTTTATCTTTTTCTGATAAAATAATTCATTTAAATATATTATTTTAATAATATATTAACGGTGATATTTTATAATGAATGTGGGATATATGAGTATATGAGGAGGAAGAGTATTTTTGTGGCATTAAATGTTTAACACATATTTTGTGTGTCGGTGGACCCCATTTATTGGTCGAAATTTGATTATAAATTGTGTAAAATCGCACGTTTATGGATTTTTGGTCAATTTACATTTGGAATTTGGAAAAACTTTCTTACGCAAAGTTGTAGAGAATTGAATTTCTATATAAAAGACGCGAGATTCAAATTTTCCGATAAATGGGCTATTTATTTTGAATTATTGAAGTTACAAGCTCAAAATAATTAATTTTTGAAGTTTTAATTATTTTTAATAAGAAAAATGTTTTTTACATTTTTGGGACTCATTTAACATGTGTTAGGATGGCTGGGTTCAGATTCATGGATGCGTAGGAAGTTGTGGAAAAATTATAATATATTATATTAAATTTTCTGCTTTGGTGTTCTAAGCAATTTCCTATAAATAGGGTGCTTAGGTTAGAATTGAAAATCACACCAGAAACTGAAGTTTTCTCTCTCTATATTATCGAGCATATTCTTGTGAGTATTTTGAGTATATTTTGAGTATTGTTATACGGTGCAAGTTCAAGTCATAGCGTATATCCGGTGTTTCAACTAGAAGTACTGTCTTTCGAGGTAAGGGATGTTATTTTATTCGAAAATGATATTATTTCTTCAATATCATTATCTTTGAAATATTGGTTGGAACTTTTTATCAAATTTGGAACTTTTTCATGTTTGGGTTACTTATTCATGAGTTCTTATTCATGAGTTACTATTCACGAGTTACTATTCACGAAAGTACTATTCATAAAGTGTGAAGATGTTTTTTTGTGAAATTTCTACCTTTTGGTGTCGAGTTACTATTCACGATACTCAAGACTATTCACGATATCTGAGACTATTCACTGAATATGACACTATTCATAGAAAAATGAAATTTCTTCTTTTTGTCCAAAATATCTATTATGGATACTAGCTTTGATTGTATCCATGTTTTGATCATTCTTGAATTTTACTCCACTCTGATTACTTATAAAGTATTTTTGAACTTGGATTGTTTAAAATACGAATCCTTAATATTTGTTCTTTTGTTTCACTGGATTCGTTATCTTTAAAATATTTTTCATCATCCTCAGTCCTAAATGATGATATTACTGAATATCTTTGGCCTGTAGTGCAAAGATGAATGATTTCTTGATGAATATCTTTGGCCCGTAGTGAAAAGATGAGCAGTGTTGAGATGAATATGACCGATCGATTAATATCTTTTGGCCGTAGTGCAAAGATGAGCAGTGTTTAGATGAACATGATCGGTCGATGAATATCTTTGGCTGTAGTGCAAAGATGAATATTTGATTCGAGATATATATTGATTGATGTTACGGGGATAAAATATCGACGATGAACTTTTAAATTCATATCTGAGAAGATAGTAGTTTGCATTCTCTACTTAACTCTTTTAATGAATTGTTGTTTTCATTGCGCAATTGTTGATTTAAAAGCGGTTGTCTATTGTATTCTATTAGATTTTTCCCTGTTGGAGACTAACAATAATTTGTTGTATATTATCTTAGTCATATATTCTTTTATGGGCTAGTTGAGCTCACCCTTTTTCCTTTTTTGTTCCATTTTTCTTCTCGGGATCGAGAATGTAGCAGTACTAGTCGGGGTATGGAATGAAGGTTCTAGAGAGAGTTGTTTAGTAGTCCTCACAATTTTTATAAAATAATGTATCAATAATTATGATGGGGATTTATTTGCGTGTGGATATTGTCTATATGGCAATATCTGTATTTAAACTCACAGTTTATATGTTGTAATAATAAAGTTGTAGTTATTTCGTACCATGTATTTGGCGACTCGAGAATGGGTTAGATGGAATGGACCTATTTCGGGGCGCCATGATTGGTATCGAGCTTAGGGATATGATCTCTGGCGGAGATCGGGGAATAGAACTAGGAGGAGAGGCGAGTAAATCCTTCGCTAGTGTGTCCTACCTAAGCTTATCTCATTAGTTGGTCGGTATATAGGGATATTATGTGATATATTGATTTCCTTAATTAACCCTTGTTTTATGGCGATATTTGAGAATGTCGATTGAGAATATTAAAAGTGGAGTAAATGAGACCGTGGAGATGCCTATACTCACCAACGAGGAGAAGCGTGCAGCAAAGTGGCAATGTACCTCCTGTGAACAACACCATTTGGCGAGATGATGAGCGAGGGGATGTTTAGAAGCTTTTTGCAGTTCATGCAAAATCGCAGACGAGGAGACTCGTGTTCAAAATACTGAGGAGGAAATGATAGCAATTGAGGGTGGTCACGACCAAGCGGTTCAAAGAGTTGGGACCACCGAATTGGGAAAGCCGGATCCGATTAAAAAGTGAGACGTGGGTCAAACAAATTACCAAGATATTCGATGTCTTGGGATGCACGGAGGAACGAAAGTTCCATTCGCTACTTTTATGTTCCGTGAACGAGGTGATTCTTGGTGGGAATCGTGAAGCGTACCCATCCACCGCACTCGGCATGTCGTGGGAGGCGTTTTGAATAGTTCAATGACAAGTACTTCCCTCGAAAGTATTCGTCATATGAAGGAAGTGGAGTTTATTAGGACTGGAGCAGAATATAACATGGCGGTGTCCCAACACGAGGCGAAGTTGGCGGAGTTATCGAGTTTGCACCTCATTTGGTGGAGAATGAGGCGTATGGCGTGGATGTTTCGAGAGGTTTGAAACCCGACATACGTCGATATCTCATTTCTCATAAATTTTTCTCTATTCGGATGTTGTCAGCGGGGCTCGATTGTTAGAGCGAGATAACGAGTACGTTCAACCGAGGGACCATAACCAAGATCATGCCGAAGATAGCAGTCATCAGAATAACGATAACCAGCGGAGAAAGAAGAATACGGACAAAGGCGGTAACCACTCTGGTGGTAATCGTATCCATGAAAATAGAAGAAGCGAGTCGGGAGGAGATTTTAAAAAGAGGAGATTCAACAACGACCATGTGAAGACGTTAGCGCCAGTAGCAACTGGTTCCAAGGGAGGAGAAAGACCACCAGTCGTATGTTACAAATGCGGGAAAGAGGGACATATCAGCCCAAACTGCCCACAACAGTTTAAGGAATGCTATAATTGTGGAAAAGAAGGACATATTGCTCGAGATTGTACGGTATCGAAACCCAGTCTAGCGGGAATGGTGACTCAAAAGGATGTCCCAGAAAGGTTAAAGTCAACGGTTCTTGGAAGAGCGTGTGTCATGACCGGTCTAAATGCGAGGAACCCGAACGAAGTTAGCACGAGTTAGTTAATTATAAATTCTTGCGAAGTTTATACCTTACTGATACCGGTTCTACACATTCTTTTATCTCTCTTGTTTGCGCTCAACGTTTGAACTTTTCTACGGAGAAATTAGACTTTGACCTATTTATGGAGACTCCGTTAAGAGAATCTTTCATTACATCCGTTGTTTAGAAATCTTGCTTGATTCAGGTTGGCACTATCACATTACCTGTTAACCTTATTTCTATAGAGATATTTGCTTTTGATGTGATTTTAAGGTTAACTACTTATCATGCCGAAATTGATTACTTTCGTAAGGTTGTTAGTTTTCATATTCCTAAGCAACCTGTTATTCGAATTCAAGCAATCAAACCATTGTAATCAAACATTTTCATATCAAGCCATGAAGTCATTCGTTTATTACGGATGTCAAGTTTTCTTAGTCCATGTTATGGATTTGAATAAAGACACGTCAGATTTGAATAATATTCCTGTTGTTATTGATTTTTCCTGATGTATTTCCTGAAGAATTTCTTGGCTTACTCCTAAAGACTGATATTAAATTTTGTATCGACTTTGAACCCGGTACAAAAATCATTTCTAAAATCTCATATCAAATGGCTCCTATTAAACTTCAGGAGTTAAAAATTCAACTATAGAATTTGGTACTTGAGCCTTTATCTGGTGACTTCCTTTGTGGAATGCACCGAAGCCAGACTCTTCGTAGGGGACACCATATTCATGCGATAGTAAACTGATAGGTGTCATTGTAACGTGCTATCCAAGGTTGGGATATGAGTCATGAGTTGAGAACAACCTAAGTCAGAATCGAAATACGTAGCTTCTAGGCTTAGTTGGTTATTATCGGAGATTCGTTGAAGGATATTCTCGAATCGCTATTCCATTAACTTGTGACTAACTCGTAGAGATACAAAATTTGAATGGAGCAAGGAATGTGGGAAGAGCTTGAAGAACTCAAGAGAAGACTCATTTCAAAGACATATTTCGACCATGCCATCCACGGAAAAGAGAACGTGGTAGGCGGCGTGTTGAGTAGAAGATCGTATACAAGTCTGAGTACGATATTTTCAAAGACTAATTTCGTATAATTTACCAATAATAGAGATGGAGATGAAAACTCTAGGTACCCACGTGATGATATACGAGTATAATCGACTTTAATCGATAAAGTTAAAAGTATTCAAGCTACACAACGGAGGTGATGAATTTGAAGAAGGAGGTACAAAAGTTGTTATTTCAAAAGCGAGTCGGTGAGGTGAGGAAAGCTCAAACCTTCGATTTATTAATCCATTTGAAATTCTCGATCGAATAGAAGCGTGGCCTATAGACTCGTTTTACCGCCAAGTATGACGCGTGTTCATAACGTTTTTTCACGTATCGATGTTACGTAAATATGTGGACGACCGAACCACGTCATTGAGTTAGAACCGGACGAGATAGTCAAGAAGACTTAACGTGACGAGGAGGTACTGTCAAGATCTTGGATAGGAAAGAACATGTCCTATGTACCGAGGTTATACCACAGGTTAAAGTTTTGTGGAGAAACCATGCTATTGAGGAAATGACCTGGGAGTTGGAAACGGAAATGAAAGCGAGGTGTTCTCATCTTTTCGAAACACTAGGTAAGTACGTCAATTTCGAGGACGAAATTTCATAAGGAGGGGAGGTTGTAAGACCCCGAAATTTTTTAAATAAAAAGGAATTTCCTTTATTTATTATTTTGAAATAGTAAGGGTGGATTTGATTAATGTGGTTAGTTATGGGTAAAATGCGCAAATATTTTAAATAAGCAAGTGGTGATAAAATATTCATTATTGTCGGGGAATATTCGTTTGGTCGTGGAATATTCGTACGACGACGCAATCTTTTGTGGGCCCCATAACGGAAAGCGATTGGATGAAGAAAATGACAAATATAAGTTGTTTATAAATAATGGCGTAGTTATTCAATTATTATCTTGTTGGAATACCCGGTGGGTAAAGTAAAATACGCTGGCGTTGCATTAACTAGAACACGGTATTGCACGGTATTTTTGAATTATTGATTCTTACGTAAGAAAGCACTACTCAATAATTTTTACGATGTAATTCTTGTTTGATATTATATTTTATTGATTCAATAATTCTTTGCGTTGATATTTTATATTCTTGTTGTTTCAAGAATTGTCATTACATAAAGTATTTTCCATTATCAGACAATAATTCATATTATCGAATAATATTATTGGATAACATTATTGGAAATGTCTAGAAAGTTCTGCCTAAGGAGAGGTTTGGTCACCTAATTGCGGCGCATAGATGAGAGAGATCCTTATTGGAAAGCCCCTCTTCTCACAGGAAGCTGCTGGTTGTCAATATTGTGATTATATAATATTATTTGTGAATAATTAATTATTGATTTTTATGATGAGGAAAATATTTATTTTATGTGGATATAGATGGAGAAAATTTTTAATGTGATAATTGTTGAAAATTAATATTTTATCTTTTTCTGATAAAATAATTCATTTAAATATATTATTTTAATAATATATTAACGGTGATATTTTTATAATGAATGTGGGATATATGAGTATATGAGGAGGAAGAGTATTTTTGTGGCATTAAATGTTTAACACATATTTTGTGTGTCGGTGGACCCCATTTATTGACTGAAATTTGATTATAGCATGTAAAATCGCCCGTTTATGGATTTCGGTCAATTTCTGTTTGGAATTTGGAAACACTTTCTTCTGCAACGTTGTAGAGAATTGAATTTCCTATAAAAAGTCGCGAGATTAGAATTTTATGATAAAAGGGCTATTTATTATGAATTATTGATGTTCTGAAGCTCCGAAATAATTAATTTTTGAAGTTTTATTTATTTTTATTAAGAAAAACGTTTTTTACATTTTTGGGACTCATTTAACATGTGTTAGGATGGCTGAGTTCAGATTCATGGATGCGTAGGAAGTTGTGGAAAAATTATAATATATTATATTAAATTTTCTGCTTTGGTGTTCTAAGCAATTTCTATAAATAGGTGCTTAGGTTAGAATTGAAAATCACATTTAAAGCTGAAGTTTTTCTCTCTATATTATCGAGCGTATTCTTGTGAGTATTTTAAGTATACTTTGAGTATTGTTATACGGTGCAAGTTCAAGTCCTTTTATATCCAGGGTGTTTCAACTAGAAATCTTGTCTTTCGAGGTAAGGGATGTTATTTTATTCGAAAATGATATTATTTCTTCAATATCATTATCTTTGAAATATTGGTTGGAACTTTTATCAAATTTGGAACTATTTCATGTCTGGGGTTACTATTCATGAGTTACTATTCACGAGTTACTATTCACGAGTACTATTCGTATAAAGTGTGAAGATGTTTTTTTGTGAAATTTCTACCTTTTGGTGTGGAGTTACTTATTCACGATACTAAGCACTATTCACGAATACTGACTATTCATTCATAGAAAAATAAAATTTCTTCTTTTTGTCCAAAATATCTATTATGGATACTAGCTTTGATTGTATCCATGTTTTGATCATTCTTGAATTTTACTCCACTCGATTACTTATGAAGTATTTTTGAACTTGGATTGTTTAAAATACTGAATCCTTAATATTTGTTCTTTTGTTTCAATCGGATTCATTTTCTTTAAAATATTTTTCATCATCCTCGGTCTAAATGATTATATTCATTGAATATCTTTGGCTCGTAGTGCAAAGATGAATGATTTCTTGATGAATATCTTTGGGCGTAGTGCAGAAGATGAGCAGTGTTGAGATGAATATGACTCATCGATTAATATCTTTGGCTCGTAGTGCAAAGATGAGCAGTGTTTAGATGAACATGATCAATCGATGAATATCTTTGGCTGTAGTAGCAAAGATGAATATTTGATTCCGGATATATATTGATTGATGTTCTGAGGATAAAATATCGACGATGAACTTTTAAATTCATATACGAAGATAGTAGTTTGCATTCTCTACTTAACTCTTTTAATGAATTGTTGTTTCCGCTGCAGTTGTTGATTTAAAACTGGTTGTCTATTGTATTCTATTAGATTTTTCCCTGTTGGAGACTAACGATAATTTGTTGTATATTATCTTAGTCATAATATTCTTTACTAGGCTAGTTGAGCTCACCCTTTTCCTTTTTGTTCCATTTTTCTTCTCAGGATGCGAAAATGTAGCGAGTACTAGTCGGGGTATGGAATGAAGGTTCTAGAGAGAGTTGTTTAGTAGTCCTCACCATTTTTATAAAATAATGTATCAATAATTATGATGGGGATTTATTTGTGTGTGGATACTGTCTAGATGTCAATATCTGTATTTAAACTCATAGTTTATATGTTGTAATAATAATGTTGTAGTTATTTCTGTACCATGTATTTGGCGACTCAGAATGGGTTGGATGGAATGGACCTATTTTGGGGGCGTCACATTCGAGGCCGCTTTACTTCTCCAGTTTTAGGCAATGAAAGGTTTGAAGATTGTGCTAGAAAAGGGGATTAGTTTTTCCTCTGCATAGGCATGCTTTGATTGCCTTTTTGTCATTGTAATATCAAGGAAACATCCTCCTCTTTCTTTTTATGGACCCTCCGGGGGTTTTTTCCATAAGATTCGGACTGGATGTGCTCAGCAACAGGTTTAAGAGGGGCTAGGTCTTGAATTTTACCGGACTTCAATCCCATCTCAGCCATTTCTCTATGCTTGATCATTTCAGAGAATGGTTTGCCAATACCAGCTAGAACTCTTTCATAGAAAGGAGCTTCCTGTATATCTATGAAAGTCATGACCATTTCTGATTCCGTCATGGAAGGAATAACTTGACCAACAAGGCGCCTCCACCTTTGAGCGTACTCTCTAAATGACTCATTAGACTGTTTCTTGTCCTTGGTCATTTGGTACCGGTCAGGAGCTATTTGAGATTGAAAACTGTATTGAGTAAGGAAGGCGTGAGCCAGCTCTTCCCAGCTATGGATCTTTGAGTTATCTAATCTAGTATACCATGAACGGGCTTCTCCAGTCAAACTTTTCTGAAATAGCTGCATTCTAAGCTTTTCATTTTCTGTGTAAGACCCAAGTTCTCCAATGAAAACTTTTAAATGTGTATAAGGATCCCCTAATCCGTCGTATTTCTCAAAATCAGGGGTCTTGAATTTCTCTAGATAATGAACATCAGGAAATATGCAAAGGTCTGTATATGAAATACTGCCATGTGTTCCAATCCCTTTGAGAACACGAATAGTTTCCTCCATTTGAAGGACCTCTTCTTCACGATATCACCGTTATCCGGATCTCCTTTGAGATGGGTGTTTTCAGGGTCTTTGTTGGTTGTATCCAACTGAGGTTCTAGAATTGTTTTTTCCAGACCTTGAACTCCACATTGTGTAGGGGATTCTGTATATGTAGGTATCTTCGCACTCGAGTGGTGGTGCAATTTTTTCGAAGAAACGGCCTAAGTTCGCAATTTGTTTACCCAATCCAGGTCAAATTCTTCTTAGAGACAACATTAGACTAGTCGAAGAAGGCATGATTGGTCAGAGGCTCGTGGCCTTTTTTGGATTTTGAAGAGAATGTAATGTGCCCAATTGTTTCCCTACAAAAGACTTACGTAGTTTAGTCTTAGGGTAATGCAAATGTTATCAAAACATGTTCGTTTAGGAATTGTCCTGCAAAACCGGTTGTTAATTGATAACATGTCATGCATGCACAAATATTCTTCATATTTTCCATTACATATGGATGAACATGGAATAAATTACAAGTAAATGCTTTTACAAGTAATTGAAAATGGAAAGTATGAAGAGAATTTCCTCCGCGTTTGGTTTATCAGAGGCTGACCTATCTTAGGGTTACTCTCGCGGCTTTTTGGCATGAAGTTTCCCAGATCATCGCAATCTACTTGACGGGAAGTTAATCTGGTCATTCAACTGGAGCGAATCTGAGTGGTGCCTTTCCTAAGCCCCGAGGAATTATTCTTCCCACGGGTCCAATAATCAAACACCGACAGGATAGCCTCTTGATGGAGGGACCACACAACATACATTCACATACAACGTGTCTCACCGTTTATGTAAAATGATGACATGTGCGAAGCACTAATATCACAGATAGATATTTAGCAGTGCAGTAATTAAGATGCATTCGTTCACATTCATCATAAATGTAAATGCAACATTCACACACAAGCATATAACAATTTTGACAAGCTTGTAATAGCGGCTTAAGCCCTCTTACTGGAGTCCCCAGCAGAGTCGCCACCTGTCAACGTCAGAATTTTTGAGTGTCCCTTTTCGTTACTTGTTCTTTGGTGTTCTCATGTTAATGTGAGATTTGTTTGAAAAAACAAATGAAAAAGGTCCAACATGTATAATGTCGACGATTTGACTTTAAGAGTCGCCAGTTGGTGTATTTAATTGGTTGCACCAACGTAACCGAAAAGGTTTGCACATTGACCCAGTGATTTGACACTGCTAGACAGGTCTGTGAAATCGAGATTCATTTTGGGTCCGTGGGCTTGATTATGCGAAGGGAAGTTGTTAGGCACCCCCCGACATCCGTGTTACCACGGTGACCACCACTTTTCAAAGAAATTGTTATATGAATGTGTGTGTGTGTGTGTGGATCAATGTGCAATTATTTGAAAGTAGTGTGAGGCCTCATTCGCACCTATATACACAAGGTTTGAATTTTATAGAAAAATTCAGTTTTAACCAAGATATATCAATGAAGTTTTGTAAAAGAGGTTTTTTCAAACCCTGTGCTCAATAGGAATTGAGACCTTTTCATACTTCCATTTTATTATTAAATGTTCGGCTTGTTTGCTTTTATTTTCAAGATGCGAAGCATTATCGAGAAAATAATATACAGCAATGTCGAACTTCTCTACGGGCATGTAATGACCATCCAAGGAAATTCGAGACATCGTAAAATAATGTACAAGTCGCCACGGTTGAAAAATACGTCCATCATGGGAACCGAATCTAGATTGAAGAGATCGAATCTGTGATCACATGATTCCTAGGCTCACATGATACTGCAATTTGTATGGAAAGCAGTAAGCAGTTATATATATAAAAGCTGTAAATATATATATACAGACATGATCAACCACCACGAAGCAACTCCATGGGGGATCGAAAATATAAATATATAAAAGCGATAAATATATATATATATATGGACATGATCAACCACCATGAAGTAAACTCCAGGTGGGACGAAATATAAATAAAGCTGTAAAAGCGATCAACTGCCACGAAGTAAACTCCAAGCAGGACGAAATGTAAGTAAAGATGTAAAAGGCCATGAAGTAAACTCCAGGCCTGACATAAATGTAAATATATATATATATGTACAAATATATATATAAAAGTAGTAAATGCACCGGATGTGAATCCAGGCTTATCGGATATGTCGACAACAATTATATATATATATATATATATATATATATATATATATATATATATATATATATATATATATATATATATATATATATATAAAAGCTTAGTAAATGCTCCGGATGTCAAATCCGGGCTCATCAGATGATGTGTACAACAACAATTATATATATATATATATAAAGCAATAAACGCCTCCGCATCAAGTTCAGGCTCAATCGAGGCATAACTCGATAATGTTAGTCCATATATGAAATATATACATATATATATAAGTATATATATGAGAGGGAATGAAAACCACGATCAAGTCAGGAAAACACACTCACACAACTCTCAACGTGAATAACAGTGTGTGCTAATATGAGAAGAAGACCTTATATAATGTGAGAAGGCTTACAGTGGTCTGCCAAAGTAGACTTCTATGACTTTAAATGGATAAACACTCAACTCCCGCCGGATAAAAGATAGCTATATGTGAGCTAACAAGTGTTTAAAAGTGAGTAAACACTCAAAAGATGTGTATGCAGAGTAAAATGGACAGGGCTTCCTCGCCTTTTCTCTCTCTTCTCTCCTTCAAATGGCTGACCCCAAGGCTTGTATATATAGACAGATGGCCGCAGGTACACCTACGGCAGCCGCGGTTGTACCTGCGGCTGGTCGTGGTGCAACCGAGCCTCGCGGGTCCCGTTGTCTCGTAGTACATGCAGTCGTGCACTGTAATGTCCGTTTAAACTTGCAGAACTTCAATCCGAGCATCCAAATGAGGTATATCTGACCTTCTTCGGACCGCTTGTGTCGAGAGATACGCAATGACATGGATTAGAGGTTGTACGAAGTCAGGAAGAGGGGTCTATGCCCATGGTCTTCAAGCTTCAAATTCTATCCAAAGTACTGCCACGCGTAATAGTCACTTGAGATTGTTACTCCTCGGTTCTTGTGGGACATTGTTGTATGTATGTATGTATGAAGTGTCGAGACAACGCGCATGTGTTGCAGAGATAAGATGATGTTTGACTCCTCACCGGGGTTATTGCCGGTTTGAGTTGAAAGTAGACGTTGCTCAGGGTTACATCTGAGATTTGACTACTTGTTGGTATGCCGTGATATCATCTTGATGAGGCGGTAAGATGACGCTTTTGACTCCTTACCGGGGTTATCACCGGTATGAGCAGAAAGCAGACGTTGCTCAGGGTTACATCTGAGATTGGACTGCTGCAAGTGTTTGAATACCGCAAGGTCATCTGTGAAAGAACCTATCTGCTCGTTGTTAGCTCTGGGTCTGAGGTATGATTGCCTCGGTAGGAGGTCTGAGCTTGGAGCTGATCGCATATGTTTGAAACAAACAATTCCGGAGTTATCGCCGGAACTACAAAAGCATCCCTTGGGGCTATCACCAAGGATGGAGTTGCTACTCCCAGTGTTGTTTCTGGGACTGGAACTGAATGTCACGGTGTTATCGCTGAGACAGAACTGTCCACTCTGGTGTTGTTGTCGGTCTTTTGATCTTGCAAACCTCGGGGTTATCTCCGAGATTGGAAATGACCTTCCCGGTGTGTGTTCCGGGTTTGAGATGAAGTTCTCGGTCTATATTCCGGGTTGGAACTGATGTTCCCGGTTTGTGTTCCGGGTTGGAACTGCACGTCCGGTGGTATCCGAAATGGATGTAAGCTGTCTTCCAGGGTTATCTCCGAAAGACGAATCCACCCTCCTGCAATGTTATTAACATGCATGCAGAAAATTTCGAGTGTCTACAGTGTGTTCTGCTAAATCACTTGCTGAGCTTCATGACTTCTTCCAACTTTGCACCAATTGACTCCAAATCATCCAAATTGACTCCAAATATACGTTAAATGCCGCAACAACCATCCTACACATAAGAGAACATAAAAGAAGTAAAAACAAACATGAACATAAGAAATTAGCAACAAATAAGCATGAAATGGACACCGATTCGTGTATATAAAATTCACTTATCAAGAGTCAATGTGGAATTTCCATGGTACGCGGATTTCTCTAATTATCTAGTGAGCAACATCCTTCCCCCTAATCTTACACGTCAGCAGAAAAAGAAATTCCTATATGACGTCAAGTGGTATATGTGGTGTAAGACCCCAACTTATTATAAATAAAATTAATTTTCATATATTCATTATCTTGAAATAATAAGGAATTAATTTGATATAATGCTTTTGTTATGGGTGAAATGTGCAAATTTTGCAAAATAAGCAAGTGGTTATAAAATATTCATTTTTGTCGGGGAATATTCGTTTGGTCGTGGAATATTCTTGTTATCGGGGAATATTCGTACGACGGCGCAACCATTTATGGCCCCCATAATGAATAACTATCGGATGAAGAAAACGACAAGTTTGAGTTTTTATAAATAACGGGGTAATTATTACCGTTAACACTGTTGGAATACCTGGTGGTTAAAATATAGTAATACGCGTGGTTGCACAGTAGCACACGATATTGCACAATATTGTTGAATTATTGATTCTTATGTAAGAAGGCACTACTCAATAATTGTTACAGTAATTACTGTTCAATATTTTATTTTATTGATTCAATAATTGTTGCGTTGATATTTTATATTATAGTTGTTTCAATAATTGTCACTACACAGTATATCCAATTATCATATCAATAATTCATATTATTTGAATAATATTATTACATAACATTATTGGTAATGTCTAGAAAGTTCTGTCAAGGAGAGGTTTGGTCGCCTAATTGCGCGCCGCCAGTAAGGAGACATCCTTATCGGAAAGCCCCCTCTTTCCTAGGAACGGCCTGATTGTCATTATTGTGATTCTGTAATATTATTTTTGAATAATTATTTATTGATTTATATGATAAGGAAATATTTATTTGATGTGGATATAAATGATGGATTAATTTATTTTATGTGGTTATAAATGAAGGAAACTGGTCCGAAGGACTCATAATCCGAAAATCAGTGTTCTTGAGATATATTGCATGCGTTATAATTTTTAATCCGACTGTTGGATCGTTGTGATTTTTGGATATGTTATACATATATACGTTGATTATATGTCCACAAATTTTGAACCGTGAAAAATGAACGTATGATTTGTTATGAATTTTAAGAGGTGATTGGTTCAGAAATTATTGAAGTTTCTGAATTTATCATTTTGGTGAAAAATTCTAGAATGAGTGGGCCCCACTTATGGTTGGTGAAGAAATGTGCTGGAATTTTATTTCAAATGTGGTGGGTGGGAATAGTATCAGGTAAAGCCATCAGGTTACAGGTCAAGTTTTCTTTGGCGTTCTAACATTTTCCAATAAATAGAGTGCTAACTTAGAATTGAAAATTACACTAGAAAAAAGATTTCTCTCTCTCTCTCTCTCTCTCTCTATATATATATATATATATATATATATATATATATATATATATATATATATATATATATATTGTCGAAGCGTATTTTGTGAGTATTTAGACACTTTGAGAGTTTCTAAGATGTCTAAAACCCGAGATTCGTCAATACCTTATCTCTCACAAATTTTCTCTGTATTCAGATGTTGTCGACAGGGCTCAATTATTAGAGCGAGATAATGAGTATGTTCAACCAAGGGACCACAACCAGGGTAATACCGGTGACAGCAGTCATCAGAGCGATGATAACTAGCGAGGAGGAAAAAATACGGATAAAAGAGTTAACCACTCGGGTGGTCACCGTGGCCATGATAATAGGAGAGGTGAGTCAAGTGGAAATTTCAAAAAGAGGAGATTCAACAATGACAGGAATACATCAGCACCAGCACCAGCACAAACAACAAATTCTAGGGGAGGAGAACGACAGCCAGTTAGATGCTACAAATGCGGGGAGGAGGGAGACATAAGTCCAAACTATTCACAGCCTTCCAAGGTGTGTTTCAATTGAGGAAAAGACGGTCATATAGCCCGATTTTGTCTGGTAGCGAAGTCAAGTCCAACTGGGACGACGACACTTAAGGCGAATACGGACAAAACAAAGTCGGTGGTTCAAGGGAGGGCATTTGTTGTGACTGGCCAAAACGCGAGAAACCCGAATGAGGTGATCACGGGTAAGCTAATCTTGAACTCTTGTGAAGTTTATACCTTACTAGATACCGTTTCTACCCATTCTTTTATCTCTCCTGCTTGTGCTCAACGTTTAAACTAGACTCCGGAGAAATTAGACGTTGACTTATCTGTGGAGACTCCGTTAGGAGAAACCTTTATCACATCCACTATTTATAAATCTTGCTTGATCCAAGTTGGCACAATCACATTACCTGTGGATATTATCTCTTTAAAGATACTTGCTTTTGATGTGATTTTAGAGATTGATTGGTTAACCACTCATCATCCCAAAATTGATTGTTTTTGTAAGGTTGTTAGTTTTCATATTCCTAACCAACCTGTTATACGAATTCAAGCAACTAAACAACTAAAATCAGTCACTGTCATACCAAGCCATAAAGCTATTCATTTATTGAAAAATGGATGTCAAGCTTTCTTAGCCCATGTTATGGACTTGAACAAAAATATGTCAGATTTAAATAATATTTCTGTTGTTAGTGAATTTCCTGATGTATTTCCTGAAGAACTTCCTAGTCTACCCCCAGAATGTGAAGTTGAATTCTTTATTGATCTTGAACCAGGTTCAAAGCCTATTTCTAAAACCCCATATCGAATGGCTCCTATTGAACTTTAGGAGTTAAAAGTCCAACTACAGGAATTATTAGACATCGGTTTCATTCGTCCTAGTACATCTCCTTGGGGTGCTCCTGTTCTATTTGTAAAGAAGAAAGACGAAAGTATGCGACTTTGTATTAACTACCGTGAATTGAACCATGTCACCATCAAGAATAGGTATCCCCTACCTCATATTGATGACTTGTTCGACCAGTTACAAGGAACACAATTCTTTTCGAAGATCGATCTTCGTTCTGGATATCATCAGCTGAAGTTTAAAACTGAGGTTATTCTGAAGACTGCCTTCAAAACTCGGTATGGGAATTATGAATTCTTATTCATGTCTTTTGGATTGACTAATGCTCGTGCTAATTTCATGGACATGATGAACCGTGTATTCAAGGAATATTTGGATCAGTTCGTTGTTGTCTTTATTGATGACATCCTCATCTATTCCAAAAGCCGTGAAGATCATGAGCACCATTTGAAGCTGGTACTTCAAAGACTTTGTGACAATAAGCTTTACGTCAAGCTAAATAAATGTTAGTTCTGTCTTAAGGAAGTAGCATTCCTTGGGCACATGGTGTCAAAACATGGAGTATCTGTTGACCCGGCAAAGATTAAAGCAATACAAAGCTGGGAGCAACCAAAATTGGTAACCGAAGTGCATAACTTTTTGGGCTTAGTTGGTTATTATCGGAGATTCGTGGAAGGATTTTCTTGAATCGCTACTCCATTAACTCAGATGACTCGGAAAGATACAAAATTCGTATGGAGCGAAGAATTCGAAAAGAGTTTCCAAGAGCTTAAGAGGAGACTCATTTCGGCACCTATTCTGACAATACCATCTGGTTCGGATGGATTTGTTATCTATAGCGATGCTTCAGGCAAAGGGATAGGATGTGTTCTCATGCAACATGGGAAAGTCATTGCCTATGCCTCGCGGTAACTCAAAGAATATGAGAGGAATTATCCTACTCATGATCTGGAGTTGGCAGAAGTCATTTTTGCATTGAAAATATGGAGACACTACCTATATGGGGAGAAAGTGGAGATTTATACGGATCATAAAAGCCTCAAATATTTCTTCACCCAAAAGGAACTCAACATGCGGCAACGACGTTGGCTCGAGTTGTTGAAAGATTACGACCATAGCATTCAAATATCATCCTGGAAAAGTAAACGTTGTAGCTGACGCATTGAGTAGAAGATCATATGCGGTACGAGTGCAATGTTGTTAACACAAAAGCCCATTTTGTATGACTTGCAAAGGATGGAGATAGAGGTAAAGGCTCCATGTACCTACATGATGATATCAAACATACGAGTAGAACTGGCTTTAATCGATAAAGTTAAAGCTGCTCAAACTACAGACATGGAGCTGATGCGTATGAAGAAGAAAGTGCAAGAAGGTGCTATTCCGGAAGAAAGATTCGATGAAGAAGGAATACTTAGAGTCAACTCCAGACTTTGTGTTACTAACAACTCTGACTTAAAGCATAGAATCATGATGGAGGCACACAACACACCAATTGAAATCCATCCTGGGAGTACCAAAATGTATCACGATCTTTGACATACATTTTGGTGGAGAAATATGAAGAGAGAGATCGCAGAGTTTATCTCGAGGTGTTTAACTTATCAACGTGTAAAGGTAGATCATCAAGTGCCAAAAGGCCCATTGCAACCACTTGAGATTCCTGAATGGAAGTGGGAACACATTACTATGGATTTCGTTACGGGTCTTCCCAAAGTTTCTCAAGGCATAGATGCGATTTGGGTTATTGTTGATAGATTAACCAAGTCTGCTCATTTCTTGCCTATACGTGAGACTTATTCCCTTGAACGTCTTGCTCGTATGTACGTAAATGAGATTGTGAGATTGCATGGCAATCCAGTATCCATAGTTTTGAATCGTGACCCAAGATTCACTTCATGATTTTAAGTTAGCTTGCAGAAAGCTATGTGCATGGATTTACGATTCAGTTCAGCATACCATCCTCAAACGGACGGGCAATCAGAAAGGACTATTCAAACTCTTGAAGATTTATTAAGACTCTATATCCTAGATTTCAAAGGGAGTTGGGATAAGTACTTACCATTGGTGGAATTCTCCTACAACAACAGTTATCAAGCAAGTATAGGCATGACTCCATTTGAAGCGTTGTATGGACGAAAGTGTCGTTCTCCAGTATGCTGGGATGAGGTGGGTGAAGCCCCTTTGTTGGGACCGGAATTGGTACGCATGACTACAGAAAAGATCCAAATGATTCGACAACGTATTCAAATCTCACAAGATCGACAAAAGAGTTATGCGGATCTTCATCGAAAGGATGTGGAATTTAATATTGGGGATCATGTATTGTTACGTATTGCTCCATGGAAGGGAGTTACAATATTTGGGAAGAGAGGAAAGCTCAATCCAAGATTTGTTGGTCCATTTGAGATTCTTGATCGAATAGGAAATGTGGCCTATAGACTCGCATTACCTCCAAACATGTCTCATGTTCATAATGTTTTTCATATATCTATGCTTCATAAATATGTGAAAGACCCGAACCACATTATTGCATTAGAACCAGACGAGATAGCCGAAGATTTAACGTACGAGGAGGAACCTGTCAAGATATTGGATAGGAAAGAGCATATCCTACGAACAAAGGTTATACCATAAGTCAAGGTTTTGTGGATGAACCATGCTATTGAGGAAATGACTTGGGAGTTGGAATCAGAAATGAAAGCGAGGTACCCTCAACTTTTCGAAACACCAAGTACGTACGTCAATTTCGAGGACAAAATTTCATAAGGAGGGGAGGTTGTAAGACCCAAATTTATTATAAATAAAATTAATTTTCCTACATTCATTATCTTGAAATATTAAGGAATTAATTTAACATAATGCTTTGGTTATGGGTGAAATGTGAAAATTTTGCAAAATAAGCAAGTGGTTATAAAATATTCATTTTTGTCGGGGAATATTCGTTTGGTCATGGAATATTCTTGTTGTTGGAGAATATTCGTACGATGGGGCAACCATTTGTGGGCCCCATAACGAATAACTGTCAGATGAAGAAAATGACAAGTTTGAGTTTATATAAATAACGGCGTAATTATTACAATTAACCTTTGTTGGAATACACGGTGGTTAAAATACAAGAATGTCTGGCGTGGTTTTAAAGATAGCACTGCGGTATTGCAGTATTATTGAATTATTGATTCTTACATAAGAAGGCATTACTCAATAATTGTTACAAGATAATTCTTTATTCAATATTTTATTTTATTGATTGATAATTGTTGCGTTGATATTTTATATTATTGTTGTTTCAATAATTGTCATTTGACAAGATATTTCCCATTATCATATTAATAATTCATATTATTTGAATAATATTATTAGATAACATTATTGGCAATGTCTAGAAAGTTCTGTCAAGGAGAGGTTTGGTCACCTAATTGTGCGCTAGTAAGGAGAGATCCTTATCGGAAAGCCCCCTCTTTCTTGGGAACGACCTGGTTGTCATTATTGTGATTCTGTAATATTATTTGTTAATAATTATTTATTGATTTATATGATAAGGAAATATTTATTTGATGTGGATATAAATGATGGATTTATTTATTTTATGTGGTTATAAATGAAGAAAACTAGCCCGAAGGACTCATAATCCGAAAAATCAGTGTTCTTGAGATATATTGCGTGAGTTATAATTTTTAATTCGACTGTTGGATCGTTGTGATTTTTGGATATGTTATACATATATAAGTTGAGTATATGCCCACAAATGTTGAACCATTAAAAATGAACGTATGATTTTTTATGAATTTTAAGAGGTGACTGGTTCAGAAATTATTGAAGTTTCTAAATTTATCATTTTGGTGAAAAATTCTAGAATGAGTGAGCCCCACTTATGGTTGGTGAAGAAATGTGCTGGAATTTTATTTCAAATGTGGTGGGTGGGAATAGTATCAGGTAAAGCCATCAGGTTACAGGTCAAGTTTTCTTTGGCGTTCTAACATTTTCCAATAAATAGAGTGCTAACTTAGAATTGAAAATTACACTAGAAACAAGATTTCTCTCTCTCTCTCTCTCTATATATATATATATATATATATATATATTGTCGAGCGTATTTTGTGAGTATTTAGACACTTTGAGAGTTGCTATTCAGTGCAAGTTTCCGACATTCCGGTCAGAAATACTGTTCTTTTGAGGTAAGGGATGTTATTTTCTTCTTATATGATATTATTTTCTTCAATATCATTATGCCGGATTATTGATATAAGTTTTATTGTGGAATTTCTACCTTTTTGTGTCGGGGTTACTATTCAGTATACGAAACTATTCACAAATACGACACTATTCACCGAAAAATGAAATTTTCTCTTTTTCATACCAGATGTATAGTATGGTTACTATCTTTGATTGTCTCCATGTTTTGATCGTCATTCTTAAATTTTACTCCATTATGGTTTATTATGGATTATTTTTAAACTTGAATTATCTAAAGTACGAATCTCTAAACTTTGTCCTTTTATCTTACTGGATTCGTTCTCTAAAATGTTTTTCATCATCCTCAGTCCTTAATGGTGATACTTGATGAATATCTTTGGCCTGTAGTGCAAAGATGAACGGGTGTTGAGATGAATATGACCAACTGGTGATACAAATAAATATCTTTGGCCCGTAGTGCAAAGATTAATATTTAATGCAAGATGTATATTGATTGATGTTACAGGGATAAAATATTGATGATGGACTTTTAAATTAATAGATGATAGTAGATTTCATTCTCTACTTAACTCTTCTAATGAATTGTTGTTTCCACTACAGTTGTTGATCTAAAACTTGTTGTCTATTATATTCAATCAGATTTTTCCCTGTTGAAGAGTAAGGATACTTTGTTGTATATTATCTTAGTCATAATATTCTTTACTGGGCTAGTTGAGCTTACCCTTTTCCTTTTTGTTTAATTTTTCTTTTCAGGAAGTGAGAATATAGCAGGAACCAATCGGGGTATAGAATGATTGTCCTAGATAGTTGTTTTAGCAGCCCTCACTATTTTTGTAAAATAGTGCATCAATAATTGTAATGAGGACTTTATTTGGGTGGAGATATTGTCTAGAAGATAATATTTGTATTTTAACTCACAGTATGTGTGGTCTTATTTTGTACGACAATTCAAATAATAAAGTTGTAGTTATTTTCTGTACCATGTATTTGGCGACTCCGAATGGGTGATGTATACCTATTTTGGGGGCGTCACATGTGGGATGAGCCATACCTATTTAAACAGTGCACCGATAAGATGATTAGAAGGTGTGTGCCATATAGCGAGATGAAGAACATAGTGCATGAATGTCACTTATCTGCATATGGGGGACATTACGGGAGTGAGAGAACAACAAAAAAAGTGCCTCAAGTTGGGTTCTATTTGCCTACATTATTTAAAGATACCCACCAGTTTGTAAAAAACTGTGATAGATGTCAAAGGGTGGGAAACATATCGAAAATGAATGAGATGCCATTACAAACAATCTTAGAAGTTGAGATTTTTGATGTATGGGGCATGGATTTTATTGGACCATTCCCTTCCTCGTTCAATAATAAGTATCGAAATGGGTTGAAGTCGTAGCACTCCCAATGAATGATGCCAAGGTGGTTCTTAAATTCTTACACAAGAATATTTTTACAAGATTTGGCACGCCAAGAGCTATTATAAGTGATGAAGGTAGTCACTTCTGCAACAGATCATTTACAGCTCTCTTGGTGAAATATTGGGTCAATCGTAAGGTGGCGACGACATATCATCCCCAAACAAGTGGGCAAGCTGAAGTTTCAAATAGGGAGGTGAAGAGAATCTTAGAAAAGGTGGTAAACCCGAATAAAAAGGACTGGTCTCTTAGATTGGATGATGCATTATGGGCTTACCGGACTGCGTACAAAACGCCAATTGGTATGTCCCCATATCAATTGGTCTATAGGAAAGCATGTCACCTGCCTGTGGAGTTCCAACACAAAGCCTACTGGGCAATTCAGAAACTTAACTTCGATCAAGCAGCTGTGGGTGAAAAGAAACTACTTTAGTTAAATTAGCTCGATGAATTCCGACTTCAAGCTTACGAAAACTCTAAATTATATAAGGAAAAAGTCAAGAAATGGCACGACCAGAAAATCATGCAAAGAATGTTTGATTTGGGGCAATCAGTACTACTGTTCAACTCAAGGTTGAGGTTATTCCCAGGAAAGCTAAAATCAAGGTGGTCGGGTCCATTTACTATTAAAAGAGTTTTCTCACATAGCGCCGTTGAAATCTACAGTAGGAATCCATTAAAAACATTCAAGGTCCATGGTCAAAGGCTAAAGCATTATTGGGGTGATTCCAATACGGATGTCATCGCAATCACACTAGCTGATGTACCATAAACAGGGAGTAGTCAGGCTGAACGAGTTAAAATCAAGCGCTAATTGGGAGACAACACAATCATACTTTTATTCTTTGTATGTTTATTCATGTTCGTCAAATTATAGTTCAGAATAATTAGTAATATAGAATACGTTCATTAAATAATTAGTTAAGTTTCATTTTCTAGATAATCTTATCACCATGCTTAAAATTGTTCAATATCTACTCATAATTATGTTTGATGTTATTTCAAGAACCTAACATGATCATGGATTGGAGTCGCAGGGAAGAAATAAGCAAAATAAAATCCAATTGCAGATCACTAGCCTGTCGGGGCGGGCCCCTACAAGCCTATTGTGCCCTCCAAGGAGGGGGTCTCAAGTCCAAAAAATAGTGTACATGCCCGCCGGGTGGGCTTATAAAACACAATACACCCCACCGGGGCGGGGGTCTTGAATATGAACCAGTAAGTTCGGCAATTACACACTCACCACTATTACACTTCTCTTACTTGTTCCTCAACTGAAACCCCACTCCAATACATCTTCAATCCACTCTCTACCCACGTTTTGGCAAGTTAATATCCATCATCCCACTTCATTAGCACACTTAACCACTACTTTAATCCATTACTCCACCCCATAATTTTCTCCATCACCCTTTCTCTATAAATTCATTCCCTCACAACCTAATTTAACCATATACATTAAACTAAAACTCAGAAAGCTAAGAATTAGGGTTATTCTTGGGGGAATTTGTACAACAATTGAGAGTGAGTAACTTGTCTTCCAATTCCTTACTTTATATCACCACAGTTGACGTAAAATCATTAAGTTTGGGGGGATTGAACATCTTGCACACCAAGTGTTCGATAGATTGCATAAGTGAAGTTTGGGGGAAATTTGTCGTTAAAACTTACTGATTTCAATTCAATGGCATCTAAACCCACATCAAAGAAGCAACATGGAGAGAGTTTCGGAACCACACCACCAACACGAACCTTCGACCGGCGCAAATTCATAAGTGTCGCCGCCATCGACCATTACGATTACATGGTGTCAAAAGCACGTACACCAGAGCGGGGGTTGGCACCGAACCATGTCAACGGTGAAATGATGCAACAGATATATCAGAAAGGGTGGAATAAGTTCACGGAATAACCAAGGCCGCAGTTGTAAGTGTGGTCAAAAAAGTTTATGCTAACGCCGAGGATAAGGCCCCCTTCAACGCTTTTATGCAGGGAAGATTAGTTCTTTTCAGTGCCGATGCCATTAACATATACTACCAGTTACGAGTGCCTAGACATTACCAGTATGCTCACTTACGTGATCATGATCCTGATTATGAGGTTATTATGAAGAAAATGACAAAATCGGGTACCACATGGATCAAAGGTCACAAAGGAGGCACTATTTTTCACAGCAAGGATTTCAATAGGTATGGAAAGATATGGTATGCATTCCTATGCGCCAAGTTATTTCCATCCACACACACGTCAAATGTGACCAAGGAGAAGGCATTGCTCTTGTATGCCATTGTACAAGATTTCATCATCGACGTAGGGGCTATAATCAACTTTTCAATCCAACGATGCTTACGAGGACCATTCTCGGGCGGCTTGCCACACCCATCACTCATTTGTGGGTTGTGTAGGAAAGCAGGAGTTAGATGGTCAGATGATGAGATCACTGTGACGCCTCCAAAATAGGTATACATCACCCATATTGAGTTGCCAAATACATGGTACTAAATTCAAATATAACTTGATTATACAACAGTCGTGTAAAATACGACAAAATACATGCTGTGAGTTTTAATACAAATATTGTCATCTAGACAATATCCACACTCAATTTAGTCCTCATTACATTTATTATCACACTATTTAACAGAATAGTGAGGACTACTAAGACACCATCTCGGACCATCACTCCATTCCCCAACTAGTCCCGGCTACGTTCTCATTTCCTGAAGAGAACAGTGAAAGAAAGGGTGAGCTCAACTAGCCCAGTAAGAAATATTATGACTAAGATAATGCAGAATAAATAATCATTAGTCCTCAACAGTGTTAAACTGATAAAATACAATAGACATCAAGTTTAGCTGCAACGGAACATGCAATCCATTAAAAGAGTCATGTAGAGAATAAAATCTACTATATTTTATGTTTTAAAAAGGTTTTTCATCACTTTTATCGCTTTGACTCAGCTTAATAAATAATCCACATCATCCCTGCAATACGGCCAAGGATATTCATTAGGGTCACGACCACAAATTATCCATGCACTACGGGCCAAGGATATTTGTGTATTCATCAATGGTCATGATCATGCCAACAACTGTCCATCAATGCACTTCGGGCCAATGAGGACTTTTACCACATCATTTGTAACATTACGGTTATGATTACACCGAATAATCCCTGGTCATAATCATACCAAGTCCATCTATGCACTACAGGCCACAGATGACTTTCAAAAATAATATAAACATGAGGATGATGACAATGATATAAGAATTCAATAAAACAAGTTCAAGAATTAATTTATTCAAGAACTAATAACGTCCAAATTGTCAACATGATACTTCTTTGTAAAGTAAAATTTAAGAATGCTCAGAAAAATATTTCCATGAAAAGATACTGGATGAAGCGCAAATATCAAGAATATTCCACTAATTTCATGGAGTGTAGAAGTCAAAACTTTAACCAACTGAGTATAATAAAGAATGGAATAACAAAAGAAATCACCATGCATGCGGTACTTCGCATAGACAGGTTATTCCATCAGAATAATAAATAACGGAATCGGTCGAGCGTAATGTCGACCGGCGAGGATATTCAATGAATAATAAAGAATGGAATACAACAGAAATCACCATGCATGCGGTACTTCGCATAGACAGGTTATTCCAACAGAATACTAAATGACGGAACCAGGTCAGGTGAAATTCACACCAACAGGATGTTCCAACAGAATAATAAAGACGGAACCAGGTCCGGCGTAAAAGCATATGAACATGATATTCCAAGCAGAATAATAAAGACGAGAACCAGTTGGCGTAAAATGCATATGAGGATATTCCAAATGAATAATAAAGAATGGAATACGTAGAAGAATTTTACCAAGTATAGGGTAGCAGCGATATCTGAGTTATTCCACGAGAATAATAAAGATGGAATAATAGAAGTTCTCTTCATGAATACAAAAGAAATAATACCCCTTACCGTAAAAGAAACTTGATATCGGAGTAGTGAAGTAGCAGAATACTTTTCTTCTTTCTCTCTATAGTTTCTCTCTCTGGAGTTTCAGTGAATTCATAAGAAATAATGAAGGAATGAGCTTCTATTTATAGAAGAATGGAATGAATAGTAACTAATCCATGAACGGTTCAGATTGATTTACTTTAATCGGACGGTCCATATTTAAAGTAAAATCTTTTAAATAAAATATAATATAATCTATTTATAATCTAATAAAATGAATAACTTTTAAAAAGATTTTACTATGCAAACACTATGCATAATAAAATGTAATATATTCTAATTATTATCTAATAAAAGCAGATAACTTTATAAAAGTATTACTTTTTTATAAAAAATTTTACTATTAGCCTAATAAAAATAATAAATTTATAAAAGTATTCTTTTTTATATAAAAAGTTTTTCTGTTTTATTACGTTAATAATACGAATAAAACAAAACGTCATCATCATTATTATTATTCACACTATTAATCGACCAGGTCGTTCCCAGGAAAGAGGGGCCTTTCCAATAAGGATTTCTCCCTATTAGCGCGTAATTAGGTGACCAAACCTCTCCTTCGTAGAACTTCTAGACATCGTTAATAATGCAAATAATAATATTAACAAGTTCGTCATCTCAATTATTGATTTAATAACATATAAAATATTGACAATAATTGAATCAAACTGAGTGACTTCTCACATAATGCATTAATAATCAATACCGTGTGATACTATGCAACCACGCATATTACTGTACTTTTACTACTGAGTAGTTCAACAGTATCAATGGTAAAAATTCCGTCATTATTTTCATAAAAATATTTTTGTCGTTATCTCAATCCGACAATAATTATGTTGTGGGGTCCACCAATGATTTATGTCGTCGCATACGAATATTCACGACCAATCTAATATTATATAACAACTTGCGTACTTTTGCAAAATTTAAAATATTACCCACAACTATAACATTATATCAAATTTATTCCATAATATTCAAAATGATATTTATAGAAAATTCATTTTTATTCATAAAAGTTGGGGTCTTACAATCTCCCCTTCTTATGAAATTTCGCCCTCGAAATTAGAATGCGATACTGGTATGTTGAAGAGGTAAGGATACCTTGATTTCATTTCAGATTCTAACTCCCAGGTCATTTCCTCAACATCGTGGTTCCTCCATAACACTTTGACTTGAGGTATAACCTTGGAGCGTAGAATATGTTCCTTTTTATCCAAGATTTGAACAGGAACCTCTTCATACTTTAAATCTTCTGCTATTTCGTCCGGTTCTAACTCAATATTATGGTTCGGATCTTTCACATATTTACGTAACATGGATATATGAAAAATGTTATTAACATGAGATATACTTGGTGGTAAAGCAAGTATATAGGCTACAGTCCCTACTCGATTGAGGATTAAAAATGGTCCAATGAATCGAGGATTGAGCTTTCCTCTCTTTCCAAATCTCGTAACTCCTTTCCATGGAGCAACACGTAACAACACATGATCTCCAATATCGAATTCCGCGTCTTTTTGATGAAGATCAGCATAACTCTTTTGTCGGTCTTGTGAGGTTTTTATACATTGTCGGATCGTTTGAATCTTTTCCGTAGTCATACGTACCAACACCGGTCCCAACAACGTTGCTTCACCCACCTCATCCCAAAGATAATTTGGAGAACGACACTTCCTTCCATACAACGCCTCGAATGGAGCCATGCCAATACTTGCTTGATAACTGTTGTTGTAGGAAAACTCCACCAATGGTAAGAACTTGTCCCAACTTCCCTTGAAGTCAAGGACACAGAGTCTTAATAAATCTTCAAGAGTTTGAATAGTCCTCTCTAATTGTCCGTCGGTCTAAGGATGATAAGCCGAACTAAATCGTAAATATGTGCCCATAGCTTTTTGCAAACTAACCCAAAATCGTGAAGTGAAACTTGGGTCTCGATCAGAAACTATGGATACTAGCATACTATGCAGTCTTACAATCTCGTTTATGTACATACGAGCAAGACGTTCAAGTGTATAAGTTTCTCGTATTGGTAAGAAATGAGCAGACTTGGTCAATCTATCAACAATGACCCAAATTGCATCTATGCCTTGAGAAACCTTGGGAAGACCAGTAATGAAATCCATAGTAATTTACTTCCACTTCCATTCTGGAATTTCAAGTGGTTGCAATGGACCTTTTGGTACTTGATGCTCCACTTTAACTCGTTGACAAGTTAGACACCTTGAGATAAACAACGCTATCTCTCTCTTCATATTGCTCCACAAAAATGTATGATGAAGATCACGATACATTTTGGTACTCCCAGGATGGATTGCAAACAGTGTGTTGTGCGCCTCCATCATGATTTTATACTTTAAATCAGGGTCATTAGGAACACAAAGTCTGGAGTTGACTCGAAGTATTCCTTCTTCATCGATTCTTGCTTCCGGCATAGCACCTTCTTGTACTTTCTTCCTCTTACGCATCAGCTCCAGGTCTGTAGCTTGAGAAGCTTTAACTTTATTGATTAAAGTTGGTTCTACTTGTATATTTGCCATCATCACATGGGTCCCTGGAGTCTTTAATTCTATCTCCATCCTTTGCAAGTCATACAAGATGGGCCTTTGAGTTGACAATATCGCACTTGTACCCGCATATGATCTTCTACTCAATGCGTCAGCTACCACGTTTACTTTTCCAAGATGGTATTGGATGGTATGATCATAATCTTTCAATAGTTCAAGCTAACGTCGCTATCACATGTTGAGTTCCTTTTGAGTG
Organism: Panax quinquefolius; assembly: GCA_020205615.1. Taxonomy (NCBI): domain Eukaryota; kingdom Viridiplantae; phylum Streptophyta; class Magnoliopsida; order Apiales; family Araliaceae; genus Panax; species Panax quinquefolius. The sequence continues at coordinate 95,430,627 of CM035154.1, forward strand.
AAGAAATATTTGAGGATTTTATGATCCATAAAGATCTCCACTTTCTCCCCATACAAGTAATGCCTCCAAAATTTAAGTGCGAAGATAACAGCTGCCAACTCTAGATCATGAGTAAGATAATTCCTCTCATATTCTTTGAGTTGTCGAGAGGCATAGGCTATGACTTTCCTATGTTGCATGAGAACACATCCATACCCCTTGCCTGAAGCATCACTGTAGATGACAAATCCCTCCGAGCCAGATGGTATTGTCACAACAGGTGCTGAAATGAGTCTTCTTTTGAGTTCTTGAAAACTCTTCTCACAATCCTCGTTCCAACCGAATTTTATATCTTTTTGAGTCAGCTGAGTTAAGGGAGTAACGATTCGAGAAAACCCTTCTACGAATCTCCGATAATAACTAGCTAAGCCGAGAAAGCTACGTACTTCGATCACTGATTTAGGTTGCTCCCAGCTTTGAATGGCTTCAATCTTTGTCGGGTCAACAGATATTCTATGACTTGATACCACATGCCCAAGGAATGCTACTTCCTTAAGCCAGAACTTGCATTTCTTCAACTTGGCATAAAGCTTATATTCACGAAGCTTTTGGAGTATCAGCCTCAAGTGTTGCTCATGATCTTCACGGCTTTTGGAATAAATAAGGATGTCATCAATAAAGACAACCCCAAAGTGATCCAAATATTCTTTGAATACTCGGTTCATCATATCCATGAAGGCAGCAGGAGCATTAGTCAATCCAAAAGACATGACTAGGAATTCATAATGCCCGTACCGAGTTCTGAAAGCCGTCTTTGGAATGTCATCAGTTCTAATCTTTAATTGGTGATATCCGGAACGAAGATCAATTTTTGAAAAGAATTTGGCGCCTTGCAACTGGTCAAATAGATCATCAATGTGTGGCAATGGGTACCTATTTTTGATGGTGACATGATTCAACTCTCGATAATCAATACAAAGTTGCATACTTCCATCTTTCTTCTTCACGAATAGAACAGGAGCACCCCAAGGAGAAGTACTACGACGAATAAAGCCAATGTCTAACAATTCTTGCAGTTAGGTCTTTAACTCCTGAAGTTCAGTAAGTGCCATTCTATATGGAGCTTCGGAAATGGGTTTTGTACCAGGTTCAAGGTCGATACAAAATTCAATTTCACGTTCTGGGGGTAGGCCATGAAGTTCTTCAGGGAATACGTCAGGAAATTCATTAACAATAGAAATATCATTCAGCCGGCGTATTTTTGTTTAGATCCGTGATATGAGCTAAGAAAGCTTGACATCCGTTTTTCAATAAACGAATAGCTTTATGGCTTGAGATGACATTGATTGATTTTAATGGTTTGGTTGCTTGAATTCGCATAATAGGTTGATTAGGAATATGAAAGCTAACAACCTTACGAAAATAATCAATTTTTGTATGATGAGTAGTTAACCAATCAATCCCTAGAATTACGTCAAATGCAAGTATTTTCAATGAAATAAGGTCGACAGGTAATGTGAGGGTACCGATTTGAACCAAATAAGATTTATAAACAGTGGATGTAATGAAGATTTCTCCCAATGGAGTTTCAACAGATAAGTTAAAGTCTAATTCTCCGGAGTCAAATTTAAACATTGAGCGCAAGTAGGAGAAATAAAAGAATGGGTAGAACCGGTATCAAATAAGGTATATACTTCACTAGAATTTATGATAAGTTTATCCGTGATGACCTCGTTCGGGTTCCTTGCTTTCTGGGAGGTCACGACAAACGCTCTCCCTTGAACAATCGATTTTATCTTGTCAGGATGACCTTTCTTGCCTCCATCCCAATTTGGACTTGTCTTGATTGTCTGTAAAAACAAAATTGGGCCAGGTGTCCTTCTCTTCCACAATTGTAACATGCTTTGGAGGGCATCGCACAGTTTGGACTGATGTGTCCTTCCCCTCCACATTTGAAGCATATGATGGGTGCTCGTTCACCTTCCTTAACGACAGGTGCTGATGCTGATGTCTTTCCATCATTGTTGAATCTTCTTTTCTTGAAATGTCCATTCTTATTATTTTGGCCATGATTACCCAGAAGTGGTTACCATTTTCGCATGTTGATTCCTCCACGCTTATTGTCACCGCCGATGATTGCTATCATCGGTATTATCATTTTGCAATTTGCTCTCTTTTGGTTGGGTTGACTTCATTATCGCGCTCCAATAAGCGAGCCCTATTAACAACATCCGAATACAAACACAATTTATGAGAGATAAGATATTGACATATCTCGGTTTCAAACCTCTTAGAAACATTCGCATCATTCTCTCCTCATTATCAACCAAATGGGGAATAAATGGGGAAATGATTTCGAGAAAACTTGGCCCGTCTTTGTGACACGGTCGTGTTGTTTTGTTCGGTTTAATGAACTCTACCTCTTTCATGTGACGAATACTTTTGGGAAAGTACTTGTCGTTGAGCAGTTCTCGGAACTTCTCCCAAGACATCTTGGTGCGGCGAGTTGAGTACGCTTTTCTGATTCCCACCGATGTCGCCTACGCACGCAACATGAAAGTGGCAAAGGGAACCTTTTGCTCCTCGGAGCAACCCAAGACATCAAATATCTTGTTGATCTGCTTTATCCACGTCTCCGCCTTAAGTGGTTTTAGCTCTCTAAAAAACTCAGGTGGTCTCAGCTCCTTGAACTGTTTGGTGGTGACCGTCTGAGAGTTGCCAGTGTTTCCACCTGGATTTTGGACAGGAGCCGCTCTCGCCTGATGTTGCATGAATTGCATAAAGCCTCAGAACATTCCATCGTTCATCATTTAGTCAGTGTTGTTGTTTGCATTAGGATTGTCGCCTTCCTGATGCACATTATCCTGATTATTGATCTGTGGAGACTCAACGGTCTCCTGTGCTCCATTGATGTTCTCAACATTCTCGGATGCCATTTTCAAAAATCTGACCACAAAACAAGGGTTAATTAACATATCATTATTATCCCTATACTTTGGCCCGACCAATTAAATACCAAATAAACTTAGGTAGGTCATACTACTTATGAAAGGAATTCCAAATCTCTCCCTCCTAATTCTTATCTCACATCTCAGCCAGGGATCATATCCCTAAGCTTTGATACCAACTGAAACGCCCCCAAAATAGGTATACATCACCCATCTTGAGTCGCCAAATACATGGTACTAAATTCAAATACAACTTAATTATACAACAGTTGTGTAAAATACAACAAAATACATGTTGTGAGTTTTAATACAAATATTGTCATCTAGACAATATCCACACTCAATTTAGTCCTCATTACATTTATTATCACACTATTTAACAGAATAGTGAGGACTACTAAGACACCATCTCGCACCATCACTCCGTTCCCCGACTAGTCCCGGCTACGTTCTCATTTCCTGAAGAGAACAGTGAAAGAAAGGGGTGAGCTCAACTAGCCCAGTAAGAAATATTATGACTAAGATAATACAGAATAAATTATCATTAGTCCTCAATAGTGATAAACTGACAAAATACAATAGACATCAAGTTTAACTACAGCGGAACATGCAATCCATTAAAAGAGTCAAGTAGAGAATAAAATCAACTATCTTTTATGATTTAAAAAGGTTTTTCATCACTTTTATCGCTTTGACTCAGCTAAATAAATAATCCACATCATCCCTGCAATACGGCCAAGGATATTCATTAGGGTCACGACCACAAATTATCCATGCACTACGGGCCAAGGATATTTGTGTATTCATCGATGGTCATGATCATGCCAACAATCATCCATCAATGCACTTGGGGCCAATGAGGACTTTTACCACATCATTTGTAACATTACGGTTATGATTACACCGAATAATCCACAGTCATAATCATACCAAGTCCATCTATGCACTACTGAAGCCACGAGATGACTTTCAAAAAAATAATACAAACATGAGGATGATGATGACAATGATATAAGAATTCAATAAAATAAGTTCAAGAATTAATTTATTCAAGAACTAATAACGTCCAAATTGTCAACATGATACTTCTTTGTAAAGTAAAATTTAAGAATGCTCAGAAAAATATTTCCATGAAAAGATCTTTGGATGAAGCGCAAATATCAAGAATATTCCACTAATTTCATGGAGTGTAGAAAGTCAAAACTTTAACCAATTGAGTATAATAAAGAATGGAATAACAAAAGAAATCACCATGTATGCGGTGCCAGATATGAGCAAAGTTATTCCATTAGAATAATAAATAACGGAATCGAAGTCAAGGCGTAATACATGACAAGCAGGATATTCCAACAGAATAATAAAGAATGGAATACAACAGAAATCACCATGCATGCGGTACTTCGCATAGACATGTTATTCCAATAGAATACTAAATGACGGAACCAGGTCAGGTGAAATTCACACCAACAGGATGTTCCAACGAGAATAATAAAAGATGAAACCGGTCCGGCGTAAAAGCACGAGATAGGATATTCAACGAGAATAATAAAAAGCGGAACCGGGTCAAAAGCATGAAACAAGATATTCCACAGAATAATAAAGAATGGAATACTGAAGAATTTCACCAAGTATAGGGTAGCTCGGCAGATATCTGAGTTATTCCAATGAGAATAATAAAGATGGAATAATAGAAGTTCTCTTCATGAATACAAAAGAAATAATACCCCTTACCGTAAAAGAAACTTGATATCAGAGTAGTGAAGTAGCAGAATACTTTTCTTCTTTCTCTCTATAGTTTCTCTCTCTATAGTTTGTCTCTCTAGAGTTTAAGTGAATTCGTAAGAAATAATGAAGGAATGAGCTTCTATTTATAGAAGAATGGAATGAATAGTAACCAATATATGAACGGTCCAGATTGATTTACATTAATCGGACAGTCCATATTTAAAGCAAAATCTTTTAAATAAAATATAATATATTCTATTTATAATCTAATAAAACGAATAACTTTTAAAAAGATTTTACTATGCAAATACTCTGCATAATAAAATATAATATATTCTAATTATTATCTAATAAAGCGAATAACTTTATAAAAGTATTGTGTTTTATATTAAAAGATTTTACTATTAGCCTAATAAAACGAATAACTTTATAAAAGTATTTTGTTTTTATATAAAAGTTTTTCATTTTATTACGTTAATAATCTGAATAAAATAAAAACGTCATCACCATTATTATTATTCACACTATTAATCGACCAGGTCATTCTCAGGAAAGAGGGGGCTTTCCAATAAGGATTTCTCCCTATTGGCGCGCAATTAGGTGACCAAACCTCTCCTTGGCAAAACTTCTAGACATCGTTAATAATGTAAATAATAATATTAACAACTTCGTTATCTCAATTATTGATTTAATAACATATAAAATATCGACAATAATTGAATCAAACAGAGTGACTTCTCACATAAGCATTAATGATCAATTCCGTGCGCTACTATGCAACCACGCGTATTACTGTACTTTACTACCGAGTAGTTCAACAATATCAACGGTAAAACTTTCGCCATTATTTTCATAAAAATATTTTTGTCGTTTTCTCAATCCGACAATAATTCTGTTGTGGGGTCCACCAATGATTATGCCGTCATACGAATATTCCCCGACCAATCGAATAGTATATAACAACTTGCGTACTTTGTAAAATTTATAAATATTACCCACAACTATAACATTATATCAAATTTATTCCATAATATTCAAAAATGATATTTATAAAAAATTCATTTTTATTCATAAAAGTTGGGGTCTTACAATCACCCAGATGCTGCTTCAAACACTGGATTCAAGAATGATTGCACGGTATGCGGTATAGCCCGAAGGCGAGTCACATCCTAGAGGATTAGACTTTATATTTCCATCAGCCTCGGAGGATGAGGATGACGCTTCCGACAGCGTGGAAGACGAAGAGTTCCAGGGGGAGACACCAATGGGAGAGCAAGGAACAGAGGAAAAACCACAGTTTGAGGCCATATCTATCGCTCAGTTCCTCAACTTTCAATGACAAGTGGATGACCACAACAAGGAAACACGAAGAGAAATGCAGAAGCTCGCAACGACGCAGGACCACATGTTTGAAGCCATGAATCTATCATTCGCCTCATTGAACGCGATGCTCTAGAGCTTCAATCCCAATACATAATTCTCATACCAGCAGCCAGCCCCAATGCCAAGGTTTCCACCAAGTGACTCCGATGAAGAAGAACACCCACCACCACCCTAGGCTTAAGTGATTACAGGGAAGTCCTCATATATTTATTGCTATATCTATACATTGAGGGCATTGTAATTTTCAAGTTTGGGGGATTTAGTTTTATGTTTGCATTTCATGTTTGCATATTTAATTTCATTAGCTAGGTTTGCATATGTTAGTTCATTGTTTAGTTTTAGGATTATTAAATGTTACATTCATGTAATCATGTAGTTGCATAGTAGCTTAGGATCATAAATAGTTTTTATTTACTTTTGCATTCATGTTATGTTTACCATATATATATATATATATAAATATATTAATGTAGTTAAGTATTGTATTTTTTGAATATGTCCAGAAGTTGTTGTAGTTCATTTTATTCTGGCTAATGATGAGATTGGGATAAAGTAGACAAGTACAATACTGATTATTAGAACCTTGATGTAGTTTCTGTTATGAATTGGATCTTGTGCTTGTTTGAAACTAGTATAAAAAGGGTCACACGTTAATAACACATAAGTCGATTGATTAGTTCAAATTGATACATAAGAAATTTCTAAAGGATAATGTTAGTTTAAATGAAAGAATAATGAGGATAGATAGTAAAGATGAAGAATTAGGCAAAAACCTAAGTTTGGGGGAAAAGTGGGGTATATAAGCTTCTAAAAAAAGAGAATAATTGAGTCTTATAGTGAGTTGAGAAGAATCATGAAAAACACTCCCCATAAACACAAGCCTGAGATGGAGCGTAAAACGCACTCACTATCTATGAAATAAAAAGAAAGGAATAAAATGGGAATTAAGAGCAAAAAGTCCCCATGATTGACAAAAAAGAAAAAAAGAAGAAAGCATAAGTACCCTATTTGGACCCTTAATATTGGTAATTATTTGATTTTAGTTAGATCTCGTCTGTTTTTTAAATTCTGTAGTTTTAACTGTATGATGCCTTGAAAGAGATTTGTTATGTATTAAATTTGAATTTGTATCAGTTAGCATGGATGTTAAGCACACACACACCATACCAAAAATAACAGTGTAAGATTCAATGATTAGTGACGGATTATTGATTAGTTTTGATATGATGTATCATCGTGTTTGCTTGATTTCTCTGAGGTTGGTTAAATAATTTGATTCTAGGATGACTGTTGGATACGTAGGCATATAGGTTTGATGCAGTACATATCATTGCATTGCATTGCATAGAATGTTAGTTTGTTTTGTGCTCGAGGACTAGCATAGTTTATGTTTGGGGGATTTTGATAAGTGAGTTTTATACCCACGAATCGGTTCCTAATTCAAACTTAATCGGTGTTAATTCATTAATTTTATTGTTTGTTTTTACTTGTTTATTGTTATTTTGTGTGTACGTTTGGTGGTTTGGCAATAGATAAAAAAAAGGGTGAAATTATGGCAAAAACTTAGCAAGTTTGGAGCTTATGATGACCAACTAGCAGAAGCCACCCATTTGGGCTGGGGTCTTGAATTTCGAAGTCGAGAGCACGCATGCCGTCGAGGCGGGCTATTTTCAAAATAACACCTCGTAGGAAGGGGTTAGGCAAAACAATTGTTTAGTTGGTTCCAAATGCTACAAGAACGTAAGTTTAAGTAATTGGAATGGTTTGGGACTCATATTGGTGTGGAATTGCAATCAGAATGCGTGTCTTAGAGATATATCTGACATCAAATAACAAGATGGAGAGATATCATACAACACAAGGCAATTAACATTGAAAGAAGACATATTTTTGAAGCAAGCATTGAAGTGAAGATAATTGAAGAATTTTCATATCAATTGCGAATTGGGCTGAAGAAAAGGGTGGTTCTGGATTTATTCTTTTCTTTTAGTTTATATTTGTAATTAGAAGGATGATATCTTTAATTTATTTAGTTTTTATTTCATTTATGATGAACTAAATCACTTTTTTGGCTTACGATGGATCTTTAAGTGGAACAATGGTTATGTAACTTTGATTTTCAGTTTAATAAGCTATTCCTCAGTTTATCTATATTAATTTATGCTTGAATTTATGATTTGCCTGATCAACAATTCTTTGTGGACTTGAATGGATTCGAGAGAGGAAGTACGAGTCTAGACTTAGTTAATATGGCATGTGTTCTTAAATTTTGTGAATGAGCAGAATCTTAATGAATGTTAGGGTAGAGGTATACTTAACATCGCATGTAATCAAATAGAGAACTTGAACTTAAACCTTCTTTGATTGTAATTCACATAGAGATATAGTGAGTTAGTTAATTAAGGCGTTTAATTTAATTCTATCTAAATTGTGGATTTAAGTTAATATGAGAAATTGCCGGTCAATTATTTGTTAAAGTAGTTAATCTCTCTAGATTTATTTTGGGTCTAGGGTTTATGTGAGCTTCCATGGCGTCCTCTTCTCTCTCGGCGAAGCTTTGCTTCAATTCCAACTGCAAACATCTTTCAATTTTAGTGCGCTGCTTTAGTCACATCTTGCAAATATCTTGAATTTTCGAAGGAAAAGGTAAATAAAGAAGAAGAAAAACGCTTACTTTAGTCACACCCTTTATTTTTGTTTATCCCAAATATAGGTTTTAATTTTATTTTTTTACATACTCGATTGTGTCCATATCTAATGAGTTGTGAGGATGAAATTGTTCTAGTGTGGTAGGGCTGAATTTCGATTTCGTCGTGCGGAATTGGACCAAGCACTCCACTTATCTCATCTTCAATACCTCACTCTTCTTTAGCTCTATTGTTCAGGCTCAGTATCACCACAAATATGGCTGTGACGAGGTTTGTTGCTTTGTTTTTCTATCATTACCCTTTCATATTCAACTTTTTCTTGCACTTTTAATTTGCTCTCTACTGAGTAGGCTAGCAAAAGTAAGTAAATTGAATTTAGTGTTTGGAAAGTTAAAGTTTACTTCGGTGTATGCTTTTCATATATTTGGAATATGAATCTCAGACTTATCTTTTTGAATATACTTTTACTAAGTCGCAAATAAAGAAAAAGGCTACAAAAAACCCATGTATACTGATCTATTGCATTTTCTAAAATTCAATGGTAGGGCTGTGGGAAGTTAGTTCTTTAAAAATGATCCTACAAAGTTTTCAGCTTTGGAATGTAAAATCACTTTCAGATGAATTAATGGTGTGTTGGGTCTTCATCAATTAGGTTAATATGTTAATAGATAATTTGTCATTGTATGACATTTGATTTGAATTTACTGAAATGCAGTCAACTATCCAGAAAGATGCATCTGTGTCAATTTGTCGCGTAAGATGGAACCACGAGGGGGCTTTATTTGGTGATCTCAAATATCCTTCTTTTTCCTTTTAAATAAAGAAAAACATAGCTAATTGTAGTAGTATGTGTAGTACTGACTGGATAGAAGTTGAATCCTTGTTTTGGAAGTTTGCTATAAAAAAATCCTGACATTTTTTTTTTAATTTTTTTGCAGGAGTTGCATACTCTAAGCACATAGTGAAGCTCTTCTCTTATCATGGTAGAGATGAAATTATAAAACACAGAGAGGTTACTATAACTCTATTGATACAATCTTTAGGTTTCAGAGTTTTACTTTTTTTAAATCTGTTCCTTTCCTTATTTTTGGTTCAATCATTAGATTTTCATGTCTATATCAAGTAGATGTAGCTTTTCCACGGGGGTGGAGGGATCCAACTAGATGTTTTTTGGAAATACATTTCTAGTTAAGATTAGAGTATCAAAAGAACGAACAAAGAGCTCCATCCACAAACTTATACTTTAGTGTGGACTTTTTTGGTTATGCATGCACTCAAGATTCTTTTTTTCTCTAGATGAGATTCTATAACTCCATGAATCAAGTTTATCTTTTCCAGCAGTTTCTACTTAAAGATATTAAGTTAATTTCTTCTACCATTAACTTCTTCTTTCTAGATTGATGCTCATATTGGAAGTGTTAATGATCTTGGATTTGCTAATAACCGACTTATTACTTGTGGCGATGACAAAACAATTAAGGTGTGTTAAAAAAATTTTGGACATTTTTATGTTAAATCTGCAAACCAATGATTTATGTAGTAACTTCCTGTAATTCTAGATTTGGGAAGTGGCTACTAGCACTCAGTTGCTTACTACCCTTGAAGGTCATGAGGCACCTGTTCACTCTCTGTGTCCTCATGTTTGGAATAACATTCATGTAAGAATTAATCAAGTAGCATATATATTCTATATTCTACCCCAATACATATACATTTCTCCCATGGATTATGTATTTATCTAAAATTTACTTTCGGGTTTTCTATTTTCTCCAGTTTCTCCTTTCAACCTCGTTGGATGGAAAGATAAAGGCATGGCTATATGAGCAGCCCATGGCTAAGTTTACCTTTGATGCTCCTGGTAGACAGTGCACTACGATGGCTTATAGTGCCGATGGTACAAGGTAATAGATCTATTAACTTCAGAATTTCAGTTATTTTCCATCCTTTTAAAAATGCATCTATGACCATTAATTCTCTTTTCAAGGCTGTTTTCCTGTGGTACAAATCAACATGGTGAGAAATACTTTGTCGAATGGGAATAGGAAGATGGCCAAAGAATGGTTAAAAGGACATACCAAGGGCTTCGTAAACAGTACGGGGGAAATGTGCATTTCGACATGAACAAGAACCAAATCTTAGCTGCTGGGGACCAGTACCATAAATATTTTTGGGATATGGATAATGCAAGTCTTCTAGATATTTGTAATGCCGAGGGAGGCCAACCTGTAAGTATTTGTCAGCACATTTCAACTTGGTTTCTTGAATAAAATATTGTATATAGTATATTTTGCATTATTTTACGTTCAATAACAAACTAATGTGGCCTTTGTTTGCTTTTGTAAGACCCCAACTTTTATGAATAAAAATGTATTTTCTATAAATATCATTTTTGAATATTATGGAATAAATTTGATATAATGTTATAGTTGTGGGTAATATTTATAAATTTTGCAAAAGACGTGAAGTTGTTATATAATATTCGATTGATGGGGAATATTCGCTTTTAAGCAGGGAATATTCGATGCGACAAGACAATCATTAAGTGGACCCCATAATAGAATTATTGTCGGATTAAGAAAGCGACAAAAAAATATTTTTATGAAAATAACATTGGAAGTTTTACCAGTTAATTGTTGAAATACACGGTGTTAAAAGAATACGAGAATCTACGCGTGGTTGCATAGTAGCACCTACGGTATTGATTATTGATGCTTACGTGAAGTCACTCGATTTTGTTTAATTATTGCTTCAGTAATTGTTGCATAGTATCTCACGTTAATTGATTCAATTATTGTTGATATTTTATAATTGAGATGACGAAATTATTAATATTATTATTTGCATTATTAACGATGTCTATAAGTTACGCTTGATGAGAGGTTTGGTCACCTAATTGCGCGCCAATAGGGAGAAATCCTTATTGGAAAGCCTCCTCTTTCCTAAGAACGACATGGTCGATTAATAGTGTGAATAATAATAATGATGATGAAGTTTTGTTTTATTAGTATTATTAATGTAATAAAAGCGAAAAACTTTTTATATAAAACAAAATACTTTTATAAAGTTATTCGTTTTATTAAATTTAATAGTAAAATCTTTTTATATAAAAGCAGAATACTTTTATAAAGTTATTCGTTTTATTAAACAATAATTAGAATATATTAAATTTTATTATGCGTAGTGTTCAGATAGTGCTGCATATAGTAAAATCTTTTTAAAAGTTATTCGTTTTATTAGATTATAAATAGAATATATTATATTTTATTGTAAACCAATACGGACCGTCTCGTTTAAAGTAAATCGATCCGGATAGTTCATGGATTAGATTCTTATTCGATCCATTCTTCTATAAATAAGCTCATTCTTTAATTATTTCTTACGAATTCAATTAAAAACTAGAGAGAGAAAGCGTAGAGAGAATTATTCTTCTATCTTGGCGTATTTATTAAGCGTTTAAGAAGGCTTTGAAGCGTAGTCTGAAGTTTCTTTAAGTATATCCCCGCCCTACCGTCGAGAGTACTCTTCTTTATAAGGTAAGGGTATTATTTTTTCATATTCATGAAGAGAACTTACATTATTCCATTCTTTATTATTCTGTTGGAACATCTTGTTTTGCGTTTTATCTGGGACTGGTTCCGTCTTTATTATTATTGTTGGAATATATCACGTATGCGTGCGTTTCTGACTGGGACACGGTTCCATCTTTATTATTACATTGGAATATCTTGTGCATGCGTTTCTGTAGGACATGATTCCGTTATTTATTATTCGTTGGAATAACCGCATACATCTGCAATCCGCATGCGTGGTGATTTCTGTTGTTATTCCATTTTTTATTATTTGTTGTAATATACTACTATCGGCATCGTATTACGCTTTGATTCGGATTAGATTATTTATTATTACATTGGAATAACCTATCTATCCAATCCGCATGCGTGGTGATTTCTTTTATTATTCCATTCTTTATTATACTCAGTTGGTTAAAGTTTTGACTTCTATACTCCATGAAATTGGTGGAATATCCTTAATATTTGTGCTTCATCCAATATCTTTTCGTGGAAATATTCTTCTGAATATTCTTAAATTTTACTCTACAAAGAAGTATTATGTTGACAATTTAGATGTTATTAGTTCCGGAATAAATTAATTCTTGAACTTATTTTATTGAATTCTTATATCATTGTCATCATCCTTATATTTATATTTTGTTGAAAGTCATCGTGGTTTTGTAGTGCGTAGATTGACTTGGTATGATTATGACCAGGATTATTGATTGTAATCATGGTAGTAATGTTATAAATGATGTGCTAAAAGTCCTTATTGGCGTAGTGCATTGATGGGACGGTTGTTGGCATGATCATGACCATTAATGAATACACAAATATCCTTGGCCGTAGTGCTTGCGGATAAATTATGGTTGTGATCTTGATGAATATCCTTGGTAGTAGTGCGTGGATGATGTGGATTATTTATTAAAGTCGAGTCCCGTGATAAAAGTGATAAAACCTTTTAAATCATAAAAGATAATAGATTTTATTCTCTACTTGACTCTTTTAATGGATTGCATGTTCATTGCAGTTAAACTTGATGTCTATTGTATTTTATCGGTTTAACATGTTGAAGACTAATGATAATTTATTCTGCATTATCTTAGTCATAATTTTCTTCTACTAGGCTAGTTGAGCTCACCTTTTCTTTCCTTTATTCTCTTCTTGAAATGAGAGCGTAAATTTGGGACTAGTGGGAGCAGTGACGGGTCGGATGATAGTATTAGTAGTCCTCACTATTACATTAAATAGTGTGATAATAAATGTAATGAGGACTTATTACGAGAGTGAATATTATACAGAAGACAATATTTGTATTAAAACTCATGACTTTCTTGTTGTATATTAAAGATTGTATTTGTATTATGTACTATGTATTTGGCGACTCGGAATAGGTGATGTATACCTATTTTGGGGGCGTCACGATTTAATATCAAAGCTTAGGGATATGATCCTGGCTAAGATGTGAGACAAGAACTAGGAGGAGAAAGCAGGGGAATTCCCGCTAGTATGACCTACCTAAGTTTATTTGATATTTAATTGGTCGAATTGAGTATAGGGATAATATGTGATATGTTAATTAACCCTTGTTTTGTGGTGGTGTTTGAAAATGGCATCCAAGAATGTTGAGAACATCAATGGAGCACGGAGACCGTTGAGTCTCCACGGATCAATAACCGGGACAATGTGCATCGAGGGAAGGCGACAATCCTCATGCAAACAACAACAACAACGACCAAATGATGAGCGATGGAATATTAGAGGCTTCATGCGATTCATGTAACATCAAAGCGAGAGCGGCTCACATCCAAAATGCGGTGGAAACACTAGCAACTCTCGGACGGTCCAACGCAAACAGTTCTAGGAGCTGGGACCACCGGAGTTTTTAGAAACGAAAACCACTTAAAAGGCGGAGACATGGGTAAAGCAGATCAAGAAGATATTTGATGTCTTGGGTTGCTCAGGGAGCAAAGGTTCCTTGTCACTCACCTTCGTGTTGCGGTGAGTGATTCTTGGTGGGAATCGTAAAGCGTACTCAACTGCCTTGCTTGAAGATGTCTTGGGAAAAGTTTCAAGAAGCTGTTCAATGATAAGTATTTTTCCAGAAAGTATTTGTCACGTGAAAGAGGTAAAGTTCATTAAAGCGGAGCAAAACAACATGGCCAGGTGTCGCAAATCTGAAGCCAAGTTTCTTGAAATTTGTCCCGGTTTGCGTCCCATTTGGTTGATAATGAGGAGAGAATGACGTGAATGTTTCTAAGAGGTTTGAAACCCGAGATACGTCAATATCTTATCTCTCATAAACTGTGTTTGTATTCAGATGGTAATCATGGCCAAAGTAATAAGAGTGGATATTTCAAGAAGAGGAGATTCAACAATGATGGAAAGACGTCAGTATCAATACCTGTTGTTAAGGATGGAGAACGTCCACCTATCATATGATTCAAATGCGGAGGGGAAGGACTCATCAGTCCAAACTGTGCGATGCCATCCAAAGCATGTTATAATTGTGGAAAGAAGGTCACCAGCAGATTTTTTGTCGTTCATCAAGACAAGTTCAGCTAGGATTGAGGCACCAAAGGGCGCCCAGGAAAAGTCAAAGCCAGGTGGTAACGAGGAAGCGTTTGCGTGACCTCCCGAAAGCAAGGAACCCGAATGAGGTCATCACGGGTAAGCTTATCATAAACTTTAGCGAATTTTATACCTTATTTGATACCGGTTCTATCCATTCCTTTATTTCTCCTACTTGCGCTCAACGTTTAAATTTGACTCCGGAGAAATTGGAATTTGACTTATCTGTTGAAACTCCGTTGGGAGAAACCTTCATTACATCCACTATTTATAAGTCTTGTTTGGTTCAAATTGGTACCCTCACATTACCTGTCGATCTTATTTCATTGAAAATACTTGCATTTGACGTAATTCTAGGGATTGATTGGTTAACTACTCATCATGCAAAAATTGATTATTTTCGTAAGGTTGTTAGCTTTCATATTCCTAACCAACCTATTATGCGAATTCAAGCAACCAAACCATTAAAATCAATCACTGTCATCTCAAGCCATATAGTTATTTGTTTATTGAAAAATAGATGTCAAGCTTTCTTAGCTCATGTCACGGATCTAAACAACAATACGTCAGTTTTGAGTGATATTTCTATTGTTAATGAATTTCCTGACGTATTCCCTAAAGAACTTCACGTGACCCCGAATGTGAAATTGAATTTTGTATCGACCTTGAACACGTCAGACAAAACCCATTTCCAAAGCCCCATATCGAATGGCTCTATTGAACTTCGTGAGTTAAAGACCCAACCTGCGAGGAATTGTTAGACATTGGCTTTATTCTTCCTAGTTCTTCTCTTTGGGGTGCTCCTGTTCTATTCGTGAAGAAGAAAGATGGGAGTATGCGACTTTGTATTGATTATTGGGAGTTGAATCATGTCACCATCAAAAATAAGTACCCATTTCCACGTATTGATGACTTGTTTGACCAGTTGCAAGGCGCCAAATTCTTTTCAAAGATTGATCTTCGTTCTAGATATCACCAATTGAAGATTAGAGCCGATTACATTCCAAAGATGCTTTCGAACTCCCGATGCGGGCATTATGAATTCCTAGTCATGTCTTTTGGATTGACTAATGCTCCTGCTACCTTCATGGATATGATGAACCGAGTATTCAAGGAATATTTGGATCACTTTGTGGTCGTCTTTATTGATGACATCCTTATTTATACCAAAAGTCATGAAGATCATGAACAACACTTGAGGCTAATACTCCAAAAGCTTCGTGAATATAAGCTTTATGCAAAGTTAAAGAAATGCGAGTTCTGGCTTGAGGAAGTAGCATTCCTTGGGCACGTGGTATCAAGTTATGGAATATCATTGACCCAAAGAAAGATTGAAGCTATTCAAAGTCGGGGCAACCTAAATCGATGATAGAAATATCGTAGCTTTCTCTTTGCATTTGGTTATTATCGGAGATTCGTAGAAGGGTTTTCTTGAATCGCTACTCCCTTAACTCAGCTGACTCGGAAAGATACAAAATTCGGTTGGAGTGAGGAATGTAAGAAAAGTTTTTAAGAACTCAAGAGAAGACTCATTTATTTTTATTAAATGATACCATCCGCTCGAAGGATTTGTCATCTCTGGTGATGCTTGAGCAAAGGCTTAGGATGTGTTCTCATGCAACATGGGAAAGTCATAGCATATGCCTCTCGACAACTCAAAGAATATGAGAGGAATTATCCTACTAATGATCTAGAGTTGGCAGCTGTTGTCTTCACACTTAAAATTTGGAGGCATTACTTGTATGGGGAGAAAGTGGAGATCTTTACGGATCATAAAAGCCTTAAATATTTCTTCACTCAAAAGGAACTAAACATGTGACAGCGATGCTGGCTTGAACTATTGAAAGATTATGATCATACCACCCAATACCATCTTGGAAAAGCGAACGTGGTAGCTGACACATTGAGTAGAAGATCATATGCAGGTACGAGTGCGATATTGTCAACGCAGAGGCCCATTTTGTATGATTTGCAAAGGATAGAGATAGAGATAAAGACTCCAGGGACCCAAGTGATGATGGAGAATATACGAGTGGAACCGACTTTAATCAATAAAGTTAAAGTTGCTCAAGCTACTGACACTGGAGGTGATCGTATGAGGAAGAAAGTACAAGAAGGTGATATATAGGAAGCAAGAATCGATGAAGAAAGAGTACTTGAGTCAACTCCGGACTTTTTGTGTTCTAACGACCACGAGTTAAAGTATAAAATTATGATGGGGCGCGCACACACACAGTTTGTAATCCATCGTGGGAGTACTAAGATGTATCATGATCTTCGACATACATTTTGTTGGGGCGATATGAAAGAGAAATATCATTTGTTTATCTCGAGGTGTCTAACGTGTCAACGAAGTCAAGTGAGTATCAAGTACCAAAAGGTCCATTGCAACCACTTGAAATTCCGAATGGAAGTGGGAGCACATTACCATGGATTTCAATTCTTGGTCTTCCCAAGGTTTCTCGAGGTATAGATGCTGATTTGGGTCATTGTTGATAGATTGACCAAGTCTTCTCATTTCTTACCTATACTAGAAACTTATACACTTGAACGTCTTGCTTGTATGTACATAAACGAGGTTATAAGATTTTATGGTATGCCAGTATCCATAGTTTCTGATCGAGACCCAAGATTCACATCACGATTTTGGGTTAGTTTGCAAAAAGATATGGGCACGAATTTATGATTTAGTTCGGCATATCATCCTCAAACGGACGGACAATATGAGAGGACTATTCAAACTCTTAAAGATTTATTAAGACTATGTGTCCTTGACTTCAAGGAAAGTTGGGACAAGTTCTTACCATTGGTGGAGTTTTCCTATAACAACAGTTATCAAACAAGTATTGGCATGGCTCCATTCAAGGCGTTGTATGGAAGAAAGTGTCGTTCTCCAGTATGCTGGGATGAGGTAGGTGAAGCAATGTTGTTGGGACCGGAGTTAGTACGTATGACTATGGAAAAGAGTCAAACGATTCGACAACATATAAAAACCTCACAAAACCGACAAAAGAGTTATGCTGATCTTCATCGAAAGGACGTGAAATTCGATATTGGAGATCATGTGTTGTTACGTGTTGCTCTATGGAAAGGAGTTACGAGATTTGGAAAGAGTGGAAAGCTCAATTCTTGATTCATTGGCCCATTTTTAATCCTCAAATGAGTAGGGACTGTAGCCTATAGACTCGCTTTACCACTAAGTATGTCTCGTGTTTATAACGTTTTTCATATATCCATGTTACGTAAATATGTGAAAGACCCGAACCACATTATTGAGTTAGAACCAAACGAAATAGCGGAAGATTTAACGTATGAAGAGGTTCCTGTTCAAATCTTGGATAAGAAGGAACATATTCTACGCTCCAAGGTTATACCTCAAGTCAAAGTTTTATGGAGGAACCACGATGTTGAGGAAATGACCTGGGAGTTCGAATATGAAATGAAATCAAGGTATCCTTACCTCTTCGACATACCAGGTATGTACCCTAATTTCGAGGGCGAAATTTCATAATAAGGGGAGATTGTAAGACCCCAACTTTTATGAATAAAAATGTATTTTCTATAAATATCATTTTTGAATATTATGGAATAAATTTGATATAATGTTATAGTTGTGGGTAATATTTATAAATTTGGCAAATTACGCAAGTTGTTATATAATATTCGATTGGTCAGGAAATATTCGTTTTAAACAGGAAATATTTGTACGACGACACAATCATTGGTGGACCCCACAACGAAATTATTGTCAGATTGAGAAAACGACAAAAATATTTTTATGAAAATAACGGCGGAAGTTTTACCGTTAACTGTTGAAACACCCGGTGTTAAAAAATGCGAGAATACTGGCGTGGTTGCATAATATAGCACGATATTGATTATTGATGCTTACGTGAGAAGTCACTCAGTTTTGTTCAATTATTGCTTCAGTAATTGTTGCATAGTATCTCACATTAATTGATTCAATTATTGTTGATATTTTATAGTTAAGATGACGAAGTTATTAATATTATTATTTGCATTATTAACGATGTCTAGAAGTTCTGCCAAAGAGAGGTTTGGTCACCTAATTGCGCGCCAATAGGGAGAAATCCTTATTGGAAAGCCCATTCTTTCACAGGAAACTAATTGGTAGATTAATAGTGTGAATAATAATAATGATGATGAAGTTTTGTTTTATTAATATTATTAATGTAATAAAAGCAGAAAAAGCTTTTTATATAAAAGCAGAATACTTTTATAAAGTTATTCGTTTTATTAAGCTAATAGTAAAATCTTTTTATATAAAGCAGTAATACTTTTATAAAGTTATTCATTTTATTAGACAATAATTAGAATATATTATATTTTATTATGCATAGTGTTTGCATAGTATCTGCATAGTGTTTGCATAGTAAAATCTTTTTAAAAGTTATTCATTTTATTAGATTATAAATAGAATATATTATATTTTATTGTAAACCAATCGACCTAATCGGTTTAAAGTAAATCAATCTGGAAGTTTCATGAATTGGTTACTTATTCATCCATTCTTCTATAAATAGAAGCTCATTCCTTCATTATTTCTTACGAATTCTTTGAAACTCTAGAGAGAAAGCGTAGAGAGAATTATTCTTCTATCTTGAGCGTATTTCTTTAGCGTTTAAGAAAGATTTGAGCGTAGTGCAAGTTTCTTCAAGTATAAGGTAAGGGGTATTATTTTTTTCATATTCATGAAGAGAACATCTGTTATTCCATTCTTTATTATTTTGTTGGAACATCCTTGCATGCATGCGTTTCTGCATGGGACTGGTTAAAATCTTTATTATTACATTGGAATATCACATGCATGCGTTTTTACAGGACTGGTTTCGTCTTTATTATTACATTGGAATATCATGTATATATGCGTTTTTCTGGACGGACTGATTCCGTTATTTATTATTACATTGGAATAACCGATACATCACAATCGCATGCATGGTGATTTTTGTTGTTATTCCATTCTTTATTATTACATTGGAATATCACATTTGTGCGTATTACGCTTTGACATTCGATTCCGTTATTTATTATTACATTGGAATAACTCGCTATACGCCTGTAATCTGCATGCGTGGTGATTTCTTTTGTTATTCCATTCTTTATTATACTCAGTTAGTTAAAGTTTTGACTTCTATACTCCATGAAATTGGTGGAATATCCTTGATATTTGCGCTTCATCCAATATCTTTTCGTGGAAATATTCTTCAGAACATTCTTAAATTTTACTCTACAAAGAAGTATCATGTTGACAATTTGAACGTTATTAGTTCCTGAATAAATTAATTCTTGAACTTATTTTATTGAATTCTTATATCATTGTCATCATCCTTATATTTATATTTTGTTGAAAGTCATACGTGGCTTGTAGGTGCATAGATGGACTTGGTATGATTATGACGAGGATTATTGATTGTAATCATGGTAGTAATGTTATAAATGATGTGCTAAAAAAAGTCCTCGTTGGCTAGTAGTGCATTGATGGGGCCCGAGTTGTTGGCATGATCATGACCATTAAAGAATACACAAATATCCTTGGCCCGTAGTGCATTGGATAAATTATGGTTATAATCTTGATGAATATCCTTGGTGCGTAGTCTTGAGGGATGATGTGGATTATTTATTAAAATTTGAGTCCCAATGATAAAAGTGATGAAAACCTTTTAAATCATAAAAGATAGTAGATTTTATTCTCTACTTTACTCTTTTAATGGATTGCATGTTCCTACCGCAGTTAAACTTGATGTCTATTGTATTTTATCGGTTTAACTTTGTTGAAGACTAATGATAATTTATTACGCATTATCTTAGTCATAATATTTCTTCTTTGGGCTAGTTGAGTTCACCCTTTCTTTCTTTGTTCTCTTGAGGAAATGAGAAGCGTAGGGACTAGTCGAGGGAAGCGGAGTGACGGTCCAGGATGATAATATTAGTAGTCCTCACTATTACATTAAATAGTGTGACAATAAATGTAATGAGGACTTATTACGAGAGTGGATATTATCAGAAGACAATATTTGTATTAAAACTCATGAACTTTCTTGTTATATATTAAAGATTGTATTTGTATTACATACTGTATATTTATTTATTTCGAGAATAGGTGATGTATACCTATTTTGGGGGCGTCACAGTTTTTGTATATTCTCTAATTACAAGTGTACTCCTCTGATCAACTTCAACATTGAGGGAAATCTATTAGCTGTATCTACAAATGATAACAGGATCAAAATATTAGCAACTAGTGATGGTATGAAGCTGTTGCACACAGTCCACGGCCTTGGTGCCTCCAGAATTGCAGCTAATTCTGTTGCCAAGGTCAACTGAATTCTATTCGTAAATATATATTAGTGCTTCTATTTCCCCATTAAAAGCACTTCATAAATTCAAAATTCAAAATTAACTTTTTTACAATATCTCATATTGACTATGTTCATCTTATATTTTGGAACTGAGGGAGTACAACTTTTTTGCATAATTTTTTAAATGTCAAATATTGTTGAAAGTTTTTTCTGCTATATATATTTGATTGGGTGATTTATAGAATGCTGAAAGGAATGATTTGGAGGGGCCAAATGCTAAATCATGTGAAGGGAACATAAATACTTAAATAGGGAGGGTCACAAAAATGCATAATTTGTCCCAATTCCGGTCCTTGACACTCCATTCTGCAGAACATAATAAGGTAGGATTTAACTAATTGAACAGATATTGCAAATTTACCATTCTTTTTCTTCTAGTCCCAGTAAGGCATGAGAATAAATTTGATTAGTGTGGTCTCTCAGTTGTTTCAGTTCTCGCTGACGTAGGTAGCAAGATTGACTTTCACCCATTCAGGAAAAGGTATAATTCTTTTATCAATGAATGGAACCCATCAATGCTGGAGGTAGAAGAATACCGATATCAATGTGGAAGGCAAGGTAAAATCCTAATCATCCATCAATTTTTATTTTAGTTTTTCTAATTTTAAATAACAATCAAAAGAATTCCTTGTGATTATTTATGATGCGACCCGCTTCACGGTGCATGTGACAACCGAGTACCACCCATACATATGGAAATCCGAAGCAGGGTTAATGATGATAAATGACATAACTAATGTTCAAACTGAAGAAGCCTCACACTGCTTCACTTTGTCTAACAGTGATTCATATCTTATCTCCTCGTCCGGAGGACCATTAACTTTATTCAATGTTGTCACATGGCAAGTGACAAAATTTACTCTTTGCAAATTTATAACACTGCATGAGTTGTAATCATATGTTTGTTTCTCATATAAATAGATATTATTTACTTATATATACTGATCTATTGCATTTTCTATAATTCAATGGTAGCTTTTAGTAAGTAAATGGTCATAGACTGTTATTTACTTGTATTATAAATAAATCAATTCTTATCTCGGTCTTGTTACTAATTTCTTTGTCTTGTGATGCGTCTTTCTGCAGTGGTTTCAGTTTTAACTCCAAGAACATAAATCTATTTCCAGTTGACATTCCTGTGGAAGTAAGTAGTTCTACTTCTGTTTCTCTACGTATTTCAGTTTTTGATTCAAAATAATTTCTTTTTGGCATGCTCTGCAGATTCTTAATTTCCCGAATGTGTTTCATTTGTTTCATCATGTATTCATGTAGATAATTTATATTTCATCCAGACTTTTGACGTGTCATATGAACCATGTATTGTCTAGGAGATTGATTAGTGCACATTTGGAACTCATCAAGAAGTTAACATAGCACCTTCTGTGTGGTAGTCCTATCTGACATGCAACATTGATTACTTCTGCTCATTATCATAGAGTCTGGTCCTTACTGGATTATGAAACATTTCTTACCAGTTGGTTTTCATTGACCCACTACTTAATTGAGCATCTTAGCAAAAGGTTCATAATCAACTTAGGAGTTTAGCTGATATGGATAAATATCGACTTACTTTTCAATTTCTTCAAAATTCAGTCAATTCACTAATGGGTTGTGGTGAAGAATATTGATTAAACAAAATTTGACTCTATCGATGAAAGACCACATGAATACATGATATAAGAAAGAGAAGGCAACTTCCCGCATCTTCCCACTCCAAAATGTCTTCATTAGAAAAGTCAAGACCCGAAAACACCTAAATTTGATATTGGCAAATTGATGGAGATATGCTTCTCATAGCAGTTACATACTTGAATCGATATTGGTAAGTTGATGTGGTTAAAATGACGTTGATGTGGTTAAAATGACAGCTTCATGGATTTTTTTCTTTTAAAATGTGTAGGTTTATGGTGACTACTCGAAGGATGTTGGTGTGAAGCTTGAGAGGACCAGCTGATGAAACAATGGTAGAGGGAGAGATAGAGGTTGTTGGAGCTTAGAAGAGATAGTTTTATTAAATCACCGAGTTAGTTTTATTAAATCACACCTGTGTTGAATGTAATGCTGCGGATTGAAATTTTAGTTTTGTTATTTAGATTAAGAGCAAATTTAAGATATATACTTTTGGAATCTGGTGTCGTGTTTTAATTGGATTAACCTGCATTTTCTAATATATAATTATGCATTCTATACTGTGCATTGGAGTTATTAGTTTAAACTAAAATATAGGTGAACCACAACTATTACAACATCATGTATTACAACATTTTAAAGTCAAACTACAATATTTTAAAAACATTGTATAAAGTAATCTAAATAGATGACACTTTATAAACATTGTATAAATAAGTCTAAACGTTGTCTGATGTACCAAACCACAATATTTTAAGCCAGAAAATGTTGTGGAATCATATCATCTACAACATTTTTCAAGCATCCAAGAATTTATGGAAAATAAATATACAATATTTTTTAAGAAAAAAACGTTGTGTGATGTGTCAAACTACAACGTTTTAAAAATGTTGTATAAAGGTGTCAAATAGATGACACCCTTAACCACGACGTTTCGATAAGACCTTCTACAACTTTTTTTTACGCGTTATCTATTTATTGTTTTGTAGTAGTGTGCATCGAGAGGTGACTAATTCTACTTTCGTGTTCTTGATTAATAAACTGTGATAGTAAATTAAATTGGAATAAAGGGTATTAATCAGAGTGAAGCTTAGGGTGAAGTTGTAAGCCTAATTCTCCAATACTTGTTTAGAAATTCAGTTTTTGAGATTTGTGATTGTTTTGTGATCTTTGTATTTTTAATAATCTTAGTTTTTAATAATTTTAATCATTAAATTGGATAGTTTAATAAAATTGGGTTTAATAGGAAGCTTATAATTGTGAGAGTTAATTTCATAATAATTTCTCTGTGGGAACGATACTCTACTTACTATTATATTACTTGTTGACCATGTATACTTGCGTGTGCATAATTAGATTTTACCCAACAATGATACGGCAAATTTCGTAGTTTATAGCGTTGCTTTGCATAGAGGACTGGGTTGCGTACTCATGTAACACGGCAAGGTCATTGCGTATGCGTCACGCCAATTGAAGGATTATGAGAAGGTCTATCCTACTCATGACCTAGAATTGGCAGCTGTAGTTTTTGCCTTAACAAAATATGGAGACATTATTTATACGGGGAAAAGTGTGAGATATACACGGACCATAAAAGTCTAAAATATATCTTCACACAGAAGGAGTTGAATATGAGGCAGAGAAGGTGGTTAGAGTTGATAAAAGATTACGATTGTGATATCTTATATCATCCAGGAAAGGCAAATGTTGTAATTGATGCGCTAAGTAGGAAGGATAGAGAAAAGCTATCAATGTAAACGACTCATAATGAGTTAGTAACGGAGATGGCAAGAATGGAGTTAGAGGTTAAATGTGACGCCCACAAATTCAGGTACTTGAAGCCCGAACTCAGTGCTTCACGATACCATTTCTTTGAGTGGAATAATAATAATAATATAAATATCGAACTTAATTTATATACATCAGAGTTATCTAATCCCCAGTTTCTCAACCTTTACCACATTACATTACATGATAATTATAAATATCATTGTCTTAATATAATCTAATTATTACATAAGATACCATATAACTTTATTCTGCTAGCTTTTCCTTCCCTTTGATCTTGTCTGAACCTTCAAGTCGATCACATTTAGCTGAAAACATTTACATTTAAAGCAAGAATAAGCATTTGGGTGCCCATCATGTAATAACAGACAACGTTAGCTAAAAGAAGTAAATGTTTTCTTTGAAAGGCACTTCTACAACGAATCAACAGTTGTGAAGTAAACTAAAACAATTCTAATCAACATATCAAATCTATTTCAAATTTTGAAACTACGTACTGACTATAATTGGTGAGCAGTCGACAGACTATGAACATTGTTTTCGATTTTCGATATTCAATTGAATAACAAGAATTAATTATACGCAATAACAAAGTGGAATATTTTCCAGAGTTTATGTTGAGTGGTCCCTAAGGATCTTGAACTTCTCTTCTCAAGTAACTATCAAAGGTTTGCTTTGATATACCCAGGTGTATCAGATAACCATAAAGATTAAGACATACCCCTCTGCAAGTATAATAAGTGATCAACTTAATTATACCTTATATTATGCATAATACTTAAAACGCGCGTAATGGCCGAATATATGACCAAAAGTTTCCCTTTTATATAAAAAGGTTGTTCTTCTCAGTTTTATAACCAGAATTTGAATTATAACAACGAAATACTATATGTCGACGTCGGGATTTTTATTTGTCCATTTTCGTTTCTTGTTCTTTGGTGTTCTCATGTTATGTGAGATTTGTTTGAAAAAACAAGTGAAAAAGGTCTGACATGTGTAATGTTGACAATTTGACTGTAAGAGTCGCCAGTTGGTGTTTTTAGCTGGTTACACCAACGCAACCGAGAAAAGGTTTGCACATTAACCTAGTGATGTGACACTGCTAAACGGGTCTGTGAAACCGAGATTCATTTAGGTTTGGGGGTTTGATTATGCAGAGGGAAGGTGTTAGGCACCCCTCGACATCCGTATTTCCACGGTGACCACCACTTTTCAAGAAACTGTTATATGAATATGTGTGTGGATCAATGTGCAATTTATTTGAAAGTAGTGCGAGGCCTTGTTCGCACCTATATACAAAGGGTTTGAATTTATATGAAAATTCAGTTTTAAACATGATATAGCAGTGAAGTTTTGTAAAAAGAAGTTTTTCAAAACCGGTGCTCAATAATAATTGGGACCTTTTCATACTTCCATTTTATTATTAAATGTTCGGCTTGTTTGCTTTTATTTTTTGAGATGCAAAGCATCTTCGAGAAAATAATATACAGCGATGTCGAACTCCTCATGGGCATGACAACCATCAAAGGAAATTCAGACACCATAAATAACGTACAAGCTGCCTATAGCTGAAAATGTCAATCACGGGAACCGAATCTAGATTCAGTAGACTGAATCTGTGATCACATGATTCCTAGGCTCACATGATGCCACAGTTTATATGAAAAGTAGTAAGCAGTTATATATATAAAAGCTGTAAATATATATATACAGACATGATCAACCACCACGAAGCACCTCTATGGGAGATCGGAAATATAAATATCTAAAAGCGGTATATATATATATAGACATGATCAACCACCACGAAGCACTTCCATGGGGGATCAAAAAAGTAAGTAAAAAGTCAGTATATCGATCAACCGCCACTGTAAGTAAACTCCAAAGGGACTAAATAAAGAAAGCGGTAAAAGGCCTCCAGGCTGTGTGAAAATGTGTGTGTGTGTATATATATATATATATATATATATATATATATATTTATAAAGCGGTAAATGCATAGGTTATTTCTCAATCCCGGCTTGGTTTATCATTTCAGCAATTTGTCGTTATATATATATATAAAAGAAGTAAACGCACCAGATATAAAATTCAGGCTCATCGAACAGAGTTTGGCAACAGTTCATATATATATATATATATATAAGCCATAAACGCACCGGATATAAAATCCAAGCTCATCGAACAGAGTTCGACAACAGTTTATATCCGGTGAGCTTGTCGAACTCTGTTCGATGAGCTTGAATTTTATATCCGATATGCGTTTTAAACATATATATATATATATATATATACATATAAGCATATGAAACGCGCTCAGGATGTAAAATCCGGGCTCATCGATGAGTCGACAAGCAGTTTATATATATAAATATATATATATATATATATATATATATATATATATATATATATATATAAGAAAGTAAACGCTCAAGACATAAGTCTAGGCTCAATCGAGGCATAATTCGATAATGTTAGTCCATATATAAATATATACATATATAAGTATATATATACTGATGCGAAATAAAAACCACGAATAGGAAGTTAAGGCATACACACACAACACGACTCTCAATTTGAAGAATAGTGTGTGCAAAGATGAAGAGAAAGACTTTATAGAGTGTGAGAAGGCTTACAGTGGGCTGCCAAAGCAGGCTTGTATTACTCTATATGGATAAACACTCAGCTCCCGCCGATAAAATATAGCTCTATATGAGCTAACAGGTGTTTAAAATGAGAAAACACTCAATATGGGGGGTGTGTACAGAGCAAATTGGACAGGGTTTCCTCGCCTCTTCTTCTCTTATAAATGGCCACCCCAAGCTCTATATTTATAGAGCTGGGAGCCGCAGGTGTACCTACGGTAGCTATAGATGCACCTGCGGCTACCCGGGGTGCCCCGGGCTCTACAGGTCCTACCGTCTCGAAGTACGTGCACTCGTGCAATGTGATGTCCACTTAAACTTGCAAAACTTCAATCCGAGCATCAGAATGAGGTGTAGAAGACCTTCTTCGAACAACTTTTATCGAGAGTTATGTAATGACATGGGATTAGAGGTTGTATGAAGTCAGGAAGAGGGGACCATGCCCATGGTCTTCAAGCTTCAAATTCTATCTAATGTTCTACCACACGTAATAGTCACTCGGTATTGGAACTCCTTGGCTCTTATGGGACATTGTTGTGTAGAAATGTATGTATAAAATGTTGAGATGACACGCAGGGGTTGAGGTGGCAAGATGACGATTTGACTCCTCACCGGGGTTATCTCCAGTTTGGGCTGATAGAAGACGTTGCTCAGGGTTACATCTGAGATTGGACTGCTCCAAGTGTTTGAATTCCGTAAGGTCATCTGTAAGTATGCCTGTCTTCCTAGTGTTATCTCCGGGTCTTTGGAGTGATTGGCTCGGCAGGAGGTCTGAGATTGAAGCTGATCGCATGCATTTAAAAAAAGCATTTTTGGAGTTATCGCCGAAACTGCAACAACATTCCCTGGGGTTATTTCCATGGAAGAAACTCGGGGTTATCTCCGAGGTTGGAATTGATACTCCCGATGTGTGTTCTGGGGTTGAGACTGAACTTCCGGTAGTATCCGAAATGGATGTGAGCTGTCTTCCAGTGTTATCTCCGAAAGACAAATCTGCCCTCCTGCAATGTTAGTAACAAGTGTGCAGAAAATTTCGAGTGTGTACAGATGCACCTCTTTATCATATTCATGCAATGCAAGGCACGGATAGGATAAAGAATCCTAGACACTTGAAATGTAACAAGATAAACATGATGCTATGTACAACAACATGATGCAAATGTTTGATGCATGAATGAATGATTGTCGGCTCCCTATTAATCCTGTCGGGGATGACAATCAGTAATGTCTTGGACATGCGATCCAAGTCTTCAAGGATGTTGACGTTGGGGCTATCACCAAAGTCATGGATCCTTGATACAGACCATTACTCCATAGAGGTGCCTCTTGTGTACAAGATATCTGTGGGGATAAAGCTTTGTCTGTTTGAGGATGTGTATAACATATTCCACCATCGGTCCTCTCCGATGAGGATGGTCTTCTCTGGTTTGTGTCACCAGTATATACCATGATCTTGTTAGAGTTACTACCAACAGTATATATTATTAGCACTCTAGGAATTTCACCATGCCGGAGGATCATTGGCACTCAGCCAGAGTAGATGTGCTGCTACTGTGCGTACTGTCATATGTCTACATGCCACGATACATGGATGAGTTGGACATTGGTGTCATTATGGAAGTGAGAGCTCTCAGGGAGGGTCACACCATCATACCGATGATCATTGTAGAGACTCTGAGGTCAGCTATTATTTTGCTGCATTTATCCGGCAGGAGTGTTTACAGGTAGCTCGGTCACACTGTACGTGTGGTTTATGTCACACTTGAGACCGATTGACACTTTTAGATGGTATGGGTACTGTTTCACCAATGATATAGCCATGTCATACTCCTTTCAGCCTGCGGAGTGTACAGATGCTTCATCTTGGTCAGCTTTCCTGGCAGTGATTGGAGATCCATTCGCTATATTGCCTTGTACAGGGCTTAGTTCACCCTACAGCTTCATTATTCATTCTCCGGGCATGGATTATCTTCCTTTGGCTGGTTTGAGAGGCATGATTACTTACCACCCGCTGCTCGTGATGTATCAGTTTGACCAGTTTCAGGATTTTTATCCTTTTGAGGGGGCATCGAGTCAGCGCTTTGCTTCTCGGCACTTATCAGCAGAGGATAAATCCAAGTTGTATGCCTATTGGGATCAACGAGAGCTAGCATCATTTTCTGTTAGCCATCCAGGTTGTTTTGCAGAGTATTCCACATGGATGGAGACAGAGACTACATCGGCTGCAGTAGTATCCACAATACAGAGGATTGATTCCGACGATGAAGAGGCTATGGAGGAGGCTGATATTCCCATCGAGGAGGATTTGACTGCTGGGTTGCCAACATTTGTGATTGATTCTCCCACTACGAGTGCTACTGTCATTCAGCATTCAACACAGTATCTGGAGCAGAGTCTACATTTGATGACCTTTGAGAGAGATCAAGCTAGGGCCTTGATGTTGAAAGCTCTTGATAGGAGAGACGCAGCTCTATTAGAGAGGGACAAGGCTAGATCAGCCAGAGATGCATTGATTGTAGATTGGGATGCTGTCCTATCTACCCAGGATGTGGCCATCACAGACAGTACTTCAGTGAGATCCCTTACGATTAGCATCCATTCCGCTATGAGTGCATACATTGATGAGCATTATGCCACCATGCAGTTAGCCTCGGATCTGCTAGCTCATGTAGATACCATTGGGCAGGAGCTTGCAGCATTACTTCCTTCTTTAGAGAGGGATGCTATGTTAGATCTGATAGTCTGTATACATACAGATCCGTAGATAGCTTTAGATTTTCCTACACAGACTAGCTTAGCCATTTTGTCATGTACAACACATATGTATATATCAAACAATATATATATGGCAGAGAAATATATTTTGATTTACTTCCCTTTAAGTTTTGCCTTGATACTAGCTTGATATTTGCCTGTTTCTTCAGGACTTGTGATCTTGATGTGTTATAACCTCATCCTTGATGTATGGACATTGAGACGTCGAAGGATCTTTCAGAACGAATCATTGATATGTGTATATCCCTACCATTTTTGGTGTCTTGGGACTGGTTTCTGTATATAGATGTGGAGAGGAGTGTGGCTTTTCCTCTCTGAGATTGACCGCACCATAGATGGTCGCTAGTACTTCTATTTGTGAGAAGACTAGTTAATTCCATCTCTTATGGATTGGTGTTACTCTTTGAGGCACAATCGCAGCTTAGATGGTCACCGAATCACCTATTTCTGAGGAGATGTTAGGTAGTTCCATCCCTTTGGTCTGAAGACGATGAAATGTGGTGTATTGAAGTTTGATCCCAGTACCATGTGACAAGTATTTTTATTCTGGTAGGGGTTAGACCAAACCATAAATGGCTGCCTAAGTACTCCTATTGAAGAGGAGATCAGGTCTGCGTAGTTCGAACCTGGTGTAAGAGGTTCAATGCTGAATGTGAAAGGCAGATGGGTGTAGAAGCTTTATTGATGAAGAAGGGTGTAGAAGTGTTTTTGTGGTTTTTGTTTTTTTAGAAAAAGGGCAGATATGTTTTTCTTGTTTTTTTAATTAGGACAGGGCCATATAGAATATGGTTGCCTATGTAGTCCTGGGTATCAATGAGATCAGGTCGACGTAGTTTGCCCCTTAGGACGAATTGCAGCCGAAGAGAAGTATGAATCCCATGTGCAAGCTATACTGCGGGGAGAAGAAAGTTTGATCCCATGATTGGAACAAACTACAGGTGTGGAAAATTTTTGATCCCGTCTTCAGGACAAACTACAAGCGTAGAAAAGTTTAATCCCGTCTTCAGGATAAACTGCAAGTGTGAAAGGTTCAATCCCTGGGGGGATAATCGAAATTGTGCGAAAAGTTTGAAATGAGGTAAAACCAGGCTACTAGTTTGAAGTGTATATTTCCCTGAGGGGCAGAAGAGTATGTAAAAAGGGTTAGAAAACCAGAATTATTGGTGATTTGATGATCCAAAAACTAGGATGTTTTCTTGATGATAACCTTAGACATAGTACTATTTCATGGTGTTTGAGTTGATAAGTTGTAGAAATTCATCGCCATCCATTTCCTATAGTCTGAGAGCGCCTCCTGTTAATACCTCTTTGACAACAAACTGGCCTTCCCAGTTAGGAGCGAATTTTCCCTTAGATTGATCTTGGTTGTCAATGATCTTCTCCAAAACCAAGTTATGTTATTTAAAATGCCATAGCCGGACTTTCCTGTTGTAGGATCTTGCGATCCTTTGCTGATATAAGTGACCATGGAAGATAGTCGCGGTTCGCCTTTCGTCTATTAGAGACAATTGGTGATACATGTCTTGTACCCATTGGTCTTCGTCCAACTAAGCATCCATTAACACTCTGAGGGATTCCATTTCCACCTATATGGGGAGCACTGCTTCCATCCCATACGCTAATGAGTAGGGTGTTGCCCCAGTGAAAGTACGAATTGAATTTCTGTAGGCTAATAAAGTCAGAGGCAAGAGGTCAGGCCATCCTTTGTGATTGGCAGACATTTTTTGCATGATCTTCTTGATGTTTTTATTACCCGCTTCAACAGCACCATTCATCTTTGGACGATAGATGACGGAGTTAAGGTGTTTGATGTGGAATTTATTGCATAACTCCTCCATCATTTTGTTGTTGAGGTTCTTAGCATTGTCTGACACAATAACCTCTGGTTGTCCATATCGATAGACAATATTATTTTTGATAAAAGCAATGATGACTTCTTTGGTAACCCTAGGGAAGGAGGCTGCTTCTACCCACTTGGTGAAGTAGTCGATCATGGTGAAGATAAACCGATGTCCATTACTGGCTTTGGGCTCGATGGGCCCGATCACATCCATTTCCCACATTGAGAAGGGCCATGGCGAACTCATATTGTGGAGTTCCCTTGGAGGGGCGTGGATAGAATTCCCATGAATTTGGCATTGTTAGCACCTCTTGACGTGATCATCACAGTCAGTGTAGACGTCGGGATTTTTATTTGTCCCTTTTCGTTTCTTATTCTTTTGTGTTCTCATGTTATGTGAGATTTGTTTGAAAAAACAAATGAAAAAGGTCCGACATGTGTAATGTCGACGATTTGACTGTAAGATTCGCCAGTTGGTGTTTTTAACTAGTTGCACCAACGCAACCGAGAAATGGTTTGCACATTGACCCAGTGATGTGACACTGCTAAACGGGTCTGTGAAACCGAGATTCATTTAGGTTCGGGGGTTTGATTATGCGAAGGGAAGGTGTTAGGCACCCCCCGACATCTGTGTTGCCATGGTGATCGCCACTTTTCAAGAAACTATTATATGAATATGTGTTTGTGTGTGTATGGATCAATGTGCAATTTATTTGGAAGTAGTGCGAGGCCTCGTTCACACCTTTATACAAAGGGTTTGAATTTATAGAAAAATTTAGTTTTAAACATGATATAGCAGTGAAGTTTTGTAAAAGTGGTTTTTCAAACCCTGTGCTCAATAGTAATTGAGACCTTTTCATACTTCCATTTTATTATTATATGTTCGGCTCATTTGCTTTTATTATCGACATGTGAGGCATCTTCAAGAAAATAATATACAGCAATGCCGAACTCCTCATGGGCATGAAAGCCATCTAAGGAAATTCGGACACAGTAAATAATGTACAAGCTACCTACAGCTGATAATGTCCATCACAGGAACCGAATCTAGATACAGTAGACTGAATCTGTGATCACATGATTCCTAGGCTCACATGATGACACAATTTATATGAAAAGTAGTAAGCAGTTATATATATAAAAATTGTAAATATATATATATATATATATATATATATATATATATACAGACATGATCAACAACTACGAAGCACCTCCATGGGGGATCAGAAATGTAAATATATAAAAGCGGTAAATATATATATGGATATGATCAACCACCATGAAGCACCTCTATGGGGGATTAGAAAAGTAAATAAAGCTATAAAAGACGATCAACCGCCACGAAGTAAACTCCAGGCGGGACTAAATGTAAAGAAAACAATAAAGATGATCAACCGCCACGAAGTAAACTCCAGGCGGGACTAAATGTAAATAAAGAAGTAAAAGGCCTCGAAGTAAACTCCAGGCCTGATAGAACTGTAAATATATAAATATATATATATAAGCGGTAAACGCACATGATGTTTCCCAATCCTGGCTCGGTTTATCATTTCATCGATTTGTCATTATATATATATATATATATATATATATATATATATATATATATATATATATATAAAAGCGATAACGCATAGAATATAAAATCCAGGCTCATCAAACAGAGTTCAAAAATAGTTTATATATATATATATAAAAGCAAGTAAACGCTCCAGACATAAGTCTAGGCTCAATCGAGGCAAAACTCGATAATGTTAGTCCATATATAAATATATACATATATAAGTGTATATATACTAACAGAAATGAAAACTGCAGAATGAAGTCCGGGCTTACACACACAACACGACTCTCAATGTGAAGAATAGTGTGTGCAAAGATGAAGAGAAATGCTTTATAGAGTGTGAGAAGGCTTACAGTGGGCTGCCAAAGCAGGCTTCTATGACTCTAGATGGATAAACACTCAGCTCCCGCTGATAAAATATATCTATATGTGAGCTAACAGGTGTTAAAAATGAGAAAGCACTCAATATGGGGTGTGTACAGAGCAAATTGGACAGGGCTTCCTCACCTCTTTTTTCTCTTATAAATGGCCACCCTAAGATCTATATTTATAGAGCTGGGAGCCACAGGTGTACCTGCGGCAGCGCATATGAACATGCGGATGCCCGAGGTGCCCCGGGCTCCGCGAGTCCCGCCATCTCAAAGTACGTGCACTCGTGCACTGTGATGTTCGCTCGAACTTGCAGAACTTCAATCCAAGCATCAGAACGAGGTGTACAAGACCATCGTTAGACCGCTTTTTTTGAGAGTTACGCAATAACATGGGATTAGAGGTTGTACAAAGTCAGGAAGAGGGGACCATGCCCATGGTCTTCATGCTTCACATTCTATCAGGTGTGCTGCCACGCGTAATAGTCACTCGGGATTAGAACTCCTTGGCTCTTGTAGGACATTGTTGTGTAGAAATGTATGTAAAAAATGTTGAGACGGCGCGTAGGGGTTGAGGTGGAAAGATGACGATTTGACTCCTCACCGGGGTTATCTCCGGTTTGGGCTGATAGCAGACGTTGCTCAGGGTTACATCTGAGATTGGACTGCTGCAAGTGTTTGAATTATGCAAGGTCATGTGCAAGTATGCCTGTCTTTCCGGTGTTGTCTCTAGGTCTTTGGAATGAGTACCTCGGCAGGAGGTCTGAGATTAAAGCTGATCGCATGTATTTGAAACAAGCATTTTCGGAGTTATCGCCGGAACTGCAACAACATTCCTTGGGGTTATCTCCAAGGACGAAACTCGGGGTTACAGGTTGGAATTGATACTCCCGGTGTGTGTTCCGGGGTTGAGACTAAACTTTCAGTAGTATCCGGAATGGATGTGAGCTGTCTTCCAGGGTTATCTCCGAAAGATGAATCTATCCTCCTCCAATGTTAGTAGCAGGTGTACAGAAAATTTTGAATGTTTACTGATTCCCCTCTTTATCATATTCATGCAATGCAAGGCATGGATAGGATAAAGAATCCTAGACACTTGAAATGCAACAAGATAAACATGATGCTATGTGTAGTAACATGATGCAAATGTTTGATGCATGAATGAATTATTGTCGGTTCCCTATTAATCCTGCCGGGGATGACAATCAGTAATTTCTTGGACATGCAATCCAAGTCTTCAAGGATGTTGACATTGGGGCTATCACCAAAGTCCTAGATCCTTGATACAGACCTTTACTCCATAGAGGTCTCTCTCATGTACAAGAGATCTGTGAGGATAAAGATTTGTCTGTCTGAGGATGTGTATAACATATTCCACCATCGGTCCTCTCCGACGAGGATGTGTATAACAATGTGGGGCTCTCTGGTTTGTGTCACCAGTATATACCATGATCCTGTTAGAGTTACTTCTAATAGTATGTATTGTCAGGGCTACCTGACCTTTGCTGATGTGTGTATCACCGGATAGGTCCCTGTTAGGCAAACTGTCAAGGCTGCTTTACATTCATTAATGTGTGTATCAATGATCACATTTTGTTGTGACCCTTACTGGGGAGTATGTCAAGGCTGCTTGACCTTCATTGACACGTATATCAATGTTTGAACCGCGTTGTAACCCCCGCTGGGGATACTTTATCAATGTTTGACTCCGGCGTTGTGACCCCCGCCGGGGATACTTTATCAATGTTTGACTTTAGCGTTGTGACCCCCGTCGGGGATACGTTATCAATGTTTAACTTCGGTGTTGTGACCCCCACCGGGGATACTTTATCAATGTTTGACTTCGACGTTGTGACCCCCGTCGGGGATACTATTTTTAGGGTTACGACCCTATGTTTGGCGGCATCGAACCTGTGTGAGGTATTGCCGAGCATGATTTGCAAAAGCTGAGCTCATCGGTATAGTGTACCTTGTATTCAAGAGAATACTGATGAGTGATATGTAGAGCCAGAGTTTGGCCCATGAAAACGAGGATTCTAGGCTATTTCGCTCAATCGCGTAACATTTTTATTCCTGATTTGGCCTTTTCAGCTTGTGAGACCTCCTTTGTAACTTGAACTGGACCGAGCCGGAAGTGTGGACCCTATGTAAGGGTGTTGCAGGTACACCTGTGGTAGCCGCAGGTCCACTTACGGCCAACCGTGACTATGTAAAGACTACATATTGCTTTCATAAGTCACTTTCAAGTAGATCCGTGAAGGAAATCCGAGAGCTCTTCTTCAGACCTGTTGAGTTCGGGCGACTTTCTTTACAATCTGCCTTTGTACAAGTGTTCTTCACTGTCCTGGTAACATATGCATGTATTCTTTTCCAGTTTCTATCCGTTGGAAAATGACTTATCACATGAAATGCACTTAGACACATATTAGTGAATATGCATGCTGATATGACTTGATAAAAAATATTCAACATAGTAAATGTTAGTATTAAACCATGCTGAACATAATGATGTGGAAAAATTTGACTTTTGAAACAGTCAAATTGACACCTTTTACTGTCATGTCTTATCCTATTT
The DNA here is from genome assembly GCA_020205615.1 of Panax quinquefolius. Taxonomy (NCBI): domain Eukaryota; kingdom Viridiplantae; phylum Streptophyta; class Magnoliopsida; order Apiales; family Araliaceae; genus Panax; species Panax quinquefolius. Next base: position 95,467,008 of record CM035154.1, read on the forward strand.
GAGGACAAATGAGTAAAGGTAGAAAAACAAAATAATCCTGGTAATTAGACTACACTTACGGATTTTTTTACTATGATGTCTTAATGCATGTAGGATGTATATGACTGTGGGTAGGTGTGCTACTGAATGGCCACCTAGTCATGCCTATGTGCATGTGGATAGTCCCATTTATAAATGGGACTATGGAAAAATTTATCCAAAACGTAGGCATTGGGTAGTCATGCATTTTTAACTTTACTGTAGACGTATGTTAAAATAATGCATGCATGCATGTAGTCATAAAATGCATTTTGAAAAGCTCCAGATAAGAATTTACCACACCTTTTCTGAGGTGATTTTGAGACTTGTTATCCTGATATTATGGATCCGGATCAACCGAGTAGTTCCCGCAGGACCACTTCTGATGTACGGAGGAGGGCTTCTGAAGTGCCTCGACCCCGTTTTGTCAGACAACCTCATCATTTGGTGGAGGCGGTGATACGTCCTATCCAGGTTGAAGTGTCGGACGTAGATGACGAGGAGGAGGATGTACCGGTTGAGGTTCCTATTCCTGCTGCACGTGTTCCCCATAAGGATTTTCCAGGTATTCAAGTGGCAAACCTAGAGCTTCTGGATGACTTGAGTCGACATCCTTCAGTCTACCTGCACGCAAACGAGGGATAAAGTTAGATCTTAATCATCCTTGTTTCCTATCGATGAGGAGTAAATGATTCTGATGTTGATCTGCATTTGATGTAGGTTCCCGGCTTTACACAGCCTCGAGGGAATTGGTTTAGCATTCACTCTAGGTATCAGGCTTTGCATGATGATTATAAAGCGATTATACATGGTTGGGGATTTGGGACATTCTTTTCCATTTTTCCCCGTCGTTGTCCCTGGGGTTACCTCAGGGCATTGTTTGACCGCTGGTTTCACCAGACTCAGTCACTCTATTTGCTGGACTGTGAGGTGATGATGACGCCAATGGATTAGCTGTTTATCATAGGTATAGAGTTTGGAGGGGATCCAGTGCCTTGTACGGCGGATATTACCCCTACTGCCATCAAATCTTTGTTGGGAGTTCGAGCGAATAGCTTTCGAGGGTAGGGGCTATGCGTGCAAGTCCTCACGGCGTAGATGCTTTATGGCGGGCATTGAGTTAGCCCATGCAGATGATGTGAGAGTTAGGGATCACATTCTTCGATAATTATTCCTAATGATCATTAGAGGCTGCTTCATAGCAGATAACTCTTCTACGGTGTCCTTCACTTTGATCAGCGCCACTCGACACGTGGACCATATATGAGATTATGATTGGGGTTCCTACACCTTCGCATACTTCCTCGAGGGAATACGCATGCGATCGCAGGGCTTGATTGAGGCTTGGTTGAGATTCTACCCGTTTCTGCTGGTGAATATTTCTCTTGTCTTTTCCAATGTATAGGTAAAGAGTGTTGACTGACAGCAAATGTTTACCTTTGTGTTGGTAGTTTTAGGCTTATGAGAGGCTTCCATGTTTGCTTCCTGTGAGCGTGTTGGGTTTAGACACCTATCCACGAGGACATAGATGGCATTATTCCATACTGGCGGAGGTCCCTGTTGCTGAGGGTTTCACTCATTTCCACCTACAGTTGGAGTTGTTGACAGTGGATGTCATCAAGTGGGTTCCCTACTCTGGGGAGCATTTGAGCATTAGATTTGAGGATGGGTACCCGACTGGTGTCGAGCACTTGATTTCCACCCGTAGGATTCCTCTCTTTAGAGATGGAGGATGGGAGCTCTACTTACGAGAGCGTGCTATCAGGAGCACTACATGAGAGATTCGCATGTCGATCTTGCCTCCTGTTAGGCGTTATTGACCTGTTTCACAGTCACCCATCATTGATATCCCATTATTGGGGATTAACGGTTTCACACTGTCAGAGGGTCCCTGTACTCAGGAGATATTCCAGCATTGGTGGTTCCCTCATACCATTGGAACCCAGACCCGCGCCACTTAGTTCATGGGGGATATGGTTCTAGGATCCGTGATGATGACGAATTAGCTAGCCTGTGTTAGAGATCCGACTCATGTGACACAGATTAATAGTTTGACCCGGCAGTTGGACCGGGCACATTTCTTTATCCCGCACTTGGGTAGAGATCCTTCAGAGGCAGATACTTTTGATCCTTCCAGCTCTAGCTCTGGCCCCTCAGGTGACCCGTATGGTTTTATCGGTGTAGATCCTCCCTTGTATAGGTCTGACATCCCTGTAGATTGAGTTCTAGTGGAGGAGTTACATCAGGTGGACAATATTGATGTAGACATTGACACCATTGTCTTCTTCTGATGTATATTCTCGTTATCTCTTTTGACATTCCTCTGTTTAGACATTGGGTAGCTTCGCCCCATTCTCGCTATATCTTTTGATAGGCCTCTGTTAGATGTAAGGTAGTTTTACCCCATTTCCCTGTATTTTAGTTGTACAGAGATGTATTAGATGATGATATACTTAGGAATGTATGTATAATTTTCCATTCCCTATATCACATTGCCATCTATTATACCATGCATGTTATTATGTTATGCATATATATGTATGTCCAGAGATATTTAGCATTGACCCCTGGATGGTCTTATAACATGGCCTGTAAAGATGTCTTCTTCGATAGTTAGCCGTATTGATCATTCCCCACCATTTTTGGTGGCATCTGGTATGCGATCGTGGCATAATAGCATGTCACCATCAGACAGGGTGACTGTAGATCATCTGTTGTAGCATACTATGACCCTGTTGATGTTTCAGGTTCCCACAGGATTCGTGGACGGCATGCTGGAGCACTAGGTATCGGATAGGCAGGTTTTCTGATTTGGGAACCAGGAGTTGACTCCTACTTTTGAGGAGTATGCATGTTTGATGATGCTGCCACTGGACAGACCTTGCGTGCATATGACGATTAGAAACATGAGTAGGAAGTTCATGACCTCACTGGATTGAGGCGTAGGGTGGTGCAGGATGAGCTCACATCTGGCCACGTTATATCCCAGCATTTTCTGTTTAACAGATTTGGCTCTGAGGATTGTTATACACGACATTCCGAGGATTTCACCACACTAGAGGATCATTGGCATTTGGCCAGAGTGGATGTACTGCTATTATGCGTACTGTCGTATGTCTACATGCCACGATACATGGATGAGTTGGACATTGGCGTCATTATGGTAGTGAGAGCTCTCAGGGAGGGTCCCACCATCATACCGATGATCATTGCAGAGACTCTAAGGTCAGCTACATACTGCTGTACTTATCTAGCAGGAGTGTTTACAGGCAGCTCGGTCATGCTGTACGTGTGGTTTATGTCACATTTGAGATCGATTGGCACTTTCAGACGGTATGGGTACTGTTTCAACCATGATATAGCCATGTCATACTCCTTTCGGCCCATGGAATTGATAGATGATGCATCTTGGTCAGCTTTCATGGCAGGGATTGGAGATTCGTTCGCTATATTGCCGTATATAGGGCTTAGTCTATAGCTTCATTACTCATGTTCTGGGCATAGATTATCTTCCTCTGGCTGGTTTGAGAGGCATGATTACTTACCACTCGCTGGCTGTGATGTGTCCGTTTGACCAGTTCCAGGATTTTCATCCTTTTGAGGGGGCATCGAGTCAGCACTTCGCTTTTCGCCACCTATTAGTAGAGGAAAAATCCAGGTTGTGAGCCTGTTGGGATCAGCGTGAGCTAGCTGAGTTTTCTGTCAGTCATCCGGGTTGTTCTGCAGAGTACTCCGCATGGATGGAGACAAAGACTGTATCGGCTGCGGTAGTATCCACAGTACAGAGGATTGATTTTGACCATGAGGAGCCTATGGAGGAGACTGATATTCCCATCAGGGAGGATTTGACTGCTAGGTTGCCAGCATTTATGATGGATTCTCCCTTCACGAGTGCTCTTGTGATTGAAGATTACGCACGATGATCTCGAGCAGTAGTCTACGTCTGATGACCTTTGAGAGAGATCAGGCTAGGGCCTTGATGTTGACAGCTCTTGATGGGAGAGACGCAACTCTATTAGAGTGAGACAAGGCTAGATCAGCCAGAGATGCATTGATTATAGAGAGGGATACTGCCCTATCTGCCCGGGATGTGGCCGCCACAGACAGTACTTCAGTGAGATCCCTTACGACTGGCATCCTTGCCGATATGAGTGCATAGATTGATGAGCATTATACCACCATACAATTAGCCTTGGATTTACTAGCTCGTGTAGACCCCATTGGGAAGGAGCTTGTAGCGTTACCTCCTTCTTCGGAGAGGGATGCTATGTTAGATCTGATAGTCTGCATACACACAGATCTGTAGATACCTTTGTATTTTCCTGCACAGACTAGCTTAGCCATTTTGTCATGTACATCACATATTGTATATATCAAACAGTATTATATATGGCAGGGAAATATATTTTGATTCACTTCCCTTTCAGTTGTGCCTTGATACTTGCTTGATATTTACATGTTTCTTCAGGGCTTGTGATCTTGATGCATTCTGAACTTATCCTTGATGTGTGGATATTGAGACGTCGCACGATCTTTCAGAATGGATCATTGATCTATGTGTATCCCTACCATCTTTGGTGTCTTGGGACTGGTTTCTGTATGTAGATGTGGAGAGGAGTGTGGCTTTTCCTCTCTGAGATTGACCACGCCACAGATGGTCGCCAATACTTCTATTTGCGAGAAGACTAGGTAATTCCATCTCTTATGGATTGGTGTTGCTCTTTGAGGCACAACTGCAGGTTAGATGGTCGCCGAATCTCCAATTTGTGAGGAGAGGTTAGGTAGTTCCATCCCTTTGGTCTAAAGCCGATGAAATGTTGTGGATTGAAGTTTGTTCCCAATACCGTGTGACAAGTATTTTCGTTCTGGTAGGGGGTTAGACCGAACCATAAATGGCTGCCTACGTACTCCTATTAAAGAGGAGATCAGGTCTACGTAGTTCGAACCTGGTGTAAGAGGTTCAACGCTGAATGTGGAAGGCAGATGGGTCTAGAAGCTTTATTGATGAAGAAGGGTGTAGAAGTGTTTTTGTGGTTTTTGTTTTTATAGAGAAAGGGTAGAAATGTTTTTGTTGTTGTTTTTATTATTGCGACCGGGCCATATAAAATATGGTTGCCTACGTACTCTTGTGTATCAGGGAGATCAGGTTGACATAGTTCGTCCCTCAAGACGAATTGCGGCCAAAGAGAAGTATGAATCCCATGTGCAGGCTATACTGCGGGAAGAAGAAAGTTTGATCCCATGATTGGGACAAACTATAGGTGTGGAAAAAGTTTAATCCCATGTTCAGGACAAACTACAAGCGTAGAAAAGTTTAATCCCGTCTTCAAGATAAACTACAGTTGTGAAAGGTTCAATCCCTTGGGGGGATAACCGAAATTATGTAAAAGGTTTGAAATGAGGTGAAACCAGGATGCTGGTTTGAAGTGTATGTTTCCTTGAGGGGAAGAAGTGTATGTAAAAAGGGTTAGAAAACCGGAATGATTGGTGATCTGATGATCCAGAGCCAAAATGTTTGCTTGATTGTAACCTCAGATATAGTACCATTTCACAGTGTTCGAGTTAGCAAGCTGTGGAAATTCATCGCCATCTATTTCTTGTAGTCTGAGAACACCTCCTGTCAATACCTCCTTGACAACAAACGGGCCTTCCTAGTTTGGAGCGAATTTTCCCTTAGATTGATCTTGGTTGTTAATGATCTTCTTCAAAACCAAGTCGTAAACTATCGTAGCCGGACTTTCCTGTTGTAGGATCGTACGATCCTTTGCTGATATAACTGACCATCGAAGATAGCCGCGGTTCGCCTTTCGTCTATTAGAGATAATTGGTGATACCTGTCTTGTACCCATTGGTCTTCATCTAACTGAGCATCCATAACAACTCTGAGGGATTCCATTTACACCTCATGGAGAACCTTTGCTTCCATCCCATAGGCTAATAGTAGGGGTTACCCGGTAGAAATGCGCATTAAAGTTCTGTAGGCTAATAAAGTCAGAGGCAAGAGGTCAGGCCATCCTTTGTGATTGGAGGACATTTTTTGAATGATCTTCTTGATGTTTTTATTAGCCGCTTCAACAGCACCATTCATCTTTAGACGGTAGATGACGGAGTTAAGGTGTTAGATGTGGAATTTACTGCATAACTCATCCATCATTTTGTTGTTGAAGTTCTTAGCATTGTCTGACACAATGACCTCTAGTTGTCCATATCGATAGACAATATTGTTTCTGATGAAAGCAATGATGACTTCTTTGGTAACACTGGGGAAGGAGGCTGCTTCTACCCATTTAGTGAATTAGTCGATCATGGTGAATATGAATTGATGTCCATTACAGTCTTTGGAATCGATGGTCCCGATCACGTCCATTCCCCATATTAAGAAGGGCCATGGTGAACTCATGTTGTGGAGTTCCCTTGGAGGAGCATGGATAGCATTCCCATGAATTTGTCATTGATAGCACCTTTTGACGTGATCATCACAGTCAACTTTGAGCGTAAGTCAATAATGCCCTGTTCTGAGAACATTCTTAACAAGTAGGGGTCCGCTCATGTGTGAGCCTCTGAGCTTGGTCTTTGTCCAGATATCTAAGGAGACCTAATCCTGCATCTCTTTTGTAGAGTGTATCTCCGCTCAGGTAGAATTTCATAGCAAGTCGATGGATCTGCCTCTTTTTAGTCAGGCTCGCCTCAGCGGGTGTAGATCCATCTCGCAGATACTCCTTGATATGTTGATACCAAGGGTTGTGCATGGGAGGTAGATCATCCAAGACTTCTCCAACATAGTTCCCATAAGCTGGGGCCTTTTGTAGGGTAAATGTGATGCTTGGCATGTTTTCCTTGTCAGGTATGTGAATCAAGGAGGCCAATGTTGCTAGTGCATCCACAAAATCATTCCTATTACAAGGAATGTGTAGAAAGGAGATCTGTAAAACTTGCCGATGGTAAGGCAGCAAATGTAGTTCTTTGGTTTGATAGATTCATGTGGATTGTTTGATTACCAACTCTGAATCCCCAAAGATAGTTAACCGCTTGATGCCCATTGAACGGGCAAGTTATAGCACCATGATCTGCTTTTCATACTACGGTTTGTGTTGTTGGGGCGACAAACTGCAATTCAATTCGGCGATGACGGAATATCTGCTCCCGTCTGGGATACTAGAACTCGCTTCCGGCTCTAGAACCTTACGTATTAACAACTCCATCGAAATACATTTTCCATGTGTGGCATGCATTGTACTGATGGTGTTGTTGAACTGCCATTACCCCTTCATCGGGGAAATATGTTTCCAAGGGTTTGTAATCCCCTGCAGGTGCAACGGTCAGTTGATCCGCAATTCCTTGACCTTTGACAGACTTTTGCGTCACGTGAAGCGATGTCAAATTCTTTGTAGGATCAAGCGCCATCGATGACCCAATAATTGAAGTATGGGCTTACTGAACACATACTTGAGAGGATCCACGCGGGATATGAGATGGGCTGTGTGACCATGGAGGTAATGTTATAACCTCATGGAAGCCCATGCTAAAGCATAACAAGTCTTCTCAATTAGAGTGTACTTGTGTTCACTGATGCTGAATCTTTTACTGAGGTAATAGATAGCTCGTTCTTGGCCTCTATCATCTTTTTGCCCCAGCATGCAGCCTATGGCATTGTCATTAATGGACAAGTACATGAACGGGGGAACATCATCCCTGGGAGGTACCAAAATAGGAGCGTTAACCAGCTGCTCTTTAATGGTAAAGAAGGCTTTCTGACACTCATCGTTCCATTTCACGGAGGAGTTCTTCCTTAACAATTTGAAGATGGGCTCACAGGTTACTGTGAGTTGAGAGATAAATCTGCTAATGAAGTTAATTCTTCCCAAAAATCTCTGTATTTTATTCTCTATCTGAGGAATGGGCATTTCCTTGATGGCCTGGATTTTGGTGGGATCCAGCTCAATCCCTTATTTGGTTGACTAGGAAACCTAACAACTAGCCTAATTTAACGCCAAAGGCGCACTTGGCTGGATTCAATTTCAAGTTGTACTTACGCAACCTGTTGAAGAGCTTTTTGAGATGGTCCATATGGTCTTTTTCCCTTCGGGACTTGACAATGATGTCATCAACGTAGATCTCTATCTCTTTATACATTAAATCATGGAAAAGAGCTATCATAGCTCGCTGATAGGTTGCCCCAACATTGATGAGGTCAGATAACAACCGTCTCTAGCAGAAGGTTCCCCAAGGAGTGATGAAAGTTGTTTTCTCACAATATTCCTCAGCGACCATAATTTGATGGTACCCCTCTAAGCAATCAGCAAATGAGTACATGTCGTATTGAGCAGTATTGTCAATAAGAATGTGGATAAAGGGCACATGAAAGATATCTTTAAGGCAAGCTTGTTCAGATCCCGGTAATCAACGAAACTCACATATTTCCTCCTAGTTTAGGCACAGGAACAATGTTGGATATCCATTCTGGATATGTGGACACCATGATAATGCCAGCTTGAAATTGTTTCACAATTTCTTCTTTCACCTTTAAACTCCACTCAGGTTTCAATCGCCTGAGCTTCTGCCTGATAGGCTTAAATCCCTCCTTAGTGGGAAGGCGATGAAGGACAATGTCAGTGGATAAACCCACCATGTCTTCATGAGACCATGCAAACACATCCTGGAATTGGGTTAATAGCGCAACCATGTCATTCCGTTGGTTTGGGGTTAGGTCTAAACCAATCTGGATTAGCTTAGGGCTTTCTAATGTTCCAAGATTGAAAGAAGTTGTTTGGTCAAGGTTGGGTTGAGGTTTGTCTGCGACCCATTCCTTAATCTCCTGAGGTGTCTCAATATCCTTTCGGATTTCCATCAAGTCTGAGTCTAACTTTTCATCAAAGTTACAGTCCATGTGGAGAAAAGGCACCTCATCAGCAAGTACATGCACACCTAAATTTAGAGTCCTGAAACAAAATATGTTTTCACTTAATATATGAAACTGTTTAATCTTACAAAAGTGTTAGCATGTATTGATAAAATAACTGGTAATACTGTATAGAAAAGTAAGCAATTAAAGTTATCTATAGGACAGAGGGATTTTTGCCCGTTTTACCCTCATCGACCAATGCATGGAGTGCTGCTCCAATTGTCGAGGGTAAAGTCCTGATGGACTGCAGTGATGGAGGGGATGTCATCTTCCTCCTTTTCCCGAATGATTACCATAACTTCTGGGCAATCATCGTCTGGGGTATATTTGTTTGTATGTTCATCATGGACAATGATACGTATGTTTGACATCATCAAGGAGATGTCATGTTTACGTTTCTGTTCCCTTTCTTCCACTTCGGGATAAGGAATCAGGACCTCTTTTACTTTGAATGGTACTGATTTGGGAAATAACATGGCCATAACATGGGCTGGCACATTTACCAGAGACTGTATCAGCTCATGAGGCGCAGGTGGAGAAAATTGCCATATGGCACAAGCTTGAGGAATCTGCTTGTGTTTATAAAGATTCCTGTGACTGGAACTGGCAAAATAGCCTAGTCCGGCTGTCCCAATTTGTTTGGAAACTTGAATAGGGTGCTTAATACCCTGCTTATTTTTACCAAGCCCTTGTTCAGGCTGATGACCCAATGACATCATTTCTTGAGTGGCCGACATAACATTGACAGAAATCTTGGATATGGGAAGTGGCGCTCCAATAAGATGGTATTGCATGTTACTCTCTTCCAAAGTATGAAAACTGGTCGGCTCAACTTCAGAATTGAAGCTAATGAGTGGTAGGTCTCTTTGTTCAGGACATTCCGGCTTAGCGTTGACAGTGACTAGACTATTGTTGACAATGTATTTGAGTTGTTGATATAGTGTAGAAGGAATAACTCTAGCCATGTGGATCCATGGTCTCCCCAATAGCAGGTTGTATCTTGAATCTATCTTGAGGACGTGAAAGGATACATTAAATGTATTTGGACCACTCTCAATTGGCAGCTTAATCTCTCTGACAGAATTTTTTCGGGATCCATCGAAAGCTTTGATAACCATATGGCTACTTTAGATCCGTTTGAGATTGATTTTCATGTTTATCAAGGTGGCATAAGGATAGATATTCAAAGACAAACCTCCATATATCAAAACTCCAGCTAACATATACCCGGAGGACAAAACTGCAATGTGTAATAGCTTGCAATGACCGGTCCCTTCGGGCGGTATGTCGTCATCAATGAAGGATATCACATTGTTGTTAAAAATGTGATCAATTAGATGTTGAAATTTTTTCGCATCCACTGATTTTTGTAAGTAGGCTTCTTCCAAAACCTTTAATAAGATCTTCCTGTGATCCTTGGAAGAGAAAACCAAGTCCAGTATTGAGATCTGATGTGGAGCTTCTCTTAAGCTTAGAACCACCTTGGCTTCATTATGGCCCATAGTGCGGAGGAATTTTTCAATTTTTTCCATATGAATCTTCCCCTTTGCTTTTAAGGCGGGCTTCATCACCCTCTGAGAAAGATACAGTGGATTTTCCTTCGACACTGTAGCAGCAGTATGAGATGTGGATCCTTCAGCTTATCCATAATTCCATGGGACTTTGTGTAAGCTGACAACAGGATACTGTGGTCTGAATGGTAAAGAAATTGGCTCTGGTGCAACCACTTTCAAAGGATTGTCAGCTCCTTTTAGTTGAATTGCTTTTATGGGAAATGGTTTGACAGTCTCATCAGCCTCAGCGGATATAACTGCTACTAATCCCTTCCATTTGATAGGACTTGTATTCCCACTCTCGATTAGCACAGTGTCATCTTCTACCAACTACAAGACACTACTATTAATTAGATTCTGAATAAGGTGGCAGAGTGCCTGGCATTCTTCTGTGCTGTGACCGTGAGAATGTGAATGATATTGACAAATTCCATAAGAGTTGAACTGTCTTGAACGGGGATTAATTGGAGGTAGAAGGGAGGTAATTCTTCCTTTGTTGATTAGCATATGAAATATCTCCTCTATAGGTTGACCCAGGTATGTAAATTCCCTTTGATAGGTAAAATCCCGACAGGCTTTAGCATTTGCTATCTTTGCAACCTTATTTACCATAGCTTTATTTTCTGAAGGTGATGGTGGAGTTCATAACAAAAGGAAGGAGATAGGCATGCTCTTGGCTGACTAACTGGCATGTGACTTGAAGCTGATGAGTCACCAGTTCTGCCAATTTTTCAATTTGCTTACAAAGAGCTTTCATCTTTCGTTCCATAGAAAATTAGAACTTTGCATAATCCCATCTGTCAACATCATATTTGATGGTCTGGGATGATTCATCATTAAAATTGGAACTCTGCCCAGCGCTCTAACTAATTATGTTGACCTCTTCTTCTTTGTGTTGAGGAAGAAGGTTGTCTTGCACATGAGGTTGATCTTGTTTGGTAACCACAATTTCACCGTTGTCTATTAAATCTTCGATCTTTTGTTTCAAGGCCCAACAATCTTGAGTATCATGTCCAGGTGCCCCGACATGATAGGCACACTTCCAGGTAGATTGAAACCCCGCCCATTAGGGTTTGCTGGTGGAAGAAGATGTGTGATTTTCTTCTGAGTAGTCAAAAGAGCAAGAATATTCTCGAGCGAGTCCCCTAAGGGTGTGAACGTTCGAGGGTGCTTTTCATCTCCACCTTTAGGCAATGGTTTGAAGGTTGTGCTTGGAAAGGGGAGTAATTTCTCATCTGTATAGGCATGCTCTGACAACCTTTCTGACCTCGTAGTATCAAGGAAACATCCTCTTGTTTCTTTTTATGGATCCTCTGGGGGTTGTTTCCATAAGATCCGGATTGGATGTGCTCAGCAACTTCTTTAAAAGCAGCTAGGTCTTGAATCTTTCCTGACTTCAATCCCATATCAGCCATCTCTTCGTGTTTGATTATTTCAGAAAATGGTTTGCCAATACCAGCTAAACTCTTTCATAGAAAGGAGCTTCTTGTATGTCTATGAAAGTCATGACCATTTCTGACTCTGTCATAGAAGGAATAACTTAAGCAGCAAGGCGCCTCCACCTTTGAGCATACTCTCTGAAAGACTCATTAGACTGTTTCTTGACCTTGGTAATCTGGTACCGGTCAGGAGTCATCTGAGATTGAAAACTATATTGAGTGAGGAAGTCGTGAGCTAGCTCTTCCTAGCTATGGATCATTGAGTTGTCTAATCAGGTATACCATGAACGGGCATCTCCAGTTAGACTCTTCTAGAATAGCTGCATTCTGAGCTTCTCGCCATATGCATAAGACTCAATTTCTCCAATGATCACCTTCAAATGTGTGTAAGGATCCCCTAATCCGTCATACTTTTCAAAGTCAGGGATTTTGAATTTCTATGGATAATGAACACCAGGGAATATGCAAAGGTCAGCATATGAAACACTTCCAAGTGTTCCAATCCCTTTAAGTGAATGGATAGTTTCTTCCATTTGAAGGACCTTCTTCTTGATATCACCGGTGTCTGGATCTCCTTTGAGATGGGTGTTTTCAGGGTCTTTGTTGGTTGTATCCAACCGAGGTTCTGGATTTGTTTTATCTAAATCTTGAATTCCTCCTTGTGGAGAGGATTCTGTATGTGTGGGCAATTTTGAGCCCTGAGTATACTGTTGCAATTCTTTCAGTAGAACAGCCAAATTTGTAATTTGTTTACTTAATCCGTCAAATTATTCTCGAGAAACTTCATTAGACTTGTCAAAACAAGATATGATTGGCTGTAGGCTCGAGGCCTTTTTGGATTTTGAGCGGGTAACATACCCAATTGTTTCCCTACAAATAACTTATGTTGTTTAGTCTTAGGGATAATGTAAATGTTTACATGCTATGTGATGTATCTGTGTTAGGAATATTATCCTGCAAAACGGATGTCAACTGTTTTTGTAATACAGGATAACATGCTAATTTTAAAATATGCATGTGCACATATTCTTCATATTTTCCATTACAATGAAGATGAACATGGAATAAAACTATAAGTAAATGCTTTTACAAGTAATTGAAAATGGAAAGCATGAAGAAACTTTCCTCCGCATTTGGTTTATCAGAGGCTGACCTATCTTAGGGTTAGTCTCACGGCTTTTTGGCATAAAGGTCCCCAGATCATCGCAATCTACTTGACGGAAAGTTAATTTGGTGTTTCAACTGGAGCAAATCTGGGTGGTGCCTTTCCTGAGCCTCGTTGGAATTAGTCTCCCTATGAGTCCAGTAATCAAACACCGACAGGATAGCCTCCTGGTGGAGGAACCACACAACATACATTTACATACAACATGCCTCACCGTTTATGAAAATGATGACATGGGTGAAGCAATAATATCATAGATAGATATATTGCAGTGCAGTAACTAAAATGAATTCATACACATACATTATAAATGTAAATGTAACATTGATACACAAGCATATAACAGTTTTGAAAAGCTTGTAGTAGCGGCTTAAACCCTCTTACTGGTGTCCCCAGCAGAGTCGCCACCTGTCGACGTCGGGATTTTTATTTGTCCCTTTTCATTTCTTGTTCTTTGGTGTTCTCATGTTATATGAGATTTGTTTGAAAAAATAAGTGAAAAAGGTCCGACATGTGTAATGTCGACGATTTGACTGTAAGAGTCGCCAGTTGGTGTTTTTAAATGGTTGCACTAACTCAACTGAGAAAAGGTTTGCATATTGACCCAGTGATGTAACACTGCTAAACGAGTCTGTGAAACCGAGATTCATTTATGTTTGGGGGTTTGATTATGCAGAGGGAAGGTGTTAGGCACCCCCCGACATTCGTGTTGCCACGGTGACTGCCACTTTTCAAGAAACTATTATATGAATGTGTGTGTGTGTATGGATCAATGTGCAATTTATTTGGAAGTAGTGCGAGGCCTCGTTCTCACCTATATACAAAGGGTTTGAATTTATAGAAAAATTCAATTTTAAACATGATATAGTAGTGAAGTTTTGTAAAAGAGATTTTTCAAACCCTGTGCTCAATAGTAATTGAGACCTTTTCATACTTTCATTTTATTATTATATGTTCGGCTCGTTTGCTTTTATTTTCAAGATGTGAGGCATCTTCGAGAAAATAATATACAGCAATGCCGAACTCCTCATGGGCATGAAAGCTATCTAAGGAAATTCGAACACAGTAAATAATGTACAAGCTGCTTACAGCTGAAAATGTCCATCACGGGAACCGAATCTAGATTCAGTAGACTGAATCTGTGATCACATGATTCATAGGCTCACATGATGTCGTAGTTTATATGAAAAGCAATAAGCAATAATATATATAAAAGCTGTAAATATATATATACAGACATGATCAACCACCACGAAGCACCTCTATGGGGGATCGGAAATGTAAATATATAAAAGCGGTAAAATATATATATATATATATATATATATATATATATGGACATGATCAACCAACACGAAGCACCTCCATGGGGATCGAGAAAAGTAGATAAAGGCGTAAAGATGATCAACCGCCATTAAGTAAACTCTAAAGCGGGACTAAATGTAAAGAAAGCATAAAAGGCGATCAACCACCACGAAGTAAACTCCAAAGGACTAAATGTAAATAAAAGCGGAAAAGGCCTCAAGTAAACTCCGAACTGACAGAATATATATATATATATATATATATATATATATATATATATAAGCGAGAAACGCACAAGATGTTTCTCAATCCAGCTCGGTTTATCTTTCAAATGATTTATCGCTATATATATATATATATAAGTAGTAAACGCACCGGATATAAAATCATGGCTCATCGAACAGAGTTCGACAATAGTTCATATATATAAGTATATATATATATATATAAAAGTAGTAACGCAACCCGGATAAAAAAAATTGGGCTCATAAGATGAGTGACGACAGCAGTTTATATATATAAGTATATATATATATATAAAAGCAAGTAAACGCTCCAGACATAAGTCTAGGCTCAATCGAGGCATAACGCAATAATGTTAGTTCATATATAAATATATAAATATATAAGTATATATATACAGACAGAAATGAAAACCATGGACCGAAGTCCGGGCATACACACACAACACGACTCTCAATGTGAAGAATAGTGTGTGCAAAGATGAAGAGAAAGGCTTTATAGAGTGTCAGAAGGCTTATAGTGGGCTGACAAAGCAAACTTCTATGACTCTAGATGGATAAACACTCAGCTCCCGCCGGTAAAATATAGCTATATGTGAGCTAACAGGTGTTAAAAATGAGAAAGCACTCAATATGGGGTGTGTACAGAGCAAATTGGACAGGGCTTCCTTGCCTCTTTTTTCTCTTACAAATGTCCACCCCAAGCTCTATATTTATAGAGCTTTTGAGTCAGCAGTGTACTGCAAACAATCTATGAGATGCACTGCACGCCCGGGTGCCCCAGGCTCCGTTGGTCCCGCCGTCTCGAAGTACATGCACTCGTGCACTATGATGTTTGCTCGAACTTGTAGAACTTCAATCCGAGCATCCGAACGAGGTGTACAAGACCTTTTTCAGACAACTTTTGTCGAGAGTTACGCAATGACATGGGATTAGAGGTTGTATGAAGTCAGGAAGAGGGGACCATGCCCATGGTCTTCAAGCTTCAAATTATATCCGGTGTGCTGCCACGCGTAATAGTTACTTGGGATTGGAACTTTTTGGTTCTTGTTGGACATTGTTGTATTAAAATATATGTATAAAATGTTGAGATGGCGCGCAAGGGTTGAGGTGGAAAGATGATGATTTGACTCCTCACCGGGGTTATCTCCGGTTTGGGCTGATAGCAAATGTTGCTCAGGGTTACATCTGAGACTGGACTACTCCAAGTGTTTGAATTCTGTAAGGTTATCTGTAAGTATGCCTGTCTTCCCAGTGTTATCTCCGGGTCTTTGGAATGATTGGCTTGGCAGGACGTTTGAGATTGAAGATGATTGCATGCATTTAAAATAAGCATTTCTGGAGTTATCTCCGGAACTGCAACAACATTCCTTGGGGTTATCTCCAAGGACAATACTCGGGGTTATCTCTGAGGTTGGAATTGATACTCCCGGTGTGTGTTCCGGGGTTGAGATTGAACTTCTGGTAGTATCCGGGATGGATGTGAGCTGTCTTCCAGGGTTATCTCTGAAAGTCGAATTTGCCCTCCTGCAATGTTAGTAACAGGTGTGCAAAAAATTTTGAGTGTCTACAGTCAGCTTTGAGCATAAGCCAATAATGCCATGTTCTGAGTATTTTCTTAACAAGTAGGGGTCCGCTCATGTGTGGACCACATACTCCACCATGGATCTCATCCATGAGCCTCTGAGCTTGGTCTTTATCCAGATATCTGAGGAGACCTAATCTTGCATCTCTTTTATAGAGTGCATCTCCGCTCAGGTAGAATTTCATAGCAAGTCGATGGATCCATCTCTTTTCAGTCAGGCTCGCCTCAGCGGGTGTAGATCCATCTCACAGATACTCCTTGATATGTTGATACCAAGGGTTGTGGATGGGAGGTTGTTCATCCGATACTTCTCCAACATAGTTCCCATAAGCTGGGGTCTTTTGCAGGGCAAATGTGATGCTTGGCATGTTTTCCTTGTCAGGTATGTGAATCAAGAAGGCCAACATTGCTAGTGTATACGCAAAATCATTCCTATTATGAGGAATGTGTAGAAAGGAGATTTCTTCTAACTTCAAAGCCATCTGTAGAACTTGCCGATGGTAAGGCAGCAAATGTAGTTCTTTGGTTTGATAAATTTCTGTGGATTGTTTGATTACCAACTTTGAATCCCCAAAGACAGTTAACCACCTGATGCCCATTGAACGAGCAAGTTTTAGCCCCATGATAAAGCTTGTATACTCAGCTGTGTTGTTGGTGCTGATAAACTGTAATTTAACGGCGACGGGATACTGCTCCCCCGTACAGGATACTAGAACTGCTCCAGCTCCAGAACCTTCTTTGTTAATAGTTCCATCAAGATACATTTTCCACATATGGCATGCATCGTACTGATGGTATTGCTGAACTGCCATTACCCCTTCATCGGTGAAGTATATTTCCAAGGGATTGAAATCCTTTGCAGGTGCAGCGGCCAGTTGATTCGTAATTCCTTGACCTTTGATAGACTTTTGCGTCATGTAAACGATGTCAAATTGTTGTAGGATCAACTGGCATCTGGACAGTCGACAATTCCGTATGGGCTTACTGAACACATACTTGAGAGGATCCACACGGGATATGAGATGGGTTGTGTGACCATGGAGGTAATGTTGTAACCTAATGGAAGCCCATACTAAAGCACAACAAGTCTTCTCAATCAGAGTGTACTTGTATTCACTGCTACTGAATCTTTTGCTGAGGTAATAGATAACTCATTTTTAGCCTCTATCATCTTTTTTCCCCAGCATGCAGCCCATATCATTGTCATTAATGGACAGGTACATGAACAGGGGAACATGATCCTTGGGAGGTACCAACAAAGGAGCGCTAACCAGCTGTTCTTTGATTGTAAGGAAGGCTTTCTGACACTCAACGTTACATTTCATGGAGGAGTTATTCCTTAAAAATTTGAAAATGGGCTCACAGGTTGCTGTGAGTTGAGAGATAAACATGCTAATGAAGTTGATTCTTCTAAAAAATCCTCGTATTTCCTTCTCTGTCTAAGGAATGGGCATTTCTCTTTGTGGCTGACTAGGAAACCTTGCAACTTACCTGATTTAACGCCAAAGGCACACTTGGCTGGATTTAACTTCAAGTTGTACTTACACAACCTGTTAAAGAGCTTTTTGAGATGGTCTAAGTGGTCTTCCTCCCTTCGGGACTTGACAATGATGTCATCCACATAGATCTCTATCTCTTTATGCATTAAATCGTAGAAAAGAGCCATCATGGCTCGCTGATATGTTGCCCCGACATTGATGAGGCCGAATGACAATCGTCTGTAGCAGAAGGTTCCCCAAAGCATGATGAAAGCAATTTTCTCACGATATTCCTCAGCGACCATAATTTGATGGTACCCCACGAAGAAATCAACAACGGAGTACATGCCGTATTAAGCAGTATTGTCAATAAGAATGTGGATAAAGGGCATAGGAAAGCTATCTTTAAGGCAAACTTTGTTCAGATCCTGGTAATCCATGTAAACTCGCACCTTTCCTCCTGTTTTTGGCACGGGAACAATGTTGGATATCTATTCCGGTTATGTGGACACCATGATAATGCAAGCTTGAAATTGTTTCACAATTTCATTTTTCACCTTTAAAATCCACCCAAGTTTCAATCACCTGAGCTTCTGCCTGACTGGCTTAAATCCCTCCTTAATGGGAAGGCGATGAAGGACAATGTCAGTGGACAAACCCACCATATCTTCGTGAGACCATGCAAACACATCCTAGAATTAGGTTAATAGCGCAAATTTGTCATTCCGTTGGTTTGGGGTTAGGTCTGAACCAATCTGGATTAGCTTAGGGCTTTCTAATGTTCCAAGATTGAAAGAAGTGGTTTGGTCAAGGTTGGGTTGAGGTTTGCCTGTGACCCATTCCTTAATCTCCTAAGGTGTCTCAATGTCCTCTTGGATTTCCATCAAGTCTGAGTCCAACTTTTCATCAAAGTTACAGTCCTTGTGGAGAAAAGGCACCTCATCAGCAAGTACATGCACATCTAAATTCAGAGTCCTAAAACAAAATATGCTTTCACTTAATATATGAAACTGTTTAATCATACAAAAGTGTTAGCATGTACTGATAAAATAACTGCTAATACTGTTTAGAAAAGTAAGCAATTAAAGTTATCTATAGGGCAGAGGGATTTCTGCTCGTTTTACCCTCGCCGACTAATGCATGGAGTGTTAGTCCAATTATCGAGGGTAAAGTCCTGATGGACTGCAGTGATGGAAGGGCTGTCATCATCCTCCTTTTCCCGAATGATTACCATAACATCTAGGCAATCATTGTCTGGGGTATATCTGTTTATATGTTCATCATAGACAATGATACGTATGCCTGACATCATCTAGACAATGTCATGTTTACATTTCTGTTCCCTCTCTTCCACTTTGGGATCAGGAATCAGGACCTCTTTTGCTTTGAATGGTACTGATTTGGGAAACAACATAGACATAACATGGGCTGGCACCTTTACTGGAGACTATATCAGCTCATGAGGTGCAGATGGAGAAAATCGCCATGTGGCGGAAGCTTGAGGAACCTACTTGTGCTTATGAGGATTCATGTGACTGGAACTGGCAGAATAGCCTAGTCCGGATGTCCTAGTTTGATTGGACACTTGAATTGAGTGCTTAATACCCGGCTTATCTTTACCAAGCCCTTGTCCAGACTGATGACCCAATGACATCATTTCTTGAGTGGCCGACATAACCTCGACATAAATCTTGGGTACGGGAAGTGGCACTCCAATAGGATGGTATTGCGTGTTACTCACTTCCAACGTATGAAAACTGGCCGGCTCAACTTCTGATTTGAAGCTGATGAGTGGTAGTTCTCTTTGTTCAAGACATTCTGGCTCAGCGTTGACAGTGACTAGGCTATTATTGACAATGTATTTGAGTTGTTGATGTAGTGTAGAAGGAACGGCTCCAGCCATGTGGATCCATGGTCTCCCCAATAGCAGGTTGTATCCTGAATCTATCTTGAGGACGTGGAAGGATACATTGAATGTATTTGGACTAATCTCAATTGGCAGCTCAATCTCTCCGAAAGAATTTCGTCAGGATCCATCGAAAGCTTTGATAACCGTATGGCTACTTCGGATCCATTTGAGATTGATGTTCATGTTTATCAAGGTGGCATAAAGACAGATATACATAGACGAACCTCCATCTATCAAAACTCCAGCTAACATATACCCGGAGGACAAAACTATGATGTGTAATGACTTGCAATGACCGGTCCCTTCGGGCGGTATGTCGTCATCAGTGAAAGATATCACATTGTTGTTAAAAATGTGATCAACCAGATGTTGAAATTTTTCCACATCCACTGATTTTGGTAAGTAGACTTCTTCCATAGTGCGGAGGAAGAGAAACCAAGTCCTGTATTGAGATCTGATGTGGAGCTTCTCTTAATATTAGAACCACCTTGGCTTTATTATTGCCCATAGTGCGGAGGAATTTTTCAATTTTCTCCATGGGAATCTTCCCCTTTGCTTTTATGGCGGGCTTCATCACCCTCTGAGGAAAATACAGTGGATTTTCCTTCGACACTGTAGCAACAGTATGAGATGTGGATCCTTCAGCTTCTCCATAATTTCATGGGACTTTGTGTAAGCTGACAACATGATACTGTTGTCTGAAGGGTAAAGAAATTGGCTCTGGTGCAGCCACTTTCAAAGGATTATCAGCTCCTTCGAGTAGAATTTCTTGTATGGGAAATGGTTTGACAGTCTCATCAGCCTCAACGGATATAACTGCTACTAATCCCTTCTATTTGGTAGGACAGGTATTCCCACTCTTGAGTAGCACAGTGTCATCGACTGCCTGTTGCAGGACACCGCTATCTATTAGATTCTGAATAAGATGGCGGAGTGCCCAACATTCTTCTTTGTTTTGACCACGAGAATGTGAATGATATTGACAAACTCCATCAGAGTTGAACCGTCTTGAACAGGGATTAATTGGAGGTAGAAGGGAGGTAATTCTTCCTTCGTTGATTAGCATCAGAAATATCTCCTCTATAGGTTGGCCCAGGTATGTAAATTCCCTTTGATTGGAAAAATCTCGACGAGCTTTAGCACTTGCTCTCTTTGTAACCTTATCCTCCATAGCTTCGCTTTTTGAAGGTGATGGTGGAGCATTCATAACAAAAGGAAGGAGATAGGCATGCTCCTGGTTGACTAACTGGCGTGTGACTTGATGCTGATGAGTCACCAGTTCTGCCAATTGTTCAATTTGCTTACAAAGAGCTTTCATCTTGCGTTCCATAGCAAATTGGAACTTTGCATAATCCCATCTGTCAACACTGTCTATGATGGTTTGGGATGATTCCCCATTAAAATTGGAACTCTGCGCAGCGCTCCAACTAATCATGTTGACCTCTTCTTCTTTGTGTTGAGAAAGAGGGTTATCTTGTATATGGGGTTGATCTGGTTTGGTAACCACGATCTCACCGTTGTCTATTAAATCTTGGATCTTGTGTTTCAAGGCCCAACAATCTTGAGTATCATGTCCAGGTGCCCCGGCATAATAGGCACACTTCCGGGTATCATTGAAACTGTAATAACCCGAGAAATTAGACAATTTATTAAAATCTTAAATGATTGATTTAAGTTCAAATAATAGACCTAGACAAAAAATAAGTGTATGCGTTTGATATTTTTGGGATGGAATTTTGAGGATTTCAAAATTCTGTCTAGGATTTTGGAGAATTATTCAGGATTAACTATATATGTGTATATGTTCTGTGGATATGGTATTATATGTGTTCAGAATATGTGGTTAATGGTCAAGGGTTGACCAGATAAATTTTATCAGTGTCAAACCCTAATATTATTGACGAATGTCAACGTTCAGTTAAAAAACCCTAACAATGGATAAGAAACCCTGGAAACCGATTCTGAAACTCTAATTTTAGTTCCGGAAATTCGAAACCCTAATTTGGGAAATCAAAGGCTAAATATAATGGCTTAAGTATTTTTGTGTATATATTAGGGATAACCCTAATTGCTAAATTAGAAAGCCTAATGTTTTGTGTAAAACCCTAAGGGATTAAAAGTTATGTGTGTAATGAATATGAATATTATGTATTTGTTTATTTGTTTATTATATAAATAAATAAAAGAACCTAGGATAATCTAATTATATATTAGGAATGAAAAAATTGAATAACTTAAAGGTTATGGTATGGGAGAATATTATTATTTATAATATATACTAATTCTAAGAGATTTATTTTATACATCTCAATTAATTAATTTTATGACCTAATTATAGCAAGTCTAATTGGGTTAAGAAATTAAGTGTATGTAAGTAAGGATTTAAATTATAATTGTGTTCATGAAAAACCCTAATTAAATAATTAGGGAATAATAATATTAAAAGTATTGGACTATGTAAATTTCATGGCATAAGAAATTAAATTTAAACTCCAAAAGATTATTTATGGAAAGCCCAAAACATCAACTATAATGGCCCAAAGAATTAAATTTGTAGCCCAATAAGAGAAAGGGTATTAATTTAGACATTTTGTATAATAGATATTTCACAGCTTAGCCATGTGTCAATTTATTTATGAAGCCACATTACTTAATAATCTTCTATATATCTATGTAATGATTAAGGAGAGAGAGAAAGCTAGAGTGGGGTAATATTTATGGGATAGTTGTGAAAAGACTAAATTGCCCTTCAAATTATAGCAGAAATGACCAAAATACACTTAGTATGTGCGAAATTACAAAAATACCCTTTCATCTTATCTTTTACTAAAAGATAAGACTAAATCTTGTGAGTTATCAAAGGAAAGATTTGAGCACATGTGATTTATTTTCAAAGATTTGGCAAGATTTAGTAAGGATAGGAAAGAGAAAGAGGAGATATTGCTAAGATTTTGCTAGGATATGATGTAGATATACATATGTTATATCTAAACATTTAGAGGACTATAAATAGCACCTCCCTCACTACCTAGCAAAAGTTTAATTCATTCTATCTTCTAAAGTTTCCAAAAAACTTAAGAAAATAGAAGGAGAGAGAGAGGGCAGCCATGAATGAGAGGAAAAAAGAAAGAAGAAACCATAGGTTTTCTCCATACATCTCACCTAACAATCCTAGAGAAAGCAAGAGAATTTGAGAGGCTAAGGAAGGGGGAAGACCAAAGTTGTGAAGGGCTAAGAGAGTTTATTGAAATTGAAAGCAAGCTAGGTAAGTAAGAGAGAGAGGTTCAGACCAAACAAGAGTAGAGAGATAGGGTTTGATCTTCCAAGTTCATTACCTACTTGAGGAATAGAAGAAAGATAATCTCAAAGCAAATGTATAAAACCTTTAATCTTAACTAAGTTTATTTATTTTATTTTGTTTGGCTTGAATCCAAAGCATGAGTTGTGATCTTGAACATTAGAACACTAGATGTACTAGTTAGATGGTGTGTTATGTGTAGATCTAACCATTTTAGGTGTTAAAAGTTTTATCCAAAGAAAGAAAAGCAAAGCGCTTTTTAAAGCTTAAGAAAATTAGTGGATTTGCTGCCACAAAAGGAAATTTCGGGATTAGTTAGATATTCGAGAAAATTTTTGGGCTTTTGATATGTTGTAGTACACTGAATCTGCTTTCCATAGACTCTGAAACGGACTAAATCCGACATCGGAGGAGAGAGTTATGACATTTCAAAGTAGTAGTGTCAAAACTGTCCAACAAATGCGTTGCAGTCCACTTGAACGGAATTTCTGGGCTGATATGTTCGGAATCTGGAAAAACATCAGTGGGGAAGAGTTGAATTCCAGGAAGTTACATTAGCGTGGGCTCAATAATCTCCTAAAAATGTGTTAAAACAAAAAAGTTATGACTATTTTTGCGAAAGAGGGTAAATCTGGGAAAATGATGAAAACTGTTGTGAGCGGACATTTTTGGGGTCTATTTTAATCTTCCTAAGAGGTCCGAAATTACTGGGTTATATTTTTTAAAAATACTTTGGTATACCATGTATAACATATCCAAAGTTGGGAATTGTCTGATAAACGAGCAAGGCGTGAGAAAATCGCAAAGTGGGCTACTCGCTATATAAATCAGTTAGCCGTCGTTGTTGAAGCAAAGAATTTGCAGCGGCATTCAAATAAAGATCGTCATGACTAACTCAATTTGGTCATTGAAGCCATTTTTGAACCCTGTTTCGAATGGTTTTTGTTGTTCATTTTTGCAGTTAGAAATTTTCTAAAAATACTATGACATGTCCAAAATTTCACTCTTATATGATTCACGATTTGTGAATTAAAAATCTGCAAACGAGCATGTCAGAACTTAAAAACGAGCGAATGTCGAGCGTCGGCTCGTCGAGCGATTTTGACGTTCGACGTTCCGAATCGTGTTCCGACTAAATAATAAGTATTAATAAATCTAATAAAGTCCTACGGGACGAGTTTTGGCTATAAATGATATTTTACGCATAAAACTTCTTTTCGGGCATAAATAAAGCAATAAAATATGTAATAAATATAAATTACATATTTAAGTGAAATAAAACTACAATTGCCTATAAAATTATATTATGGTATAAGAAAATATTTTATGTTATTTTTAATGACTTTTGATATTTTGTAATGAGATTCATTAATAAATTAATATTAATGGTGATTAATTAATTTATTTATTTAATAAATATATTAAATAAATTATGGAAAATTAGAAATAATGCTTTGAAAATCATATAAAAATGATTTAAGGGTTAGAAAAATATTTTAAATATAACTTTCGATATTTTGTCATAAAAATATTAATATTTTAATATGAATATCAATTATCGAATAATGAATTTAGTTTGTTTAAAAATCATATAAATATGATTTTAAAGTATTAAAAATTGTGTGAAATTATAAATATATTATAATATTATGTTATGATTTTCATTAATATTTGATATTAAATAAATATTAATGACAAAGGAATTATGTGGTATTTATATTATATAAATACGATATTAGTGATTGAAAAATCATGATAAATGATAATAATTATCTAAAAAAATTTTAAGCCTATGATTAATGTTTTGACTGATAATAAATTATCTAAGATAATTGTTAAGTGTTCAGGCCGAGTTTAATTAAACTTAGACTCGGGAAAAGTCCGACTAGACCGTCGGGATGTTAGAATTGTACCGAACTCAACTCGGACTGTAATAGTTTAACTTGAGGCTAGGTGTTATGTGTTGTATAGACTGATAGGTTTATGTGTTATGTGTTTAGGTTATTTTTAAATACTGTGATGATATTATTCTAACTTAGAAATACATATTATTAATAATAGGTCTTCAGACAAAGCTTATTAAATTGCATAGCGGTAATCAATGGTTCAGGCAAGTTTTTCTTAACTCTACTAAGAGTTGTTTCATTCGGATATGCTTATGGTCAATCATTGTTGATTGCCATGTAGAATTGTACTTTGTATATATTGCATGTATAAGTCAAGTATGAAAGGCTGATCACCTTCATTACCAGTTGGTCCAGATATATTTGTTCATGTTTAATACTTGTTCAGTCAAAAGTTTGTTCGTGTTAATTCACAACTATATTGATGAATTATAGCCAGCATATTATTCAGACTCTTTCAATCATGATATATCCTTATATAAATTTAAACTTGCTGGGCAACTTTCATTCTCACTCTTGCTATATCATGATAAACATTGCAGATAAGGCGAATGCATTCGGATACAGGAGAAGGTTAATGCCAAGTTCAGCTTGGGATAAAATGTGCATCTAATTTGTAATAGTATAGTTTGATAATAATGGTAGGTGTTAGATAGTTTATGAATTGTGTATAAGTTAAGGTTACTCGATTTTGGGAAATAGTGTATAAAGTGTATTGTATAAACAATTTATGTTTATATCTTTCACAATAGTAATAGAATGATTGTACTAGGTCCGTGGTGATTTGGGACCCGGATTTGGGGCTCTCACAGTTGGTATCAATGCTGTTGGTTATGAAGCTTATGTAGCAATACCTGAGACCAATAACCGCAGTGATTAGAATAATATCTAAATCACATAGAGTTAGTTGATCGGTAAGATTCAAAGACAAATCTCAGCGAGTTGTTAAGACATAGAGTTCCCTAACTCTGATAATAAAGTTAAACAGTAGTGGTGAATAGATCGAGTCTAAAAGACTGAAAGTACAGGGATAGGAGATCGTAAAACAAAACAATCAAGACATAGAAATAAATCGTAATATATACGATGAGATCAATCTGTGATCTGATAAGGTTATAATATGGGAAAAGAATCAATTTGATGATTGGAAAGTTTATAGCAAGATTGTTGTGTGAATTGGTACAGATTCAGAAAAGGATTATGAATACGGATTAAATGAAATTCGTATTGAGAAGCGAGTTAAGATTAGGTGGGGATTTCAATTGAAGACTCATGTCGGCAGCTGAGTTTGTATGATTCCTTGTATGGGCAGGGAATTGTACTTGGTGTAAAAACCACTTAGTTTCTGGTACTGATAATCATTGAAATGTTTGTGTCACGCTATTTGCTATATGCATGTTAAGAGGGTGATTCCTTTCTCATGTGTATAACAGATAGATAGGTCATAAGTAGAGAATATAGGGTTAAGTACGAGTTCTTATTACTCATACTTATGTGACATTCTTGACTCATAGTTATATGAAATATTTATGAACCCCTCAGCGAATGAACGCCAAAGGTCTGACTAGGGTAAATTCTTAAACTCATATGATTGTGGCAAGTTTATGAACTCATAAGTGTGGTTTGATGAACTAGGTATAGTTGTGCGTGAATGGAGAATTGACGATTATATGAATAGATAGATTGTTAAGAAAATGATTATTAGTGGAGACATAAGTTTTCCAAAATTCCTAGCTATGCTAGACTTCGAAATTTTGACATCAAGCTAAATACGCACTATGTGCTTTTAAAAAAAATGTAGACTCGTAATCATTTTTGAAACGGTTTAAAATACAGTCTATGTTACCTATTTTCGCTAGATGCAAATGATTTGAAATATCAAAATATATTTTATTTATCACTTATGTACCATGTAACATGGTGCAAAGATAATAAAAAGGTGATGGAGTTGTAAATACAGGAATACTTAGTGTTAATTTGATCTAAAATCGTTATTCCACTATGGTATGATGCGTTATGACGAAGTCATACAATGACGACATCCTCAAACAGACTGTTAATATAGTACGACATCATGACGTCATTCTCGAAAATGTTTTAAAAATTTTAATTTGCCAACGGGGTTTGGCCACACCTAAATAATTTAATTGAATTGAATTATTGATGTGAGTCTACGCTATTCGATTCAGCTAGACTAATGTTTATGAAAACTCTAAGTGTTCATTGAAAGAAATTTCCCGAACCAAATTGTTTTGGTGCGGAATCCTATGATAAGACTAAGGTGAACTATGTTGTTTGGATAAATAATCCAATCAAGTAGCATAAATATTCGCTAGACATGATTAATACGTTATACATGACGTAAGAGTACGATAGGCTAATCACCTAAAGTACTAGCAACCGTACTTTACCTTCTTTGTGATTGTAAACATACCAAGTAATGTATTATTTTGCGGTATGAATACCGTTAAAACTATGTGTTCATGGTCTATATGACCCCTCAGCACAATTTGAAAACTTTTACTCTTGTGACTGGTGTATTGGGTAGCATATGATGAGATGTGTGAATGGTGTAAGCTGTACGGTGTAAGGTGTAAGGTGAATTTCGGGGATGAAATTCTTATAAGAAGGGGTGAATGTGACAACCCGAGAAATTAGACAATTTATTAAAATCTTAAATAATTGATTTAAGGTCAAATAATAGACCTAGACAGAAAATAAGTGTATGCGTTTGATATTTTTGGGATGGAATTTTGAGGATTTCAAAATTCTGTGTAGGATTTTGGAGAATTATTCAGGATTAAGTATGTCTGTGTATTTGTTCTGTGGATATGGTATTATATGTGTTTAGAATATGTGGTTAAGGGTCAAGGGTTGACCAGATAAATTTTATCATTGTCAAACCCTAATATTATTGACGAATGTCAACGTTCAGTTAAAAAACCCTAGCAATGGATAAGAAACCCTGGAAACTAGTTCTGAAACTCTAATTTCAGTTTCGGGAATTCAAAACCCTAATTTGGGAAATTAAAGGCTAAATATAATGGCTAAGTATTTTTATGTATATATAAGGGATAACCCTAATTGCTAAATTAGAAAGCCTAATGTTTTGTATAAAACCCTAAGGGATTAAAAGTTATGTGTGTAATGAATATGAATATTATGTATTTGTTTATTTGTTTATTATAAAACAAATAAAAGAAACTACGATAATCTAATTATATATTAGGAATGAAAAATTGAATAACTTAAAAGGTTATGGTATGGGAGAATATTATTATTTATAATATATACTAATTCTAAGAGATTTATTTTATACATCTCAATTAATTAATTTTA
This sequence comes from Panax quinquefolius, assembly GCA_020205615.1. Taxonomy (NCBI): domain Eukaryota; kingdom Viridiplantae; phylum Streptophyta; class Magnoliopsida; order Apiales; family Araliaceae; genus Panax; species Panax quinquefolius. The sequence goes on from CM035154.1 coordinate 95,495,145, forward strand.
TAACCTAATTATAGCACGCCTAACTAGGTTAAGAAATTAAGTGTATGTAAGTAAGGATTTAAATTATAATTGTGTACATGAAAAACCCTAATTAAATAATTAGGGAATAATAATATTAAAAGTATTGAACTATGTAAATTTCATGGCCCAAGAAATTAAATTTAAAGTACAAAAGATTATTTATGGAAAGCCCAAAACATCAATTATAATGGCCCAAAGAATTAAATTTGTAGCCAAATAAGAGAAAGGGTACTTTAGACATTTTGTATAATAGATATTTCACAACTTAGCCATGTGTCAATTTATTTATGAAGCCACATTACTTAATAATCTCCCATATATCTATGTAATGATTAAGGAGAGAAAGAAAGCTAGAGTGGGGTAATATTTATGGGATAGTTGTGAAAAGACTAAATTGCCCTTCAAATTATAGCAAAAATGACCAAAATACCCTTAGTAGGTGTGAAATTACAAAAATACCCTTTCATCTTATCTCTTACTAAAATATAAAACTAAATCTTGTGAGTCATCAAAGGAAAGATTTGAGCACATGTGATTTATTTTCAAAGAATTTGCAAGATTTAGTAAGGATAGGAAAGAGAAAGAGGAGATATTGCTAAGATTTTTCTAGGATATGATGTAGATATACATATGTTATATCTAAACATTTAGAGGACTATAAATAGCACCTCCCTCATTACCTAGCAAAAGTTTAATTCATTCTATCTTCTAAAGTTTCCAAAAAACTTTAGAAAATAGAAGGAGAGAGAGAGAGGGCCGCCATGAATGATAGGGAACAAGAAAGAAGAAACGATAGATTTTCTCCATACATCTCACCTAAAAATCCTAGAGAAAGCAAGAGAACTTGAGAGACTAAGGAAGGGGGAAGACCAAAGTTGTGAAGGGCTAAGAGAGCTTATTGAAATTGAAAGAAAGCTAGCTAAGTAAGAGAGAGAGGTTCGAACCAAACAAGAGGAGAGAGATATGGTTTGATCTTCCAAGTTCATTACCTACTTGTGGAATAGAAGAAAGATAATCTCAAAGCAATGGTATAAAACCTTTAATCTTAACTAAGTTTATTTATTTTATTTTGTTTGGCTTGAATCCAAAGCATGAGTTGTGATCTTGAACATTAGAACACTAGATGTACTAGTTAGATGGTGTGTTATGTGTAGATCTAACCATTTTAGGTGTTAAAAGTTTTATCCAAAGAAAGAAAAGCAAAGCAGTTTTTAAAGCTTAAGAAAATTAGTGGACTGCTGCCATAAAAAGGAAATTTCGGGATTAGTTAGATATTCTAGAAAATTCTGGGCTTTTGATATGTTGTAGTACACTGAATAAGCTTTCCATAGACTCTGAAAATGGACTAAATCCGACAACGGAGGAGAGAGTTATGACATTTCAAAGTAGTAGTGTCAAAACTGTCCAACAAATGCGGTGCAGACCACTTGAAAGGAATTTCTGGGCTGATATGTTCAGAATCTAGAAAAACTCAGTTGGGAAGAGTTGTATTCCCGGAAGTTACCTTCGCGTGGGCTCAAGAATCGCCTAAAAATGTTTTAAAACAAAAAAGTTATGACTATTTTTGCGAAAGAGGGTAAATCTGGGAAAATGATGAAAACTGTTGCGAGCGGACATTTTTGGGGTCTATTTTAGGCTTCCTAAGAGGTCCGAAATTACTGGGTTATATTTTTTAAAAATACTTTGGTATACCATGTATAACATATCCAAAGTTGGGAATTGTCTGATAAACGAGCAAGGCGTGAGAAAATCGCAAAGTGGGCTACTCGCTAAAATCATCTGAAAGAACAGTTGTTGGGCAGCAATGCAGTAGTAGCCAATACCAGCAGCATCGGCGCTTACTCTGCAATTGGGTGTTGAAGCCATTTTTGAACCTGTTTTGAATGGTTTCATTGTTCATTTTGCGGTTAGAAATTTTCTAAAAATACTATGACATGTCCAAAATTTCACTCTTATATGATTCACGATTTGAGAATTAAAAATCTGCAAAGGAGCATGTCAGAACTTAAAAACGAGCGAACGCCGAGCGTCGGCTCATCGAGCGATTTTGACGTTCGACGTTCCGAATCGTGTTCCGGCGAAATAATAAGTATTAATAAATCTAATAAAGTCCTACGGGACGAGATTTGGCTATAAAAGATATTTTACGCCAATAAACTTCTTCGAGGGCATAAATAAAGCAATAAAAATATGTAATAAATATAAATTACAAATTTAAGTGAAAATAAAACTACAATTGCCTATAAAATTATATTATGGTATAAGAAAATATTTTATGTTATTTTAATGACTTTTGATATTTTGTAATGAGATTCATTAATAAATTAATATTAATGGTGATTAATTTATTTATTTATTTAATAAATATATTAAATAAATTATGGAAAATTAGAAATAATGCTTTGAAAATCGTATAAAAATGATTTAAGGGTTAGAAAAATATCTTAAATATAACTTTCGATATTTTGTAATGAAAATATTAATATTTTAATATTAATATAAATTATCGGATAATGAATTTAGCTATTTAAAAATCATATAAATATGATTTTAAAGTATTAAAAATATTGTGTGATATTATAAATAAATTATAATATTTTGTTATGATTTTCATTAATATTTGGTATTAAATAAATATTAATGATAAAGGAATTATGTGATATTTATATTATATAAATACGATATTAGTGATTGAAAATCATGATAAATGATAATAATTATCTAAAAATTTTTACTGTTTTATGATTAATGTTTTGGATCGATAATAAATTATCTAAGATAATTGTTAAGTGTTTGCATGAGTCTAATTAAACTTAGAGTCGAGAAAAGTCCGACTAGACCGTGGGGATGTTAGAATTGTACTGAACTCAACTCGAACTGCAATAGTTTGACTTGAGGCTAGGTGTTATGTGTTATATAGACTGATAGGGTTATGTGTTATGTGTTTAGGGTATTTTTAAATACTATGATGATATTATTCTAACTTAGAAATACATATTATTAATAATAGGTCTTCAGACAAAGCTTACTAAATTGCATAATAGTAATTAACGGTTTAGGCAAGTTTTTCTTAACTCTACTAAGAGTTGTTTCATTCGGATATGCTTATGGTCAATCATTGCTGATTGCCATGTAGAATTGTACTCTGAACATATTGCATGTATAAGTCAGGTATGAAAGGCTGATCACCTTCATTACCAGTTGGTCCAGATATATTTGTTCATGTTTAATACTTGTTCAGTCAAAAGTTTGTTCATGCTAATTCACAACTATATTGATGAATTATAGCCAGCTTATTATTTAGACTCTTTCAATCATGATATATCCTTATATAAATTTAAACTTGCTGGGCATCTTTCATGCTCACTCTTGCTATATCATGATAAATATTGCAGATAAGGCGAATGCGTTTGGATACAAGAGAAGGTTAATGCCAAGTTCAGCTTGGGATAAAATGTGCAGCTAATTTGTAATAGTATAGTTTGATAATAATGTTAGGTGTTAAATAGTTTATGAATTGTGTATAAGTTAAGGTTACTCGATTTTAGGGAATAGTGTGTAAAGTGTATTGTATAAAAAATTTATGTTTATATATTCCGCAATAGTAATAGAATGATTGTACCAGATCCGTGGTGATTTGGGACCCGAATTTGGGGCTCTCACAGAAACCCCTCCCATTAGGGTTGGCTGGTGGAAGAAGAAGCGTGATTTTCTTCTGAATAGTCAGAAGAGAAAGAATATTCTCACGCGAGTCCCCTAAAGGTGTGAACGTTCGAGGGCGCTTTACATCTCCACCTTTAGGCAATGGAGGGTTTGAAGGCTGTGCTTGGAAAGGGGAGTAGTTTCTCCTCTGTATAGGCATGTTCTGACTGCCTTTTTGACCTTATAGTATCAAGGAAACATCCTCCTCTTTCTTTTTATGGACCCTCCGGGGGTTGTTTCAATAAGATCCGAATTGGATGTGCTCAACAACTACTTTAAGAGCGGCTAGGTCTTGAATCTTTCCTGACTTCAATCCCATCTCAACCATTTCTTCGTGCTTAATCATTTCAGAAAATGGTTTGCCAATACCAGCTAAGACTCTTTTATAGAAATGAGTTTCTTGTATGTCTATAAAAGTCATGACCATTTCTGACTCTGTCATAGAAGGAATAACTTGAGTAGCAAGGCACCTCCACCTTTGAGCGTACTCTCTGAAAGTCTCATTAAACTATTTCATGACCTTGATAATCTCGTACCGGTCAGGAGCCATCTGAGATTGAAAACTATATTGAGTGAGGAAGGCGTGAGCTAGCTCTTCCCTGCTATGGATCTTTGAGTTGTCTAATCTGGTATACCATGAATGTGCATCTTCAGTTAGACTCTTCTGGAACAGCTGCATTTTGAGCTTCTCGTCCTCTGCATAAGACTTAAGTTCTCCAATGAACACCTTCAAATGTGTGTAAGGATCCTCTAATCCATCATACTTTTCAAAGTCAGGGTTTTTGAATTTCTCTGGATAATGAACACCAGGGAATATGCAAAAGGTCAGCATATGAAACACTTCAATGTGTTCCAATCCCTTTGAGAGAACGGATAGTTTCTTCCATTTGAAGGACCTTCTTTTTGATATCACCAGTGTCTGGATCTCCTTTGAGATGGGTATTTTCAGGGTCTTTATTGGTCGTATCCAACTGAGGTTCTGGATTTGTTTTATCCAAATCTTGTGTTCCTCCTTGTGTAGAGGATTATGTATGTGTAGGCATCTTTGAGCCTTGAGAAGACTGATGCAATTCTTTTAGTAGAATAACCAAATTTGTAATTTTTTTACTTAATCCATCAAATTCTTCTCGAGAAACGAGATTAGATTGGTCAGAAGAAGACATAATTGGCTGTAGGCTTGTGGCCTTTTTGGATTTTGAGCGGGTAACAGGCCCAATTGTTTCCCTACAAAAGACTTATGTAGTTTAGTCTTAGGGATAATGTAAATGCTATCATAATGTGTCCATTTTAGGAATATCATCATACAAAAATGGGCGTTATATGATAGCATGTCATGTATGCACAAATATTCTTTATATTTTCCATTACATAAAGATGAACATGAAATAAAATTACAAGTAAATGCTTTTATATGTAATTGAAAATGGAAAGCATGAAGAGACTTTCCTCCGCGTTTGGTTTATGAGAGGCTGACCTATCTTAGGTTTACTGTCGTAGCTTTTTGGCATGACGGTCCCCAGATCATCGCAATCTACTTGACGGGAAGTTAATCCAGTCTTTCAACTGGAGCGAATCTGGGTGGTGACTTTCCTGAGCCTCGTTGGAATTAGTCTCCCTACGAGTCCAGTAATCAAACACCGATATGAGAGCCTCCTGGTGGAGGAACCACACAACATACATTCACATACAACGTGTCTCACCGTTTATAAAAATGATAACATGTGCGAAGCACTAATATCACAGATAGATATTTTATAGTGCAGTAAGTAAATGCATTCGTACATATTCATCATAAATGTAAATGCAATATTCACACACAAGCATATAACAGTTTTGAAAAGCTTGTAGTAGCGGCTTAAACCCTCTTACTAGAATCCCCAGCAGAGTCACCACCTGTCGACGTCGGGATTTTTATTTGTCCCTTTTCGTTTCTTGTTCTTTGGTGTTCTCATGTTATGTGAGATTTGTTTGAAAAAACAAGTGAAAAAGGTCCGACATGTGTAATGTCGATGATTTGACTGTAAGAGTCGACAATTGGTGTTTTTAAATGGTTGCACCAATGCAACCAAGAAAATGTTTGCACATTGACCCAATGATGTGACACTGCTAAATGGGTCTGTGAAACCAAGATTAATTTAGGTTTGGGGGTTTGATTATGCGGAGGGAAGGTGTTAGGCACCCCCCCGACGTCCGTGTTTCCATGGTGATCGCCACTTTTTAAGAAACTATTATATGAATGTGTGGGTGTGTGTGTGTGTTGATCAATGTGCAATATATTTGGAAGTAGTGTGAGGCCTCGTTCGCACTATATACAAATGGTTTGAATTTTTATGAAAATTCAATTTTACACATGATATAGCACTGAAGTTTTGTAAAAAGAGGTTTTTTAAACCCTTTGCTTGTTGGATAAAATCAATATACGTAATACACGCAAGTATACGTGGTCAACAAGTAATAAAATGATGAGTAGAGTATCGTTCCCACAGAGATTAACTAGCAATAATCTTAAACTCACAAGTACCAAATTCCTATTAATCCTGATTTTATTAAAATATTCAACTCAATAATTATAATTAAAGATTCTAAATTAAAGAATAAAAAACTACCACAAAACAATCACAATTATCAAAATCTATAATTTTAAACAATTAATAGAGAATTAGACTTATGATTTCACCTTAAGCTTCGCTCTGATTTAACACCTTTATTCCAATTCAATTCACTTTCCCAGTTTATTAATAAAGAACACGAACGTAGTATTAACCACCTCTCGATGCACTAATACCGTATTAACTTAAATCCTCAATTAAGATAGAAACAAGTTAAACACCTTAATCAACTAACTCACTATATCTCTATGTGAATTACAATTAAAGAAGGTTTAAGATTAAGTTCTCTATCCGATTACATGCGATGTCAAGCATATCTCTACCTTAACATTCATCAAGATTTTGCTATTCACAAAATTTATGAGCACATGCTATATTAACTAAGTCTAGATTTGAATATCCTCTCTCGATTCCATACAAATCCACAAAGAATTGTTGATCAGACAATTCATAAATTCAAGCTCAAATTAATATAGATAAACTAGAAATAGATTATTGAACTGGAAATCAAAGTTACAAAATCATCGATTCACTTAAAGATCCATCATAAGCTTAAAAAGTAAATTAGTTCATCATAAACGAAATAAACACTGAATAAATCATTGAAATCATTCTATCAATTACAAATAATAGCGTAAGACGAAGAATATTGAAAAACAACCTTCTCGTAGCCTAAAATCGCAATCGTCTCAAAAATCTCTTCAAAATACTCCTCCAATGCTTGATTAGAAAAACTGAGATTAATCTTCGTAATGTCCCCCTTGTGTGTTGTTGAATTCGTTGTTAATAGAGTAGTAGATGTCCAACACACAAGTCCCAGCCGAAATTCTCCATCAAGTAGAGTCCATGTGTAATCCAATATGTTAGAAACCATGTCCAACAAGAGTTTCAACCTTAACAGAACACAACAACAGTTGACACCCCCCGCCCCGGCGGGGGTGTAAGAGTAAAACAAGCCAGTCCCGGTGGGCTACCTTTCTGCTAAGTCTTGATGAAGACCCCCCGCCCCGGCGGGGGTATATAGTACAAACAGGCCCGCCCCGGCGGGGGTCTGATCTGCTAAAATCTTTGCTGAACTTCATGGCTTCTTCCAATTTTACTCCAATTGACTCCAAAACCTCCCAATTGACTCCAAATATACTTTAAATGCCACAACAACCATCCTACACATGAAATAACATAAAACAAGTAAAAACGAACATGAACACAAGAAATTAGCAACCAATAAGCATGAAATGGACATTGATTCGCGTATATAAAATCCACTTATCAAAATCCCCCAAACATAAACCGTGTTTGTCCTCGAGCACAAAACAAATACATACTATGTAATGCAATGAGATGAAATTAATATGATCTAAGTTATATGCTTTTGAATCCATCGATATCGCAAAATCAAGATTATCTTAATGGCCTCAGTGAAAATAAGCAACTATACAATATCAATCACCAGAACCAATCTACAATTCCGTTTAATCCTCAAATCTTAAGCCATCATCAATGGTATACTATGCGTGTGTGATCAACATCCATGATAACTACTACAGACTCAAATTCAATACATAATCAAGTTCTTAGAAGGAATTATAAAGTGAAAACTTAAAAATTCCAAAATAAGATAGCTCCAACTAAAACTAAGCAATTACTAATCCCAGGGGTTCACACAGGTACTTATACTTTATATATATATATATATATATATATATATATATATATATTTCTTCTTTTTCTTTTTTACTGGGGACTTTTTGCTCTTTTTCCGCTTTTATTCATATTCATTTATATATATATATATATATATATATATATATATAAACATACGATCACATGAATGTCTCATCCCATTAAGTCGATAAAGTGTTACCCTTAGTGAGCTTTCAACCAGCGACTCCCAGACCATAAAAGATGTAAAGCCCCTTTTCTCGGATACTTTAAACCCGAACTCAGTGCTTCACGATACCATTCCTATGAGCGGAATAATTCTAATAATATAATTATTAAACTTAATTTACATAATTATCAGAGTTTATTCCCAAGTACGCAACCTCTAATACATTCATTACATGATAATAATAATATATATATCATCATTATCATAATAAAGCAAACCATTACATAACATATCATGAAAACTCATTCAACAGCCTTCTCTTTTCCTTTATTCTTAGTCGAGCCTTCTGTTTGTTCACACTTAGCTGAAAACATTTAAATTAAGCAAGGATGAGCATTTGAGTGCCCAATAAGTAATAGCAATTATATATATAAGCTGAAAGAATTTAAATGTTTTCTTTATATATACTACCCTTCTACAACAAATCAATAGTTGTGAAGTAATTCTGAACCAATAATAATATCATAACAACCCTCTCTCAACTTTTTAAAACTACGTACTGACTATAAATAGGGTTAAGGGGACATATTATGAACATTGTTTTCATTTTCAAAAAGGTTAAACAGAACTTCATCTGTAAACCGTCATAACTTACGGGCACGAGGGTGTACATCCCATGGACCCTGTATTGATCAATACTACATAATAAGAACGATATTATCGTTCACTCTGGCTGCCTTGGGCACATAAATTTTTTCCCATAAATGGGATGTTCATACATGTCGGGGTTCCAAACCAAAGCTATTCAGTTGGATAATGGTAGGTTTTATCTTGTTCAATAATAATCTATAATTTAACATATATATATATATATATATATATATACGGGTAATTGACAAAGGTGTATCAACATGTGGTTAAATGCAATGATTATCCAAGTGGGGACACTTATATAACCATTTATAGAATTTAACGAACAAAATATATATCTAAATTACCATATACTAACATGTTGATAATCAATAAGCGTATATAATATAGGGTTAATAATCTGTACAGCAATAATATAATTCTAAAACATTCTTACTCATGTCCATTGCATAAAGGAAATGCAAAGGTAGGATACTTGCACGATCGATGTACCGCTTACACTACTGTAAAACTTAGTTTTATCTTTTATATCACGACCTATCATTAATCAGATCATTCGTTCGATTAGAACAATATACTATAACATATAGTACTGCATTTCGCAGTCAGCACATAACAATCACATTATCACACATGTTCAACAGTCATTGCATCACAAACAAACATTAAAACCACTTTTAAACTATGTCCATATCAATTTCTAAAATATGTCGGTGTACCGACAGCTTAATCGGGTAATTATCGAGTCTAAGACTCTATTCTATAACTCAATATCCGTAAATATCAGTCATATAATTTTAAATGACTCAATAAACATTCATTATAATTTATCATAAATTTTCAACCACCGAAATCATCATCAAATGATTTAAACATCAAACAATTCTATTATTATTTATATCCCTTTTAAATGATTTTTAAATCAATAAAACCACTTTTAAACTATTTATTTAATATAATTATTAAATAAATTTAATATCATTAATGTTAAATAAATATCATTAATATTAAATTATTAATGAAATTATCCTTTAAATATTACAAGTTATATTTTATAACTTAAAACATCTTTAAACATTTTATTTTCATTTAAAATGATTTTTATAATATTAAAATCATTTTAAACTAATTTATTTAATATAATTATTAAATAACCTTAATATCATTAATAATAATTAATTAATAAAATTCACCATTAAATATTGAAAGTTATATTTTATAACTTAAAATATTCTTAAATACCTTATTATTATTTAAAATGATTTTTTAATATTATAAAATCATTTTTAATCTATTTATTTAATTCATTTATTAAATAACTAAATTATCATTAATATTAATTAATTAATGAAATTCATCATAAAATATTTAAAGTCATTAAAATAACTTAAAATATTTTCTTATTCCATAAATTAATTTTAAAAGATTTTCAAGAATTAAAATCATTTTTAAACAATTTATTTAATATAATTATTAAAAAATTAAATACCTTTAATATTCCAAAAATATTAAATATTTGTGAAATATATCCAAAATAATTTTGGACTTTAAAATAATTTATTATGTATTTTAATAATTAAAACTAATTTTCTATAATTATTTAATAAAAATATAATTTTATAAATAAATCAGAAGCTAAAAACACCTATATAGCAGTAACCGTCATTTGTAGGTGTTCTTCGCGTTCTTCATGCAAACTCAGATCTTCAAGCCAGTTACTGAGTGACCTACTTTGACTAACAATAAATCTTGTTTCATGATGTTTCTGGGAAAACTAATCATCACAACTTGTAGTACTAGTGCAGTACTACAATATCCAAGAACAAACATGCTCAATAAACACATAAACAAAGAGATCTAAGCCCTAAAGTAGTACAGTTGAAGTCGTTTCTTCATTTCGGGTTTGCCCGAAATGAAAAATAAAGGCGACACGCCCACTTTGGGCTCCCACTACATGATGATCGTGTACTGTTTTTGTGATCTAACAACTTTAGTGCATAGACAACATGTAGGACTACAGATCCAAAACATAAAAACATCAAAAACATCAATACAACAAGAAGATACAAGATGGTCAACCTCTGTCAGAAAATAAGGTGCAATCAGTTTCTGGAAAATTCACAGAAACATAAAGCGTGACCAGATGACCAACTTTGACCATCCATTAAATCCAGTGTGTTTGATATCTAGATGTAATATTAGCATATATCGAAAGCTTACATAACATACTACAATACGGTTTCAACAACATAACCAAAACATTATCCAACTGACAGATCAATAGCCATCAAAACTTATCAGTTGTTAAAAAATAATTTCTGGGCTGCCCAGAAATCACCAGTCATGCCCGGTCAACGGGTTTTAACCGATCATAACTTCAAATATACAACAAATCTGACTTTAATTGTTGTACCAGATGAAAGATCTCATACTAGACTACAAAATCAAACACTTAAACAACAAAAACACACACTACTAGAAAAATAAGAATACGTGACGAAATTTTGTGACAGTTTTTAAAAACAATCACAAAAGATAGTAATTTGTGATGGACTTTTTAAGCAATCACAAAATAATAGTATATATGATGGCTCTTAGTGATGACTAATCTTGCCATCAATGTATTATAATTGTGATGGCCATGTCAATCACACCAATTTTTTCATGCAAAATAATTTTTCTTTTTGTAACGCACTAAGTCATCACTTATAGATATACCCTTTTCGTGATTGCATTTAAGCTATCACTAATATTTTAATGTAAGAAATAATCAAAACATTATTTTATGATGGTCGTGACAATCATTAAAAAAGATAGATTTTTGTGACGACTTTTATTTGCAATTACAAAAAGAATGTATTTTGTGATGAAATTTTTAAGCCATCACAAAATAGTAAAATATATGATGGCTCTTATTGATGACTAATTTTATCATCATTATAAAGTATTTGTGACTGCCATTGCAATCACCAAATCTTACGTGGAAGTAATTTTGTTTAATAAGTTAACTCACATATGTTTCCTTTTATATTTTGTTTTAAAATTATAATCATGATCTGGACTTTGGTGTAGTGGTAATACTTGTTATTTAGTTTACAAATGGGAGAGGGTTCGAATCCAACAAGTATCATTTGATACAATTAATACAGTGAAATAAATTATATGTAAATAGAGATTCACGTTCTTACATTTGATCACTAAAGTAGTGTTTTTTTTTTGTGATGACTTTGACAATCACAATAGATTATGTGTTAATGTGATTGTAGTAATCATCACAAAAGCCTTAAGCGTTTGCGTGATTGCCAAAACCATCACGTAAAACTTTTCATGATGGGCGTATACAAGATGGCCATTGTGATGCTTAAAGCCATCACGTAAACCTTTCGTGATGGTTTTCCTACTTTTTCTGATGGATTTTGGCCATCACAAATGACCATTTTTTTAGTAGTGACATAACATACAAATATCTATGATGACTGACATTTGACTGTCAGACTCAAAATTAAAAATTTCCAGATTCTTAAAATCTCCAAATCCGAGCCTCTAGATGTTATGGATCTAACATCTAGCAACCCAGATCATCATTATACACTAGATCTAACATGTTTATCACAAAAAAACAACATCTAACTACAGATCAATGGACAGATTCTTGAATAGGGTTTTTATACCTTTCTTGGCTTAATCATGATTCTAGCTTCTGATTTTGTTAAAGGTAATGGTGGGGCTTTGTTTGGGACTGGTTTATCAGAGAAATTTCGTGAGCTAGAGAGAGAGGATCTTAATGGAGTGAAGGTTGAACAAATGTGATAAAATGAGCACTTTTTCTCTCTCCCAATCTATATATAGTAGTCTAGCAAATGTGGGTTTTGGCTATTATCCTCCATACTCTTGTTGTCCATTAGACAAAACTCCTTAGCTCTTCCAATTAAGCCTAATCATGTGATTAAGGGTGCTAGTAGATTTTCAACCAATGGAAAATTGACACACATGTACTTGATGTAAGAGTTACCATTTTGAGGAACTTAATTAGCTTTATTTGTTGCTTTAAAAGGCCTATTATGGCCAGCTATATATACCCACTAATTCCTTTATTTAGCTATTATTTTAATGCATAAATTAGGTAAATCAAAGGTCTAAAATACCCTTGGTTATGTGGGCTAAGTTTGGGCTTGAATTTGATTTCTTTTTGGGCTTCTCCCATAATTGTTTTGGGCCATGTAATAATCATAGTCTAACAATTTTAATATATGTTTTTCCCAATTTGTTTTTTTAGGGTTTAAAATAAAATATAATTAGTTTGCAAAATTTATAATTAGGGTTTTCTAATCATACATGAACATTAGGGTTTATTATATAATAATTATAATTATCCTTGCTAATTTAGCAATTAGGGTTTATAATTTTTGGTAATTAGGGTTACCAAATCACAATTATGGTTTATACTTAATAATTAGGATTTCAAGAAATTAATATGCTAATTAGGGTTTGTTAGGTTTGTAATATTCATGAACGCAATCAAATTGCAAAAATAAGCGGAAACGTGTAAAAATCAGAGTTTTAAAATTTTACAAACCATATACCCGGATCACCCTTTATGCACAATTATTAATTAAACGAAAAGATAAAGAATAAAATCATACCCTTGAAGATCAAGCTTCCTGTACAAGTTCACCTCCAAATCCTTTCGCTCAACTTGAATTCACTGGGTTTGGTTCCTTCCTTTGATCAACGTTAGCCACCCAAGTGTTTGGCCTCTAGAGGTGATCCACCAAGGAAGAAGAAGGATTCAAGAAGATGGGTGGTTGACTAAACCCTAGTTTTTCTCTCTCTATAGAAAATGAGCGTACTCTCCAACCATTGGAATTATAACATAGTCTTGATATCTGATATAAGACTCCTCTTATAAAGATATCAAGTAACCCTATTAAAAAAATAAGGTATTATTTAATTAAACCCTTTTAATTAAAGGGGCTCCCTAATCTTATTAGGGATAATTAATTAAACTCCTTTAACTAATTTTCCTTCCTAATCCAATTAGGAATAAATGAAAGTACTTATATTAAATTAATTCCTAAACTCTTTTAGAAATTAAAATAATAATAATAATTGTAATAATATTAATAAGACTCCTCTTATTAATTTATATTTAATATTTCTAAAATATTAAATAATAAATATTAAGCTATTTAATTTATTCTATCACCATAGATTAAATTAAATATACTTAATATATTATTACGATTATGCCATTAACTTCTTAAATAATTATTCTTCCTTTTATGGTGTGACCCTTTAGGTTCTCCATATTAAACCTAAGGTTGTGAATAAATCAATTAGAACAATTCTAATCTTATTTAAATAAATAAATAAAACTATTAATTTATTTAAATAAATAATATTTATTCTACAATAGGGATAAACCTCCTAGCGATCAACGACTTTCCAGATAATATAGATTTCAACATTAATCATAAAAGAACCTTTGAGTAAATAGTTACTAAAGACAATTCAATCCTTCCACCATACAATGTCCCAATTAAATATAAGACATGGAATTCTTGTCAAGTCTTATTTTATTTAATTATATGTATTTCGACTCTTAAATGCACAACTCCAAATAATGCAAATTAGAAACTCCTTTCTAATTTCATTCGCCGCCAAGGACTCTTTGGGTTGTCATTTATCGAATCACATAGGACATTACTCTTCTTTTAATAAGTGGTAGATTCTTTATTGATCATACATTATCTCCATGTACAACTTATTATACCCAAGTATACCCTTTGATATACCCTAAGGGTCTTAAGGAATAAGTCAAAGTATAACTCATCATACACAAGATACTATGATGATCTCAAGTCCAAGGATCACTTGTACTACTATCACTCTGAGAATTAGATTGACAGCAAGTAAAACTCTATTAGGTATTCCTTAGCGAGCCACGTCAAAGTGAACTTATTCTCTAATAAGCACCTACATACTTGCTTTAGTGTCTCCACACAAATGATCATGAGATCAATCATCCTCATCCAATGAAAGAAAGAACGTATGTACCAATCTATCCGGATTCACTAATCACCAATTTAGTAATCCAATGATTGGGAACTATTTTAGTTTTAAGCTTTCTAAGAATTTAGATCTCATTAGAATGATCATCATCATTATTCTAAAAGCATTGCTTAAAACTATGGGTTTATCACATATTATAAAACAGCATCATGTAGATAATTAAAAGCCTTTAATAAATTAATACTTTTTATTAATAAATGAATAAGATTGTTACAAAGTATATGCTTTATCATCAAACATGATTGGCTTGTGTGCATACTACTTTCAATCTCCCACTTGCACTAAAGCCAATCGTCATGGTATCTCATACTCTTCTTCTCTAAGTGACGATTATCCTGCTGTTGGATAAGCTTTAGTTAATGGATATGTAATGTTGTTCATGAGAGCCCACTATCTCTATAGTGATTTCCCATCTTTCAATGATTCTAATAATCAAATGAAAGTGCCACAACACATGTTTAGATCCAAGATGAGACTTAGGAACTATTCCTAGTTCTGTAATGAACTTTTAATCCAAACAATCAACTTGCGACTTCATTTATAGCTATATACTTTGTCTTTATCACTAAACCAAAGAACTCTTTGCTTTGTTTGGAACCTTTCTAATTCATCGCACTAATTGCTCAAGATAACGCTTTACCTTAAAGTGGATTTTTTCATCATCTTGGTCTGCATCTCACAAAACTTGAGTCGATTAAGCCCTCTAGTTTTAATTCGGACCTACCATGTATGATCACATCCTTAGTCTTTGGTTAAGAACTTTAAGATGTTTTCACCGACTCACGTGAACTTCTCCGAATATGGTGATCAACATCAGGTCTCGTATATTTCATTGCATACATGATTGTTACTCATGCGATCTCTCTTCTTTTAATAGTTTGTGGGGACTATTAAGAGAGATACACTCCATGGCTCATCAACATGAAACATCTCTTGGAGCTTGCCATGCAAAACGACTTTAGCATCAAATGAATATACATTCCTTGGGTTAAGTCGAGCATCCTCTTGAATCTATCTATATAGATTTTATCCCCAATTAAGATACTCTTCCCAAATCATTCGTGGAGGATTGTTTAGACAACTTTATCCTTACTGATTGTAGCATTGGTATGTCATTCCTTATCCGTAGTATATTAACATATAATACTAGAAATTTCACGACGCCCCTAATCGACCCTTTCAGACACACTAGAAGTCTTACCTCATCGAATGTAAGTCCGGATCATCATCTTCTATGATGTGTACCTCATCATCATCATCCATGATGAATCCATACCTCCCGTGTATCTTTGGTACTATTCATTTATGATTTGGTTTGTGGTACAATAGGTTCATCTACTGTGTTCCTCTTATTTGACTTATAGTATTTTGTGGTTCTTGAACTCTTCAAGATCTACTATCCTCCCACTAGCCCCTTTTAATGATAAACACCTTTATCTTAGAAGGCAGCGTATTTCGTAACAAACACCTTTTGCTAAGTAGAAATATAGAACATATACCCTAAACTTACTTTAGGATGTCCCACAAATCTGTACATGTCAAATCTTGTCCCAAGCTTATCCTTCAAAACCTTTTCACATAAGTTGGACAACCCCTTATCTTAACATACTTAAGATTAGGAATCCTCCCTGTCCATAACTTTTATGGAGTCTTGGGGCTGGATTTTGAGGTTACCTTTTTGTAGATATGCAGCCATTTCTAGGACATTATCCAAAAAGATATTGGAATATCGGTAAAATCATTATGGACCGTACCATGTCCAACAAGGTACAATTTTTTCTTTTAGATACATTAATCAATTATTGTGTATCAAGAGGCGTCCATTGTGAGAAAACCATTTGAGATGATCTAAAAACTTATTGCACAAGTATTTATTCCTTGATCTAATCAAAGAATCTTAATACTTTGCCAATTTGTTTCACTTCTGAATTCTTTGAACCTTTCAAATAATTCACACTTGTATTTCAACAAATACATACATTCAACTCTTTGAATAATCATCTCTTTTTCTTATACTAGTTTGTTCAATTTGCAAAATTATTTTCACGTAAGTCAAGTATATAAAATCCATTAAGTAATATTCAAGTTCTATACAAAACATTATTATTATTATAAATAGAACAACAATTGTTCTTAAATATAATACCAAAGATTTCATTGTCCAACAATAAAATGGAAATAATGTTTCTAACAAGTACTGGAATACAATGACAACTTATTGACTTAATAGATTTGCACGTAGGGATTGCTAAACTATAAGTTTCTATGGCTAATGCAGCAACCTTTGCTTCATTTTCCACACATAGGATTACTTATCTTTGTTTAACTTTCTACTTCTGCTTCGTCCCTTCATAAATCTATATTTATGATAACCAAAGTCGGTATCCAATACCCAAGTAGAACCTTGACTTAAAGAAAAAATTATTTTAAATCATAAACAAATTTGTATTTGTAACCAAAACTTCACTAAGCTTCTTTGGTTAGCCTCTGCAAGATGCTTCTTGCAGTTTCTTTCCAGTGTCCAGGCTTATAGCAGTGGAAGTAAACTCCTTTGCTATCCATATCAGTTTTGTTCTTATTATCCTTTATTTTTGCCTTTCTATTTACCTTCTTTGAATTGTTCTTCTTTTCAGAAGATCTTTTGGCCCCTACGAGTAAGACATGATCTTTCTTGGTTGGAAAGTCACTCTCAACATTTTCAACATGTTAAGCAAATCAGCGAGGCTGATATCTAGCTTGTTCATATGAAAAATTCACAACAATTGTAAAAGGAGTCTGGGAGTGAGTGCAAGATCAAATCTTGGCTCAACTCTCCATCCATGACAAAACCCATTGTCCTAATTGATCAATCAAATTGATTATGTTAAGGACTTTTGTCTGTACTGAAGTGTCATTAGTCATTCTAGATCGGAAGAACTCCTTAGATATCTGATATCTATTAGTCCTACTTTCCTCACCGTCAACTACTTGACGTGCATGAATATAGTAGGAGCATCCATAGTTTCATGCTGACGCTGAAGCTCGTTACTCATGGATGCGAGCATGATGCATTGAGCCAACTGTGCATCATCTTGTCACTTTCTAAAAGTAGCAATTTCTTCCTCAGAGGCATTGTCTGCAACCATTGCAGGGATAGGCATATTAAGGATATAAGATAGCTTTTCAGCCGTGAGTACTATTCTCAATTTCCTTAACCAATCCATTTAATTCGGTCCGATTAATTTAGCATCTAATATGCTACTGTGATGATAGTAATTTAGACATTGTAAAATTTCGTAAATGAATTTGTAATTAACAACATTTTAACATAAATTCTTTTATTAATTACCAAAATAAATTAGGTCTTGTTTTAAATTGGTATCTCCCACTATTTTCTTCAAACTATATTACCCTCACTTATATAGTTCGGCAAAATCTAATTAAAGATTTGCTAGTGAGAATAAGGATCCCGTTTCAAATGTATATAGCCTTGTGGTGACACAACAAACTATATATAAATAAATAGGTAGACAACTTTTGTCAATTACATCAACTATGCAACTCCTTTTCTTTTGCCTCTTAGATTATTTTGATCAAGTGGTGGCACATCCGAATCAAAATTATCCAAGTTAAGTCTGACCTAGCACTCCATATATTCAAAAAAGAAAAATATCATCCTTGTGGTGACACAACAAAACAATATTGCTCAATTTTCTTTATAAGCATCAAATGTGATAAATTAACATCTTAAATACTTAATACTTACCTTGTGGTGACACAACAAACTCATATTAAATATTTAATACTCTATTAATTTTATCATGCTAGAAGGCGACGTTCGATATTCCAAATATCTTTGAACGCTTAGAACTTAATATAAAAAAAAATTGAGGGGTTTGTAATTAATTGTCTCATCTTGTTTAGCGCGCATGCACATATATATATAAAATACGCATCATATTAATGAACATGCGAAGCATGTTTGTATAATATATAATATATATAGTATAAGCATGCACATATAGAATACTATATTCTACCTGGATTGATTATGAACTTTTATTCTAGTTTGGTTCACTAGAGCCACCAAGTGAACCAAAAGGTCAAACCCTAGGGGTGCAAGAATAAAATTTAAATATAACTATTACATTTAAACCCGGGCTCCATTACAAACGGGTCTTCAAGCGCTCCTTGCCTCTTGATCTCCAATTTTTCAAAATTAATTCTAACTATTCCTATTACAAAACTATCTAAAATAAATAGAAACCTTGATCAGCAGTCAAGGGGAAGTACATAGGTGGGAGATAGAATTTACATTAAGAAAAATTAGAGAAGAGGCAATCTGTGAGACCCCATTTAATAAAACTCATACATTCATGCATCTAACTAAAATAAAATCCAATCACATCGTCAATAGTCCATAATCAATATCATTTATTATCATACACATCACCATATGCATCAATAAATAACATTCATTTCATGAATAATAAACATTCAATATATATATTGATATCATTTAATGGGCAAATTTAGTTAGTATAAAATATAATTTTGAATCAAAATAAACTCCTTTATTTTAATCCAAATTTAAATCAAAATAAAACTATTTTATTTTAATTTATCCAATTTTGAATAAAATAAACTATTTTATTTTAATCAAAATCTTTAATCAAAATAAACTCCTTTATTTTAATTAATTATGAAATCTAATTCCATGTAAAAAAAATACTCCTTTATAAAAGGAAACACGAATTCTCTTTCCTATTCACAAATAAACTCCTTTATTTTGAATAATATGAAATCTTATTTCATATCTAAATAAACTTTTTATTTAAGGAAATACGGATTCTATTTCCTATTCACAAATAAACTCTTTTATTTTGAATAATATGAAATCTTATTTCATATCTAAATAAACTCCTTTATTAAAGAAACATGGAATCCAATTTCAACTCCAATTAATTATCATGGAATCTAATTCCAACTTTAATTAGTTAGCATGAAATTTAATTTTAAAATTAAAATAAATCTTTTATTTTAAGATTAAAATAATTAAAAATAATATATATAAGTATATATTAACATAAAGAATCATGATCTTGGATCATTCCACGTGACCACCACTTTGAAACATGTTAATATAATTTATATATATATAAGTATTAATAGCTACTGATAACATATATATCAGTACTGATAACAGCCATATTTAAAGACTTATATATATTAATTATACCAACGCATATTAACGAAGCCGCGGCTCAAATATTAACATACATGTAATCTGAAACACACCACAGATCAGCGGAAAAAAAAAATAACAGGATTACCGTTTTCGAAAAAGAGAAACAGGCTTCGTGATTCGCGCTGAGTTCGTGACTTTGATTTTTTTTCGTTTTTTTTTCTTTTTTAAATTTTATAAAACAAAATTATGCCCAATTAAATTATTCTAAACACATATCAATATACATATCAAATCTGAACAATTAATAATTCGCATAAAGGTTTGGCTCTGATACCACTGTTAGGTTTGTAATATTCATGAACGCAATCAAATTGCAAAAATAAGCGGAAACGTGTAAAAATCAGAGTTTTAAAATTTTACAAACCATATACCCGGATCACCCTTTATGCACAATTATTAATTAAACGAAAAGATAAAGAATAAAATCATACCCTTGAAGATCGAACTTCCTCAGGTACAAGTTCACCTCCAAATCCTTTCGCGTTCAACTTGAATTCACCGGGTTTGGTTCCTTCCTTTGATCAACGTTAGCCACCCAAGTGTTTGGCCTCTAGAGGTGATCCACCAAGGAAGAAGAAGGATTCAAGAAGATGGGTAGTTGGCTAAACCCTAGTTTTTCTATCTCTATAGAAAAGGAGCGCACTCTCCAAACCATGGAATTATAACGTAGTCTTGATATCTCGATATAAGACTCCTCTTATAAAGATATCAAGTAACCCTATTAAAAAATATAAGGTATTATTTAATTAAACCCTTTTAATTAAAGGGGCTCCCTAATCTTATTAGGGATAATTAATTAAACTCCTTTAACTAATTTTCCTTCCTAATCCAATTAGGAATAAATGAGAGTACTTATATTAAATTAATTCCTAAACTCTTTTAGAAATTAAAATAATAATAATAATTGTAATAATATTAATAAGACTCCTCTTATTAATTTATATTTAATATTTCTAAAATATTAAATAATAAATATTAAGCTATTTAATTTATTCTATCACCATAGATTAAATTAAATATACTTAACTATATTATTACGATTATGCCATTAACTTCTTAAATAATTATTCTTCCTTTTATGGTATGACCCTTTAGGTTCTCCATATTAAAGCGGGTTGTGAATAAATCAATTAGAACAATTCTAATCTTATTTAAATAAATAAATTAAACTATTAATTTATTTAAATAAATAATATTTATTCTATAATAGGATAAGCCTCCCTAGCGATCAACGCGACTTTCCAGATAATATAGATTTCAACATTAATCATAAAAGAACCTTTGAGTAAATAGTTATCGCACAATTCAATCCTTCCACCATACAATGTCCTAATTAAATATAAGACATGGAATTATCGTCAAGTCTTATTTTATTTAATTATATGTATTTCGACTCTTAAATGCACAACTCAAATAATGCAAATTAGAAACTCCTTTCTAATTTCATTACGCCGCCGCCAAGGACTATTGGGTTGTCATTTATCGAATCACATAGACATTTCTCTTCTTTAATAAGTGGTAGATTCTTTATTGATCATACATTATCTCCATGTACAACTTATTATACCCAAGCATACCCTTTGATATACCCTAAGGGTCTTAGGAATAAGTCAAAGTATAACTCATCATACACAAGATACTATGATGATCTCAAGTCCAAGGATCACTTGTACTACTATCACTACAGGAATTCCTATTGACAAGCAAGTAAAACTCCATTAGGTATTCCTTAGCGAGCCACGTTCAGTGAACTTATTCTCTAATAAGCACCTACATACTTGCTTTAGTGTCTCCACACAAATGATCATGAGCAAGCAACGTATGTACCAATCTATCCGGATTCACTAATCCCCAATTTAGTAATCCAATGATTGGGAACTATTTTAGTTTTAAGCTTTCTAAGAATTTAGAACTCATTAGACTGATCATCATCATTATTCTAAAAGCATTGCTTAAAACTATGGGTTTATCACATATTATAAAACAGCATCATGTAGATAATTAAAAGCCTTTAATAAATTAATACTTTTTATTAATAAATGAATAAGATTGTTACAAAGTATATGCTTTATCATCAAACATGATTGGCTTGTGTGCATACTACTTTCAGGGTTGACCTAGTTAAACGCAAAGTCATACAACATAGTTATATAATAGTTTTGAACTCACAATTGAGTTTTAAATTAGGGTTTCCCACAGTAAAACTAGGGTTTGACATAATACACCATAACTGACCAATCATTGTCAGTCCACATACATACAGTATATAATTATATCATTGAAAAATCAAAATATTATTGTTCTCATTCCTTGATCAAAATTCAAAAGTAGGGTTTGGATTCCATATCTGATTTATCTGTCATACTTAACATTATTAATTAAGTTAAAATAATTAACTTAATAATCTGAACAAAATTCATATAATGAAATAATTATTATAATAATTCTAAAAATCCTTTCATATATTATATAAATAATATATGATTATATTTTCATGGAAAATAAGTAATAAAACATTTCTACTATAAAATTAATTATTATAAGAATATAATTTATAATGACCAATAATTCTAAAATAAAATTATTTAAAATCATTCATGTAATAAATATATCACATAAACACATACATACATTATCTTGACACATATTCCCCATATTTAAAATAAATAATAAAAAAAAAATTTATACGCAAAATTTCTAATTTATTTGTATAGAAAATATCGGGTTGTTACATTCACCCTCCCTTATAAAGATTCCGTCCCTGGAATCACCGTTTTAAAACCTACATATACAAGTGTACATAGCATATACAATCATTGCAAATAGATCTTGATCATAAATGATCGCACTGATCTTTAACCTATTCACGTAAAGCTTGTCTATCTAATTAAACAGAAATTTGATTTCTAAAAGAACTCAAATTCCTTCTTCAAAATTTCTTTATAAAATAATTTATTATATATACAAGAAAATCATATATAATAAAATAAAATTTGATTAGAATACTACCTGAAGTTGCATCCTTTGCTGCCACCGTATCTTGAACTGTCATACTGAAGACTCCTATGGTTGGTTCTATTGTTTCATTTGTTGAAGTTGGTCCCGTTGTTGCCAATGTCCTGCTGCCTTTTTCTTTATTCACATTTCTTTCCTCCCTTATCCTTCTTGGACAGTCTTTCACCTTACGCTCCATTGATTCACAAATAAAACATCCACTATACCTTCTCAGATTGGGCAGTTGGGAGAGATATGTCCCTTCTGCCCACACTTATAACACGCAAACTTACCTTTAAGACAATCTCCCAAGTGATTATTTCCAAAATTTCTACACTGCATAGCCTGTTCCTTTCCACCTCCTAGCCTAATTTCGGTATTCCTGAAATTATCTCTTTTCCTCTTCCCAGTCCTACTACCACTACTCCCTTTTTCGGCTCTAGTTTGAATTGCCTCCCACCAAAAATTCGTTTCCCCCCTTTCATTGTATAGGTGGCAAAAGTTATCTTTTGTCCCTCTGTTACCCCAGCTATCACAAATGCTTCCACAGGGTCAGTTGATCCTCTAAATCCCGGCGTTTCGACTGTCTTGAAGTCTTTGAAGTTTGCTAATCGATTTTCTTGCTGATTTCCCACGGCTGACATTCCATTCGGCATAGCTTGATCGTCCATATTTCGCAAAATTTTGTATCAATCTGGTTGTCCTCCAGCTTTATCGACGGGTTCTTCTGTCCGTTGATTTCTCTTTCATCTTGGCGGCATTATTTGATTAGTCATAATTTATCATTCATCAACTTACCTTCTATATCTTAGGGTATTTACATATAGTGAGACTTTCTACTCGAATAATCATGTATTCAAGATATTAGATTTCAAAAACTTTGGTTTACTGTATTAACTAGTGCTCAGATAATTGATTACTATCTTTATATCAACTTATTTCGTTAATCCATCATAGACTCATTTTCATAACACTTGTCATTCTATAACACATACTGCTTTAAACATCTTTTATCCCTTTGTGACTATAAAAGTCGGGATTTACATTAAACAGACATACTTAACATTAAATAGACCTACACCACAGAACCTATACTACCTATTCACTACGCCTTTTTCTTTGACAACCTTTCGCTTGATGACCTTCTATCCCACAGATAAAACATGCTCTTGATTTATAGTCGGGACAATACAGAGTGGTATGTCCCTCATAGCCACAAAGGTAACATATTCTTTTCCCTTTCTTCTTATCGGATTTTCCTAAGTCATGGTCTTCTCTCTTTCTTTTCCCCTTCTTGCTCGGAGCTGCATACGATGTGTTGCTTGAGGCTCCCATCTGATCAATTTGGATTTTAAGCTTATCTTGATCTTCCATTGTTTTTATTAACGCCTGACGCAGTTGACTATTTAATAGCTTTTCTATTTCCCACAACTTTTCCAGAGAAGAAACCTTGTTCCTCAGATCCTGCACCTCTGTTGATGCTTGTTCAGCTTCAACTTTAGTGTCTGAATCACTATCTGTCAGCTCCACCATCTCCGGATCTGGCACTACGTTTTCTAAAATAACCACCTCGTCTGAGTTGTTTTCACTGTGAGCCTCTATTTCAGCTATGGGCTTCAATATTAGCTCGGGGGTATGGATTTGATCCTTCTTCATGCTATAAGCATATAACAAGCCTTTTTTTTCTCATTAGACATCTACACACATAAATTATCCTGATTAGAATATAGTATATACACACAGCAAATAATAGTTTTATATAAGTTATCTTTTATTTTGTTTAACGATGAATTTAGTCAATTCATCTCTTTTATATAGCAGTGAAGTTTTGTAAAAAGAGGTTTTTCAAACCCTGTGCTTGTTGGGTAAAATCTATATACGCAATACATGCTAGTATACGTGGTCAACAAGTAATAAAGTGATGAGTAGAGTATCATTCCCACAAAGATTAACTAGCAATAATCTTAAACTCACAAGTACCAATTTCCTATTAATCCCGATTTTGATAAACTATTCAACTCAGTAATTATAAATAAAGATTCTAAATTAAAGAATAATAAACTACCACAAAACAATCACAATTATCAAAATCTAGAATTTTAAACAATTAATGGAGAATTAGACTTATGATTTCACCTTAAGCTTCACTCTGATTTTAACACCTTTATTCCAATTCAATTCACTTTCCCAGTTTATTAATCAAGAACACAAACGTAGTATTAACCACCTCTCGATGCACTAATACCGTATTAACTTAAATCCACAATTAAGATAGAAACAAGTTAAACACCTTAATCAACTAACTCACTATATCTCTATGTGAATTACAATTAAAGAAGGTTTAAGATTAAGTTCTCTATCCGATTACATGCGATGTCAAGCATATCTCTACCTTAACATTCATCAAGATTTTGCTATTTACAAAATTCATGAACACATGCTATATTAACTAAGTCTAGATTTGAATATCCTCTCTCGATTCCATACAAATCCACAAAGAATTGTTGATCAGACAATTCATAAATTCAAGCTCAAATTAATATTGATAAACTAGAAATAGATTATTGAACTGGAAATCAAATTTACAAAATCATCGATTCACTCAAAGATCCATCATAAGCCTAAAAAGTGAATTAGTTCATCATAAACGAAATAAACACTGAATAAATCATAGAAATTATTCTTTCAATTACAAATAATAGCCTAAGACGAAGATATTGAAAAACACCCTTATCGTAGCCTAAAATCGCAATCGTCTCAAAAATCTCTTCAAAATACTCCTCCAATGCCTGCTTAGAAAAACTGAGATTAATCTTTGTAATGTCCCCTTTGTGTGTTGTTGAATTCGTTGTTAATAGAGTAGTAGATGTCCAACACACAAGTCTCAGCCAAAATTCTCCATCAAGTAGAGTCCATGTGTAATCCAATATGTTAGAAACCATGTCCAACAAGAGTTTCAACCTTAGCAGAACACAACAACAGTCGACACCTTTAGCTACGGGGTGTAAGAGTAAAATGCACGCCTTGTGGCTACCTTTCTCGCTAAGTTCGATGAAGACCCGCTCGACAAGCCGGGGTATATAAGATAAATAAAGCAGGCCTGGCCGGGGTCTGATCTGCTAAAATCTTTGCTGAACTTCATGGCTTCTTCCAATTTTGCTCGAATTGACTCCAAATCCTCCCAATTGACTCCAAATATACTTTAAATTCCACAACAACCATCCTACACATGAAATAACATAAAACAAGTAAAAACGAACATGAACACAAG
Organism: Panax quinquefolius; assembly: GCA_020205615.1. Taxonomy (NCBI): domain Eukaryota; kingdom Viridiplantae; phylum Streptophyta; class Magnoliopsida; order Apiales; family Araliaceae; genus Panax; species Panax quinquefolius. Next base: position 95,521,523 of record CM035154.1, read on the forward strand.
AAATTAGCAACCAATAAGCATGAAATGGACATTGATTCGCGTATATAAAATCCACTTATCAAAATCCCCCAAACTTAAACCGTGTTAATCCTCGAGCACAAAACAACTACATACTATGCAATGCAATGAGATGAAATTAATATGATCTAAGTTATATGCTTTTGAATCCATCGATATCGCAAAATCAAGATTATCTTAACAGCCTCAGTGAAAATAAGCAACTATACAATATCAATCACCAGAACCAATCTACAATTCCGTTTAATCCTTAAATCTTAAGCCATCATCATTGGTATAGTGTGCGTGTGTGATTAACATCCATGATAACTGCTACAGACTCAAATTCAATACATAATCAAGTTCTTAGAAGGAATTATACAGTGCAAACTTAAAAATTCCAAAATTAGATAGCTCCAACTAAAACTAAGCAATTACTAATCCCAGGGGTTCACACAAGGTACTTATACTTTATATATATATATATATATATATATATATATATATATATATATATATTCATTTCTCTTTTTTTTTCTTACGGGGGATTTTTGCTCTTTTCCCGTTTTATTCGTATTCATTCATTTTTTTATATATATAAACATGACTGTGCAATGTCTCATCCCATTAGGCTGACAGTGCAACCCCTTAGTGAGCTTTCAACCAACGACTCCCAGACCATAAAACACCTTAGGGCGCTAGGTGTAAAGACAATCCCCTCGGACGTACTTGCTCAAGTAACAAAGGGCCCGAAACAAGACTAGTCACGATATATATACATTTTTTATTTTTAAATAAAGCTTATATACCCCACATATCATCCCCCAAACTTAGGTTCTTGCCTAATTTTTGCCTTTACTTTCTATCCTTGTCGTTTTCTAATTTACTCTAGCATTATCCTTTAGAAATTATTTTATGTATCAATTTGAACTGACCAGTCAACAAAGATGTTATTAATCGTGCTAACCTTTTCTATACCAGTTTCAAACGAGCTCAAGATTCGATTCATAACAAAAATTGTATCACAATTCTAGTGCTCAATTTAGTATTGGTTAACTTATTATCAATCTCATCATTGGCCCACAAATAATATGAACTACAACATTGATGGACTTATGCAAACACAATATTTAACTAACTAATTTTTATTTTTATTTTTATTTTTTTTATTATTTTTTTATAACAAAATGCACTATTTACAAACTAAAACAATGCAAAGAAAAAAATAACCTAAACTACTATGTATGTACCTAAGCTATCATGCAGTTCTTCCCACATTACTATGCAACATTGAAATTAAAATGACAAAATGCAAACCTAAGTACTCCATATACATGCAAGCATGAATTTAAATCCCTAAAACTTAAGTAATATAATGTCCTCATTGGATGAATAATCAAAATAAGTACGCGAGGACTTCCTTGCTATCGCTTAAGTCTGAGGAGGTGGTTGTTGCTCTTCTTAGTCTGAATCACTTGGTAGAAACCTCGGCATTGGCATGGGCTACTGATATGGAAATTGGGCCGCCAGGTTGAAGCTTTAAAGAGTTTTGTTGAGTGAGGCTAATGATGCGTTCATAGCATCAAACATATGGTCTTGCCTCATTGCTAATAGCCGCATTTCCCGATGTGATGCTTTGTTGTGCGCATTCATTTGATTTTGGACATCAAGGAAATGAGGACTGGATATTGCCTCGGTCGGTGGTACCTGCTCTGCCTCTTGATCTCCCGTGGCTTCATCATCATCCTCCGATGCCTCAGTAGCATCAACTTCGTCTTCTGAAGCCAATGGAAAAATAAAGCCCAAACCACGTGGATGTGATTCGGCTCCTGCCCATACAGAATACCGCACTATCAATCTAGAATCAAGCAATGCGAGCGTAATTTGTGTGGGCTCATCGTTGGACCATCTCACCCTTGCATTGCGAAACAACCCACATATGAGTGCTGGGTGTGGCAAGCAGCCCAAAAAATTTCCACGTAAACACCGGCGGATGGAGAAACAAATAATGGCCCCAATGTCGATAATGAATTCTTGCACAATTGCATATAACAGTAACGCCTTCTCTTTGGTGACGTCCGAGGTGTGTTGGGATGGAATAAATTTAGCACATTGGAATGCGTACCAGATTTTTCCATACCGGCTGAGGTCCTTGCTATGGAACAATATGCCTCCCTTCCGACCTTTGATCCAAGATGTTCCCAGCTTTGTCATCTCCATGATTATTGCATCATAGTTCGGATCAGAATCTCGTAGGTGAGCATAGTGGCAGTGGCGAGGTACCCTCAGTTGATAGTAGGTGTTGATTGCATCGGCACTGAATGGAATAAAGTGACCTCGCACAAACGCGTGGAATTGAGCTTTATCCTCAGCGTTTGCATAGAATTCCTTGACAATGTTAACCACAGCGGGTTCCGGCTCTTCGGTGAATTTTTTCCTCCCCTTTTGATAAATTTGAGGCATCATCTCCCCATCATTAGGATCCAGTGCCAACCCTAGCTCTGGTGTAAGGGCCTTGGTAAGCATGTAATCATACCGGTCAGCGGCGGCGACACTCACGAATTTTTAGCGATCAAAGGTTTGGGTTGGTTGTGATGGCCTTGAACTCTCTCCCCTTTGGCGTTTTGATGTTAGTTGTGAAGCCATGTTTCCTCTCTTGCTTGACTTGCCTTAGTTCTCCCCCAAACTTTTCAATTTGATCCTCTCTAGCTCTTAAGTAACCTCTAGGAATGGCCACTTCAATATATGTGAGAAATAGTAATAGGAGATGTGGTAATATATAGAGGTGGTAGACTGAATTATATTGGTGGAGTGAAGAGGTTGGGGAATTAATGGAGTTAATGAAGTAGTGGGAAGTAGAAGTGGTGGTAGTGGGTGGTGGTTATGTGAGATTTAATTAAGGTAGTGGGGTATTGGTCATGGGAAAAGGTTACATAACTGCCGCATCAGTCTGTTGAATTTTAGGACTCCCATCCCGGCGGGGGGTACTAGGCTTAGAAGGCCTCCCGTTACTGTATGGCTAGTGTTATCTGTTATTGAGGACCCAGCCTTTACGGAAGTGCAAGGCTTGAAATGCTCGCTCGCGGCATGTCTCTATTAATAATTCGAGACCCCCAGCCCGTGGTTGTAGTAGTAAAAGGGGCCCAGCCATGACATGCCCTCTTGTCAAACTCCCTTGTTTTCTCACTTTTGCTTCAATGTAACTAAGTTGATGATCCTTTTTCCATCCTGCACGATATAAAACATAAAAATTAATGAAGTGTTGATAACATGATGTATTATGGAGAGATTAACGAGACTTTTATTGTATGCTACTACTTAGTAATTTAATGAAAACTATATTGTAACGACAATGAATGAAAAATACGAGAAATAAACTAAAGATTGGGTTGCCTCCTAATTAGCGCTTGATTTAAAGTCGTTCAGCCTGACTACTTCCTGTTCATGTTGTGTCGGCCAATGTGATGGAGATCACATTTGTGTTAGCTTCTCCACCCCAATAATGCTTTAGACGATGTCCGTTGACTTTGAACGTATCTAATGGATTACGACTATAGATTTCAACTGCACCATGAGAGAATACTCGTTTGATAGTGAATGGTCCCGAACATCTCGACTTAAGCTTTCCTGGGAACAATCGCAGTCATGAGTTGAACAAAAGGACTTATTACCCCGGCTCGAATGTTCGATGCATAATTTTCTGGTCGTGCCATCTATTTACCTTTTCTTTGTATAATTTGGAGTTCTCATAAGCATGAAGGTGAAATTCGTCGAGTTTATTCAGTTGAAGTAGTCTCTTTTCTCCTACAGCTGCTTGATCGAAATTGAGTTTTTGAATCACCCAAAAATCCTTATGATGTAGCTCGTCCGGTAAGTGGCATGCCTTCCCGTACAGTAGTTGATATGGTGACATCCCGATTGGTGTCTTATATTGTAACGACCCCAAAATTCATACAATTTAATTCTCAACTTCGGTCGTTAATAATACATTCAACCTCTAATTTTTACATCATTAAACCATAATACAACCATTGCAATTTGTAGAATAATTAAAATTTTCTATTACAATTAAAATTTTCTATTACAAACTATTCTCGTTCCCAGAACTTTCAACCTTTACATCTAATTATGTCAGAATCATTTTTAATACTACAATAGTTTACATTGAAAAATAATATTACAATTCAATATTAATACATTATTCGGAACCTTAAACATGGTTCAAATAATAATAACACAACCAAAGGGTATAAATCTTCAAGTATCACATCTGATTCATGTCTTTCAAGTAACACATAACTTTACCTTGAATCTTGAACCTGCAAAAGTGGTTATTTGCAAGGTTAAGCTCGACAGCCCAACAAAATCTAACAGTTTTCATGCATCACATAGCACATAATAGCATGCTCAACATATATCTCATAAACATTGGACTAACATATCATACATCTTACAGTTTATATAACAAGTATAAAGATTGAGTTCCTTAATCAATCAACATGTTTTACTCAATCAACGTAGTCATAAGTTGACTTTAACATTTCATACATTTAACATATATATAACAGATCATGCTATTTGCAATAAAGATTTAAAACAGTTAATCACCAATTCACATAGCAAATAGGAATTGAAAGACTTGCCTTGATCGTTGTTTACCAATGACAGTTTAACAGCTTACAGATATCTGCACTTCACGTGCCCTACACAATTATATAATCATGCACATTAACTATTAGTCATATAGCAATGCATAGTAGTTGTAATGTAAACTTTACTCTACGTCTCATAACCCTTCCTATTATATATACACAATGTTCAATTTTATTGTATTAACTTTTAACTTATATCTCATTGTATTTCATATTCGAAGTTCATTCAAGTGTTTAAGTCTTGCTAGGACTACTTATTGGTTTTATATTAACACTATTCAATATCTTATTATATTCATTTCATTTGATTTAAAACACTTTTTATGTTCATTATCACTTATCACGGCATTTCGATGTTTATTCGTCACACGCCCAATTTATCTCTCTTGTGTGCTTAGTATGCGTATTCAACTTATCTAATGTAACATTTATTCATGTTAAGCATCATTATACTTCATAATATTCCTGTTCCATAACTTATAACAACATCTATTATCGTCGACATCACTATACTTTTGTATGTGCATGTTCGACGCCCTCTGATTGCCTCTGAATACGCATCAGTCACAAATATGACCATTTTAACTATTGTTCCCGACCTCAAATTTAAAATCTTAAAGAATAAAAGTTGTAGGTCCATTCGTCCTCTTTTCGGATCATCTTAAATCACCTTAATCGGAGTTTGTATGAAAATGTTATGGCCATTTTACTAAAATAGGTCAAAGTAGTCACACCTGACATACTTTGGGCATAAGCTCGCGTAATTAAGCCTTTGGGCATAGCGCCTTGTTGCGCCTATAGAGCAAATTTGCACCCCAAATAACTTAGGGACGCAGTAGCATTTCTCAGATAGCGTAAAACGGACACAAGTTCTTTGTTCTTCGCGATATTGACCCTTTTTCTCCTACTAATCTTCATAACTTGAGTTATACACATCCAAATTAGTCCGTTTTTGATTCTATGGATTCGTAATTCATAGAACTACAACATACTAGAATTCTAACAGTTTATAAAAACATTAACCAACATAAAATTTGACCCAAAATACATGTTCATACACTATTTTCATGTTTTAAACACATTTAGCGAATTCGATAGCCACGATTTCGTTTCTTAATCAATCGACACGATTTAAACTACGTTGCTTTTGTTTCTTAACATACTAACATATTCTAACATCAAATAATAGATTATAACACATATTAAGCATGAAATTTTGTACTTTCTAAAGCCATTTTTGAAGAAAAACACCGTTATTTACTTTTCTCCTTATAAACCCAAATTTCATGTATTTGAACATCAACATAAACTTATAGAGGATAACTAACAGATTTAACAAGAGAATATATATACATATAAACAACATATTCTACAACAATTCAACCAAAACCTAATTTCCAAAGAATAGAAAATTATAAGACTACAAATTAGAATTAGGGGTAGATTATACCTTAAACCCTTAATTGAATCCTAGCAAAAGATAGTATTAGGGCTTAGAAATTCTCCTTCTTCCTCCTGGTAATCTTAGAAACTCACAATCACAATGTTTTCTCTCTTGCTTCCAAGTTCTCTCTATGCTCTTCACTGATAACTAGACTTAGAGGAAAAATAATAAGCATAACATAACTGGCCTCTCACTAACCCACACACAATTCAGTTAAAAAAATAAAAAGATTGCGTCAGTTAAAATAAACCAAAAACCATAAGGCTACGTTTGGTTACACACTAATTCCCCATACTAGATTATTTAAATAATATTAATATTATATAGCTACACTTGTCACACATGTAACCATTTTAATAGCTTATAATTTATAATTATAATAATTATATTCTTATTATAATTATGCTTATAATAAATAATTAAATAATTATATATCTAATTTAATTAATAAATTAGAAACATCACTTTGTTTAATTTATTTATTTCCTTTAAATTAAAAAAATCATTTAATTTAATTATCTTCTTAAATATTAAGAAATTGATTTAATTTAATTATTTTCAGTAAATTAAATCCTTCAAATAAAATTAACATTATTCAATTTAATTTAAATTAATCAATTTAGTTACTAATTTAATTCAACACAATTTTATCAACCATTTATTTATCTCAATAAATAAATAAATTTAAAATATTTATTCAATTCAATAAATATTTAAAATTAATTACTAAATTCATTTATTTCATTCAATAGTTAACTCAACTATTAAACCTCACTTTCCCAATATATGAATATATATTTCTCTTCACACTAGATCACATATTTCAAAATATGTAGCACGTATATATAAATACTCAAACTCAAAACATCTCATAATAAGAATTTTAATTATTAAATTCCAATTTTAATAACCTATAAAAATTCAGGTTTTCACATGTATGCAGTCCAGTATGCCCATAATGCATCATCCAACTGAAGTGACCAATCTTTACGACTTGGATTTACTACTTTCTCTAATATCTTCTTAACTTCTTTGTTTGATACCTCAGCTTGTCCACTTGTTTGTGGGTGATAAGTTGTAGCCACCTTGTGGTTGACTTATTACAGAAGTGACTACCTTTGTCACTGATTATTGCTCTTGGCGTACTAAACCTCATGAAAATGTTTTTCTGGAGGAATTTGAGGACCACCTTGGCATCGTTGGATGGTAGCGCTGCAGCTTCAACCCACTTCAATACGTAATCCATTGTAAGGAGAATGAATTAATTGTTCAAAGATGAAGGGAATGGCCCCATGAAATCGATACCCCATACATCAAAGATTTCTACTTTAAGAATCATTTGTAAAGGCATCTCATTTCGTTTCGAAATGTTGCCCACCCTTTGACACCTATCGCATTGTTTGACAAAATGGTGGGCATCCTTGAATAATGTAGGCCAATAAAACCCGGCTTGCAGCACCTTTGTTGCTGTCTTTTCACTACCATAGTGCCCGCCATATGCAGATGAATGGCACTCATGCATAATGTTCTTCACTTCACTATAGGGTACGCACCATCTAATAATTTGTCGGCGCACTGCTTGAACAAATACGGTTCATCCCACATGTACCATTTTACATCATGAAGAAACTTCTTTTTTTGTTGTCTTGTAAGGTCAGGTGGTAAAATGTTGCTCACAAAAAAATTTGCATAATCCCCATACCACGAAATCTCTGCGAAAATCCCAAATAGTTGCTCATCTGGGAATGATTCATTAATTTCACATATGTCTTCTTTCGCTTTCCCTTGATTTTCCAGCCTAGACAAGTGATCGACTACTTAATTCTTCATCCCCTTTCTATCCTTTATTTTTAAGTCAAACTCTTGAAGTAGGAGAATCCATCGGATAAGGCGTGGCTTAGCATCCTTTTTCGCTATTAAGTACCAAATCGCCGAATGGCCTGTGTAGACTATCACCTTAGTCCCGATCAAGTATGCCCGAATTTCTTAAACGCATACACCACTGCAAGCAATTCCTTTTCTATGGTTGTGTAATTCATTTGAGTTTCTGTGAGTGTTTTGCTTGCATAGTATATGGCGTGAAACACCTTATCTCGTCGTTGGCCCAAAATAGCCCCAACCGCGTAGTCACTCGCATCACACATTAGCTGGAATGGCATATTCCAATCCGGTGCGACGATCACGGGGGCTGTAGTCAATTTCTTCTTCAGTAATTCGAACGCTAACTTGCATTCCTCATCAAAACTGAAAGTAGCATCCTTTTCTAAAAGACTGCATAGAGGTTTTGCAATTTTAGAGAAGTCTTTTATGAACCTCCTATAGAATCCAGCATGTCCCAGAAAACTCGTAATACCCTTAATTGAGCTCGGAGGAGGCAGTTTCTCGATTGTTTCTAGCTTTACTTTGTCAACCTCTAATCCTTAAGCCGATACCTTATGGCCCAAAATTATGCCCTCTTCAACCATGAAGTGGCATTTTTCCTAATTGAGTACGAGGTTCGTATCCTTACATCGCTGCAACACCATGACCAGATTCCTTAGGCAAGTATCAAAGTTGTCCCCATAGACCAAAAAGTCATCCATGAAGACTTCAACATTTTTCTCCACCATGTTTGAAAAGATGGCCATCATATACCGTTGGAAGGTTACAGGTGCATTGCATAACCCAAATGACATCCTCTTGAATGCAAATGTGCCATAAGGGCATGTAAATGTTATCTTTTCTTGATCCTTTGGAGCAATGACTATCTGGTTATAGCCCGAGTACCCATCCAATACACAGTAATATTCATGTCCCGCCAATCTATCTAACATTTGTTCAATAAAGGGCAGCGGGAAATGGTCTTTTCGGGCTGCCTTGTTCAATTTTCTATAATCCATGCAAACCCTCCAACTTGTCACTGTTCTTATCGGTATTTACTCGTTGTCCTCATTTTGCACCATGGTCATTCCTCCCTTTTTCGGCACGCACTGGATCAGACTAACCCACTTACTGTCAAAAATCGGGTAGATGATACCGGCATCCAACCACTTCAAAATTTCCTTCTTCACAACTTCCTTCATAATAGGGTCGCCGTTGTTGCTCCACCTTTGGTTTTGCCTCATCTTCTATCAGAATTTTGTGCATGCAAAATGAAGGGCTAATTCCCTTTATATCTACAATCGTCCATCCAATCGCTGATTTGTGTTCCCTAAGCACCCTCAGCAACTTTTCTTCCTGCAAGTCGTTAAGTGCAGCTGAAATAATAACAGGTAAAGAATTTGAATTGCCTAATTATGCATACCTGAGCTGTTTAGGGAGTGGCTTAAGTTCCAACTTTGGTGGCTCTTCCAATGACGATTCTAGTTTTTCTGCGGCTATTTCCTCCGTGTGCAACGATTCAAACGGTGTTCTGAATCGGCTAACTTGTGGCAATGAATCTAGCATTTGTACGTAGTCCACAAATTCTGGATCGTCAAACTCTTCATCCCCCAATAAAGTTATTTCTAACGGATTGTTGACCAAACTATTTCTCATATCTTCACTGATGATTTGCTCAATTAAATCCATCCAAAAACATTCTTCCTCATCCGTAGGGAATTTTGTGGCCTTAAACACATTAAATTTGATTTCTTCATCTTGGACCATCATAGTAAGTTCTCCTTTTTGTACATTTATGAGTGTCCTACCCGTGGCCAAGAAAGGTCTCCTTAGGATAATCAGGATATTCTTGTCCTCCTCAAAATCCAGAATAATAAAGTCCACGTGGAATATAAACTTATCCACCTTAACCAAAATATCCTCTACTATGCCTCTCGGATATGTGACTGACCTATCTGCCAACTACAATTAAATATTCGTAGGCCTTAGCGCGGGCAAACCCAATTCTTTGTATACTGACAATGGCATAAGGTTCACACTCACCCCCAAATCACATAAACACTTGCTAAAATGCATATTCCCGATTGTACATGGAATAATGAAACTCCCCGGGTCCTTAAGTTTTGGTGGTAATTTGTGCTGTAATACTGCACTACACTAATCTGTTAGTGCAACTGTCTCAAAATCTTCCCATTTCTTCTTCCTTGACAGAATCCCTTTCATAAATTTCGCGTAGCTCGACATTTGCTCTAGGGCTTCAGCAAATGGAATGTTAATCTAGAGTTTCTTGAACACTTCCAAAAACTTTGCGAACAGCTTGTCTAATTTCTATTTTTGGACCCTCTACTGAAATGGTGATGGAGGATACATAATTGACTTATCGTTTATGTAACGACCCCAAAATAGGTCCATTCCATCCAACCCATTCTGAGTCGCCAAATATATGGTACGAAAAACAACTACAACTTTATTACAACAATTGTCGTGCAAAATACAACAACACATATGCTGTGAGTGTGGATACAAATATATACCAAATCAGAAGTACGTCACAATGACACCTTACATAAAGGTATAGTCAAAAACTGCTTTTAGAAATTAGAATCTTTGGGAAGTGCTCAAGGAAACCTTCGTATACATGGGAGGCCATGCTTTTAGGTTATGGTAGATATCATATGGCCACGTAATTATCCTTGGTTGATCTAATAGACCCCAAAGAAAAATGAGAAGATTACTATCATATTCTTCCCAAAGGTGAGTCTTCTCTTGACATATCATTATCTCCACTGTCTTTAATTGGGTATTATATTCCAAACAAACACCAAGATTATATAGGTAGTGCTTGTAAATATACTCAGCAAGTGGATGAGCACAACCATGTCTTATGATAACACGAGTTTGTATGTCATTAGACATCTTGTATGATAGTGGCAAAACACCCTTCCAAGTTAAATTCACCTCACCCTCAACATCTATAGACCACCATTCTATTCCCTCGCTATCCCCCCGCTCGACCCAGCTACACATTTATTACCTGAAAGGAATTGTGAAACAAAAGGGTGAGCACAACTAGCTCAATAAAGAATATTATGACTAAAGATAAATAAATTATCAATAGTCTTCATCAAGAATAAATCGTAGATTTAGAACATATGGTAGATGATAAAACTTTTCAACCATAGTTGCAAATGAATGAGCAATCCATTAGAAGAGTCAAATAGACCATAAAATCTATTATCTTCTCCATGTTAAAAGTCCACCAACAATGTTTTATCCCTGTAACATCAATCAACAATTCCTGTCCACAATCACATGCATAACTTATAATCATAATTGTAGTTCTAAATCCCTCTTCTTCTCCGGATCGAAGATAATTTCATCAATTGTCTTTTACGAAACATCAAAGATCATGGTTATACCAAATCACAGTTCCTGTTCATAATCATACTAATAAATTCATCTTTGCACCACGGCCAAAGATATTCATCAACAGTTCATCTTTGCACTACATGCCAAAGATATTCAACAACAAGTCATCTTTGCACTACGAGCCAAAGATATTCAACAACAGGTCATCTTTGCACTACGGGCCAAGGATATTCATCAATAATTCATCTTTGCACTACAGGCTAAAGATATTCGTATATTAAAGAAACACATAATCATTTCAGAAGTTATATAACAATAATTATAACCATGTTGATCAATTCACCTTTGCACTTAAGCTAAAAATATTCAATTGTAAATTCAATGGTCATGATCATACCAAACCAACAATTCAACTTTTGCACCATCGCCAAAGAGAACCTATAGTCACGATCATACCAATAATCTACCCATCTTTACACTCAAGTCAAAGAGAAATATCATCATTAGGGTTATAAGAATGTTATATAAAACAATATAATCAAAACATGGTTTTAATTTCAAGAGTAAGATTCATAAATCAACGATAATTTGGTCAAAGAAGAAACCAATTTGTCGTGAATAGTACCAAGATTAAATACATAGTATCGTGATAATGCATAAGAACTCTCGACACTAAAAGATAAAGTTTCATAATAAAATTCATATCCATATTTATAACACCTTAATCCAAATGTTATAAATCACTTAGAAATCTCATAATCTAATATTATTAATATTATAATAATATTTTAATCATTTCTTAAACTTATAAATAATTTAATCCAATTATTTACACTTTAATAATTAATGCATTTAATCATCTAAAATGCCAAACTCATAAGATTTCATCATCATTAACAAAACCCTCATAAAAATCTGATATACCTCATATATGATTCTCAAGCCAATAAATCATATTTTCCAATTTTCTTACTTCACATAACATATTTAATTCGCTTACTCATAACTAGAACATTTTCATGAAAAATACCAAATCAGTTCCAAAATATTTCTTTTCTGGGATTTAGCATAACATAGTCCCATATTGAACATATATTTTCTCAAAATTTTAAAAATTCATTTACTATTTTTCATATGGCCAAAACCACCGAATATTTAAACATTTATCATAAATTATACTTTTATCCAACAATTCTGAAATTTACACGGTATACTGATATTATATAGATGTACTCCCAATAAAATTTCATCAATTTTGGAGTTAATCACAAGGAGTTATAAGCGGTTACTTTTAAAATAGTCTTTTCTCATAAAATTCATAACTCTCAATCTATACATCCAAAAAATCGCCATTTTTGGACACAATATATAAAACTCATCAAATTATCATTTCAAATTTTTCCAGAATTTTGAAGGTTCAGAAAAATTTCAAAACTAAAAACATAATAACCCCTTAAAATCCCTTACTATCCCTTACCTCAAAAGAGCAAAAGATTTGATTGGAATAATATTTGAAACTAACTTGCACCGTATAGCAATACTCAAAGTATACTCAAAATACTCACAAGAATATGCTCAATAATATAGAGAGAGAAAACTTCAGTTTCTGGTGTGATTTTCAATTCTAACCTAAACACCCTATTTATAGGAAAATGCTTAGAACACCAAAGCAGAAAATTAAATATAATATTAATATAATTATACAAATTTTCCTTAGCCCACCTTTTGGTCAAAAACACCAGCCACACATGTTAAATGAGGTTCACAAACTCACCAAAAACGTTTTTCTCGTGAATAGTAACTCGTGAATAGTAACTAATGAATAGTAACTCGTGAATAGTAACTCATGAATAGTAATTAAAAAAAAATTGAATACTTTTATTTCATAAAATTCGGGGTCTTACAGTTTAACTTTGTTTCCTCAATTTGATTATCCTCACCCTTGTTTCCTTTGCCCACGTTGCTATCATCAACTTTGTCCTCCGGTGTCGCTGAATTTTCTACATTATTACCCACAAGATGTTTTCCACTCCTTAATTTAATTGCCTGACACTGTTCATGGGTACCCTTCAGATTTCTCTCTGTATCGCTTGGTAGAGTCCCTTGTGGCCTGTTATTTAGTGCTAGGGCAATTTTCCCCATCTAATTTTCCAAGTTCTCGATGGATATTGCTTGATTTTTCATTTCTGCATAATTGATAATCATGTACTTCGACACTATCTCCTCAAAATCTGATTTCCTTTCCTGATGTTGAACCGATTGTGGGTGATTCTGAAAACCTGGGGGGTATGACTGTCGTGGAGCTTGATGTTACTGGTTGTTGCTCCACGAGAAATATGGATGATTCCTATTCCTCGATTCAGACGATTATTCGATATGTATTCGTGGAATTCATTATAGTTGCCCCCAACCGCATGTGGTCGGATTAATTGCGCATTGATCCGTTGTGTGATCTCTCGCGCACAACTCACATATAACTGCCACTTGCTGTGCTTGAGCCCCTGTCATGGCATCTAACTTCTTGGACAGCGAAGAAGTCTGTGCTTGTATAGCTATCACCCCATCCACTTATAACACCCCAACTGCCTTCGCCTGTGTCATTCTCACTGTGGGCCACTGATAGTTGTTAGCCACCATGGTTTCAATCAAATCTTAAGCTTCCTTGTAACTCTTGGCCATTAATGCTCCGCCTATAACGCCCCAAAAAATCGAACCGTTGTAAATACTTTTATTAATGAATCAAATAATATTATTTATTATTATTACGTGTGGATAAGATGAATGCCGTTCTATAACCTAGAAACGTCGGAATGTCGTAGTATTTTAACTACGTGAGAGAATTAATGTGTTTGAATTCCTAAGACGAAAATAAAAGCTTTCCGAGAAATTTTCCAAAAAACACTATTCATAGATTTTTGGTCGGGAATTATTTTTGAACTTCCGAGAAATACGTAATGTTATACTATCAAGGTGAGATGGATTATGCAATAATAACCTAAGTATGGAAAACGTAATATTTCTCATGTGGACTTAATTTGGGAACGTTAGGTTTATTAAGCGTTAAAGGTAGAAAGTTGTGATCGTATAATGTGTATTCATTATATGAAGGTAATGAATGTAAGTATATTACGACGTATTGTACTATTATGTATGAAGAATGAGATAATGTATCTTACAAATTAATATACGAGCTAGCATATGAGGATTATAGATAGGGTATAAATGTTAAGTTGTTAAATCTAAAGTAATGGACTTGTAGGATTATTGGCTTAATAAGAGAAGTCCAATAGAAGGTGACAATCAAGCCCAAGTGTTTGATAGATCATGAGTCTAAACTATGGTAGCATAAGCCAAATAAGGAAGTAGTTAGATTTAATTAACAAGCCCGATGAGAAGCCATGATCCACGGAGCAAACCAAGTGAGAAATGAGAAGACTTGATGGGCAAACAAATTATGTGATGAGAAAGTGTTGTGGCTAACAAGTTTACTTGGTTGCTAGGTTATGAATAGTAAGGAGGTGGAGGTTGAGGAGGTTAACTAAGGAGGTGGGATGGCCTAAATGTCCATAGTGCTCTCACTTAGGATTGCCTATAAATAAAGAAGCCTCACTTCATTTGTTGATTGATAAAATTTCATCCAACTCCTCTCAAGATAAGCTACTTATTTGGTAGAGAGAATAAGTCATTTAAGCACTTATAAGCCACTTTAACTTTTGCTAGATTTTCCAAAGTGAATTGAAGTCATAGTCTTCAAGGGTAAGGCTCATATCTTTTATCTACATCTCTTCTATGATAGGATTGATAGAGAAGGGAGATCGTTTGTTAAGAACATGTAACAAGTTATTAAAGAATGAACTTAAGCCGAATAAGTTGAATAAGCAACTTGAACTTTAATAAGTTGTTAGAATCATGAAGAACTTATCATATGTTTGTCATATGATGTTAGTATATTGAATATAGCATGAGAACATTAATTGATGGACTTAAGTTCATAGTAAGTCATAAGCATGAGGAATTGTAGTTCATAAGTTAAATAAGTCATTGACTTATGAGAATAAGTCAAAACCTACTTTGATTATAAGTTGGTGTAATAAGTAACTTGTAATGATCATATGTTGGTTAAAATCCATTTAGAATCATTAAGAATGTAGTTTTGCCGGAATTCACATGATTGGACGATAATCGTCGAATTTGTGAAATTCTCGGAATGGAAGACGTATTTTGTGTTTGAAGTCAGAAATGTTGGTTTTCGATGGAGACAAGTCATATTTGGCATTATAGAGTTGTAGACTCGAAAATGACTAAATTCTGACTTAGAATGAAGAAACGAGCGTTGAACGTTCACAGACGTTTATCGTTTTTGTTAAAAATGAACTCATAGGTGAAATTTTAGCAAACGAAGTCAAATAGATAAAATTCTTGCATGAACACATAGAGTATGTAAATTTTGAACCGTAGGCTTTTGAACGAGCCAATTTGGACTTATACCGAAGTAGTTATGAGTCCGGGAGTTTCGTAAAATTTTCAAAAATTGCAAACTATTCGAGAAGCACGAGCCAGCCATGGCCAACCCAAGGCCAAATGAGTGGCGCCATTGTGCCATAACAAATGTCCGAAAGACATCGCTAACTTTCATGCAAATACGAGATAAAGAACAAAGTGTGGCGCCAGATCGCCATATCCAGGAAACCAGATCGCTAACTTTCGCCAAATACGAGATGAAGATTAATGGGTGGCGCCGCAGTGCCAACCCTATGCAATGGATAGTAAAGAATTATTACAAGTACAGAATGAAAGGGAACTTTATATTAATAAACTAAGGTATAAACATGACATTGTTAGGACATTGTTAGACACTTACGTATGATGATTAAGAGTTAATAATCAATCGAAGATGAAAAAAATGTGAATGACGTAATGAAAACCGAAAACCCATAATAGTAGATCAAAGTAAGGATTTACGTTGAGAAGAAGGGTAAGATATATTAAGGTCTATATATGTTCATTCATGACCTAATGTGTGATGTGATATTGTCATTACTATAGAGACTTAGAGACTTAAAGTGTACGTGTTATAATCAGTAAGTAAACGCTGAAGGCAAGTATTCTAACCCTTGTTCCAGTTCAGTCTGGACAAGCTTTGTAATTCATGTATTCTTTCGCATGAAGTTTTAACGATGAAGTTTAAAGCCAATTCTTTTAGCTAGACTTATATTATGATTTTGTTAAGCATGATTAATGTTTACCGAGTTATATTGGTATGGTTTTAATCAAAGACCAAGTATGCTAAAATGTTTTTGTCATTTAACGACAAGCACGTGAGGTTGCCACAACTTAAATGTACACACGTTTAATGAATGTAGTGTTGATCAACATAGAGTACTATGGGCTGATCACCCAGAAGTGCTCATAAGCTATGCCGGACTTATGGACTTAGTGCCT
Organism: Panax quinquefolius; assembly: GCA_020205615.1. Classification (NCBI taxonomy): domain Eukaryota; kingdom Viridiplantae; phylum Streptophyta; class Magnoliopsida; order Apiales; family Araliaceae; genus Panax; species Panax quinquefolius. The sequence continues at coordinate 95,538,287 of CM035154.1, forward strand.
GGTTGTCCTTTTCAAAAGAAATTATGAATTGCTCATAGTCTTGAGCCTTAGTTGATATTCTACTGAATATTGTTGTTGGAAAATGTTTTGAATGAAAAGAAGTGCTATTTTGAATTATCGATAGTACTTCGTAACTATTATTCAGTTATTGAAGATATATGAGTTCTATGTTTCAAGCATGTTGTTTATTAGAATTGTAGTACTTGCTGAGCTAGTCATGCTCATTCTTGCTTGAACCATATGAACATTGCCATGATCGAGAGAACCAAAGGCTCAGGCAAGGACAAGGGTAAGGTGAAGACGAACCCTTAGATTACTTATGTAATAGAATAGTTGATTGTCTATAATATATTGAATATTATGACAAGAACAAATGAATGGTTTACAAAGAACCTGGGAAATAAAATATTATTTTGGATATATAAAAGTTATATTAGTCCTTTTGAGACTATTCAAATGAATGAATGTATGAATGGTAGTACCGTGTAGCACCATCTGTCCGGTTGGAAGACACCCGGATTTGGGGGCATCACACCGCCCGACGCTGCATCAATACTCGTTCTAAGATTCCCATGTAGTCCATTATAAAAGGTGTTCATTTGCAGCCACTTGGGCAATCCATGATGTGGGCATTTTCTGAGCAATTCTTTGTATCTCTCCCATGCCTCATAGAGTGATTCCCCGTGTTGTTGTTCAAACATCGTTATCTCGTTCCTCATCTTTATAGTTTTTGCCAGTGGGAAGAATTTGGTGAGGAATTTCTGAGCTAGGTCTTCCCACGTAGTGATTGATCCCGATGGTAGAGAGTGTAACCAACTTTTCGCCTTGTCCCGTAAAGTGAATGGGAACAAGAGAAGTCTCACCGCATCATCCGACACCCCATTGTACCTAAAAGTGTCACAAATTTCCAGAAAGCTAACTAGATGTTCATTCGAATCGTCATTAGCCAATCCCCCAAACTGAACTGAATTCTGAATCATTTGAATCATCCTAGGCTTAATTTCAAATGTATTAGTAGCTATTACGGGCCTGGTAATGCTTGACTGCAGTTTAGTCATCTTGGGTGTGGCAAAGTCCCTTAATGCTTTCTGATCTTCGGCTGCCATTTCCTCTTCTTTCTCAGATGTTTCAAATTCTTGCCTCGTTTCCTTGATCCACTTACTTAACCTCTAGAACCTTTTCGCAACGTCGTCCTCAAAAGGCAAAAAGTTTGGATTTTTGGACCGAGTTTGCATAAATTGCTTCAAACACCTGAAATAAGAGGAACAAAACAAAAATAAAAAAAATGTTTAAGTAAAACTGGATTAATTAAACTGATATTGTAAAAAATTAAGATCTGTACTAAATTAATCCCTGGCAACGGTGCCAAAAACTTGTTGGGTAAAATCTATATACGCAATACACGCAAGTATACGTGGTCAACAAGTAATAAAGTGATGCGTAGTCGTTCCCATAGAGATTAACTAGCAATAATCTTAAACTCACAAGTACCAATTTCCTATTAATCCTAATTTTATTAAACTATTTAACTCAATAATTATAATTAAAGATTCTATATTAAAGAATAACAAACTACCATAAAACAATCATAATTATCAAAATCTAGAATTTCAAACAATTAATGGAGAATTAGACTTATGATTTCACCTTAACCTTCACTCTGATTTAACACCTTTATTCCAATTCAATTCACTATCCCAGTTTATTAATTAAGAACATGAACGTAGTATTAACCACCTCTTGATGCACTAATACCGTATTAGCTTAAATCCATAATTAAGATAAAAACAATTTAATCACCTTAATCAACTAACTCACTATATCTCTATGTGAATTACAATTAAAGAAGGGTTAAGATTAAGTTCTCTATCCGATTACATGCGATGTCAAGCATATCTCTACCTTAACATTCATCAAGATTTTGCTATTCACAAAATTCATGAACACATGCTATATTAACTAAGTCTAGATTTGAATATCCTCTCTCGATTCCGTACAAATCCACAAAGAATTGTTGATCAGGTAATTCATAAATTCAAGCTCAAATTAATATAGATAAACTAGAAAAGATTATTGAACTGTAAATCAAAGTTACAAAATCATCGATTCACTCAAAGATCCATCATAAGCCTAAAAGGTGAATTAGTTCATCATAAACTAAATAAACACTGAATAAATCATGGAAATCATTCTTTCAATTACAAATAATAGCCTAAGATGAAGAATATTGAAAAACACCCTTCTCGTAGCCTATAATCGCAATCGTCTTGATAATCTCTTCGAAATACTCCTCTAATGCTTGCTTAGAAAAACAGAGATTAATCTTCGTAATGTCCCCCTTGTGTGTTGTTGAATTCATTGTTAATAGAGTAGTAGATGTCCAACACACAAGTCCCAGCCAAAATTCTCCATCAAGTAGACTCCATGTGTAATCCAATATGTTAGAAACCATGTCCAACAAGAGTTTCAACCTTAGCAGAACACAGTAACGGTCGACACCCCCCTCCCCGGAGGGGGTGTAAGAGTAAAACAAGCCCGCCCCGGCGGGCTACCTTTTTGCTAAGTCCTGATGAAGACCCCCCGCCCGGGCGAGGGTATACAATTCAAACAGGCCCGCCCCGATAGGGGTCTGATCTGCTAAAATCTTTGCTAAACTTCATGGCTTCTTCCAATTTTGCTCCAATTGACTCCAAATCCTCCCAATTGACTCCAAATATACTTTGAATGCAACAATAACCATCCTACACATGAAATAACATAAAACAAGTAAAAACGAACATGAACACAAGAAATTAGTAACCAATAAGCATGAAATGGACACTGATTCGCGTATATAAAATCCACTTATCAGTGCTCAATAGTAATTGAGACCTTTTCATACTTCCATTTCATTATTAAATGTTCGGCTTGTTTGCTTTTATTTTTCGACTACGAACAACATGTTTTAACACAAAATCAAAACATTTAACATAGCTACAAAGATCAGATTTTAAGACTAGGGTTTATACCTTACTTTAATCTATCTTGAATCTGGGCAACTAATTTGTTATGAGTGATAGTAGGGCTTAATTTAGGACTGATACATAACTATATTTCATGGGTCTTAGAAAGATAAATGATTGGTGGAGAGCAAGTGCACAAATGAGCTAAATTATGAGATTTTCTCTCTCTTGATCTATATATATAATGGTACAATGCACATGGCTGATGAGTTGTGGTTGATTGCTATGAATTATTGAGCATGTGAGAAGTCAAGAGTTGGTAAACAACTAAAGTATTGGCAAAATGTACAAGTAATCTAATAACAAGTATGAAAAAGGGTAATTTGGACATTTGGCTTGTGATTTTAATGGCACTTTGGTCATTTGTCTAACCCTTAGGGTTTGACCATTAGGGTTAAACCCTAAGGTTTTGTGCATTAATTTTCTAGCATTTTGCAATTAGGGCTAAAATGTACAATTTTAGTTTCCTAAATTATGAATTAGGGTTTCTAAATTAGTTTAGGTTTTCTAATAATAAAAAACATGTAAATTAGGATTAAGGTTCACTAATTAGCATTAAGATTGCTAAATTAGCGATTAGGGTTCATACATAGCAAATCAGGGTTACTAATTTGAAAATTAGGGTTCTAGCTTAGTAATTAGGGTTTCTAAAAATTAGGATTTTCTTTAATTAAGATTAAAATGTATAATACCTGTCATTAATCACATTAACACAATTTCTGACCAATCTTAAACTATGTTGCCCCTTTTATAGTTCTAATAAAAGAGCTCTAACTCATGCAAGCATACATGTGTCAACAAGTAATACAGAGTAAGTAAAGTATCGATCCCATAGAGAAAGTTGTTAATTTTAAACTCTTATGCATTAATTAACTCACTATACTTATATGCTTAGACTGATGACTAAATTGTTGAATTAAACTAATTATGATTACCAACTGAAAATAAGAATACAAATAGAATAATTATAATATGGAAACAATGGGACCATAACTTCATTTAATAGTTCATCTAATCGCCACGATCATGCAAGAAGTGTTCACATATCACAGAAAAATAGCCAAGAGCACGAAGAGAGTTATAACCATTTTTCAATGCACTATAACCTACTTACACAACATCTACAGATGTTAGACTCTATGTAATCACCAATACAATCACAATCACCATATGTCTATGCGTAATCGCAATTCTATTGATTTTAAGCACAAGCCCTTACTCTAGCTCATACGGTGAAACAGTATATGTCTATCTGGTTCACAAAATACGCAAGCCATATATGATAGCCTCATATTCACATGCTATCATGATTACAATCCATATTTATATGTTCATTGTCAATTCCATACAAATACTGAGACGAATGGTGATCAAGCATTCATATATGTAAAACAACCATGACAGATATCCCATATGATATACAAAACAATTCTAGCATTAAGTGTACAACCAAACTACATATTAAAATCCGTTAGAATCCCATAATGGAGTTTAGTTCATGACTGAACCAAAGGCTATTATGGGATCAAGGCTAAACATGATCAATAAACTAATAATTGAAGTAAGAGAGATAGAACGATCAAACCCAATCGCTGAATAGAAATCAATGATTAACTATTAAATCCTCACAGAAATCCAATAGATAATAATCAAAATCCACGATGACAGAGAATTCCAAGAAGAAGTAGAGAAGTAGACATTATGGCTTCCGTTCTACGTTGGAATCTCTCCCAAGGTGTAAACCCTAGTTTCTATGATGAAAAATACGTAAGAGTTATCAAGTGTATGTCTGACACCCGTCAGAATAGTTTAAAAACTATTACACATCATTTAATTACGAATTAAAAATAAAACAAAATTACAGCATCAGCATCGCGCACGGGCGCTTGCCTCTATAGCTTCTCTGTCTCGTGGCCGCGAGACTTGTAGTGTGTATATCCAGTCTAGCCGACCTCTCACGCGGGCGCGCTCATCCCTCGCGGGCGCGCATCTCTTCCCTAGCGGTCGCATGACTAGTAGAAGGTTCTCATTGTTTAGCCATGTGTGCTATGGCCAAGCGCGAAGTCTAAGTCTTGTCCGCCACGCGCTTGCTGCTTGCCGCTTGTCCTCCGCAGATTCTCGGTTCGTTCGTTCTGCCTCTCACGCATCGCTTCTTTCATGCTTGATCCTCATGCTTGCTTGGTCTCCATGCGTTATTATCCATCCATGCCATACACATCCTCGCCTTGTGACTAGCCTTCACGCATCCATTAGCCTCGTGCCTCTAATATCACCAAAATTAAGCCAATTCCTGCACTTATTCACAAAAAGGAGTTTTAAGTAAATGCAATGCAAAATAACGTGAATTGCAACTAAAACACAATGAAATGTACTTGAGATGGGCACAATTCGCATGAATTGGTATGCAATAAATAGGTAAAAATACCACTTATCAAATACCCCCAAACTTGAACTGTTGCTTGACCTCAAGCAATGCATACTAATGAATAATGAAAATATAACTACGAAACTATGCAACTACTCTATGATGTATACTAGTCTCAAACAATCTCAACCATAACAGAATTTCAGCCCAAATTACCTCAATGAACTATCCAGATTAGTAAATACAGTTTCAAACCAAACTATAGACATAATATCCTACGCTCAGATAATTCATTAATGCTATAGAGATGCTTTGTGTGTGTGATGTTCACAAAAACTTCATCTAAGCAAAGAATATATATGCTACACTGCTCCAAACAGAAAATTATAGTTTGAAGAAAGACTTATGTAAAATCATGTAACGCAGAATGTTTTAGCATATCAACACAAACTAAGGTTCAACAATGGGTTTATTTCTTTATTGCTGCTCACGAGGTCGATTTCGCACTTTCCCGCGGTGTTTATTGCTATTTTTCTTTTCTTTTTCTCTTTTTTTTTCACATGACTGTGCAATGTCTCAACCCATTAGGCACACTGCTACCCCTTAGCAAGCTTTCAACTAATGACTCCCTGCATCATGAAAGACCTTAGGCGCTTAGGTGTAGAGACAATCCTCATGCATTTTACTCAAGCAACCTGGGGCCCTCAATTAAGACTAGCCACATTATTGTTATTTGATTTATTGATTTATTTATTTATTTATACATAGCATACCCATGTTTTCCCATAATCTGCACGTCAATGATTCATACAGTCTACAAGACTTTCCTCGTGTTTCTCTTTTTTAAAACTACATGTTCTATCAAGAAATGCAACATACACATCTTAAACCTACAAGTGATTCTGAACAAGTTCGTGTATACTGAAAGCATTTAAATAGCAACATGAATCTCCTCGTGTTAAACATTATATCACAGCCCATGTTATCCCAAATATTCTTAAATCTTTCACAATTCACTATCATCATTGGCTAGGCAAAAATTTCTATTAAGCAAGAATTTGTGTAAGACATGCAACTAAATTAAGACAATCAACAAAGAATAAAAATTAAAAATTTTCTGCAAAAAATTTAACTAATTAAACACTTAAACATGCAAAAATTACACTAACAAGCACCAATTAAATAAAACTAAACTACTAAACTACTATGCTATGATCCCCAATACCCCCAAACTTAAAATATTCAATGTCCCCATTGAATGAAGGTAAAGGGTATAGAAAACTCCCCTAATGATCGGCTTGACCACCCCTCCCTGGGTGGTGAATCAGTGGTGGATACTAAGACGATCATTGCTCCAAATGCGGCTATTCTAGCTTTGTTCCTTGTTGTGCGAAGGCTTCAGCCAGTTCCGAAGTGAGTCCCGTAGAAAATGTTCCAAAGTTGTCATACATGGCGTCGACTTTGCGCTCCAACCTCCGAAGCTGTCGATCGCTAAGAACCGGGTGTGCGTGGGTGGATGGACCTGCCTCATCGGGTTGAGAGTGCTGCTGGGATGGCTCTGGGAAGGTGGGGCAGAGAATGAATCCCAATCCTCGCGGGTGTGGCTCACCACCAAATTTCAAATCCTCAAATTTTAGCAATGGTGGTGTGTGATGTCTTGACTTGGATATTGCATTTGTTCGTTGCCCCAATTGCATCCCTGCTGTGCACATAACATGGCTACCACTGAAGCATGTGGAATGCTCCCAGTGGTAGTCCCCTTCAGATACTTCATAATATTTTGATGAATTAGATACCCCACATCAATGTACTTGCCAGTAATAATCCCCCACAAAATTACAGCCCTTTCCGCCGTGATCTCATGTTGGTGTGATGAAGACAATAGCTTGGCACAAATGAATAGATTCCATGCCTTGGCATATCGATTTAGTGCGGCTGCTGGAAATATTCGAGGCTAGGTCGTGCCAACTTTGTAAGTCCATTTTGTTCCTGGCACGCATAACTCAGCGATGACAAGCTCCAAGTCTGTGTTTAGATGTGCCCCTGTGATCCAATTGGGCGCCCCTGTTGGTGGTCTTGCGGTGATTCTCAGCACATTTCGGATGGCGGAGGGTCTGTAGTCTACCTCGACACCACGAACCATAGAGGTATTGTTCATGGTTACTTTGGCATTAACATAGAATTCCCGAATTATGCTCATCGGAATCGGCGTGGGCACGACAGTCAGTCCACCCTATCCCCGTTCGTGGATCATGGCACAAAGCTGTCCATCTTGGCCTTCGGGTCTAAAACCTCTTTCCTTGATGAATGTCTTCACGACAATGCGATAGTACTCCTTCTGGGCTTCCAAACATAAGAACTTGTTGTGGTCGACAATGTCCTCCTCGTGACTGTCGGAGGGGGATGAGGAGGATGAAGATGGGCGTGCTCTCTTTGGACCCATCTGAGATTGTTGATAGAAATGGCAGATGAACTTACTGTGAGAGAGAAATGAAATTTGTGAATTGATAACCTTCACTATTGTGTCTGCAAACCCAATTGAGAGCACTAGCTTTATAGAAGAGATGAGATGTTGATGAGTTTTGAACGTGGAGGAATTTGTGGAGATTTGATGGAGAGATATACGGCTTCAATCTGTAACTACTAGAGAGATAGAGACGTGAGTTATGGCAAGTGAGAGAGTTCCGCTTCTGTTATTATCGCAAATGAGAGTCTAAATGAGCCAAGACTCTCTTTTAAAAATGTTCAGATCTAGCTGGATTCGGTGTCACGCACGATCGCGCGAGAATTTAGTACACTGGGCGCGCGGGCGCGAGACTTACAAAAGGTTTGATGGTCAGATTGGCTTGGCGCGCAGATGCGCGTAAGTTTATGCTGCATGGGCCGCGCGACCCTGGTATCTGCCATTCTGAAGTTTGATTTCATTCTCCTCATCAGTGATGATTTCCAACAATGGTACCTACACAGGTATTAAGGCATATGGTTAAGTCATGAATTAGTGGCCACGTTATGCTATTATTGTGCAAATATTCGCCAAGCAAGTATTGCTACGTACTAAGGTATGAAATTCCAATGTCCTAGTGAAAGTGAGTTAGATGAAACTAACTACAATAATCCAAAATGAACAACTTAAAAAAAAATCAATGGAGATAGAAGGGTTACCTCCCATCCAGTGCTAAGTTATAGTCAATTAGCTTGACTGTCTCTTGATTTTCATGTTACATCAAAAATTGAGATGCCTTCCTTATTGTTCACCGCACCTCAAAATTTAATGACTGTGGCTTCCGTTAACGGTTCTACCTTCAATTCTGAACTTTCGCCCGTTACACACCTCTTTGATTCATTCTTCCTCGGTTTCTGAACCCATTCCTTTAGGTTACAATCTACCAGAAAAACCAAAAAAACACTCTTCTTCATCTGTTGGGAGCTTTATTGCCTTGAAGACGTTAAAGGTGACCTCTTGATCTTGTACACGCATAGTTAGTTCCCTTTTCTGCACATCTATCGAAGTCCTGCCTGTGGCTAAGAATGGTCTCCCTAGTATGATTGGTATACTCTTATCCTCTTCGAAATCTAGAATGATAAAGTTGGCTGGAAAAATGAACTTATCCACTTTAACCAACACATCTTCGACAATTCCCCGTGGGTATGTGATGGACCTGTCAGCTAACTGTAACGATATGTTCGTTGGTCTTGGAGCTGGCAATCCCATCTAGTTGAACACTGACAATGGCATCAAATTTATACTTGTCCCCGGATCACATAAATACTTGCTAAAATTCATCTTCCCAAAGGAGCACGGAATTGTGAAGGTGCCCGGATCTTTCAGCTTTGGAGGTAGTTTGCGTTGGAGCACTACACTGCATTCCTCTGTCAAGGCTACTATTTCGAACTCCTCTAATCTTCTCTTCCTTGACAATATACCTTTCATAAACTTTGCATAGCTTGGCATTTGTTCCAATGCCTCTGCGAAAGGTATGTTGATCTGCGGCTTTTTAAATACCTCCAGAAACTTGCTGAACTGTCTGTCATCTTTCTCCTTAATTAACCTCTGCGGATATGGAACTTGAGGATGCAGTGGTTGTACTGGACTCTTTACCTTCTCTTCTGAACCTGCGTTATTCTTTTCTTCCTGCTGAACCACAGAATTTTCCAGATTTTTCTCCTCTTGGTTTCTCGCTTCGCCTCGCCGCCAACCGCGCGACCTCCTTAGTATTATCATCACGCACGGCGACGACTCGCATCATGTCAAATCTTTTCCCGATCACAATGTGATTGCTTGACACTGCTCCTTCCCGTCTCTTCTAGGATTTATCTCTGTGTTACTTGGCAATGCACCTTGGGGCCTGTTAGTAAGCAAGCTCGCCATTTGCCCCATCCGAGTCTCCAAATTCTTAATAGCCACTGCTTGGCTTTTGATCATGACTTTAGTGTTTGCAATGTATTTTAACATCATCTCCTCCATCTCTGATTTCTTTTCTAGATGTGGTGCAGCTGGAGTGTGGTGTTATTGCTGTTGAGGAAATCCCGGTGAAAACGGTGGTTTTGGTGTAAACTATGACTGCGATGGTTGCGGTTGAAATTGTTGGTTCGGCTGGAACTGACTTTGTTGTTGTCCTTGGTTATTAGACCAACTGAAGTTCGGATGATTGCGGTTGTTGGGATGGTAAGTATTCTGAAATTGACATTGGTCTTTCCTGTAGTTGCTCACATACTGTACTGACTCCAAGCTGATAGGACATTGATCCATGGAGTGTGACCCCGCACATATCTCATAAACGAAAGCAATTGTTTTCACTTTACTGTCTGCCAAAGTATCTATCTTTTTAGCCATAGCTGCCATTTGTGCCGATAACTGTGTAATGGCATCAACCTCCAACACACCTGCAACCTTGGGCTGTGGCATCCGAGCTGTAGGATTCTGATAATCATTCGCAGCCATAGTCTCAATAAGTGTATAGGCCTCATTATAGCTCTTTGCCCATAATGCCCCTCCTGCGGCCGCATCCACAATCGGTCTCGACTTCCATCCCAAACCATTGTAAAACAAATTTATTACCAACCAATCTGGCAACCCGTGATGTGGACACTTCCTAAGCATCTCTTTATACCTATCCCATGCCTCATATAAGGACTCACCTTGCTGTTGCTCGAACTGAGATATGGCCTTCCTCATCTTCGCAGTCTTAGCCATTGGGAAGAACTTGGCTAAGAATTTTTGTGCTAAGTCCTTCCATGTGGTGATTGACCCTTCCGGCAGAGAGTGCAACCAACTTCTAGCCTTATCTCTCAATGAAAATAGAAATAACCGTAGTCTGATGGCATCCTCCGTCACACCGTTATATCTGAATGTATCGTAGATCTCGATGAAGCTCAATAGGTGTTCATTCGGATCATCCGTAGCAGCACCCCCAAACTGTATTGAGTTCTGCACCATCTGAATAGTGCCCGGTTTAATTTCAAAGGTATTGGCTACGATCGTTGGTCTGACTATGCTCGACTGTAATTCATTTATGTTCGGCAAGGAATAGTCCCTTAGAGCCCGATGCTCTACTCTTTGCTCAATTCTCTGTTCTTCCGCCATATCCGATATAGTACTCTCTAACTGAGCTTGTAGATTTCTTCGCACGCTAGCTTTCCAACCTCTCCCGTTGATGTTTTCATGCGCTGGTGTTAATTCTGAGTTGGATGATCGTGTGTGCATAAAACTCTACAAGTACCTGTAACCAAAAACAAAATAAAAATAGAAATGAGAAACGAACAGAGTTATCTAAGTCATACAATATAGCTTTAAACTAATGATAATTATCTAAATTAACACCTTTCCCCGGCAACGGCGCCAAAAACTTGTTTCCCCTTTTATAGTTCTAATAAAAGAGCTCTAACTCATGCAAGCATACATGTGTCAACAAGTAATACAGAGTAAGTAAAGTATCGATCCCACAGAGAAAGTTCTTAATTTTAAACTCTTATGCATTAATTAACTCACTATACTTATATGCTTAGACTGATGACTAAATTGTTGAATTAAACTAATTATGATTACCAACTGAAAATAAGAAAACAAATGGAATAAATATAATATGGAAACAATGGGACCCTAACTTCATTTAATAGTTCATCTAATCGCCATGATCATGCAAGAAGTGTTCACATATCACAGGAAAATAGCCAAGAGCACGAAGAGAGTTATAACCATTTTTTAATGCACTATAACTTACTTACACAGCATCTACAGATGTTAGACTCTATGTAATCACCAATACAATCACAATCACCATATGTCTATGCGCAATTGCAATTCCATTGATTTTAAGCACAAGCCCTTACTCTAGCTCATACGGTGAAATAGTATATATCTATCTGGTTCACAAATTATGCAAGCCATATATGATAGCCCCATATTCGCATGTTATTATGATTACAATTCATATTTATATGTTCATTATCAATTCCATACAAATACTGAGACGAATGGTGATCAAGCATTCATATATGTAAAACAACCATGACAGATATCCCATATGATATGCAAAATAATTCTAGCATTAAGTGTACAACCAAACTACATATTAAAATCCGTTAGAATCCCATAATGGAGTTTAGTTCATGACTGAACCAAAGGCCATTATAGGATCAAGGCTAAACATGATCAATAAACAAACAATTGAAGTAAGAGAGATAGAACGAACAAATCCAATCGCTGAATAGAAATCAATGATTAACTATTAAATCCTCACAGAAATACAATAGATAATAATCAAAATCCACGATGACAGAGAATTCCAAGAAGTAGTAGAGAAGTAGACGTTATGGCTTCCGTTCTATGTTGGAATCTCTCCCAAGGTGTAAACCCAAGTTTCTATGATGAAAAATACGTAAGAGTTATCAAGTGTATGTCTGACATCCGTCAGAATAGTTTAAAAACTATTACACATCATTTAATTACGAATTAAAAATAAAACAAAATTACAAAGATCAAGATCGCTAGCATGCCGCCATGCTCTCTATAGCTTCTTTTGTCTCGCCGCGAGACTTGCGCAAAGCATGTATATCCATCCCAAAGACCTCTCGCGCGGGCGTGCATCTCTTCCCTCACGATTATTTGGACTTGCAGAAGGTTCTCATTGTTTAGCCATGTGCTCGCATGGCGCGCGAATGAAGTCTGTCTTGTCTGTCGTGCGGCGGTGCGGCAACTGTCCTCTGCAGATTCTCGGTTCGGGTTACGTCCCGCCCATCGCCGCTCTTTCATGCTTGATCCTCTTGCTTGCTTGGTCTCCATGCGTCATTGTCCATCCATGCCATGCACATCCTTGCCTTGTGACTAGCCTTCACGCATCCATTAGCCTCGTGCCTCTAATATCACCAAAATTAAGCCAATTCCTGCACTTATTCACCAAAAGGAGTTTTAAGTAAATGCAATGCAAAAAAACGTGAATTGCAACTAAAACACAATGAAATGTACTTGAGATGGGCACAATTCGCATGAATCGGTATGCAATAAATAGGTAAAAATACCACTTATCAAACTCCAATTTGAGTTTTAAATTAGGGTTTGTCACAGTAATACTAGGATTTTAACACGCTAAACCATAATTGACCAACCAGTATCAGTCTATACATACAATACATATTTATAGCACTAAAATATAATAATATTATATTATTATTGTAATTCCTTATTCAAAACGAGAATTAGGTTTTTGAATCCATAACCGACATAACTTTCATATACATACCATTATTAATTAAGTTATAATAATTAACCTAATTAATTTGAAATAAATTCATATAATAAAATAATTGTTATAATAATTGTAATAATCATTTCATATATTATTTAAATAACATATAATCATATTTTCGGGTAAAATAAAATATTATTACTACAAAAGTAATTATAAAAATTTAATTTATAATGATCAACAATTCTAAAAAAATTATTTGAAATTATTCATGTAATAAATAAATTTTATTTATTACATATATACATACGCTTTCCCACCTTTAAAAAAAAATTATACGCAAAATTTCTTATTTAATTATATAGAAAATATCAGGTTATTACATTAAATTACTGGGTGAAGCGGTAGAGATGTTATTCGTTATGGAGACCCAACAAACCATAGGGGAACGAGTTAAAGAAGTTCAATTAGGCAACAAAGAATGCGAGCGAATGAAGAAGAGGATGGAAGATGAAGAGAAGACTATGTATAGCCTCGACAAGGAGGGATTGCTTCGTTGAAGGAAGAATTTGGGTACTAGATAATTCCGAGTTAAAAGAAGAAATAATGAGTGAGGCCCATAGTTCGAGGTACTCGATACATCCAGGTAGTACTAAGATGTATCAAGACCTTCGACGGAACTTTTTATGGCCAAATATGAAGAGAGAGATAGCAGAATGTGTTAGTAAGTGCTTAACTTGTCAAAAAGTTAAGGCTGAACACCAACGACCGAGTGGGTTATTGCAATCCCTAGAGATTCCAGAGTGGAAATGGGAGCATATCATAATGGATTTTTTGGTGGGACTTCCAACGACAAGGAAAGGATACGACACTATTTGGGTAATAGTGGACCGGTTGACAAAATTGGCCCACTTTCTACCAATAAGAGTTAGATATAACCTAGAACAATTAGCTAAATTATATGTTAAAGAAATTATTTCTGGACATGGAGTACCTATTTCGATTGTGTCAGATCGTGATCCACGATTCACATCAAACTTTTGGAGGAGTTTGCAAGAGCAAATGGGAACGCAGCTGAAGTTGAGTACATTGTATCATCCTCAGACGGATGGACAAAGTGAGCGAACAATCCAACTGCTAGAAGATATGTTAAGATCTTATGTTATGGATTTTAAGGGAAGTTGGGATGTACATCTTCCTTTGGTGGAGTTCGCGTACAAAAATAATTTTCACGCTAGTATAGGCATGCCACCGTATGAAGCGTTATATGGGAGGAAGTACAGAACTCCACTATGCAGGGATGAAGTAGGGGAACGTCGAATATTGGGACCTGAGATGGTACAATAGACGGTAGACATGATAAAGCTAATACGTACTCGCTTGGTAGCAGCTCAAGATAGGAAAAAGAAGTATGCAGATCCTCATCATAAGAAGAGAGAATTTGAAGTAGGTTCATATGTCTTTCTGAAAGTATCACCTTGGAAAGGGAATATACATTTTTGGAAAGAAAGGGAAGCTAAGTTCAAGGTTTATAGGACCTTCTAAAATTTTAAGAAGAGTAGGAGAGGTAGCTTATGGAGTAGCTTTACCTCCAGAGATGGAACGTATACATAATGTGTTTCACGTGTCAGTGTTGCATCCTTATAAATCAGACTACAAACATGTAATAGAGTACGAATCTATTCAGATAGAAAAGACTTAACATATGAAGAACTTCCAATTCAGATTGTTGATAGGAAGGAACAAGTCTTAAGAAATAAGATAATACCTTTGGTGAAGGTGATTTGGAGGAACCACAATACTGAAGAAGTAACGTGGGAGCTCGAGAGTAAAATGAAGGAAACTTTTTCTCATTTGTTTACGTAATTGTAGCGAGATTTTGGGGACAGAATCCTTATAAGGAGGGGAGAATGTAACAACAGAGAAAATTGGATTTTTATATAAATTAAATTTTTATTTGATTATGTGGATTAAATGAATT
Organism: Panax quinquefolius; assembly: GCA_020205615.1. NCBI lineage: Eukaryota > Viridiplantae > Streptophyta > Magnoliopsida > Apiales > Araliaceae > Panax > Panax quinquefolius. Next base: position 95,553,320 of record CM035154.1, read on the forward strand.
TAATTGATTATTTATGTGAGTAAGCTGTATGAAAATCATTCTATGACAAAGAGGGGGCCAGAAGTGAATGGGAGATTACAAAGAGAAAGCGAGCTGGACACACCATAAATCTGAAGTGTCTTGCTATTTAGAGGGGGCCAGAATAATGACTCAAGCCATCAGTATCTGAGATCAGTCGAGGCAAATAGAAGTGTTGAGGCACTACACAAGAGAAGGAAGAGGTGTTCTACATTGAAGATCCAATCAACACTCTTCAAGATCGTAGTGTTGAATCTACATGTCAATGAGCAATAGTCAACAAGACACTACGACCAGGTCCATGAAAGCAAACATCAAAATCGTAGAGTTCGGTCATCCGAAGATTGAAGCATTGACAACGGTTCAATCTGAAGGGTGGTATTCGTACAAGAGCTTATTGAGAGCATCGATGCAAAAAGACAACCTCTGATCGAGAAATCATAAGGGGGAAATAAAGTCGTCGACCTACCAGAGACATCAAAGTAACATCTCTGACAAGGTAGGTGAAACAGTAGACTGCAGTGTCAGAAAGTCATATCATGTCACATTTGCAGTCTGCACCAAACAACTCGAGATCTGTGAAACAATTTAAATAGCTCTCAATGGTTAGTTTCCAACAGGAAGATTGGCAAGGAGTATAAATCAGAAAGAGCTTCAAATATCGAGGGTTGCTGGAGTTGCTGAGTTTGGAGAATTGGTGGACTGATCTAACCAACATAAATGGTGAGTGAGCAATGAAGGTCTGAAGGCTCACTCTACGATCCACCAAGAACACTTGGAGAAAAACAAATAAAGAAGTAGAAGTGAGAGTTCTACAATATAGAAGTGATAGTTCTACTACGAGAAGAGAGAAAGAAGAGCATCAATGTCATCTTGGTGTCCATCATAGGAAGACTCTAAGTACAATAGAGAAGAGCTCACAGTCATCTTAGCAAGTTCATCATGAGAAGGCATCAAGTATCAAGAAAGAAGATCACCAACGCCATCATGGTGTTAAGCGTGAGAATGTTTCTAAGTACCTAGCAGAAAATCCTACAGTCATCTTAGAAACTCATCATGTGCAACCATCAAGTATCAAGAAGAATGATCTTCAAGCCAGTTCATCAAGGGATCATCAGAAGTGGTTGAGTAACTGAAGAAGCTGAGCATCATGCAACACTTAACTGCACTTCAAGGATGATCACACGAAGCTGCTAAGTATAGAAGTTGTTTAGAGCTTAAAGACATCTTAGCATCTCAAAACCAACTCCAACAAACAAACAAACAACTCAACAAAAAGAAGTCAGGGCCTTAAGGGTCCTTATCCGGAGGGACTAAATGAAGTTCCAAGCCTGCTTGGCTTGAAGTGTTCATAGGGAACTAGAGAAGTTCCAAGGTTGCGGGCCTTGAAGAGTTCTTAGTGAACTGAAGTCCCAAGGCTGTTGGCCTTGAAGGAACCTTAGTGATTCAGGGTGCTGTCATTCCTTAGTGGAAATCTTGCTAGTTGAAAGCAGAAGAGTGGATTATGTGCTTGAGTCTCTGAACCACTTAAAATCCCTTGTGTCTTTTACTTTATGTTATTTACATTATGTACATTAACTGCTATAACTGCTATGTATGTTTTAACTACTTACCACTGAACTAAGTCTACGAACAATGTATGTCTGATTATGAATATATCAATGAAGGGGATCTTTTACTTATTTCGCTGTGCTTGAAAAGATTCTTATGTTTGTCATATGCTGATTCATGAGCAATACATAAAAAACGAGAAAAGTATCTTAAAAGAAAAAGGATCTATTCAACCCCCCTTCTAGATCTATATTGTGCCTACTGGGAACTAAGAATTTTAATCTTAATATTTTTATTTACTTAACAATATCAGATTCTAATATTATTAATATCATAATAACATTTTGATAAGTTATTAGATCAATAAACAATTTATTCTAATTGTTCACCCTTTATTAAATCACTTATTTAATACCCATAAAAGGTCATAAATAATATTTCTTATTATAAATTACTAAAATACCCTAAAATAGTCAGAATATTATATATTAGGAGTATTCAAGCATTAAAATCACATTTTTCTTATTTATGACATCATTTAACTATTTATTTCCTTTTATTCAAAACTTTATCATTTTTAGGAAAAATACCAAACTGATTCCAAAAACTCTTTTTTCTGGATTTGGACAGTATATGACCCAAAAATGATCCCCAAATATATCTAGAATTTTAGAAAGTGATTTACTATTTTTAAAGTGTGTAAAACACTCAGATCTTGCTTCATTTTTCATAAATCGAGTTTTGCTCAGAAAATTCTGAAACTTTCATGGTATACTCTCATAACTTATATGGACAAATTGTAAACTTTTCAGATGTTTTCGGTGTGTACACTGTAAGAAATCCGGATGTTAATATGTAGTAGTCTTTTACGGAAAAAGCCATTACGCACAACCTACACATCGAAACGTGTCGATTCTTTTTCCTACACGTGGATAACGTCTTAAGGTACCTCTGTGATTATTTCTAGATTCTTAAAAGACTTGAAATTATCTGAAATAGCCTTAAGAAAAATGGGGATAATAGCTTTTTTTAGGGTTTAAAGCTTTAATTCTCTATGTGGACTATTTTGGGGAAAACAGCCCCCATGGCTTCAATACTTGCTAGATTAGTGTTCTACAACTTGGGTTTACTAGATAACTAATGTATTTAACACCCCCCTCCCTTCGACGGATCAAAAATCCAAGTTGTAAAACTTGAGTTACACAAGATTTAGTGGATGAAAAATTAGGGTTTCACCCCTTGGAGAACATATTCTCATTTCCTTCCTCTAAATTTATATTCTAATACACAAGATACTTAGTCCTACACATGAGACATGTAGAACTAGGGTACTTTGTGTATTAGAGCATAACCCCCACATATTTTGAGGTAAAAACCAAAATAGAAGAAGAACATGAAAAAGAATTGAAGAGAACATCACTTAGTTTTCTTTGCTATCCTTCTTGTTCTTCCAAAGTAGGTTATGAAATTAGGATGCATGAACAAAAACTCCTCTTCCTCTCTAGAATCTGAACCTATCCTCTCTCTCTTGCCAAGCTTTGTGCTTTGATGGGTTGGGAGAAAATAGAAGAAGAAGAAGAATGGTGGAGGAGGAAAATGAAATGAGATAGAAATCATGTTGGTGAATTAGACTGGAATGCTAATATCCCCCATGTTTCTTTTTTCCCTTTGGACAAAAGGGTTAGCCTTATCCCTTCCTAATCATTCCTAATCATGCCATTAAGGTTGCTAATTAAGCTTTCCACCAATGGGAGCATGACACACTTGTCCTTGTGTGTAAGACTTCTACTTATGGAACTTGATTAGCTTAATATTCTTGCCTTAAAAAGGCTAATGTGGCCAGCTATATATATGCCCACTAATTCCTTTATTTAGCTTTTATTTTAATGCATAAATTAGATAAATCAAAGGTCTAAAATATCCTTGATCAAGTGGGCTAAATTTCAGCTTGCATTTTATTTCTTTTGGGCTTCTCTTTTAATTGTTTTGGGCCATGTAATAAACATAGTCTAACAATTTTAATATATGTTACCCTAATTGTTTATTTAGGGTTTCCATTCCCAATCTAATGAAATTTAATTACTTATACATGTTACTTTAGCTCATAACCTAATTAGGTTTACTAAAAATAGGTTTAAATTATTAGTCACTTGAAATAACAAAATTATCCACTTAAGTTAGTATACATATTAAATACTAACCTTTCCTTATTACCATAACCCTTAGGTTATTTAATTATCTCACCTAATGTATAATTAGGTTATGAAGCTTTATTTTTAATGAAATCTATAAATGTATATATCCATAACTATAGTATATATGTTTATTGATCCATGCACCACTTCACATATATTGTCACATATTAAATCACTATACAGCACAAAGTTTTAAATATAAATAATATACATACATATATAGTGACTTGAAATTCACGGTTATTACATCCTCCTACCTTATAAGAATTTCGTCCCCGGAATTACACATAGGGTTACTCAAAAAGATGTGGATAATTTTCCCTCATCAGTTCTTCGAGTTCCCACGTAGCTTCTTCAGCATTGTGGTTCCTCCATAGAAATTTTATATAATGTATAACCTTATTTCGCAATTTTTGCTCTTTTCTATCCAAAATATCTACCAGAATTTCCTCATAAGACAAATCTCTTTCGACCTGAATTGGTTCGTATGATATCACGTGCTTGTAATCAGGCTTATATGGTCATAGCACTGACATATGAAAACACATTATGAATATGTTCCAGTTCAGGAGGTAGAGCTACCACGTACGCCACTTCACCTATCTTTCTCAAGATCTCAAATGGTCCAATAAATCTCGGACTCAACTTACCTTTCTTTCCAAACCTTATCTTCCCTTTCTAGGGAGATAGTTTCAAAAATACATAGCTTCCCACTTTAAAATCTCTCTTCTAACGATGTAAGTCTGCATACTTCTTCTGGCGATCTTTCGCTTCTACCAGCTGGGCTCTTATCACCTTGATGATCTCTACGGTCTGCTGCACCAGTTCTGGTCACAACAGTCGACATTCACCCACTTCATCCCAGCATAAGGGCTTTTCGTATTTCCTCCCATATAGTGCTTCGTACGGCGGCATTCCAATGCTGGCATGATAGCTATTGTTGTATGCAAACTCTACTAATGGAAGATGATCCTAGCTCCCAGCTACCCTTGAAGTCCATCACACAAGTTCTGAGCATGTCTTTAAGCATTTGAATCGTTCTCTCGCTTTGTCCATCGGTCTGTGGATGATACGCTGTGCTCATCCATAGTTGCATCCCCATTCTTTCTTAAAGACTCTTCCAGAAGTTTGTCTTGAATCGCGGATCTCTATCTGATACAATAGATACCTTTACACCATATCTCAAGATAATTTCTTTGATATATAATTTGGCTAGCTGGTCAAACTATACCTGATCTTGATCGGAAAAAAGTGAGCCTACTTCGTAAGATGATCTATAATCACCCATATAGCGTCATTCCCTTTTTGCATTGCTGGAAGTCCCACCACAAAATCCATCGTGATGTGCTACCATTTCCACTCTGGAATCGCTAAAGGCTATAGTAATCCACTCGGTTGTTGATGCTTTGCATTGACTCTCTGACAAGTTAGACATCTACTGATGCATTCTGTAACCCCTCTCTTCATGTTTGGCCACCAAAAGTGTTGACGCATATCTTAATACATCTTTGTGCCTCCTGGTTGTATCGAGTACCTCGTATTGTGCGCTTCTTACAAAATCTCCTCTTTTAGTTCTGGTACTGACAGTAACCAAATTCGTCCTTTGAATCTCAACAGTTCGGTGCCATTAATCTTGTATTTCAATTCATCACCTTTAGCTAACCGCTCCTTAATGTTGTCGTAATCTTCGTCCTTCTCTTGAGCCTCTTTAACCTTATCTAATAAAGTCGGGCTCACTGCCACTGTAAATAATTTTTCGATGGTCTCCATCAGATACTTAACCTCCAAGTCAAGTCATTCGAAATCTTTCACCAATTCCTCTTGAATGGTCAATTGCAGTAACTTCTCCCTGCCTTTTCTGCTCAGGGCATCTGCCACTACATTTTCTTTGCCTGGATGGTACAAAATCTCACAATCAAAATCTTTGATTAATTCTAGCCACCGGCGCTGCCTCATATTTAGCTCCTTCTACATGAAGATATACTTCAGACTTTTGTGATCCGTATATATCTTACACTTCTCGCCATATAAATAGTGCCTCAAAATCTTGAAGGAAGAAAGTACCGCTGCTAACTCTAGGTCATGAGTTGTATAACCCTTCTCATAGTCCTTCAGCTGACGTGAAGCGTACACAATGACCTTATCGTGCTGCATCAGTACATAGCCAAGACCCTTGTATGATGCATCACTATATACTACAAATCCTCCCGTGTTGTCTGGTAAAGCCAACACAGGTGCTTGACTAAGTCTCTTCTTCAATTCCATGAAACTCTCTTCATATAAATGAACTTCACCGTCTTTCTAGTAAGGTTAGTCAATGGCGATTTTATCTTAAAAAAATCTTGGATGAAACTCCGATACTATCCTACTAATCCTAAGAAACTCCTAATTTCTGTTGGCATCTTCGGCTGCTCCAAGTTGATAACCGCTTCGACAAGAATGGTGTTTTGTCTCCGAAACACCATTCTTGTCGATAACGTGACCCAAAAACTGCACTCTTTACAACAAAAATTCACACTTGGAGAACTTTGCATACAACTTCTCCCTCCTTAACGTCTCCAACACTATTCTTAGATGTTCAGCGTGCTCTTCCTCCGTCTCTGAATATACCAGAATGTCATCAATGAACAAAATAAAAAACTTATCAAAATACTATTTAAATACTCTATTCATCAAGTCCATGAACGCTGCTGGTGCATTCTTCAATCCAAATGACATTACCAAAAACTCAAAGTGTCCATACCGAGTTCTGAATGTCGTCTTTGGAACATCCTCCTGCCTCACCTTCAGTTGGTGATAACCGATCCTCAAGTCGATATTTGAAAAGTATTTCGCCCCCTTCAGCTGATCAAACAAATCGTCGATCCTAGGCAATGAGTACTTGTTCTTAATGGTGACCTTGTTCAACTCTCGGTAGTCGATACAAAGCCTTAATGACCCATCCTTCTTCTTTACGAATAAGACTGGTGCTCCCCACGGTGATACGCTCGGTCAAATGTATCCCTTATCTAACAACTCTTCCAGAGCCATACAAAATGACGCTTTGGATACCGATGATGTCCCTGGTGCCAAATCGATAACAAACTCTACCTCTCTATCTGGTGGCATTCCCAAAATCTCATCTAGGAAGACATCAATGAATTCCCTTACAATAGGTATCTGACCCAGTTCACCCTTGACTCTGCGGGTACCCATAATGTGAGCCAAATAACCTACACAACCCTTCCTAAGCAACTTCTTTCCTCGCATCATCATCAGACAACAAGATTGTCTCAACGATTTACTGCCATGAAATACCACCTTCGAATTATTTGGAGTCTTTAGGTGTACGCACTTTTTCTTACAGTCAATAACCGCTCCGTGACTCGATAACCAATGCATCCCAAGGATTACATCAAACTCTCCAAGATGAATCTGTATCAAATCCATATTAAGCTTAAACCCTCTTACATCAGCACAATAATTCCTATGGATGTAGTCTACAGGGATAATTTCTTTGTTCGTTACTTCTACATTAATTGGGTGTTCTAATAGTTCGCGAGGTAAACTTAATCTTTGAGAAAATTCATCAGATATGAAAGAAGTTGAAGCTCCCGAATTGAATAACACATATGCATTTATATCGTTGATAAGAATTATACCTGACACCACCTCCCTGGATTCCACGGCATCTTGCACTGTCATATTGAATGTCCTCGCTGTTGACTTGTTTGGATGGGATGGTCCTCCACTGGTTGTCCTAGTGTTATTACCCCTGTTGTCATTTTTTCCATCCATGCTTTTCTTCCTCAAGAAATCCTTGATCTGATGTCCCGTTTCACCACAGTTAAAACAACCTCCCTTTTTCACCTTAGGACACACACCCGAGTGACCCTTTCCATAGTTTCCACACACTGACTTCTTTTGTTGCACACTTCCTTGCTGACTCTCCAAATTACTACCCCCATTGCTTCTTTTCTTCTTCTTGTTGTTGCTACCACCACTGTTAACATTCTGATTCCCACCTTCTACTTTCTTCTTGTTCTTTTCCCGATTGTACTTTGAGACCGCTTCGCTTCCACCTTCCGCTATGAGAGCTTTCTCCAACAGAGTTGAGAATGACATGATTTGTAAAACCGCTACCTTACTGTAAATCCACTGCTTTAGTCCATTTTCGAACCTTCTTGCTTTCCTCACCTCCTTGTCCACGTGATGTGGAGCAAATCTAGGCAATTCATCGAACTTCGTAGCGTACTCTGACACTGACATATTCTCCTATTTTAATTCCAAAAACTTGATCTTCATTCTCGCTTGTGTACTCTCAGGGATGTAGTTTTCGAAGAACAACGTCTTGAACGCTTCCCAAGTCACGATTCCAGTCCCGGCTTTGTTCTGGTTGGCCTCCCACCAATAGTTAGCCTCAGCCTTCATTAAGTAGGTAGCAAAAAAAAATTTCTGCTCTTTCACTACTCTAGTAATAATGAAGGCCTTCTCAATCTCCTTTATCCACGTCTGGGCCTCTATCGGGTCTACTGTTCCTCTAAACTCTGGCGGTCCTACTGCCTTGAAGTCCTTAAAGTTGGCTAGTTGGTTTTCCGCCTGATTTCCTGCAGGTTGAGCTTCGTCCCTCATAGCTTCAGCCATTATTTTGATAAAGTCTTGCATTGGGTTTGGTTGAGCTCCCACTGTATTATTAGCTGACTCTTCAATCTCTTAGTACCTTAGTACACGTCTGGGCGACATTATCTAATTAAACAAAATTCTAACACGTTACTCGGGTTTTATTATCATATAAGTACTTAGCATGTAATACGCTACTGTATTCAAACAATCAGATGATTATTAGGTGACAGTTTTAAATTTCCAAGATTTGAAAGTCTTTCTCCCCAATTAGTGGGTTAAGTTTGTTTACAAATTTCCAGTTCAGTCTACTGGATTCACATAACATTAAATAGACAATTTACTATTTAAATTTTCAAACACATCATAATAATGCATTTATATTCATATACTAATCTTCGGTGTCTCACATGTTCATTACAGGTATATTATTATAAATGTTACTATCCCATTTTAAACACAAAAGATGGGATTAACTCAAAATGATACTCCCCTACATACACAAATAGGGATACTACCTAACTACTTACTACCTCATACCTGCTGAGGTCTACATTAACATAAAACCCTATTACCCAAAAGGGGTACTAATGCATCTATCTACGACTGGTCCGTAGCATAATAATCATTGGTGGCCCTGTTGGGTCACCTGAACAGGCTCCTGGGGAAACAACCCCTCCATAACTCTACGCCGAATGGATTGACTCGACTTCTCTATCTCGATATGCTCCCTCCTAGTCCCACTGCACTGGCCCTCATATGCTGCGTCTAGCGCCAGTCCCAAGGTCCCGACTCTGACCTTCATGGCCTGCAGTGTTGTCTCTAACTGGTCCACTCGCTTGGCTGACTCATAAAATGTGTCATCCATGTGTATCTTATCTGTAATCTCTAAGTCAAACTCACCCCGCATCACCAGATGATCTACACTCAGTGCTCCAAACTTTGCCTTCTCCTGCTCTAGCTACACTCGCGCCTCTACTAGCTCAATCAGTGCCTAATTAGTAGCATCTTTGTACTGCTGCTCCATGTGCTGATGAGTCATGTTCTGTGCCTCCAACTGTATAATCCTCTGCTCCAGTGCATAGTTTTCCTCTAGTAGGTCACCGATCATCACATCCTGCGAGGTGTCCATCACCTCCTCTTGTACGACCTCCTCATGGTCTCCGGAATGGCTCCCCTGACTATCACTCAGCATCGTATAATAAAACAAGGATACAAAATCAGTACTACAATAAAATATATTCATTGATAAAATGAAACAATATTTTATTAAGTACAACACATACTCGATGAATTTCCACAATCCATCTCCTAACATACTCTATAAGAGTTTTCTACTAAGGTTATAACCTAGGTTTTGCATTTCTAATGTTTATAACCTACGGCTTTGATACTAACCTGTGATGCCCCCAAATCCAGGTTCTCTAACTTCAGATTCGGTGCTCACGATCTATCATCATCATAAGCATTCTTTAAACTATTACGGAATAATAAACATACATTGTTCATTATAATAAAGTTTCATAACATAGTCCCAAGGTCTTCTTAACCATAACTTAAACACAACATTCATATTACAAAAGGTTTACATAAGAAATTCCATCAGATAATAATAACTAACATTCATTCTAAACTGTTCTTGGATCTTGCCTTTGCCTTTGTTTTTCGTATTGGATCCTTCAGGCTTAACTGAAATAAATGTCATGACATAGCAAGGGTAAGCAACTAATTTACTTAGCAAGTTTATATACAAGGGAGATATTGAAAGTAGTATGCACACAAGCCAATCATGTTTGATGATAAAGCATATACTTTGTAACAATCTTATTCATTTATTAATAAAAAGTATTAATTTATTAAAGGCTTTTAATTATCTACATGATGCTGTTTTATAATATGTGATAAACCCATAGTTTTAAGCAATGCTTTTAGAATAATGATGATGATCATTCTAATGAGATCTAAATTCTTAGAAAGCTTAAAACTAAAATAGTTCCCAATCATTGGATTACTAAATTGGGGATTAGTGAATCCGGATAGATTGGTACATACGCTGCTTGCTCATTGGATGAGGATGATTGATCTCATGATCATTTGTGTGGAGACACTAAAGCAAGTATGTAGGTGCTTATTAGAGAATAAGTTCATCGAACGTGGCTCGCTAAGGAATACCTAATGGAGTTTTATTTCACTCGTCAATAGGAATTCATGTAGTGATAGTAAGACAAGTAATCCTTGGACTTGAGATCATCATAGTATCTTGTGTATGATGAGTTATACTTTGACTTATTCCTTAAGACCCTTAGGGTATATCAAAGGGTATGCTTGGGTATAATAAGTTGTACATGGAGATAATGTATGATCAATAAAGAATCTACCACTTTAATAAAAGAAGAGAAATGTCCTATGTGATTCGATAAATGACAACCCGGTAGTCCTTGGGTTAAGGCGTAATGAAATTAGAAAGGAGTTTCTAATTTGCATTATTTGAGTCATGCATTTAAGAGTCGAAATACATATAATTAAATAAAATAAGATTTGACAAGAATTCCATGCCTTATATTTAATTGGGACATTGTATGGTGGAAGGATTGAATTGCACGCAGAACTATTCTTTGAAAGGTTCTTTAATGATTAATGTTGAAATCTATATTATCCGGAAAAGTCGTTGATCGCTAGGGAGGCTTATCCCTATTGTAGAATAAATATTATTTAAATAAATTAATTGTTTAATTTATTTATTTAAATAAGATTAGAATTGTTCTAATTGATTTATTCACAACCGGCTTAATATGGAGAACCTAAAAGGGTCACACCATAAAAGGAAGAATAATTATTTAAGAAGTTAATGGCATAATCGTAATAATATGTTAAGTATATTTAATTTAATCTATGGTGATGTAATAAATTAAATATTTTAATATTTATTATTTAATATTTTAGAAATATTAAATATAAATTAATAAGAGGAGTCTTATTAATATTATTACAATTATTATTATTTTAATTTCTAAAAGAATTTAGGAATTAATTTAATATAAGTATTTCATTTATTCCTAATTGGATTAGGAAGGAAAATTAGTTAAAGGAGTTTAATTAATTATCCCTAATAAGATTAGGGAGCTTAATTAATTAAAAAGAATTAATTAATTAAAACCCAATTCCTTAATTGTTAGGTGGGTTGCCCACATCTATAAATAAGTTATGAGTCTTATTATGGGTGTGTATGGGTTGTTGATTTTTCAACATAACGTAATAATTCCAATTGTTGGGAGAAAGACACCCTTTCTATAGAGATAGAAAACCAGGGTTTAAGCCAACCACCCTTCTTCTTCAATTTTCTTTCTTCCTCGGTGGATCACCCCAGAGGCCAAACATTTGGGCCATTAACGCCGATCAAAGGAAGGAACCAAACCCCATGGATTCAAGTTGAACGCGAAAAGGATTGGAGGTGAACTTGCACTGCGAGGTTTCGATCTTCAAGGGTATGATTTTATTCTTTATCTTTTCGCTTAATTAATAATTATGCATAAAGGGTGATCCTAGTATATGGTTTGTAAATTTTAAACTCGATTTTTACACGCTCGCTTAATTTATGCAATTTGATCATGCCTATTAATATTATTAAACCTAATAAATTGGATCGTAGCCCAAACCTTTATGCTAATTATTAATTGTTCAGATTTGATATGTATATTGATATGTGTTAAGAACAATTTAATTGGGTATAATTCTGTTATATAAAATTTATTTAAAATAAAAAAAAAATAATAATAATAATTTCGGCAGCTTGGGCATTTAACAAAAGCAGTACACGGAAATCAGCAACGTGGCCTATCCTGTTAACCTTTTTCTTGAATTCCGTGCAATCATTGAAAAATGTGTGCTGCCGTTTTTTTTTTTAATTTTAGGGATACATGAGTCATTTTCTTAAAAGAAATCAGCAGCCCATTAAAAAAAAAAAAAAAAAAAAAAAACGGATAACATGCAAGGCGCACGGATTTCTAGAATGGGTGAATCCAACAAATTGGTAACATGCTGAACGTGGCTGCCGTGTTTTATTTTTTTTGGGGAGGCATACACGGTTTTACATATTATATATATATATATATATTAATTATTTTATAATTAAAATAAAAATTTATTTTAATTTTAAAATAAAAGGTTTATTTTAATATTAAAATATAAAGTTTATTTTAATTTTAAAATTAGATTTCATGCTAACTAATTAGAGTTGGAATTTGATTCCATGATAACTAATTGGAGTTGAAATTGGATTATTGTTTCCTTAAATAAAGGAGTTTATTTAGATATGAAAATAGATTTCATATTATTCAAAATAAAAAGAGTTTATTCATGAATGTAAAAGAGAATCCATATTTCCTTAAATAAAGGAGTTTATTTAGATATAAATAAGATTTCATATTATTCAAAATAAAGGAGTTTATTTGTGAATAGGAAATATAATCCAAGTGTTTCCTTAAATATTTTATTTTTACATGGAATTCGATTCCATAATTAATTAAAATAAAAGAGTTTATTTTTATTAAAGATTATTTTTTATTACTTGAATTGGATTCCATAATTAATTAAAATAAAGGAGTTTATTTTGATTAAAGATTTTGATTAAAATAAAATAGTTTATTTTATTCAAAATTAGATAAATTAAAATAAAATAGTTTTATTTTGATTTAAATTTGGATTAAAATAAAGGAGTTTATTTTGATTCAAAATTAGATTTTATACTAACTAAATTTGCCCATTAAATGATATCAATATATATATTAAATGTTTATTATTCATGAGATTAATGTTATTTATTATCGATGCATATGGTGATGTGTATGATAATAAATGGGATTGATTATGACTATCGACCAATGCGATTGGATTTTATTTTAGTTGGATGCATTAATGTATGGGTTTTATTAAATGGGGTCTCACAGACTCGCCTTCTCTAATTTTTCTTAATGTAAATTCTATTCCTCCTATGCATTTCCCTCGATCGCCGATCAAGGTTTCTATTTATTTTAAATAGTTTTTGTAATAGGAATAGTTAGAATTAATTTTGAAGAATTAGAGATCAAGGGACAAGAAGCCAAGACTGGTTTGTAATGGAGCCCGGGTTTAAATGTAATAGTTATATTTAAATATTATTTCTCGCACCCTGGGGGTTTGACCTTTTGGTTCACTTGGTGGCTCTAGTGAACCAAACTAGAATAAAAGTCCATAATCAATCCTAGTAGAATATAGTATTCTATATGTGCATGCTTATACTATATATATTATATATTATGCAAACATGCTCGCGATGTTCATTAATATGATGCGTATTTTATATATATATGTGTAATGCGCTAAACAAGATGAGACAAATTAATAACAAACCCCTCAAATTTTTTATATTAAGTCCTAAGCGCTCAAAGATATTTGGAATATCGAACGTCGCTTTCTAGCATGATAAAATTAATAGAGTATTAAATATTTAATATGAGTTTGTTGTGTCGCCACAAGGCAAGTATTAAGTATTTAAGATGTTAATTTATCACATTTGATGCTTATAAAGAAAATTGAACAATATTGTTTTTTGTTGTGTCACCACAAGGATGATATTTTTCTTTTTTGAATATATGGAGTGCTAGAGTTTGATTTTAACTGGATAATTTTGATTTGGATGTGCCACCACTGATCAAAATAATCCAAGAGAGGCAAAATACAAGGAGTCAGATAGTTGATGTAATTGACAAAAGTTGTCTACCTATTTATTTATATATAGTTTGTTGTGTCACCACAAGGCTATATACATTTGAAATGGGATCCTTATTCTCACTAGCAAATCTTTAATTAGATTTTGCTTTAACTATATAAGTGAGGGTAATATAGTTTGAAGAAAATAGTGGAGATACCAATTTAAAACAAGACCTAATTTATTTTGGTAATTAATAAAGAATGTATGTTAAAATGTTGTTAATTATAAATTCATTTACGTAATTTTACAATGTCTAAAATTACTATCATCGCGAAGCATATTAGATGCTAAATTAACCGCAATCAATTGAATCGGATAGGTTAAGGAATTTGAGAATAGTTCTCATAGTCGAAAAGCTATCTTATGTTCTTATTACGCCTATCCTCAAGAATGGTTGCGCATAATGCCTCCGAGGAAGACATTGCTACTTTTAGAAAGTGGCAAGATGATGCACAATTGGCTCAACGCATCATGCTCAGATCCACGAGTAACGAGCTTCAAACACAAGATGAAACTATGGATGCTTTTACTAAATTCCCGCACATCAAGTAGTTGATGGTGAGGAAAGTAGGACTTATAGATATCGACATTCAAGGAGCTCTTCCGATCTAGAATGGCCAATGACACTATAAGATGCATAAAAGTCCTAAACATTATCAATTTGATTGATCAATTAGGATAACAGGTTTTGTCATGGATGGAGAGTTGAGCTAAGATTTGATCTTGCACTCACTCCCGGACTCCTTTCATAATTATTGTGAATTTTTCATATGGACAAGCTAGATATCAGCCTCGCTGATTTGCTTAACATATTGAAAAATGTTGAGAGTCACTTTCCAACCTAGAAAGATCAAGTTATACTGGTAGGGGCCAAAGGATCTTCTGAAAAGAAGAACGATTCAAAGAAGGTAAACAGAAAGGCGTAAACAAAGGATAATAAGAACAAAACTGATACGGATAGCAAAGGAGTTTGCTTCCACTACAATAAGCCTGGACACTGGAATGAAACTGCGAGAAGTATCTTGCAGAGGCTAACCAAAGAAGCTTAGTGAAGTTTCGGTTATAAATACAAATTTGTTCATGATTTAAAATAAAATTTTCTTTAAGTCAAGGTTCTACTTGGGTATTGGATACCGACTTTGGTTATCATAAATATAGATTTATGAAGGACCAAGTAAGTAGAAAGCTAAACAAATATAAGTAATCCTATGTATGGAAATGTAGCAAAGGTTGCCATATTAGCCATAGAAACTTATAGTTTAGCAATGCCTACGCAAATCTATTAAGTTAATAAGTTGTTATTGTATTCCAGTTCTTGTTAAAATATTATTTCCATTTTATTGTTGGACAATAAAATTTTTGGTATTATAATTAAGAACAATTGTTGTTCTATTTATAATAATAATGTTTTGTATAGAATCGGAATATTACTTAATAAATTTTGTATACTGACTTACATGAAAATAATTTAGCATATTGAACAAACTAGTATAAGAAAAGGAGATGATCATTCAAAGAGTTGAATGTGTGTATTTGTTGAAATACAAGTGTGAATTATTTGAAAGGTTCAAAGAATTGTATGAAACAAATTGACAAAGTTTTAAGATTCTTTGATTAGATCAAGGAATAAATACTTGTGCAATAAGTTTCGGATCATCTCAAATGGTTTTCTCATAATGGACACATCTTGATACTTAATAATTGATTGATGTATTGAAAGGAAAAATCATACCTTGTTGGGACATGGTGCGGTCCATAATGATTTTACCGACATTCCAAAGATCCTTCCGGGATCATGTTCTAGAAATGGTCGTGACATTCACGAAAATGGTAACCTCAAAATCCGCCCCAAGACTCCATAAAAGTTATGGACAGGGAGGATTCCTAATCTTAAGTATGTTAAGATTAGGGGTTCCAACTTATGTGAAAAGGTTTCAAAAGGATAAGCTTGGGACAAGATTTGACAAGTGTCGATTTGTGGGACATCCTAAAGTAAGTTTAGGGTATATGTTCTATAATTCTACTTAGCAAAAGGTGTTTGTTATTTAAACACGCCGCCTTCTAAGATAAAGGCGTTTATCATTGAAAGGGCTAGTGGGAGGATAATAGATCTTGAAGAGTTCAAGAACCACAAAACACTATAAGTCAAATAAGAAAAACCAAAGAGATAGACCTATTGTATCACAAACCGAATCAGAATCGAATAGTACCAAAGATACCTGGAGGTATGGATTCATCATGGATGATGATGATGAGGTACACATCATAGAAGATGATGATCCAGAGTTACATTCGATGAGGTAAGACTTCTAGTGTGTACAAAAGTGTCAATGGGAGCGTCGTGACATTCCTAATATTATATGTTGATATACTACGGATAAGGAATGACATACTAATGCTACAATCAGTAATGATAAAGTTGTCTAAACATTCCTCCATGAATGATTGGGAAGAGTATCTTAATTGGGGATAAAATCTATATAGATAGATTTAAAAGGATGCTCAACTTAACCCAAGGAACGTATATTCATTTGATGCTAAAGTCGTTTAGCATGGCAAACTCCAAGACATGTCTCATGTTGATGAGCCATGGAGTGTATCTCTCTTAATAGTCCCCATAGACTCCAAAGAAGAGAGATCGCATGAGTGACAATCATGTATGCAATGAAATATACGAGACCCGATGTCGATCATCATATTTCGAGAAGATCACGAAGATGTTGAAAAACATCTTAAAGTGCTTAACCCAAGACTAAGGATGTGATCATATTCATGGTGGATCTAAATTAAAACTAGAGGGCTTAATGCACTCAAGTTTTTTCGATGCACCAAGACTACGTAAAAATCCACTTTAAGGTAAAGGGTTACATTGAAGCAGTGGTGCAATGAATCGAAGGTTCCAAACAAAGAAAGAGTCTTTGGTTTAGTGATAAAGACAAAGTATATAGCTATAAATGAAGTCGCAAGTTGATTGTTTGGATTGAAAGTTCATTACGTAACTAGAATAGTTCCTAAATCTCATCTTGGATCTAAACATGTGTTGTGGCACTTTCATTTGATTATTAGAATCATTGAAAGATGGGAAATCACTATAAAGATAGTGGACTCTCAAAACAACATTACATATCCATTAACTAAAGCTTATCCAACAAAGCCAGGATAATCGCCACTTAGAGAAGAAGAGTATAAGATACCATGACGATTGGCTTTAGTGCAAGTGGGAGATTGAAAGTAGTATGCACACAAGCCAATCATGTTTGATGATAAAGCATATACTTTGTAACAATCTTATTCATTTATTAATAAAAAGTATTAATTTATTAAAGGCTTTTAATTATCTACATGATGTCGTTTTATAATATGTGATAAACCCATAGTTTTAAGCAATGCTTTTAGAATAATGATGATGATCATTCTAATGAGATCTAAATTCTTAGAAAGCTTAAAACTAAAATAGTTCCCAATCATTGGATTACTAAATTGGGGATTAGTGAATCCGGATAGATTGGTACATACGTTGCTTGCTTTTCATGGATGAGGATGATTGATCTCACGATCATTTTTGTGGAGACACTAAAGCAAGTATGTAGGTGCTTATTAGAGAATAAGTTCATCGAACGTGGCTCGCTAAGGAATACCTAATGGAGTTTTATTTGTCTCGTCAATAGGAATTCTGTAGTGATAGTAGTACAAGTAATCCTTGACTTGAGATCATCATAGATCTTGTGTATGATGAGTTATACTTTGACTTATTCCTTAAGACCCTTAGGTATATCAAAGGGTATGCTTGGGTATAATAAGTTGTACATGGAGATAATGTATGATCAATAAAGAATCTACCACTTAATAAAAGAAGAGAAATGTCCTATGTGATTCGATAAATGACAACCCAAAGAGTCTCGGGTTGTAAGGTGTAATGAAATTAGAAAGGAGTTTCTAATTTGCATTATTTGAGTGTGCATTTAAGAGTCGAAATACATATAATTAAATAAAATAAGATTTGACAAGAATTCCATGTCTTATATTTAATTGGGACATCAGATGGTGGAAGGATTGAATCAGATCTTAAGAACTATTTCTTTCAAAGGTTCTTTAATGATTAATGTTGAAATCTATATTATCCGGAAAGTCGTTGATCGCTAGTGGAGGCTTATCCTATTGTAGAATAAATATTATTTAAATAAATTAATTGTTTAATTTATTTATTTAAATAAGATTAGAATTGTTCTAATTGATTTATTCACAACCGGCTTAATATGGAGAACCTAAAGGGTCACACCATAAAAGGAAGAATAATTATTTAAGAAGTTAATGGAATAATCGTAATAATATAGTTAAGTATATTTAATTTAATCTATAGTGATAGAATAAATTAAATAGCTTAATATTTATTATTTAATATTTTAGAAATATTAAATATAAATTAATAAGAGGAGTCTTATTAATATTATTACAATTATTATTATTTTAATTTCTAAAAGAATTTAGGAATTAATTTAATATAAGTACTCTCATTTATTCCTAATTGGATTAGGAAGGAAAATTAGTTAAAGGAGTTTAATTAATTATCCCTAATAAGATTAGGGAGCTTAATTAATTAAAAGAATTAATTAATTAAAACCCAATTCCTTAATTGTTAAGGTGGGTTGCCCACATCTATAAATAAGAGGAGTCTTATTATGGGTGTGTATGGGTTGTTGATTTTTCAACATACGTAATAATTCCAATTGTTGGGAGAGTACACCCTTTCTATAGAGATAGAAAACTAGGGTTTAGCCAACCACCCTTCTTCTTGAATTTTCTTCTTCCTTGGTGGATCACCTCAGAGGCCAAACATTTGGGTGGCTAACGTTGATCAAAGGAAGGAACCAAACCCGGTGGATTCAAGTTGAACGCTAAAAGGATGGAGGTGAACTTGTACCGAGGAAGCTCGATCTTCAAGGGTATGATTTTATTCTTTATCTTTTCGTTTAATTAATAATTATGCATAAAGGGTGATCCGGGTATATGGTTTGTAAATTTTAAACTCTGATTTTACCACGCTTCCGCACTTTTTATGCAATTTGATTGCGCACATGAATATTACAAACCTAACAGATATATCATGACTAGAAAGAAGTTTTTCTTTCAATGTTCAACAATAGTATAAGATTGTGAAGGAACATGAATTAATAATCAACAATTGAATATTCGAATAATTGAATAACATGTACTGAGTGGTTTTGAAATAACCATGAACATTTTCCAAGGTTCTCAGTCATTTAAACTGAACCTCTTAATAAGTTTTGGTATTCAAGGGGATCAGCCTTTCATACCCCATGATTTATGCATAAACACTTAATAATCCAGCATCATGCCTTAATCAAATTGGCCTTTTCTTAGTCAAGAGTTCTTATCATATCAATTTTATAAGAACAACTTTTTAAAACACATTTGATTTAACAAATTTAAACATGCTTGATCTAGCTGATACAATTAGAATAGATCTATCTCATAAACAACTCGTGAATGAAAGAACTTTAATTTAATTCGCAGTTTAATAATAATAGAACAAGAATTCAATTGCACCAGGTGCGAATCTCAATAATCAATATAGATGTGAATAATCATAAATAATTATTTAATAACATGCTTTGAAAATAATAACTCTAGTTTGAGTTAGGGAACTTGCCTCGTTTGTAGGCTACAGCTACGCAATTAAATTCTATCCTCTAGGCAGTTTAATTATCTTCCTTTGAGAGACATATAGTAAATCTTTCAATTAGCCATAGCATAACATTACATTATATAATCACATAGATATTATATATTACATTTAGTTCTTAGAAATATTATCCTGCCTCGATAATGTTACTATTAAATAACAAATACCTTTAATTCACTTAATATTATTAATCTTGATAATATTTAATTTACCTCTTAGTATTATTAGTTCGCTAATAACACTTTTATTCGCTTACTAATATTATTAACATCTTAATAATATTTTAATACTCTACTAATATTATTAATCCTCTTAATAATATTTTAATCATGCATTAATATTATTACTTTAATAATATCTTATTTATGCTTTAGTATCATTAATCAATTAATAATACTTTATTTATTTACTAATAGTATTAAACTTTTAATAATATTTTATTCATTTGCTAATATTATTAATCATTTAATAATATTTTATTCTTTTACCAATGTTATTACATTTTAATAACATTTTATTTAATCTCTAATATTATTATTTACTTAATAATATTTTAATCATCCAATAATACTTTAATCTAATATTATTGATCTTTTAATAATATTTTAATCTAATATTAATATTTTAATCTAATATTATTAATCATTTAATAATACTTTAATCATTTATTAATGCTTAAATCAAATATTATTAACCATTTAATAATATTTCAATAAAGTTTTAATCTTAATATTTTATTTACTTAACAATATCGATTCTAATATTATTAATATTATAATAATATTTTAATAATTTATTAGATCAATAAAAAATTTATTCTAATTGTTCACCCTTTATTAAACCACTTATTTAATACCCATAAAAGATCATAAATAATATTTCTTATTATAAATTACCAAAATACCCTAAAATAGTCAGAATATTATATATTACGAGTATTCAAGTATTCAAATCACATTTTTCTTATTTATGACATCATTTAAGTATTTATTTCCTTTTATTCATAACATCATCATTTTTAGGAAAAACACCAAATTGATTCAAAAAATTCTTCTTATCTGGATTTGGACAATATATGACCCAACAATGATCCCCAAATATTTATGGAATTTTAGAAAGTTATTTACTATTTTGAAAATGCCTAAAACACTCGGATCTTGCTTCATTTTTCATAAATCAAGTTTTGCTCAGAAACTTCTGAAACCTTCAGGGTATACTCTCATAACATATATGAACATACTGAAATTTTTTTAGAGTTTTCCGGTGTATACACTATGAGAAATCCAGGTGTTAATATTTAGGACCCCTTTACGGAAAAAGCCTTTACGCACAACCTACACATCGAAACGTGTCCGTTCTTTTTCCTACACGTAGATAACTTATTAAGGTACCTCTGTGATTTTTTACAGGTGTTTAAAAGACATTAAATTGTCCGAAACAACCTTAAGAATAGTTGGGATAATAGCTTTTTTTAGGGTTTAGAGATTTAATTCTCTATGTGGATTGTTTTGGGGAAAACAACCCACATGGCTTCAATACATGCTAGAGTTGTGTTCTACCACTTGGGTTTACTAGATAACTCATGTATGTAGCACCCCCCCCCCCCCCCTTCGACGGATCACAAATCCAAGTTGTAAATCTTGAGTTACATAAGATTTAGTGGAAGAAAAACTAGGGTTTCACCCCTTGGAGAACATATGCTCATTTTGTTCCTCTAAATCTATATTCTAATACACAAGATACTTAGTCCTACACATGAGACATGCAGAACTAGGATACTTTGAGTATTAGACCATAATCCCCACATATTTTGAGGTAAAAACCAAAATAGAAGAAGAATAAGAAAAAGAATGGAAGAGAACCTCACCTAGTTTTCTTTGCTATCCTTCTTGTTCTTCCATAGTATGTTATGAATTTAGGATGCATGAACAATAAAATCCTCTTCCTCTCTAGAATCTGAACCTTTCCTCTCTCTCTTGCTAAGCTTTGTGTTTTGATGGGTTGGGAGAAAATAGAAGAAGAAGAAGAATGGTGGAGGAGGAAAATGAAATGAGATAGATATTATGTTGGTGAATTGGAGTGGAATGCTAATATCCCCCATGTTTCTTTTTCCCCTTGGACAAAAGGGTTAGCTTCATCCCTTCCTAATCATGCCTAATCATGCCACTAAGGTTGCTAATTAAGCTTTCCACCAATGGGAGCATGACACACTTGTCCTTGTGTGTAAGACTTCTACTTATAGAACTTGATTAGCTTAATATTCTTGCCTTAAAAAGGCTAATGTGGCCAGCCATATATATGCCCACTAATTCCTTCATTTAGATTTTATTTTAATGCTTAAATTAGATAAATCAAAGTTCTAAAAATACCCTTAATCAAGTGGGCTAAATTTGGGCTTGCATTTTATTTCCTTTGAGCTTCTCCTTTAATTGTTTTGGGCCATGTAATAAACATAGTCTAACAATTTTAATATATGTTACCCTAATTGTTTATTTAGGGTTTCCATTCCCAATCTTATGAAATTTAATTACTTATACATGTTACTTTAGCTCATAACCTAATTAGGTTTACTAGAAATAGGTTTAAAATTATTAGTCACTTGAAATAACAAAATTATCCACTTAAGTTAGTATACATATTAAATACTAACCTTTTCTTATTACCATAACTCTTAGGTTACTTAATTATCTCACCTAATGTATAATTAGGTTATGATGCTTTCATTTTTAATGAAATCTATAAATGTATATATATCCATAACTATAGTATATATGTTTATTGATCCATGCACCACTTCACATATGTTGTCACATATTAAATCACTATATAACACAAAGTTTTAAATATCAATAATATACATACATATATAGTGACTTGAAATTCACGGTTATTACAAAACTTGTCTAGATTGAACATAGACAAGGGTTAGAACACTTTCCTTTAACGTCTGCTATAGTTACTATACTTTCCCTTTAAGTATTTAGAGTCTCTACAATACATAACCACATAACATACCACATTAGGTCATTATCAGATATGTATGGTACCTAACGTATCTTACCCTTCTTCTCAATCTAATCATTTAATAGATTAGTTATTATTGGCTCCGACTTAACGCGTTACCTTGTTATTACATTCACGTTTGAGTGATTATCTTCAAACTTTAGTTATCATACTTAAGGTTTAAAACATCTTAAACAATGTTACATTAAGTTAATTAATGTTGTACTTCATCATTAACCAAGTGCCTTTCTTTTTATCTTCATAAGCTTTCTTTATTATGCAAACCCTAGTGTCAAGGCCATGAGCCAAATTTATCCTTCTCTCGTGTCGTACATGCAAGACGGAAAGAGCACAGAAGGGTCGAGGTCTTGGGCTCATGCAAGTGCACACTTTGTTTTTTAGCCGCATTTACGACGTGACTCTGTAGTAGCATCTCTGGCATGGCTTTCACACGCTACGCCGCTTTTTTTTTTTCTCAGGTCAGCCGCGCCAGCGCCACTCAGGCACCAGATAACCTTAAAGGTTTTTCAACTTTGCAAACTTCCTCGACTCCAAATTTGATCATTTTAAGTCCGAATTGGCTCGTTCAAAAGCCATTAGCTCACAAATCACATACTCTAAGTGTTCATGCAAGAATTTTACATTTTCGAATCCGTTAACTTGAAATTCACCTTCGAGATCATTTTTAATGAAAACGATAAATGTTCGTGAATGTTCAACGCTCGTTTCTTCGTTCTATGTCGGAATTCGGTCATTTTCGAGTTCGTAACTCTATAATGCCAAATAAGACTTATCCCCATCAAAAACTAACATTTTCGAGCTCAATGTTAAAATTCAACTTCCATTCCGAGAATTTCACAATTTCGACGATTATCGTTTAAACTCGTGAATTTTGCCATAACTTCGTTACATAAGATTTTTTCATCGTTTCAAATGGATTCTTTCCATCATACTAACATCTTAACATACATATTTCATTAACTTATATACATGATAAGTTCTTACTTATTCTTCGTGAGTTTATAACTTTTATACTTATGATTTCACTTCACATAATTTATCATGGTTTTAGTCTTCTAACAACCATCCTTGTTTCTTCTTATCATAAAAACTTCATTAAAGTAAATATATTACAAGTTTTTACATGTTATTCATAAGTTTATGGCTTAACTAAATATGAATCACTTTTTCATGACTTATTAAGGTTTAAGTCCATTGATTATCAATTCTCTTTACTTCTTAGCATACATACTCCACTAATCAACACTTCTCTATCAAACTACAATTGAAGAAATGGAAGATTAATGATCTAGGAGTCTTACCCTTGATGATAAAACTTGGTTCTTCTTCTTGCTTTTTGAACTAATAAATTTTAGCTTTTCTAGCTTTTTCTCTCTAACCAATAAGTTATAAGTTGTTGGTAGAATTCTAACAAGTAAGAAATAATCTAGCAAGCTTCCTATGTATAGGATTGACAAAGTTAGGGTAGTTTAGTCTTTAAACCAATCCCACCTCCTTAATTAGACCTTCTTACTATTCATTATTTGATCACCAAGTTTACTTAGCCTCCACAACTCTTACCTTTTGCTTGGCCACCAAGATCACTCATGTGATCATAGAGCCCACATGGGTTGCCCCATGGGTTATGCTTACCCATTGGATTCTTTGTTTGGGTTTTAAGTTCAATTAGCTTAACTTGTACTTTGGGCTTGCATTAAACCACATTGACTTATACATTAAAAAACATTTGGGCCTTAACCTTTAGTTAGCATTGGGCTTAATTATAATCCCAATTGGACTTCATAACTTTCTACACAATCCTACAAGTCCATTACATATGGCTTAAAGCCTTATAACGTATTAATCTCGTATTCTAACTCATATACTTATTCAACATATACAACATACCATCATTCATACATACTCGTATAATACTTTGTATCATGCTCGTATTCATTACCTCATACAATACCTACGTATTATACGATCATTGCTTTAACTAGTTAACACTTTACTTTTCCTAACGTTCTCGAAGTAAGTCCGCAAGCGAAAAAAAGAGGTCCTGATACCTGATCCTGAAGTGGAAAAGAGGGAACGGAGACGTAAACAAGACATCGCCATGATGATGTCAGGCATATATATCATTATCCATGATGAGCATACAAACAGATATACCCCAGACGATGATTGCCCAGATGTTATGGTCATCATTCGGGAGAAGGAGGATGATGACAGCCACCCATCACTACAGTCCATCAGGACTTTACCCTTGACAATTGGAACAACACTCCATACATTGGTCGACAAGGGTAAAACAGGCAGAAAATCCCTCTGCCTTGTAGATATCATTAACTGCTTGCTTTTGTACAATATTAGTAGTTGTTTTGTCAATACATGCTAACTTTTGAATGATTAAACAGTTTCATATATTAAGTGAAAGCATATTTTGTTTCAGGACTCTGAATTTAGATGTGCATGTAATTGCTGATGAGGTGCCTCTTCTCCACAAGGATTGAAAGTTTGATGAAAAGTTAAACTCAGACGTGATGGAAATACAAGAGGACATTGAGATACCTCAGGAGATCAAAGAATGGGTTGAAGACAAACCTAAACCCAACCTTGATCAAACCATTTCTTTCAATCTCGGAACCTTAGAAAGCCCTAAGCTAATCCAGATTGGTTCAGACCTCACTCCAAACCAACAGAATGACATGGTTGCGTTACTAACCTAATTTCAGGATTTGTTTGCATGGTCTCATGAAGACATGGTGGGTTTATCCACTGATGTTGTCCTTCATCACCTTCCCATTAAAGAGGGATTCAAGCCAGTCAGGCAGAAGCTCAGGCGATTTAAACTTGAGTGGAGTTTAAAGGTTAAGGAAGAAATTGTGAAACAATTTCAAGCAGGCATCATCATGGTGTCTACATACTCTGAATGGCTATCTAACATATTCCCTATGCCTAAACCAGGAGGAAAGGTGCGAGTTTGTGTGGATTATCAGGATCTGAATAAATCTTACCTTAAGGATAGCTTTCCCATGCCATTTATCCACATTCTAATTGACAATACTGCTCAATATGACATGTACTCCTTTGCGGATTGCTTCGCGGGGTATCACCAAATCATGGTTGCTGAAGAGGATCGTGAGAAAACTGAATTCATCATGCCTTGGGGAACCTTTTGTTATAGACGGTTGTCATTCGGCCTCATCAATGCCGTAGCAACCTACCAGCGAGCTATGATGGCTCTTTTCCATGATTTAATGCATAAAGAGATAGAGATCTACGTGGATGACATCATTGTCAAGTCCCAAAGGGAAGAAGACCACTAAGACCATCACAGAAAGCTATTCAATAGGTTGTGTAACTACAACTTGAAGTTGAATCCAGCTAAGTGCGTCTTTAGCGTTAAATCAGGCAAGTTGCTAGGATTCCTAGTTAGCCGCAGAGGGATTGAGCTGGATCTCGCTAAACTCCAGGCCATAAAGGAAATGCCCATTCCTCAGACAGAAGGAAATACGGGGATTCTTGGGAAGCATCAACTTTATTAGCATGTTTATTTCTCAACTCACAGCAACCTGTGAGCCCATCTTCATGCTGTTAAGGAAGTACTCTTCCATGAAATGGAACAATGAGTGTCAGAAAGCCTTCCTTACAATCAAATAGCAACTGGTTAATGCTCCTATATTGTTACCTCCCAAGGATGATGTTCCCATGTTCATGTACCTGTCCATTAATGACAATGCCATAGACTGCATGCAGGGGCAGAAGGACAATCGAGGCTAAGAGCGAGCTATTTATTACCTCAGCAAAAGATTCAGCAGCAGTGAACACAAGTACACTCTGATTTATAAGACTTGTTCTGCTTTAGCATGGGCTTCCATGAGGTTACAGCATTACCTTCATGGTCACACAACCCATCTCATATCCCGCGTGGATCCTCTCAAGTACGTGTTCAGTAAACCTATACTGAATTGTCGGTTGTCTATATGGCAGTTGATCCTACAGCAATTTGACATCGTCTATGTAACACAAAAGTCTATTAAAGGTCAAGGAATTGCGAATCAACTGGCCGTCGCACCAGCAGGGGATTACAAACCCTTGGAAACATACTTCGCCGATGAAGGGGTATTGAAAGTTCAGCAATACAATCAATACGATACATGTCGTACGTGGAGAATGTATTTTGATGGAGCTGTTAACATGGAATGTTTTGGAGTTGGAGCAGTTCTAATATCCGGTATGGGGGAGAAGTATCCCGTTGTCATCAAATTGTAGTTTGTCAACACCAACAACACAGCTGAGTATGAAGGTTGTATCATGGGGCTAAAACTTGCCCGTTCAATGGGCATTAGGCGGTGAACTATCTTTGGGGATTTAGAGTTGGTAGTCAGACAATCCACGGGAATCTATCAAACCAAAGAGTTACATTTGCTTCTTTACCATCGGCAAGTTTTATAGATGGCTTCGGAGTTTGAAGAGATCTCCATTATACACATTCCCCGTAACAGGAATGACTTTGCGAATGCGCTAGCAACTTTGGTCTTCTTGATTCATATACATGACAAAGAAAACATGCCAATCATCCCAGTTGCCCTACAAAAGGCTCCAGCCTATGAGAACTATGTTGGAGAAGTATTGGATGAGCTACCTCCCATCCAACACCCTTGCAATCAACACATCAAGGAGTAATTACGGGATGGATCTACACCCATTGAGGCTTGCCCTACTGAAATAAGGCGGATCCATCGACTTGCTATGAAATTCTACCTGAGCAGAGATGCACTCTACAAAAGAGATGCGGGATTAGGTCTCCTTAGATGTTTGGACAAGGACCAAGCTTATAGGCTAATGGATGAGATCCATGGTGGAGTATGTGACCCACACATGAGCGGCCCCCTACTTGTTAAGAAGATCCTCATAACAGGGCATTAATGGCTTACTCTCAAAGCTAACTGTGATGATCACGTCAAAAGGTGCTATCAATGCCAAATTCATGGGAATACTATCCACGCCCTTCCAAAGGAACTCCACAATATGAGTTCGCTCTGGCCCTTCTCAATGTAGGGGAATGGATGTGAACGGGCCCATCGAGCCCAAAGCCAGTAATGGGCATCAGTTTATTTTCACTATGATCGACTACTTCACTAAATGGGTAAAAGCAGCCTCCTTCCCTAGGGTTACCAAAGAAGTCATCATTACTTTCATTAGAAATAATGTCATTTGTCGATATGGACAACCGAAGGTCATTGTATCAGACAATGCTAAGAATCTCAACAACAAAATGATGGAGGAGTTATGCAGTAAATTCCACATCAAACACCTTAACTCCGTCATCTACCGTCCAAAGATGAATGGTGCTGTTGAAGTGGCTAACAAAAAAATTAAGAAGATCATGCAAAATATGCACGCCAACCACAAGGGATGGCCTGATTTATTGCCTCTGACTTTATTAGCCTATAGAACATCAATGCGTACTTCCACTGGGGTGACCCCCTATTCATTAGCTTATGGGACGGAAGCAGTGCTCCCCAAAGAGGTGGAAATGGAATCTCTCAGAGTGTTGATAGACGCTCAGCTAGATGAAGACAAATGGGTACAAGACATGTATCACCAATTGTCTCTAACAGATGAAAGACGAACCGCGACTATCTTCCATTGTCAGTTACATCAGCAAAGGATCGCTAGATCCTACAACAGGAAAGTTCGGCTACGGCAGCTTAAACAACATGACTTGGTTCTAAAGAAAATCATTGTGACTAGGATCAGTCCAAGGGAAAATTCACTCCAAACTTGGAAGGCCCGTTTTTTGTTAAAGAGATATTGACAGGAGGTGCTATCTGACTGTAGGAAATGGATGGCAATGAATTTCTGCAGCTTATCAACTCGGACACAATGAAATGGTACTATGTTTGAGGTTACCAACAAGCAAACATCCTGGCGTTAGATTATCAGATCACCAGCCATTTTAGGTTCTTTAACCCTTACAACACACAACTTTTCCTTTTTACCCATCTGCCCCATTAGGGAAAATACACTTCTCAAGCCAGCAGCCTGGTTTTATTTCATTAAACATCTTACATAATTTTGGTCATCCCACCAGGGATTGAACATTTCACAACTGCAGTTTGTCTTGAATATGGGATCAAACTTTTCTACCCCTGTAGTTTGTCCTGAACATGGAATCAAACTTTTCTACGCCAGCAGTTTATCTTGTACATGGG
The DNA here is from genome assembly GCA_020205615.1 of Panax quinquefolius. Lineage (NCBI taxonomy): Eukaryota > Viridiplantae > Streptophyta > Magnoliopsida > Apiales > Araliaceae > Panax > Panax quinquefolius. The sequence continues at coordinate 95,582,363 of CM035154.1, forward strand.
ATTAAACTTTCTTACCTATAGTTTGTCCTGAACATGGGATCAAACTTTTTTTGCTGCAAATCATCCTGAACTTGGGGTAAACTATGTCGACTTGATCTCCATGATACCTGGGAGTACGTAGGCAACCATATTCTATATGGCCCGGTCGCAATAAAAAAAACAAAAACACTTTTTCCCTTTCTCTACAAAAACAAAAACAACAAAAATACTTCTACACTTTCTCTACATAAAAAAAATAGCAAAAACATTTCTACACCCCTCTACACCATTCAGCGTTGAACCTCTTACACCAGGTTCGAACTACACGGACCTGATCTCCTCTTCAATAGGAGTACGTATGCAGTCATTTATGGTTTGGTCTAACCCCCTACCAAAATACAAATACTTGTGAATGATATTGGGATCAACCTTCAATCCACCACATTTCATCGGCTTCAGACCAAAGGGATGAAACTACCTAACCTCCCCCTAAATAGGAGATTCGGCGACCATCTAAGCTACGGTTATGCCTCGAAGAGTAACACCAATCCATAAGAGATGGAATTAACTAGGCTCCTCCTAAATAGGAGTACTGGCGACCATCTGTGGTGCAGTCAATTTTAGAGAGGAAAAGCCACACTCCTCTCCAAATTTCCATACAGAAACCAGTCCCAAGACACCAAAGATGGTAGGGATACACACAAATCAATGATCCATTCTGAAAGATCCTATGACGTATCAATGTCCACACATCAAGGATGAGTTCAGAATGCATCAAGATCACAAGACATGAAGAAACAGGCAAACATCAAGCAAGTATCAAGGCACAACTGAAAGGGAAGTTAATCAAAATATATTTCACTGCCATATATAATGTTATTTGATATATACAATATGTGTTGTACATGACAAAATGGCTAAGCTAGTCTGTGCAAGAAAATACAAGTCTATCTACAGATTTGTATGTATGCGGACTATCAGATCTAACATAGCATCTCTCTCCGAAGAAGGAGGTAACGTTGCAAGCTTCTGCCCAATGGTATCTACACGAGCTAGCAAATCCGAGGCCAACTGTATGGTGGCATGATGCTCATCAATGTATGCACTTATATCGGTAAGGATGCCAGTCGTAAGGGATCTCACTGAAGTACTATCTGTGAAAGCCATATACCGGGCAGATAAAGCAGCATCTCACTCTATAATCAATGCATTCCTGGCTGATCTGGCCTCGTCTCTCTCTCTAATAGAGCGGCGTCTCTCCCATCAAAAGTTGTCAACATCAAGGCCCTAGCCTGATCTCTCTTAAAGGTCATCAGATGTAGACTCTACTCCAGATACTGTGGTGAATGCTGAATCACAGTATCACTCGTAGTGGGACAATCTATCACAACTGCTAGCAACCCAGTAGACAAATCCTCCTCGATGGGAATATAAGTCTCCTCCATAGGCTCCCCATCGTCGGAATCAATCCCATGCACTGTGGATACTGCCATAGTTAATGTTATCTCTATCTCCATCCATGCAGAATACTATGCAGAATAACCTGGATGCCTGATAAAAAACTCAGCTAGCTCACGCTGATCCCAACAGGCATACAACCTGGATCTATCCTCTGCTGATAAGTGGTGAGAAGCTAAGCGCTGACTCAGTGCCCCCTCAAAAGGATGGAAGTCTTGGAACTGGTCAAACTGACATATCACGGCCAGTGGGTGGTAAGTAGTCATGCCCCATAAACTAGCTAGAGGGAGATAATTGATGCCCAGAGCATAAGTGATTAAGCTATAGGGTGAATTAAGCCCTGTACATGATAATATATCAAACGGATCTCCGATCCCTGCCAAGAAAATAGACCAAGATGCAGGATCTGTACACCCTGCAGGCTGAAAGGAGTATGACATAGCTTTCTCATGGGTGAAACAATACTCATGCCGTCTGAAAGTGCCAATCGGTCTCAAGTGTGACATATACCACACATACAACATGACCGAACTACCAATAAATACCCCTGCAGCGTAAGTGCTGCAATACGTGGTTGACCTCAGTGTCTCTGCAATGATCATCGATATAATGGTGTGACCCTCCTTGAGAGCTCCCACTTCCATGATGACTCCAAAATCTAGCTCATCCATGTACCGTGGCATATATTCATACGACAATATGCACAATAGCAAGACATCTACTCTGGCTAGATACCAATGATCCTCTGGTGTGGTGAAATCCCCATAGTGCCGTGTATAACTATCCTCAGAGCCAAACCTATCAAATAGAAAACATTGGGATATCACCTGGCCGGATATGAGCTCATCCTATACAACTCTACACCTCAGCCCGGTGAGAGTCATGAACTATCGGCTCATGTCTCCAATGGCCATATACGCGCAAGATTTGTCCAAAGATATCACCGTCAACTGTGCATACTCCTCCAGAGTAGGAGTCAACTCGTGGATGCCAAACTGGAAGACCTGCCTCTCTGATATCCAGTGCTTCAGCATGCCCTCCACAAATCATGCGTAAACCTGAAACATTAAGAGGGTCATAGAATGCTGCAACATCGGATCTACAGTCACCCTGGCTGATGGTGACATGCTATCATACCACAACCTCAGGCATGAGGCCACCAATACTGGTGGGGTATGGTCAATGCGGCTAATTGTCGAAGAAGACATCTGTATGGGCCATGTCATAAGACCATCCAGGGGTCAATGCTGAATATCTTTGGATATACATAAATATGCATAACATAATACATGCATGATAAATAATAGATGGCAATATAATATAGGGAATGGAAAACTGTACATACATTCCTAAGTATATCATCATCTAATACATCTCTATACAGCTAAAATACAGGGAAATGGGGCAAAACTACCATACAACTAACAGAGGCTTATCAAAAGATATAGCGAGAATGTGGCAAAGTCACCTATTGTCTAACAGAGGCCTATCAAAAGAAATAACAAGAATGCACATCAGAAGAAGACAATTGTGTTAATGTGTACATCATCAATCCTGTTCATCTGATGTAAATCCTCCTGAGTCACTGGATCTCTATCCACAGGGATGTCAGGCCAATACAAAGGAGGATCTACACCGGCAAAGCCATATGGGTCACCTGAGGGGCCAGCACCAGAGTTGGAAGGATCAAAAGTATCTGTCTTTGAAGGATCTCTGCCCAAGTCCCGAATAAATAAATGTGTTCGGTCCAACTGCCAGGTCAAATTGTCAAACTATGTCAAATGAGTCAGATCTCTGACACAGGCTAACCAATCCATCATCATCATGAATCCAGAAACCATATCCCCCATGAACTGAGTGGCACGGGTCTGGGCTCCAATGGTACGAGGGAACAACCAATGATGGAATATCTCTTGAGTGCATGGACCCTCTGATAATGCAAAACTGTCAACACCCAACAATGGGATATCAATGATGGGTGTCTGCAAAACAGGCCAATAACACCTGGCAGGAGGCAAGATCGATATACGAATCTCTCCTGCGGTGCTCATAATAGAATGTTCTCCTAAATAAAGCTCTCATCCTCCATCAGTAAATAAAGGAATCCTACGGGTCAAAATCACGTACTCAACACCAGTCGGGTACCCATCCTCAAATCCAATGGCCAAGTGCTGCCCGTAATAGGGAATCCATGTGATGACATCAGCTGTCAATAACTTCAGCTATAAGCGGTAATGAGTTAAACCCTCAGTGTAAGACCCCAAATTTTATGAAATAAAAGTATTCAATTTTCTTATAATTATTATTCTATTTAGTAAATGGTTAAATTGATAAAAGGTTAAAGTAAGGGTGATATTTGAAAATTTTCCAAAGTAAGCAAGTTGATATAAAATCTTCGTTGTGTCGAGAAATATTCGATTGGTCGGCGAATATTCGTTTTAACAGGGAATATTTGTACGACGACACAATCATTGGTGGACCCCACGACGGAGGTATTGTCGTAGTTAAAAAATGACAAAAATATCTTTTTATAAAAATAACAACAAAAGTTTTACCGTTAAACTGTTGAGATACCCGGTGGTAAAAATACAGTAATACGTGTTGTTGCATAGTAGCACACGGTTTTGATTATTGATGCTTACGTAAGAAGTCACTCAATTTACTCAATTATTGCTACAGTAATTGCTGCATAGTATCTCACGTTATTTGATTCAATTATTGTCACAGTATCATCTGCATAATATTTTATATTATTAAATAAATAATTGAGACTAAAAAGTTATTCATATTATTATTTACAATATTAACAATGTCTAGAAGATCTGTCAAGGAGAGGTTTGGTCACCTAATTGCGCGCCAATAAAGAGAAATCCTTATTAGAAAGCTCCATCTTTCCTGGAAATGACCTGGTTGTTAAATATTGTAAGTTCAATTATTAATGATGAATAATTGTTGAAGTATTAAGAATCTGTTTATTAAAGATAAGTGAATTACAAAAGTTAGAGGGGAATAATACAAACTTGGAAAATTTTAGGGGTACTAAAGTGTAATAAGTTAAATCAATCTGGACCATTGGTGGTGGTTTTAATAGTAAATCAATCTGGACCATTAATAGTGGTTTTAATAGTAAATCAATCTGGACTGTCGGTGGTGGTTTTAATAGTAAATCAATCTGGACCATTGATGGTGGTTTTAATAGTAAATCAATTTGGACCGTCGATGGTGGTTTTAATAGTAAATCAATCTGGACCGTCGATGGTGGTTTTAAAAGTAATAAATCTGGAGCTTCGGTGGTGGTTTTAAAAGTAATCAATCTGGACCGTCGGTGGTGGTTTTAAAAGTAAATCAATCTGAACCATCGGTTGTGGTTTTAATAGTAATCAATATGGACCATCCTTTCAAATAGTCAATCAATCTGGACCGTTCATGAATTAGTTACTATTTAGTCCATTCTCCTATAAATAGAAGCTTAATTCTTCTTTCATTCTCAATAATTCATGGAGATTCACAAGAGAAGCTATAGAGAGAGAAACTATAGAGAGGAAGAAGAAGAGTATTCTCCTACTTCACTATTTTAGTATCCGGTCTTCTACTAAGGTAAGGGACGTTATTTCTTTTATATTCTTAAGGGATGTTATTTTCGTTTGGTAATGGATGTTATTTTCGTTTGGTAAGGGATATTATTTGTTGTATTTATAAGGGATATTATTTGTTGTATTTGTAAGGGATTTTATTTCTTTTATATTCGTAAGGGATACTATTTATTTTATTCGTAAGGGGTATTATTTTTTTCGTATTCATAAGGAATACTATTTTTCAGATTCATCCGTTAATATGTCGTAATAACTCGACTACACGGATTACACGCATCGTATGATGTGAAAATTCATTTGCAGTTTCGTATGTTATTTCTTTTCATATTCTTAAATCTAAACTTACTATGGTAAGTATTGCTTCTATAATCCTTGAAATTAGTGAAATATCCTTGAGTTTTGCGCTTTATCTAGTATCATTTTATTGGAATATTGATATAAATTTTCTTATTAAGTATCAATATTTTCACCAGGGGTACTATTCATGGGTTACTATTCACCTAATTACTAGTCACTCTAGTATTATTCACTTGGGTATTTGGAGCACTTTTCATGCCGAGGTACTATTCCTAAGTTACTATTCATGAGTTACTATTCACTCGATTACTATTCACTCTAGTATTATTCACTCGAGTATTTGGGGCACTTTTCATGCCGGGGTACTATTCACGAGTTACTATTCACGGGTTACTATTCACCTAATTACTATTCACTCTAGTATTATTCACTCGGGTATTTGGGGCACTTTCATGCCTGGGTACTATTCACGAGTAACTATTCACGGGTTACTATTCACCCAATTACTATTCACTCTAGTATTATTCACTCGGGTATTTGGGGCACTTTTCATGCCGGGGTACTATTCACGGGGTACTATTCCTAAAGTACTATTTACAAGGTACTATTCACGGGGTATTATTCACTGAAAAATTTATTTCTTTCCTGTCCAAATTATTTTGATACATGAATATTATTCTCGAATTTTACTCCACAAAGTAGTATCATGTTGACAATTTAGATATTTTTAAACTCTGGATAAATTTAAAGTCTTTAATATTTATCATTGATCTCATTTGATTGAATCTTTATATCATTGTCACCATTCTCATACTTATATTGTGTTGAAAGTCATCTTTAGCCCGTAATGCAAAGATGGACTGTTGATTATTTGGTTTACAGTTGTATATCTTTGGCCGTAGTGCAAAGATGGACTATTGATTATGGATTTTACAGTTGATATCTTTGGTCGTAGTACGAAGATGAATTGTTGATTGATAGCTTTGGCCCGTAGAGCAAAGATGGACAGGTGTATGACATGATCATGACCACTGGTGATACTAACGAATATCCTTGGCCCGTAGTGCATGGATAATTCGATGGTGTGATTGTAGGATCATGACCACAGTTGAATGTCTTTGGGTGTAGTGCACTGATAGACAATTGATTGGTATGATCATGACCATTGGTTTTATAGTTGAATATCTTTGGCCAGTATTTCAAAGATAGACAATTGATTGGTATAATCATTGTTATTACATTTGAATATCTTTAGCCTTTGGGGTAAGGATGTTGAAGAAACGTTCTATTAAGCCTTTGTGGCAAGGAGAAACTGTTGATTTACATGATTATAAACATGAATTGTGAATTTAACTATAATCTTTAGTGGTTCAGGTGAAGCCATGTGATGAAAGTTCGCTTTGTATTGGGTACAACAAAGAACTGTTGATTAGTATTACAGGAATGAAATATTAATGACAAAATTTTAATTTGGAGGAGATAGTAGACATTATGTTCTACTTGACTCTTCTAATGGATTGTTGATTCTGCTGTAATTATGGTTCAAAACTTTTATTATCTACCATATGTTCTAAATCTCTGATTTATTACTGATGAAGGCTATTGATAAATTAATTATCTTAGCCATAATATTCTTTATTGGGCTATTTGTGCTCACCCTTTTGCTTCACAATTCCTTACAGGTAATAAGAGTGTAGCTGGGTCGAACGGGGATAACAAGGGAATAGTGTAATGGTCCGAGACTATCGAAGTTTCTCAATACATTATAAAACAGCATGACATGCAATATATAATTGTATTAAAGACCTAAGATGTGTGTGTCATATTTTATACGTCACTTAATATTTGATTTTGGTGAACAGCAATAAGGTGATGAGAACTCGACTTTGAAAGCGTCAAAAGTGCACCTCATTAGAATGAACAGGATAGAAATCTTCTCGTTCTTCTTTGGGGTCTTGAAATATTTGCTGCTGTATTTTATATGACATTGTAATAATTTGAGTTTGGATACTCTCTATGAGAAAATATTATATTAAAACTCACAGTGTAATTGTGGTCGTATTCTTTACGACAGTTCAACAGTTGTATAAATGAAGTTTGTAGTTGATTTTTGTAATATGATATCTGGCAACTTAGAATGGGTCGTGTGGACCTATTTTGGGGGCGTCACATTTGGTATCAGAGCTATAGTGTAAGAGCCCCGAGCCTCTCGCTGGTGACTTTCAAGTCCTAGAATGCACAGAAGCCAGACTCTCCGTAGGGGACGCCGTGATGTACGGTAGCAAGCTGATAGGTATCAATGTGAGGTGTTATCCAAGTCTTGGATGCGAATCACAAATGGTATCCGAGCTTAGGGATATGGTCGCTGGCGGAGATATGAGTCTAGAAATAGGAGGGGAGAGACGAGTAATATACTTCGCTAGTGTGTGACTTACCTAAGCTGAAATTTTTACTTGATAAGTTGACAAATTATGATATGTCAATTAACCTTTGTTTTGAAGATGTATTCTAGAATGTTATCTGAAATACAGGATGTAAGACCCCAACTTTTATGAATAAAGATGATTTTTTTATAAATATCATTTTTGAATATTATGGAATGAATTTGATATAATGTTATAGTTATGGGTAATATTTATAAATTTTGAAAAGTATGCAAATTGTTATAAAATATTCGATTGGTCAGAGAATATTCATTTTAACAGGGAATATTCGTACAACGGTGCAATCATTGGTGGACCCCACAACGGAATTATTGTCGGATTGAGAAAATGACAAAAATATTTTATGAAATTAACGGCGGAAGTTTTACCGTTAACTGTTGAAACACCCGGTGTTAAAATTACAGTAATACGTGTGGTTGCATAGTAGCACACGGTATTGATTATTGATGCTTACGTGAGAAGTCACTCAGTTTTGTTCAATTATTGCTACAAGAATTGTCAGATAAGATCTCACGTTATTTGATTCAATTATTGTTAATATTTTATATATTATTAAATCAATAATTGAGATGACAAAGTTATTAATATTATTATTTGCAATATTAACGATGTCTAGAAGTTTTGTCAAGGAGAGGTTTGGTCACCTAATCAAGGCGTCAATAGGAGAAATCCTTATTGAAAGCCCCTCTTTTCGGTAACGACACCGTTAATTAATTAATGTGAATTATAATAAAGGTGATAAATGTTGTTAAAATTATGAAGGTGATTTTTATGAAGTTTTGCTTATTTTATGGACCCCATTTATCCATTTTTTAAAATAATCGGTAGAAAATTTTTAATATAATAATTGGTGGGGGCCTATATGTTGAAAATGGAATTGTTAGGGGAAGGTTTTTCAAATTGATTCACGGGTGATAAAATGGAGTTATATTATTATATGTTTATATATAATATCAGCATGTGAGAGTGTGTGTGTGTGTGTGTGTGTGTGAAGAATAAAAGGTGGTGGGGCCCACGTTTGTTAATAATTTTGGTGGAGTATTGAGATGGGTGGGGGAAGAAAAGTCTAGCCACGGGTGGTGGCTACTTTTATTTGTATGTATATATATATATATATATATATATATATTATAATAAGTTTTGTTTTTTATGAAAAATAGAATATATTATATTTTATTGTATAGCGTCCTTTCCATTCTCCTATAAATAGGATGCTTAGTTAGAATTGAAAATCACACCAGAAATTTAGAGAATTCTTCTTCTATAATCTTGAGTGTATTTCTTTAGAGTTTTAAGAAGCTTTGAGCGTAGAAAATAGTATAAGTTTTCTTCAAGTATATCCCCGCCTCTACCCGGCTTTGAATACTCTTCTTTTTAAGGTAAGGGGTATTATTCTTTCGTATTCATGAAGAGAGTTATTTTCTTTCAATACTCGTAAGGGTTGTTATTCCATTCTTTATTATTATGTTGGAATAACCTGTCTATGCGAAGTACCGCATATATGGTAAAATTCTTCTGTTATTCCATTCTTTATTATTCTGTTGGAATAACTTGTCTGTGCGGTCTATCGCATGCCTAGTGAATTCTGTTGTTATTCCATTCTTTATTATTCTGTCGGAACATCCTGTCTGTGCGGATTAAGCATGACCTGGTTCCATTCTTTATTATTCTGTTGGAATATCCTGTCTGTGTGAATTACGCATGACCTGGTTCCATTCTTTATTACTCTATTGGAATAACATGTCTATGTGGATTACCGCATGCATGGTGAATGATCCTTTTTATTCATTCCTTATTAACTTGTGGAAATGATCTGTTTACGTGGATTACCGCATGGCGGGCGAAAATCTATTTGCAGTTTCATATATTCTATTATACTCAGTTGGTTAAAGTTTTCGCTTCTATACTCCATGAAATTAGTAGAATATCATGGATATTTGCGCTTCATTCAGTATCTTTTCATAGAAATATCTTTCTGAGCATTCTTGAATTTTTACTCCACAAAGCAGTATCATGTTGACAATTTGGACATTATTGGTTCCTGGATAAATTAATTTATAAATCTTTAAAATTTATTCTTGAACTTGTTTTATTGAATTATTATGTCATTGTCATCATCCTCATGTTTATATTATGTTGAAAGTCATTTGTGGCCTGTAGTGCATAGATGGACTTGGTATGATTATGACCTGGGATTATTCGGTATAATCATGACTGTAATGTTATAAATGATGTGGTAAAAGTCCTCATTGGCCCGTAGTGCATTGATGGACAGTTGTTGGCATGATCTTGACCATTGATGAAAACACGAATATTCTTGGCCCGTAGTGCATGGATAATTTGTGGTTGTGATACTAATGAATATCCTTGGCCGTAGTATAGGGATGATGTGGATTATTTATTAAGTTGAGTCTCAGCGATAAAAGTGATGAAAAACCTTTTAAATCATAGAAGATAGTAGATTTTATTCTCTACTTGACTCTTCTAATGGATTGCTTGTTCCGCTGCAGTTAAACTTGATGTTTGTTATATTTTATCAGTTTAACATTGTTGAAGGCTAACAATAATTTATTCTTCATTATCTTAGTCATAATATTTCTTACTGGGCTAGTTGAGCTCACCCTTTTTCTTTCATTGTTCTCTTCAAGAAATGAGAACATATCAAGGACTAGTCGGGGAACGGAGTGACGGTCCAGATGATATAATTAGTAGTCCTCACTATTCTATGAAATAGTGTGATAATAAATTTATTGAGGACTTATTTTGAGTTTGAATAATGTCTAGAAGATAATATTTGTATTAAAACTCACAGTTCATGTTGTATATTTAAGTTTGTATTTGTATTCTGTACCATGTATTTGGCGACTCAAAATGGGTGATGTATACCTATTTTGGGGGCGCCATGATTAGTATCAAAGCTTAGGATATGATCCCCGGCCGAGATGTGAGATAAGAACTAGGAGGGAGAGACGGGAATTCTTTTCGCTAGTAGGACCTACCTAAGTTTATTTGGTATTTAATTGGTCGGTCAGAGTATAGGGATAATATGTGATATGTTAATTAACCCTTATTTTGTGGCAGTATTTGAAAATGACATCCGAGAATGTTGAGAATAGCAATGGAGCATAGGAGACCGTTGAGTCTCCACAGATCAATAATCAGGATAATGTGCATCAAGAAGGCGACAATCCTCATGCAAACAATAACACTGACCAAATGATGAACGATGGAATGTTCAGAGGCTTTATGCAATTCATGCAACATCAGGTAAGAGCGGCTCCTGTCCAAAATGCAGGTGGAAACACTGGCAACTCTCGGACGGTCACCGCTAAGCAGTTCAAGGAACTGGGACCATCGGAGTTTTTTGGAGAGCCAAAATCACTTAAGGCGGAGACATGGATAAAGCAGATCTGCAAGATATTTGATGTCTTGGGATGCTCTGAGGAGCAAAAGGTTCCCTTTTCCACCTTCATGTAAAAAGCGAGGCAGACATTGGTGGGAATCTGTAGAAGCGACTCAACCCGCCAAGACCGAAGATGACTTAGGAGAAGTTCCAAGAATTATTCAACGATAAGTACTTTCCCGAAAGTATTCGTCACATGAAAGAGGTGGAGTTCATCAAGCTGGAGCAAAACAACATGACCGTGTCGCAGTACGAAGCCAAGTTTGCCGAGTTGTCCTGGTTTGCGTCCCATTTGGTTGATAATGAGGAGAGAATGACGCGAATGTTTTTAAGAGGTTTAAAACCCGAGATACGTCAATATCTTATCTCTCATAAACTGTGTTTGTATTCAGATGTTGTTAATAGGGCTCAGTTATTGGAGTGCGATAATGAGTCAACCCAACCAAAAGAGAGCAGTCGGCAAAATGATAATACCAGTGATAGTATCTATCTGACCTCCATAGTATAAATGTTAGAGTTCTTGGAACTGAGTGAAACGCTACCTCAGTGCATCAGAGACCAATGTCTGTTAACACTATCATTCAGATATATAGTTCATATAGATACTGTATAATTTTCTAATTCCTTTAGAATAACAACTAAATACCTCAACTAATAATACACTAAACCAATAATATACTGTTATATTGATTTAAAAAGGTCATTACTATTACATTATAGTTCTCAACAGGGTATCCATGACTTAAGCCTTTTATCCACAATACCGGAACTTTTGGAATATATTCTTTCTATTTGCAAATGAAGAAAATATTTGCAGGGATGAGCTACAGAAAGCTTAGCAAGTTTTGAATAATAAACGAATGTTATACATATATCAATTCTAAAATAAATGAACATAAAGTTCAGAGTTTTTTTCCCACACACCAAAACTGGATTGAATGAACATAAAGTTCAGAGTAGTGCCATAAATATATACTGAGGTTTATCAGCCAAACCCTGCCCATTTTGAATTTTTGTCAGTTCTGTAAACTTAGAAATTCGGGTTGATCCGCTCAACCAAACAAAACTAGGAGTATGCATATCATCCTCTATATATTGTCCAATCATTGCTATAAATGTCAGAGACAATTTACTACTGCCAAGGACAACCATAATTGCCCACCGACAGTTCTTCACTGCTGGTTCTAATAGTGTCAGTATATATATCGGTACCAAACAAAATTGGTTTCTCACAAACTATGCTTTTATACATTTGTACTAAACAAAATTGGTTTCTCACAAACTATGCTTTTATATCAAATCAAACACATTTTTCCATAATAATAACTCATATGACTTGGTTATGTTTGAACAAGAAATCATAACCTTTGAATAACAGAATTTATAAACACTATATATCACCAGATCATAACTGATAAATATCAAATTTTCATTTAATAAAGTAATTTAAATGAAGTTGACATATGAAATATGAGGTTTGCATAAAGTGCAGAAAAAGTTGCATGTATCGTCGACTATTGCTACACAGTTTATTTAACTTCGTCTGAAGACCTAATATTAATAATATTGATCTCCAAGTTAGAATAATATCATCACAATGTATTACTGTGAATTACTATTATAAAATAACCTAAACACATTATCACATAATCCTATCGGTCTATAAGACACATAAGACCTAACCTCAAGTCAAACTATTACAGTCTGAGTTGAGTTTGGTACTATTTCGACATCCCGATTGCCTAATCAGATAATTATCGAGCTTAATCCCAAAAAGACTCTGCCTAAATACTTCACAATTATATTAAATAATTTAATCATCAGTTAAAACTATTTTTCCATAGCTCATAAAAATTTATAAATAATTATAACTATTTATCAAAAAATTTAATCACTTATATCGTATTTATATGATATAAATACCACAATATTCCTCTATCATTAATATTTATTTAAATATTAATTACTAATGAAATTCATGTCATAATATTATAAATTATTTATCATATTACATAGTATTTTTAATACTTTAATTTCACCTTTATATGATTTTTAAACAATTAAATCCTTTATCCAATAATTTCCATTAACATAAAAATATTAATATTTTTCATAACAAAAATCAAAAATTATATTTTATAACTCAAAATATTTTTCTAACCCTTAAATTATTTTTATATTAATTTTAATTTTTCATAATTTATTTAATATATTCATTAAATAAATCCATTACTATTAATATTAATTTATTAATAAAATTCATCACAAAATATTAAAAGTTGTTAAAAATAACTTAAAATATTTTTAACACCATAATATATTTTTAAATGATTTTGAAGTATTAAAATTATTTTTAAGTAATTTATTTAATATTATAATTAAATAAATTAACTACCTTTAATATTCTAAAATATTAACTTTTTATGAAATATACTAGAAATTATTAAAACCCATTTTTAGGCTTGAAAATAATTTTTAGGAATTTATTTTGTATTTTTAATAATTAAAACTAATTTTCTCTATTTATTTAATAAAATAATATTTTTAGAAAAAATACGTTGTCACTAAAGGGCCCTATAAATACGTAACTGCTGTTATAGGTGTTCTTTAACCTAAACCCAGAAACTATGTCAGAGGCTAAGGTGCTATGTTTGACCGATTTTTAATCTATGATTTGTTGCTTTTTGGGCTAGAATTCGTGTTAATGTTGTAGTATTTATGTAATACTACAACTACATGCCAAGTTCATGACCATACAACAACATATCAGAAAGATCTGTGCTTCCAAAATACTTGTCAGAGGTTGTTCTTCATTTCTGGGTTTTCCAAAAATGAGGAACAGTCCAAGCGACTACTTTTCAATCCTTGTAACTTGTAGTATAAGTCTTGTTTATGTGATGTAATGGTTTGATTGTGTAGAGCACATGTCAGGGTACAAGTCTATAACATCACAACTGTAAGACCCCGAATTTTATGAAATAAAAGTATTCAATTTTTTTTATTATTCAGTAAATGGTTAAATTGATAAAAGTTTAAAGTTAAGGGTGATATATATAAAATTTTTAAAATACGCAAGTGGTTATAAAATACTCATTTCTGTTGGGGAATATTCGTTTGGTCTTGGAATATTCTTGTTGTCGGGGAATATTCGCATTTGACGGCCAAGCCCATTTGTGGGCCCTATAATGTAATAACCGTCGGATGAAAAAAATGACAAGTTTGAGTTTTTATAAATAACTACAGAAGGGTTACTGTTAATAATTGTTGGATTACTCGGTGGTTAAAAAATATAATAATGGCGTTGTTGCACAAAGAGTAACACCAGATTGCACAATATTTTTGAATTATTAATTTTTACGAAAGAAGGCACTACTCAATAATTGTTACAGTAATTATTGTTAAATATTTTATTTTATTGATTCAATAATTACTGCATTGATATTTTATATTATTGTTGTTTCAATAATTGCCACTGCACAGTATTTCCCATTATCAGATCAATAATTCATATTATTTGAATAATATTATTAGATATAATTATTGACAATGTCTAGAAAGTTCTGTCAATGAGAGGTTTGGTCATCTAATTGCGCGTCAGTAAGGAGAAATCCTTATCGGAAAGCCGCCTCTTTCCTGGGAACCACCTGGTTGTCATAATTGTGATTATGTAATATTATTTGTGAATAATTAATTATTGATTTATATGATAAGGAAATATTTATTTGATGCAGATATAAATGATGGATTTATTTATGTGGTTATAAATGAAGGAATTAATGTTGAGGTATTTTATCAGTATTTTGTCAGATTGGAGGTATTAAAAGATCAAATCGGTGTTCTTAAAGCTTTATTGCGTGAATTATAATTTTTAATCCGATCGTTGGATCGTTGTGATTTTTGGATATGTTATACATATATAAGTTGAGTATATGTCCACAAATTTTGAATCGTTAAAAATGAACGTATGATATATTATGAATTTTAAGAGCTGACTAGTTCAGAAATTGTTGAAGTTTCGGAATTTATCATTTTGGTGGAAAATTCTAGAATGCGTGGACCCCACTTTTGGTTGGTGAAGAAATATGCTGAATTTTATTTCAAATGTGGTAGATGGAAATAGTAGCAGGTAAAGCCATCAGGTAGCAGGTCAAGTCTGCTACGGCGTGCTAGCATTTTCCTATAAATAGGGTGCTGAGTTAGAATTGAAAATCACACTAGAAACATAAGGTTTCTCTCTCTATATTATCGAGCGTATTTTTGTGAGTATTTAGATACTTTGAGAGTTGCTATTCAGTGCAAGGTTCCTTCGGCTTTACATTCCGGTCAGAAATACTGCCCTTTTGAGGTACGGGATTTTAAGGGTTATTATTTTTTTTAGTTTCGTAATTTTTCTGACCTTTAAAAATTCTGGAAAAATTTGAAATGATAATTTGATGAGTTTTCTTGATTGTGTCCAAAAATGGCGATTTTTGGGTGTATAGATTATGAGTTATGAATTTTATGGGAAAGGACAATTTTAAAAGTAAATCCTTATAACTCCTTGTGGTTAACTCCAAAATTGATGAAATTTTTATTGGGACTACACCTATATAATATCAGTATACCTTGTAAATTTTGGAATTTTTGGATAAAAGTACGGTTTATGATAAATGTCTAAATATTCGGTGGTTTTGGCCATGTGAAAAATAGTAAATGAATTTTAAAAATTTTGAGAAAAATATATGCTCAATATGGGACTATATTATACTAAATCCCAGAAAAGAAATATTTTTGGGACTGATTTAGTATTTTTCATAAAAATAGACTAGTTATGAATAAATGAATTAAATATGTTATGTGAAGTAAGAAAAGTGGAAAATATGATTTTATGGCTTGAGAATCCTATATAGGGTATATGCAGATTTTTGATGAGGGTTTTGGTTATTGGTGATGAAATCTTATGAGTTTGGCATTTTAGGATGATTAAATGCATTAATTAGTAAAGTGTAAACAATTAAAATAAATTGTTTATAAGTTTAATAAATGATTAAAATATAGTGATAATATTAATAATATTGGATTATGAGATTATTAAGTGATTTATAACATTTGGATTAAGGTGTTATGAAATCATTGATTTATGAATCTTACTCTTGAAATTAAATGCAGTTGTTGATCATATTGTTTTTATTATCATATATAATATTTTTATAATCCCGGTGATGAAATTTCTCTTTGACTTAAGTATAAAGATGGGTAGATTATTGGTGTGATCGTGACTATGGGTTCTCTTTGGCCAGTAGTGCAAAGATGAATTGTTGACTGGTATGCTCATGACCATTGAATTTATAATTGAATATTTTTAGCTTAAGTGCAAAGGTGAATTGATCAACATGGTTATAATTATTGTTTATATAAATTCTAAAATGATTATATATTTCTTTGAGATATTAATATCTTCGGCCCGTAGTGCAAAGATGACATGTTGTTGAATATCTTTGGTCTGTAGTGCAAAGATGAATTGTTGATGAATATCTTTGGCCCGTAGTGCAAAGATGACCTGTTGTTGAATATCTTTGGCCCGTAGTGCAAAGGTGACATGTTGTTGAATATCTTTGGCATGTAGTACAAAGATGAACTGTTGATGAATATCTTTGGCCCGTAGTGCAAAGATGAACTTATTAGTATGATTATGAACAGGAACTGTGATTTGGTATAACCATGATCTTTGATGTTTCAGGTAAAGATAGGTGATGAAAATTATCTTCGTCCTGGGCACGAAGAGGAATTTAGAATCACAATTATGATTATGAGTTATTCATATGATTGTGGAAAGGAACTGTTGATTGATGTTATAGTGATAAAATATTGTTGGTGGACTTTTAACATAAAGAAGATAATAGATCTTATGGTCTATTTGACTCTTTTAATGGATTGCTCGTTCCGCTGTAACAATGGTTGAAAAGTTTTATCATCTACCATACCTTCTAAATCTCTGATTTATTACCGATGAAGGCTATTAATAATTTAATTATCTTTAGACATGATATTCTCTACTGGGCTAGTTGTGCTCACCCTTTTGCTTCATAATTCCTTTCAGGTAATAAGAGTGTAGCTAGGTCGAGCGGGGATAACAAGGAAATAATATGATGCTCTGAGACTATCGAAGTTTCTCAATACATTATAAAACGGCATGACATGCAATATATAATTTTATTGAGGACCTAAGATGTGTGTGTCGTATTTTATACGTCACTTAATAATTAATTTTGGTGAACAACAATAGGGTGATGAGAACCCGACCTTGAAAGCGTCAAAAGTGCACCGCGTTATAATGAAGAGAACATAAATCTTCTCGTGTCCCTTTGGAGACTTGAAATATTTGCTGCTGTACTTTATGTGGCATGTAATAATTTGAGTATTAATATTGTCATATTATATACGTTACAATATTTGTATTAAAACTCACAGTATATATGTCGTTGTATTTTGCACGACAGTTGTAGTAATAAAGTTGTACTAGTTTTCTGTACCATGTATTTGGTGACTCAGAATAGGTTGGATGGATTGGACCTATTTTGGGGGCGTCACAGTTGGTATCAGAGCTTAGGGATATGATCTCTAGCAGAGATCCGAGATTAGAACTAGGAAGGGAGAGACGAGTAATATCATTCGCTAGTGTGTGTCCTACCTAAGCTGAATTTTTTTTCATAAGTTGACAAAATGTGATATATCAATTAACCTTTGTTTTGAAGCTGTATTCTAGAATGATATCTGAAATACAGGAAATGAGCAATGGAGAAATCATGATACAGAAGAGCTGATCTGGGAGATAGAATCTGAAATGAAAGCAAGATATTCTCAACTATTTGAAATACCAGGTACGTAAATTTCGGGGACGAAATTTCATAAGGAGGGGAGATTGTAAGACCCCGAATTTTATGAAATAAAAGTATTCAATTTTTCTTATTATTCGGTAAATGGTTAAATTGATAAAAGTTTAAAGTTAAGGGTGATATATATAAAATTTTCAAAATACGCAAGTGGTTATAAAATACTCATTTTTGTTAGGGAATATTTCTTTGGTTGTGGAATATTCTTGTTGTCGAGGAATATTCGTACGACGGTGCAGCTATTTGTGGGCCCCATAACAGAATAACTGTCGGATGAAGAAAATGACAAGTTTAAGTTTTTATAAATAACAGCGTAGTGGTTACCATTAACATTGTTGGATTACTCTTTGGTTAAAATACAAGAATGTCTGGCGTTGTCAGACCGTAGTATTACCAGTATTGCACATTATTTTTGAATTATTAATTTTTATGAAAGAAGACACTATTTAATAATTGTTACAGTAATTACTGTTCAATATTTTATTTTATTGATTCAATAAATATATACGTCATTGATATTTTATATTATTATTGTTTCAATAATTGTCACTACACAGTATTTTCCATTATCAGATCAATAATTCATATTATTTGAATAATATTATTAGATAGCATTATTGGCAATGTCTAGAAAGTTCTGTCAATGAGAGGTTTGGTCTTCTAATTGCGCGCCAGTAAGGAAAAATCCTTATCGAAAAGCCCCCTCTTTTATGGGAACCACCTGGTTGTCATAATTGTGATTCTGAAATATTATTTGTGAATAATTAATTATTGATTTATATGATAAGGAAATATTTATTTGATGCAGATATAAATGTTGGATTTATTTATATGGTTATAAATGAAGGAATTAATGTTGAGGTATTTTATCAGTATTTTATCGGATTGGAGGTAGTAAAAGATCAAATTGGTGTTCTTAAAGCTCTATTGCGTGAGTTATAATTTTTAATTTGATCGTTGGATCGTTGTGATTTTAGGATATGTTATACATATATAAGTTAAGTATATGTCCACAAATTTTGAACCGTTAAAAATGAACGTATGATTTGTTATGAATTTTAAGAGATGACTAGTTCAGAAATTGTTGAAGTTACGGAATTTATCATTTTGGTGGAAAATTCTAGAATGCGTGGACCTCACTTTTGGTTGGTGAAAAAATGTGCTGAATTTTATTTCAAATGTGGTGGGTGGAAATAGTAGCAGGTAAAGCCATCAGGTAGCAGGTCAAGTCTGCTACGGCGTGCTAGCATTTTCCTATAAAATAGGGTGCTGAGTTAGAATTGAAAATCACACCAGAAACATAAGTTTTCTCTCTATATATTATCGAGCATATTTTTGTTAGTATTTAGATACTTTGAGAGTTTCTATTCAGTGCAAGGTTCCTTCGGCTTTACATTCCGGTCAGAAATACTGCCCTTTTGAGGTAAGGGATTTTAAGGGTTATTATTTTTTTCAGTTTCATAATTTTTCTGACCTTTAAAAATTCTGGAAAAATTTGAAATGATAATTTGATGAGTTTTCTTGTTTGTGTCCAAAAATGGTGATTTTTTGGATGTATAGATTATGAGTTATGAATTTTATGGGAAAAGACTATTTTAAATGTAAACCCTTATAACTCCTTGTGGTTAACTCCAAAATTGATGAAATTTTTATTGGGAGTACATCTATATAATATCAGTATACCTTGTAAATTTCAAAATTGTTGGATAAAAGTAAGATTTATGATAAATATCTAAATATTTGGTGGTTTTGGCCATGTAAAAAAATAGTAAATGAATTTTAAAAATTCTGAGAAAAATATATGTTGAATATTGGACTATATTCTGCTAAATCCCAGAAAAGAAATATTTTTGGGACTGATTTGGTATTTTTCATGAAAATAGACTAGTTATGAATAAATGAATTAAATATGTTATGTGAAGTAAGAAAACTGGAAAATATGATTTTATGGCTTGAGAATCCTATATAGGGTATATCACACCAAAATTGATGCAGATTTTTTATGAGGATTTTGGTTATTGGTGATGAAATCATATGAGTTTGGCATTTTAGGATGATTAAATACATTAATTAGTAAAGTGTAAACAAATAAAATAAATTATTTATAAATTTAATAAATGATTAAAATATTATGGTAATATTAATAATTTTGGATTATGAGATTATTAAGTGATTTATAACATTTGGATTAAAGTGTTATGAAATCATTGATTTATGAATCTTACTCTTGAAATTAAATGCAGTTGTTGATCATATTGTTTTTATTATCATATATAACATTTTTATAATCCCGGTGATGAAATTTCTCTTTAACTTAAGTATAAAGATGGGTAGATTATTGGTTTGATCGTGACTATGGGTTCTCTTTGGCCAGTAGTGCAAAGATGAATTGTTGACTGGTATGATCATGACCATTGAATTTATAATTGAATATTTTTAGCTTAAGTGCAAAGGTGAATTGATCAACATGGTTATAATTATTGTTTATATAAATTCTAAAATGATTATATATTTCTTTGAGATATTAATATCTTTGGCCTGTAGTGCAAAGATGACATGTTGTTGAATATCTTTGGCCTGTAGTACGAAGATGAATTGTTGATGAATATTATTTGGCCCGTAGTGCAAAGATGACCTGTTGTTGAATATCTTTGGCACGTAGTGCAAAGGTGACCTGTTGTTGAATATCTTTGGCATTTAGTACAAAGATGAACTGTTGATGAATATCTATGGCCCGTAGTGCAAAGATGAACTTATTAGTATGATTATGAACAGGAACTGTGATTTGGTATAACCATGATCTGTAATGTTTCAGGTAAAGACGGGTGATGAAAATTATCTTCGTCCTGGGTGCGAAGAGGAATTTAGAATCACAATTATAATTATGACTTATTCATATGATTGTGGAAAGGAACTGTTGATTGATGTGACAGGAATAAAATATTGTTGGTGGACTTTTAACATGAAGAAGATAATAGATCTTATAGTCTATTTGACTCTTCTAATGGATTGCTCGTTCCGCTGCAACTATGGTTGAAAAGTTTTATCATCTACCATATGTTCTAAATCTCTGATTTATTACTGATGAAGGCTATTGATAATTTAATTATCTTTAGTCAATATATTCTTTACTAGGCTAGTTGTGCTCACCCTTTTGCTTCAAAATTCCTTTCAGGTAATAAGAGTGTAGCTGGGTCGAGCGGAGATAACAAGGAAATAGTGTGATGCTCCGAGACTGTCGAAGTTTCTCAATACATTATAAAACGGCATGACATATAATATATAATTGTATTGAGGACCTAAGATGTGTGTGTCGTATTTTATATGTCACTTAATAATTGATTTTGGTGAACAACAATAGGGTGATGAGAACCCGACCTTGAAAGCGTCAAAAGTGCACCGCGTTATAATGAAGAGAACATAAATCTTCTCGTGTCCCTTTGGAGACTTGAAATATTTGTTGTTGTACTTTATATGGCATGTAATAATTTGAGTACGAATATTGTCATATTATATACGTTACAATATTTGTATTGAAGCTCACAGTATATATGTCATTATATTTTGCAGGACAGTTGTAGTAATAAAGTTGTAGTTATTTTCTGTACCATGTATTTAGCGACTCAGAATAGGTTGGATGAATTGGACCTATTTTGGGGGAGTCACAACAACATAATAACATCATCACATGAGCAAGATCTAAGATCTGGCATGGTCAAACCATGTTAGAAAACTTGTTCTTCAACTTTCTGGGTTTCCTAGAAAACTAACTCAGCTGATGGTTAACGCTTGTTTGACCAGCCATAATTTTGATTCTATGTAAGATCTAAGTGTTCTAATGGCTGGGATGTGTAGTTCATATGACAGACTACAAATATCAAACACTAACATAGCCATTAATGTGACGCCCCCAAAATAGGTATACATCACCCATGTTGAGTTGCCAGATACATGGTACATAAATTCAAATAAAAAATTAATTATACAAACGTCGTGTAATATACGACAAAACATAGCTGAGAGTTTAAACAGGAATATTGCCTTCTGGACAATATCCACTCTCAAATAGAGTCCTCATTAGATTTATTTTTACAATATTTTATAGAATAGTGAGGACTACTAATACACCATCTCGGACCATCACTCTGTTCCCCGACTAGTCCCGGCTATGTTCTCATTTCCTGAAGAGAACAATGAAAGCAAAAGGGTGAGCTCAACTAGCCCAGTAAAAAATATTATGACTAAGATAATGCAGAATAAATTATCAGTAGCCTTCAACAATGTTAAACTAATAAAATATAATAAACATCAAGTTTAACTGCAGCGGAATAAGCAATCCATTAAAAGAGTCAAGTAGAGCATGATATCTATTATCTTCTATAATTTAAAATGTTTTCATCAATTTTTATCGCTGAGACTCAGCTTAATAAATAAACCACATCATCGAATCATCCCTGCACTACGGGCCATGGATATTCATTAAATCATCAATGGTCATGACTATACCGAAAAATCCATGATCATAATCATACCAAAAACTATCCATCAATGCACTGCAGGCCACTGAGGACTTTTACAACATCATTTATAACATTACAGGTCATGATTATACCGAATAATCCCTTGTCATAATCATACCAAGTCCATCTATGCACGTAAGCCAAAGATGACTTTCATCACAATATAAGCATGAGGATGATGACAATGATATAAGCGTTAATCAAACGAAAACAAGGATAAATATTAAAGACTTTAAATTTATCAAAATATTATCAATCACTTAATAAACTCATAATATAATATTATTAATATTATAGCAATATTTTAATCACTGCATAAACTTATAAATAATTTATTTCAATTGTTTACACTTTACCAAATAATGCATTTAATCATTCAAAAATGTCATACTCATAAGATTTCATCACCAATGATCAAATCCCTCATAAAAAAGCTGCATATAGCCTATATAGGATTCCCAAGCCACAAAATCATATTTTCCAATTTTGTTACTTCACATAACATATTTAATTCATTTACTCATAACTATTTTATTTTCATGAAAAATACCAAATCAGTCCCAAAAATATTTCTTTTCTGGGATTTAACAGAATATAGTCCCATATTGAACATATATTTTTCTCAGAATTTTTAAAATTCATTTACTATTTTTCACATGGCCAAAACTGCCGAATATTTAGACATTTATCATAAATTGTACTTTTGTCCAAAAATTTCGAAATTTACAGGGTATACTCCAGTTATATACATGTACTCCCAATAAAAATTTCACCAATTTTAGAGTTAACCACAACATAGAAAACCTTGGACATACATCCAAAAATCGCCATCTTTGGACACAATATAGAAAACTCATCAAATTATCATTTCAAATTTTTCCGAATTTTTGAGGGTCGGAAAAATTACATTAAACCGCAAATGGATTTTCACTTTCGCCATGCAGTAATCCACGTAAGCAGATCATTTCCACAATTTAATAAAGAATGAATACGAAGGATCATTCACCATGCATGTGGTAATCCACATGTAGAAAAGTTATTCAATGTAACAATAAGGAATGGAATAATGAAGAATTCACCAGTGCATGCGATAGCCGCATATACAAAAGTTATTCCAACAAAATAATAAAGAATGGAACCAGATCATGCGTAATCCGCACAGACAGGATATTTCAACAGAATAATAAAGAATGGAACCAGGTCATGCGTAAACGCACAGACAGGATATTCCGACAGAATAATAAATAATTGAACCAGGTTATGCGTAAATGCACAGACATGATATTCTGACAGAATAATAAAGAATGGAATAACAGAAGAATTTCACTATGTATGCGATACTTCGGATAGACATGTTATTCCAACATAATAATAAAGAATGGAATAACAGAAGAATTTCACCATATATACGGTAGTCTGCGTATACAGGTTATTCCAACAAAATAATAAGGAATGGAATAACAATAGCTCTCTTCATGAATACGAAATAAATAATACCCCTTACCTTAGAAAAAACTGAATACTAAAATAGTGAGGTAGCAGACTTCTCTTCTTCTTTCTCTCTATAATTTCTCTCTATAATAATTGCTCTATAGCTTTTGTGAATTGGTGAGAAATGAAGGAAGAATGAGCTTCTATTTATAGGAAATTATAGTTTCGATAATTGCACGTTTTGGGGCTCGAAATATTACAGCACAATACCTCCAACTTATCTTTCATTTTTAATTTAGTCCTACAAGTATTATCAATCTTGCACCGCCTCCCCTAATAGTAAATAATGTGAATAAATAGTTCAAACATGTGAACCAATAGTTCTAGACATGTAAAAATATGAATTACAGTATAGTACCTCTATTTATACCTCCATTTTTAACTTAGTGATGCAAGTATTATCAATATTGCACCAACTCCCCTAATATTACAAGAATTTGAATCAATAGTACACACATGTGAACAAATAGTTATAATCATGTGAATTAATAACAATTAATTGCTCATTTATCCAGTTAATTACCCAATAACTTCCAGACATCAATTATTATCAAAATAAATGTTGATTTCCACTAACACTAATAATCCCAAAACAATGGAACTATCAATTTCATCTTTAATCAACACGAACTTATTCATCATTAATATTATAATTCACCATATTTAACAACCAGGTCGTTCCCAGGAAAGAGAGGGCTTTTCGATAAGGATTTCTCCTTATTGGCGCGTAATTAGATGACCAAACCTCTCCTTGACAGAACTTTTAGACATTGTCAATATTACAAATAATAATATGAATAACTTTGCTGTCTCAATTATTGATTTAATAATATAATATATTATAAAGATGATATTGAATCAATAATATAAGAGATATGATGCAGCAATTAGTGTAGCAATAATTGAATATAACTGAGTGACTTCTCACGTAAACATCAATAATCAATACTGTGTGCTACTATGTAATCATGCGTATTACTGTACTTTTACTACCGGGTAGTTCAACAGTTTTAATGGTAACACTTTCACCGTTATTTTTAATAAAAGATAATTCTGTCATTTTCTTACTATGACAATACTTCCGTTGTGGGGTCCACCAATGATTGTGCCGTCGTACGAATATTCCCTGTTAAAATCAATATTCCCCGACCAATCGAATATTATATAAGCACTTGCTTACTTTGCAAAATTTATAAATATTACCTACAACTATAATATTATATCAAATCCACACCATAATATTCAAAAAATATTTCGAGAAATTTAAATCTTTATTCATAAAATTTGGGGTCTCACAATCTCCCCTCCTTATGAAATTTTTCCCTCGAAATTTAGGTACGTACCTGGTATGCCAAAGAGATGAGGATACCTTAACTTCATTTCAGATTCTAACTCTTGAGGTATAACTTTTGAGTGTGGAATATGATCTTTCTTATCCAAGATTTTAACACGTATCTCCTCATACGTTAAATCTTCTGCTATCTCATCTATTTCTAATTTAATAATGTGGTTCAGGTCGTCCACATATTTACTTAACATCAATACGTGAAAAACGTTATGAACATGTGACATACTTGGCGGTAAAATGATTCTATAGGCCACAGTTCCTACTCGATCGAGGATTTCAAATGGGCCAATTAAATCGAGGGTTGAGATTTCCTTTATTCATCGACTCTTGCTTCTAGAATAACGCCTTCTTGAACCTTCTTCTTCATATTCATCAGCTCTAGGTATGTAGTTTGAGCGGCTTTAACTTTATCGATTAAAGTCGATTCTACTCGTATATTTGATATCACCACGTGGGTCCTTAGAGTCTTTAACTCTATCTTCATCATTTGTAAGTTATACAAAATGGGTTTTGTGTTAACAACGTCACACTCGTAACCGCATATGATCTTCTACTCAACGCGTCAGCTACCACATTCGCTCTTCCACAATGATATTGAATGATATGATCGTAATCTTCAACAGCTTGAGCCAACGTCTTTGGCGCATTATACGTTCGTTTTGGTTGCAGAAATATTTAAGGGTTTTAGAAATGGGTTTTCAGATCGGGTCAATACAAAATCCGATTTCACGCTCTAGGGTAGGCTAGGAACTCGTCAGAGAATACGTCAGGAAATTTATTAACAATAGAAATATCATTCAAAACTGTGACTTTCATCCAAGACTTGGATAACACGTCACATTGATACCTATCAACTTGCCACCGTTATTCACGACGTCCCCTATGGATATTCTGGCTTCGGTGTATTCCAAGACTTGGAAATCACCAGCGAAAGGCTCGGGGCTCTTTACTTATGGCTTGGTATGACAATGATTGACTTTAGTGGTTTGGTTGTTTGAATTCGCATAATTGGTTGGTTAGGAATATGAAAGCTAACAACCTTACGAAAATCTTGATTAGTAGTTAACCAATCGATTCCTAAAATCACATCAAAGGTAAGTATTTTCAAAGAGATAAGATCGACAGGTAACGTGAAAGTGTCGATTTATATCAACAAGATTTATAAACAGTGGAGGTAACGAAGGTTTCTACTAACGAAGTTTTAACCAATCAGTCAAAGTCTAATTTCTCCGTAGTCAAATTTAAACGTTGAGCACAAGCAAGAGAGATAAAGGAATAGTTTTAACTAACCTATGCTAACTTCGTTTGGGTTACTCGCTTTATGAGAAGTCACGAATAACGCTTTTCTTGAAACCACCGACTTTGTTTTGTCGGTATCCACCTTTGGTGCCACCATCCCAGCTGGACTAGACTTTGGTGCACGACAAAATCGGGCTAGGTGACCTTCTTTTCCATAGTTGTAACATGCTTTGGACTACATCATGCAGTTTAGACTGATATGTCCCTCCCCTCCGCATTTGAAGCATACAATTGGTGGTCGTTCTCCTTCCTTGAAAACGGGTGTTGGTGCTGCTGTCTTTCCATCGTTGTTGAACCTTCTCTTCTTAAAATTTCCACTCCTATTATCTTGGCCATGATTACCACCGAAGTGGTTACCATTCTTGGCATGATAATTTCTCCGACGATGGTTATCATTGTTCTGATGGTCGTTGCCACCGGTACGATTATTATCGTGTTGTTGGTCGTTGCCTTTTGGTTGGGCTGGATCATTCTCCCGCTCTAATAACTGAGCCCTATTCACTACATCTGAATATAAATAAAGTTTGTGAGAAATGAGGTATTGATGTATATCGGGTTTCAAACCTCTTAGAAACATTCGCGTCATTTGCTCCTCATTATCGACCAAATGTGATGCAAACCGGGATAACTCCGCAAATTTAGCCTCGTATTGCGACATGGTCATATTGTTTTACTCCAACTTGATGAATTCCACCTCCTTCATGTGACGAATACTTTCGGGAAAGTACTTGTTGTTGAACAACTCTTGGAACTTCTCCCAAGACATCTTGAGTGCGTCAGGCTGGGTACGTTTTATAGATTCCCACCAGTAATCTGCCTCTTCACGCAACATAAAGGTGTCGAAGGGAACCTTTTGCTCCTTGGAGCATCCCAAGACATCAAATATCTTGGTGATCTGCTTTAACCACATCTCATATGGCGGTTACGGCTTTCCAAAAACTATGGTGGTCCCAGCTCCTTGAACTGCTTAGCGGTGACCAACCGTGGGTTGCCATTATTTCCACCTATATTTTGAACAGAAGTCTCTCTTACCTGATGTTTCATGAGTTGCATAAAGCCTCTGAACATCCCATCATTCATCATTTGATCGATGTTGTTATTTACCTGAGGATTACTGTCTTCCTGTTGCACATTATCCTGGGTATCGATCGTTGGTGACTCAACGATCTCATGTGCTTCATTGCTGATCTCAACATTTTCTGATGCGATTTTCAAACACTGTCACAAAACAAGGGTTAATTTACATATCACATATTATCCCTATACTCTAACCGACCAATAAAATACCAAATAAAATTAGGTAGGTCATACTAGCGAAGGAATTCCCCGTCTCTCCCCTCCTAGTTCTTGTCTCACATCTCAGCCAGTGATCATATCCCTAAGCTTTGATACCAACTGTGACGCCCCCAAAATTGGTATACATCACCCATCTTGAGTCTCTAGATACATGGTACATAAATTCAAATAAAAACTTAATTATACAAATGTCGTGTAATATACGACAAAACATAGCTGAGAGTTTAAACAGAAATATTACCTTCTAGACAATATCCACTCTCAAATAGAGTCCTCGTTACATTTATTTTCACACCATTTTATAGAGTAGTGATGACTACTAATACACCATCTCGGACCATCACTCCGTTCCCCGACTTGTCCCGGCTACGTTCTCATTTCTTGAAGAGAACAATGAAAGCAAAAGGGTGAGCTCAACTAGCCCAGTAAGAAATATTATGACTAAGATAATGCAGAATAAATTATCATTAGCCTTCAACAATGTTAAACTGATAAAATATAATAGACATCAAGTTTAACTGCAGCTGAATAAGCAATCCATTAGAAGAGTCAAGTAGAGCATGATATCTATTATCTTCTATAATTTAAAATATTTTCATCAATTTTTATCGTTGAGACTCAGCTTAATAAATAAACCACATCATCGAATCATCCCTGCAATACGGGCCAAGGGTATTCATTAAATCATCAATGGTCATGACTATACCGAATAATCCCTGGTCATAATCATACCAAAAACTGTCCATCAATGCACTACAGGCCACTGAGGACTTTTACCACATCATTTATAACATTACATGTCATGATTATACCGAATAATCCCTGGTCATAATCATACCAAGTCTATCTATGCATGTAAGCCAAAGATGACTTTCATCACAATATAAGCATCAAGATGATGACAATGATATAAGCGTTAATTAAACGAAAATAAAGATTAATATTAAAGACTTTAAATTTATCCAAATATTATTAATCACTTAATAATCTCATAATCTAATATTATTAATATTATAATAATATTTTAATCGCTTCTTAAACTTATAAATAATTTATTTCAATTGTTTACACTTTACCAAATAATGCATTTAATCATTCAAAAATGTCATACTCATGAGATTTCATCACCAATGATCAAATCCCTCATAAAATATCTGGATATACCCTATATAGGATTCTCAAGCCATAAAATTCTATTTTCCAATTTTGTTACTTCACATAACATATTCAATTCATTTACTCATAACTAGTTCATTTTCATGAAAAATAACAAATCAGTCCCAAAAAATATTTCTTTTCTGTGATTTAACAGAATATAGTCCCATATTGAACATATATTTTTCTCAGAATTTTTAAAATTCATTTACTATTTTTTATATGGCAAAAACTGCCGAATATTTAGACATTTATCATAAATTATACTTTTGTCCAAAAATTCCAAAATTTACAGGGTATATCCCTGTTATATACATGTACTCCCAATAAAAATTTCACCAATTTTAGAGTTATTCACAAGGAGTTATAAGGGTTTACTTTTAAAATAGTTTTTTCCCATAAAATCCATAACTCTTAATCTATACATCCAAAAATCGCCATCTTTGGACACAATATAGAAAACTCATCAAATTATCATTTCAAATATTTCCAGAATTTTTGAGGGTCAGAAAAATTACGAAACTAAAAATGGATTTTCACCAGCCATTCGGTAATCTACGTAGACATATCATTTCCATAATTTAATAAAGAATGAATACGAAGGATCATTCACCATGTATGTGGTAATCCACATAGACGGGTTATTCCAATAGAACAATAAGGAATGGAATAACTGAAGAATTCACCTGGTATGCGATAGACCGTACAGACAGGTTATTCCAACAGAATAATAAAAAATGGAACCAGGTCATGCGTAATCCGCATAGATAGGATATTCCAACAGAATAATAAAGAATGGAACCAGGTCAAGCGTAAACGCATATGCGAACAAGATATTACGATAGAATAATAAATAATGGAACCAGTCATGCGTAAATGCACGCAGATATGATATTACGGCGTAATAATAAAGAATGGAATAACAGAAGAATTTCACCATGTATGCGGTACTTCGCATAGACAGGTTATTCCAACATAATAATAAAGAATGGAATAATAGAAGAATTTCACCATATATACGGTAGTCCGTGTATACAGGTTATTCTAACAGAATAATAAGGAATGGAATAACAATAGCTCTCTTCATGAATACGAAAGAAATAATACCCCTTACCTTAGAAAAAACTGGATACTGAAATAGTGAGGTAGCATACTTCTCTTCTGCTTTCTCTCTGTAATTTCTCTTTATAATAATTTCTCTATAGCTTTTGTGAATTGGTGAGAAATGAAGGAAGAATGAGCTTCTATTTATAGAAAAATATAGTTTTCATAATTGCACATTTTGGGGCTCAAAATATTACAGTAAAATACCTCTAACTTTTTTTTTATTTTTAATTTAGTCCTGCAAGTATTATCAATCTTGCACCACCTCCCCTAATAGTAAATAATGTGAATCAATAGTTCAAACATGTGATCCAATAGTTCTAGACATGTGAAAATACGAATTACTGTATAGTACCTCCATCAATACCTCCATTTTTAACTTAGTCATGCAAGTATTATCAATCTTGCACCAACTCCACTAATAGTACAAGAATGTGAATCAATAGTACACACATGTGAACAAATAGTTATAATCATATGAATTACTTGCAATTAATTGCTCATTTATCCGGTTAATTACCCGATAACTTCCAGACATCAATTATTATCGAAATAAATGTCGATTTCCACTAACACTAATAATCCCAACACAATGAAACTATCAATTTCATCTTTAATCAACACGAACTTATTCATCATTAATATTATAATTCTTAATATTTAACAACCAGGTCGTTCCCAGGAAAGAGAGGGCTTTCCGATAAGGATTTCTCCTTATTTGCGCGCAATTAGATGACCAAACCTCTCTTTGATAGAACTTCTAGACATTGTCAATATAGCAAATAATAATATGAATAACTTTATCGTCTCAGTTATTGATTTAATAATATAACATATTATACAGATGATATTGAATCAATAATATGAGAGATATGATGCAACAATTATTGTAGAAATAATTGAATATAACTGATAGACTTCTCACGTAAGCATCAATAATCAATACCGTGTGCTACTATACAACCACGTGTATTACTGTACTTACTACCAGGTAGTTCAACAGTTTTAACGGTAACACTTTCGTCGTTATTTTTAATAAAAGATAATTCTGTCGTTTTCTTACTATGACAATACGGTAACACTTTCGCCGTTAGTTTTGACTGCTTATATCTTGAGATCTAGACATGGTATATATGTGATTCCACTTCCAGTCTACTCTTCTCATGGCAAAGAACAAGTATATAGCTTCAAACATAACAAATCATTAACAGGTTGAGATCTATGAGCCCTGACATTGGCTTGTCAGACAACAAAATTAAGGTTCTAAGACAGTTCTAAAACTTGATTTTCTAACACCTATATGTTATGGATCTTTGATGTAACATCTTGGATAACTAAATAACATCTCTTAACACAACTTTAGCCAATAACTAACAACATCTAACATCAAATACATAGATTTACAATAGTTAGGGTTTTATACCTTAAAAAGCATTGATCCTTAAATCTGATCTTTGCTCCTGTTCTTGGAAGGCTTAAGCTTGATCTTGGCTTAACTTCTCACACCCACTCACTCTCCATTTCAAAATTTTAAGAGAGAGAAAGTCTTGGAGAAAAATGATAAGTAAAGTAAGTATTTCTTACTTTTAATCCTAGATCTTTTGAATTCATGGTTGTAAATGTGGCTAGGTGGCACAAATTTGATCTTGGAAAGATAATAAGCACATGGGATAAGTCTTGGAGTGATGACTCACCAAGATTGCAAAAATCTTTTACTTAAGTTTTAAGTAAAAGGGTAATTCGGTTATTTTGCACTCACTAAGGGTATTTTGGTCTTTTCCCTTATATTTTGAAAGGCATTTTAGACATTTCTCATTTATCCCACAACTTATAACACTTATTCTTTTATTCTTAACATTTGAATTCTTGAATTAGGGTTTTAAATATTTGAATTAGGGTTTCGGATTCCCGGAACCGAATTTAGGGTTTACCAGTTAGGGTTTGCTATTTCTTACTTGATTTTCCTGATCAATCATATACTTAGTCTTACATTAATATACCTAATATGATATTTCAGTATCATAACTTCCTCTTGATACCACTAATTAAGATTAGGGTTCGATTATCAGGGTTTAGAGATCTTAAGTTGAAAATTAGGGTTATCTTACATTCGATTAAGGTTTCTAATCCCTTATTACGGTTTACTAAGTTTGTACCCTAACTGATCAATCACTGATCATTAATTCTATATCGTACAAACACATATTCATAAATAAAATTGTTACAACTGTATTTTCTACCGAATCCCTATCTGGACTTAGGGTTAGGGTTTCTATTCTCTGTTAAGCATAACTTTACTCATATTTCTTAGTCAATAAACAAATTGACCACTTCTCTAGACTTGTATCATGGATACTTAGCAAAATATTGATAATCAATATAAATATTAAATAAATAAAAAATTATTCATAAAATTCTGGATCCTCACAAGACAATCAAAAGAGTTTGATTTTATCAAAAACAAGAATGAACCTAGTGTGTACATAAGAGTCAGTGGGAGCGTCGTGACATTCCTAGTATTATATGTTGATATACTACGGATAAGGAATGACATACCAATGCTACAATTAGTAAAGATAAAGTTGTCTAAACATTCCTCCATGATTGATTTGGGAAAAGTATCGTTATTGGGGATACAAATTGATATAGATAGATTTAATAGGATGCTCAACTTAACCCAAGGAACGTATATTCATTTGATGCAAAAGTTGTTTATCATGACAAACTCCAAGAGATGTCTCATGTTCATGAGTCATGGAGTGTATATCTCTTAATAGTCCCCATAGACTCCTGAAAAGAGAGATAGCATGAGTGACAATCATGTATATAATGAAATATACAAGACCTAATGTTGATCTGTCATATTCTGGAGAAGATAACTATAAGACAGTGAAAAATATCTTAAAGTACTTAACCGGTACTAAGGATGTCATTTAAATTTATGGTGGGTCTAAATTAAAACTAGAGGGCTTAATAGACTCAAGTTTTTCAAATAGACGAAGACGACAGAAAATCCACTTTAAGGTAAAACATTACCTTCAACAGTGGTGCAGTGAATTGGAAAGGTTCCAAATAATAAAGAGTTGCTGCTTAGTGATAAAGACAAAGTATATAGCTATAATTGAAGCTGCAAGTTGATTATTTGGATGAAAAGTTCATTACAGAACTAGGAATAGTTCCTAAGTCTCATCTTGGATCTAAACATGTGTTGCGGCACTTTCATTTGATTATAAGAATCATTGAAAGATGGAAAATCACTATAGAGATAGTGGACTCTCTAGAACAACATTACATATCGATTAACTAAAGCTTATCAAACATCAGGATAATCGTCACTTAGAGAAGAAGGGTATGAGATACCATGATGATTGGCTTTAGTGCAAGTGGGAGATTGAAAGTAGTATGCACACAAGCCAATCATGTTTGATGATAAAACATATACTTTGTAACAATCTTATTCATTTATTATTAAAAACTATTAATTTATTAAAGGCTTTTAATTATCTACATGATGATGTTTTATAATATATGATAAACCCATAGTTTTAAGCAATGCTTTTAGAATAATGATGATGATCATTCTAATGAGATCTAAATTCTTAGGAAGCTTAAAACTAAAATAGTTCCCAATCGTTGGATTACTAAATAAAGGATTAGTGAATCCAGATAGATTGGTACATACGTTGCTTGCTCATTGGATGAGGATGATTGATCTCATGATTATTTGTGTGGAGACACTAAAGCAAGTATGTAGGTGCTTATTAGAGAATAAGTTCTTTGAACATTGGCTCGCTAAGGAATACCTAATGGAGTTTTACTTGTGCATCAATAGGAATTCTCAGTAGTGATAGTAGTACAAGTGATCCTTGGACTTGAGATCATCATAGTATCTTGTGTATGATGAGTTATACTTTGACTTATTCCTTAAGACCCTTAGGGTATATCAAAGGGTATGCTTGGGTATAATAAGTTGTATATGAAGATAATGTATGATCAATAAAAAATTTACCACTTCTAGTAAAAGAAGAGAAATGTCCTATGTGATTCAATAAATGACAACCCAGTAGTCCTTGGCCAAGGAAGAATGAAATTAGAAAAGAGTTTCTAACTTGCATTATTTGGAGTTGTGCATTTAAGAGTCGAAATACATATAATTAAATAAAATAAGACTTGCCAGTAATTCCATGTCTTATATTTAATTGGGACATTGTATGGTGGAAGGATTGAATTGTACGGTAACTATTTTCTCAAATGTTCTTTTATTATTATTGTTGAAATCTATATAATTTAGAAAGTCGTTAATCGCTAGGGACGCTTATCCCTATTGTATAATAAATATTATTTATTTAAATAAATTAATAGTTTAATTTATTTATTTAAATAAGATTAAAATTATTCTAATTTATTTATTCACAACCTTGGTTTAATATGGAGAACCTAAAGGGTCACACCATAAAAGGAATAATAATTATTTAAGAAGTTAATGGCATAATCGTAATAATAAGTTAAGTATATTTAATTTAATCTATGGTGATAGAATAAATTAAATAGCTTAATATTTATTATTTAATATTTTAGAAATATTAATTATAAATTAATAGGAGGAGTCTTATTATTATTATTACTATTATTATTATTTAATTCCTAAAGGAGTTTGAGAATTAATTAATAAATGTACTCTTATATATTCCTAATAAGATTATAAGGTTAAATTAATTAAAAGAGTTTAATTAATTATCCTTAATAAGATTAGAGAGCTTAATTAATTAAAAAAATCTAATTAATTAAATAATACCCTATTTTCTAGTTAGATTAGAAGGGTTAACTGATATCTTTATAAGAGGAGTCTTATATCAGATATCATTAGATGTGATTCCAATTGTTGGAGAGTACGCTCTTTTTCTATGAGAGATAGAAAAACTAGGGTTTTGTCAAACGCCCATCTTCTTGAATCTTTCTTCTTCCTTGGTGGATCACCTCCAGAGGCCAAAAACTTGGGTGGCTAACATTGATCAAAGGAAGGAACCAAACTCGGTGGATTCAAGTTGAATGCGAAAGGATTTGGAGGTGAACTTGTACCTGAGGAAGCTCGAATATTCAAGGGTATGATTATTGTTCTTTATCTTTTCATTTAATTAATAATTGTGCATAAATGATGATCCGGGTATATGGTTTGTAAAATTTTAAAACTCTGATTTTTCACGTTTCTACTTATTTTATGCAATTTGATTGCGTCCATGAGTATTACAGACCTAACAGGGTTACCAAAGAAGTCATCATTGCTTTCATTAGAAACAATGTCATTTGTCGACGTGGACAACCAGAGGTAATTGTGTCAGACAATGCTAAGAACCTCAACAACAAAATGATTGAGGAGTTATGCAGTAAATTCCACATCAAACACCTTAACTCCGTCATCTATCGTCCAAAGATGAATAGTGTTGTTGAAGCGACTAATAAAAACATCAAGAAGATCATGCAGAAGATGTCTGCCAATCACAAAGGATGGCCTGACTTGTTGCCTCTGACTTTATTAGCCTACAAAACTTCAATGCATAATTCCACTGAGGAAACCCCCAACTCATTAGCCTATGGGATGAAAGCAGTACTCCCCATAGAGGTGGAAATGGAATCCATCAGAGTGTTGATGGACGCTCTGCTGGATGAAGACCAATGGGTACAAGACATATATCACCAATTATCTCTAATAAACGAAAGGCGAACCGCGACTGTCTTTTATGGTCAGTTATATCAACAAAGGATTGCCAGATCCTACAACAGAAAAGTCTGGATACGGTAGTTTAAACAACATGACTTGGTTTTGAAGAAGATCATTGATAACCAAGATCAATCTAAGGGAAAATTCACTCCAAACTGGGAAGGCCCAATTGTTGTCAAGGAGGTATTGACAGGAGGCGCTCTCAGACTACAAGAAATAGACGGCGATGAATTTCCACAGCTCATCAACTCAGACACCATTAAACGGTACTATGTCTGAGGTTACCATCAAGCAAATATCCTGGTTTTGGATCATCAGATCACCAGTCATTGAGGTTTTCTAACCCTTTCTTACATATAAAATCTTTTGCATACCCTTCTCCCCCTCATGGAAACATACTCTTCAAACCAGCAGCTTTGTTTTACCTCATATCAAACCTTTCATACAATTTCGGTTATCCCACCAGGGATTGAACCTTTCACACCTGCAGTTTCTCCTGAACATAGGATCAAACTTTTTCACACTTGCAGTTTGTACTGAAATTAGGATCAAACTTTTTCACAACTGCAGTTTATCCCAAACATGGGATCAATCTTTCTTTCCCCCTCAGTTTAGCCTGCACATGGGATTAAACTTTTCTTTGGCTGCAAATTGTCATGAGTGGAAAACTACGTTGACCTGATCTCCCTGATACCCGGGAGTACGTAGGCAACCATATCCTATATGGCCCAGTCGCAATAAAAAAAATAAAAACATTTCTACCCTCTCTCTACAAAAATAAAAACAATAAAAACATTTCTGCCTTTTCTCTACAAAAATAAAAACAACAAAAACATTTCTACACCTTTCTACCCTTACACCATTCAACGTTGAACCTCTTACACCAGGTTTGAACTACGCAAACCTGATCTCCTCTTCAAAAGGAGTACGCAGGCAGCCATTTATGGTTCAGTCTAACCCCCTACAAAAACACAAATACTTGTCAACGATGCTGGGATCAAACTTTAATCCACCATATTTCATCGGCTTCAGACCAAAAGGGATGGAACTACCTGACCTCTCCTCACAAATAGGAGATCCAGCGACCATCTAAGTTGTGGTTGTGCCCTAAAAAGCAACACTAATCCACAAGAGATGGAAATAACTAGGCTCCTCTTGAATAGGAGTGCTGGCGACCATTTGTGGTGCGGTCAATCTCAGAGAGGAAAATTCACACTTCTCTCCATATTTTCATATAGAAACCAGTCCCAAGACAGCAAAGATGGTAGGGATACACACAGATCAATGATCCGTTCTAAGAGATTCTACGACGTCTCAATGTCCACACATCAAAGATGAGTTCAGAATATATCAAGATCACAAGCCTTGAAGAAACAGACAAATATCAATCAAGTATAAAGGCACAATTAAATAGGAAGTGAATCAAAATATATTTCCCTACCATATATAATGTTATTTGATATATACATATATGTTGTACATGAAAAAATGGCTAAGCTAGTCTATGCAGCAAAATACAAGTCTATCTACAGATCTGTATGTATGTGGACTATCAGATCTAACATAGCATCCCTCTCCGAAGAAGGAGGTAACGCTGCAAGCTCCTGCCCAATGGTATCTACACGAGCTAGTAGATTTGAGGCTAACTTCATGGTGGCATGATGGTCATCAATGTATGCACTCATATCGACAAGAATTCCAGTCGTAAGGGATCTCAATGAAGTACTGTCTGTGACAGCCACATCCCGGGCTTATAGGGCAGCATCCCGCTCTACAATAAATGCATCTCTGGCTGATCTGGCCTCGTCCCTCTCTAATAGAACGGCGTCTCTCCCATTAAGAGCTGTCAACATCAAGGCCCTAGCCTTATCTCTCTCAAAGGTCATCAGATGAAGACTCTGCTCTAAGTACTGTGCTGAATGCTGAAACACAGTAGCACTCGTACTGGGACAATCCATCATAACTGTTGGCAACTGAATAGTCAAATCCTCCTTGGTGGGAATATAAGTCTCCTCCATAGGCTCCCCATTGTCAGAATCAATCCCCTGCACTGTGGATACTGCCATTGTCAATGTTGTCTCTATCACCATCCATGAGAAATAATTTGTAGAACAACTCGGATGGCTAACGAAAAACTCAGCTAGCTCACGCTGATCCCAATAGTTATACAACCTGGATTTATCCAATGCTGATAAGTGGCGAGAAGCTAAGCACTGGCTCAATGCCCCCTTAAAAGGATGGAAGTCCTAGAACTGGTCAAACTGACACATCACGGCCAGTGCGTGGTGTCGACATCGGGATTTTTATTTGTCCTTTTTTCGTTACTTGTTCTTTGGTGTTCTCATGTTAATGTGAGATTTGTTTGAAAAAACAAGTGAAAAAGGTCCGACATGTGTAATGTCGACGATTTGACTTTAAGAGTCGCCAGTTGGTGTTTTTAACTGGTTGCACCAACACAACCAAAAAGGTTTACACATTGACCTAGTGATGTGACACTGCCCAGTGATGTGACACTGCTAAACGGGTCTGTGAAACCGAGATTCATTATGGGTTCGGGGGCTTGATTATGCGGAGGGAAGGTGTTAGGCACCCCCCAACATCCGTGTTGCCATGGTGACCGACACTTCTCAAAGAGACTGTTATCTAAATGTGTGTGTGTGTGTGTGTGGATCAATGTGCAATTATTTGAAAGTAGTGCGAGGCCTCGTTCGCACCTATATACACAAGGTTTGAATTTGTAGAAAAATTCAGTTTTAACCAAGATATAACAATGATGTTTTGTAAAATAGGTTTTTTAAACCCTGTGTTCAATAGTAATTGAGGCCTTTGATACTTCCATTTTATTATTAAATGTTCGGCTTGTTTGCTTTTATTTTCGAGATGCGAAGCATCTACGAGAAAATAATATACATCAGTGCCAAACTCCTTATGGGCATGATAGCCATCCAAGGAAATTCGGACAATATAAATAATGTACAAGCTGCTTACAGCTAAAAAATGTCCATCACGGGAACCAAATCTAGATCCAGTAAACTGAATCTGTGATCACATGATTCCTAGGCTCACATGATATTGTAGTTTGTATGGAAAGCAGTAAGTAGTTATATATATATATAAAAGTGGTAAATATATATATATATATATATATATATATATATGTGCATGATCAGCTACCACGAAGCAACTCTATGGGGGATCAAAAATGTAAATAAAACAGTAAGTGCTAACAATGGCCACGGAGTAAACTCCAGGCGGGACTTGAATGTAAATAAAACAGTAAGTGCTAACAACGGCCACGAAGTGAACTCCAGGCAGGACAAAATATAAAGAAAGCTGTAAAAGCTACGAAGTAAACTCTAGGCCTGACAGAAATGTAAATATATATATATATATATATATATACTTATATATATATATATATATATGTAATTAAACGCACCGGATATAAAATCCAGGCTGATCAGATAGAGTCTGACAACAGTTTATATATATAAGTATATATATATAAAAGCAAATAAACACTTCAGACCAAAGTCTAGGATCATCAGATAGAGTCTAACAACAGTTTATATATATATAAGCAAATAAACGCTCCAGACCGAAGTTTAGGCTCAATCGAGGCATAACTCGATAATGTTAGTCCATATAAATATATATATATATATATATATATAAGTATATATATACAGATAGAAATGAAAACCACGGATCGAAGTCCAGGCATACGCACACAACACGACTCTCAATGTGTAGAATAGTGTGTGCAAATATGAAGAGAAAGGCTTTATAAAGTGTAAGAAGGCTTACGGTGGGTTGCCAATGCAGACTTCTATGACTCTATATGGATGAACACTCAGCTCCCGCTGGTAAATTTATAATTGTATATGGGCTAACAAGTGTGCTAAGAAAGAACAAGCACTCAATATGGGGTGTGTATAAAGCAAATTGGATAGGGCTTCCTCGCCTTTTTTTCTTTTTTCAAATGGCTGACCCCAAGCTCTATATTTATAGATTGCTAGCCGCAGGTGTATATGCGGCTGCCGTAGATGCACCTGAGGCTGCCATAGATGCAACTGCGGCTACCCGGGGTTCCACAAGTCCTGTCATCTCGAAGTACGTGTGTTGATCGATTTCACAATCAATGAATATGTGCAAGTATACACGGTCAACAAGTAATAAAGTGAAAGTAGAGTATCTTTCCCACAAGGAATTATTTAATAAAAATTACCAAGTACTAATTCTTAACCAAACTAATTTTATTTAAACAATCTCAAATCGTGATTTTTCTAATTAGGAAAACTAAATTAAAATAATTAAAAGAGATTATTCTAAAATAAAGCAAATTAACAAAACTAAGATTTGATTGAATTCAGATAAATAAGGATTAAGACTCCAATATCCCCAATTATGAACTATAAATCAATTATCCAATTATCCATATTATTATGTCTACTGAATTGTTAACAGGAATTCTTAAATGCCAAAAGCCCTTTTCCAAGTGATCAATTGCCTTCTATTTAACCTAGATTAATTTTGCTATATTCCTATGCAAAACAATTGAATTAAACTTGTTACAATCCTAATTCCTTATGTGTTACATGCGACGAAGAGATATTTCCATTCTATTCACAAACCTAATTATTCACTTTGCGAATAACTAAGTCACATGTTATCAAGCCCAGTTCTAACCCTAGAATTCCTTTTCAATTCCTTCTAGAGTAACAAGGTAATTATTGGCCAGATAATTAATCATTAAGCATAAGGCAAGATAAACAATTCACTTTGATACAAATAATTAGAATAAATTGAATAATTAATTCATAGACATAAAAGGTTCAATTGAAATCTTAATAAAAGAATTAGTTCATAATTAATGAATTAAACAAGAATCCACAACTGAATAAACATTAAAAGATAGAAGTAAGAGAAGAGAAGAGAATAGAATATATTGTCAATAGTCTTGAGACTCCTCTTTTGTTCCTGCTTTGAATCTTCAATGGTATCCAAGTTGCTTTAATCTCCAAAAGTAATAAGAACTAGGGTTATGTTCTAATCTAATGGAGTGTATCTCTAATCTAATCTATGTAATCTCCCTTTATTTTATGCCTTACATCATGTATTTATAGGTTACAAGTCCAATTTTTAGCTTAGGAACAAACCCAATCCAATTTGGAGTCAAAAAGGTGTCAAAATTCACCCCAAAATGCGTCCAAGCCTTGCCAGGACCTTCCCCAGCGCCCCAGCACTGGGCAAGGCCCTAAGAAGTTGTCCCCTAGCACCCCGGCATTCCAATTAGCCTTGGTTTGGGCGCCCCGGCACTGGCCCAATTCTCTGACATTTTCTGCTCCAACGTCCTTTGGAAAAATGGCCATAACCTCTTCGTCCGAACTCCGATTTCGATGATTAAAAATATTCCAGAAAGAGGAGAAGTAGATCTACAACTTTCATTCTTTAAGGTTTTCGAAATAAGGTCCGGAGCAATACTCAAATTGGCTCTGAAGTGACTGCTATGTAAATGGCAAGCCAAAAACGCAAATCTAGCCACCCCGAACATCGATCCAAGTAACTTTTATCCCGATTCCTACAAAACAACATAAAACATGCATGAATAGACACAAATACTTAAAATCAACCAAAAGATTAAGCTCAAACGCACTCAATTATGAGTATAAAACTCACTCATCAACCTGCACTCGTGCACTGTAATATCCGCTCGAACTTGCAGAACTTCAATCCTAGCATCCGAACGAGGTATATGTGACCTTCTTCGGACTGCTTATGTCTAGAGTCATGCAATGACATGGAATAGAGGTTGTACGAAGTCAGGAAGAGGGGACCATGCCCATTGTCTTCAAGCTTCAAATTCTATTCGGTGTGCTGCCACACATAATAGTCATACGGGATTGGAAATCCTGGTTCTTGAAGGACATAGTTGTATATATGTATGTATTGAAGTGTCAAGACGACGCGCAGATGTTGAGGTAGCAAGATGACGTTTGACTCCTCATCGGTGTTATCGCCGATTTGAGTTGAAAGTAGACATTGCTCAGGGTTATATCTGAGATTGGACTGCTACAAGTGTTGAATGCCGTAATGTCATCTTGAGGATGTCTGTCTGCCCAGTGTTAGCTCCGGGTCTGAGGTTTGAGTGCCTCGGCAGGAGGTCTGATTGAAGCTGATCGCATGTATTTGAAATAAGCATTTTCGGGGTTATCACCGGAACTACAACAACATTTCTTGGGGTTATCGCCAAGGACGAAACTCGGGGTTATCTACAAGGTTAGAAATGATGTTCCCAGTGTGTGTTTCGGGGTTGAGATTGATACTCCCGGTGTGTGGTCTGGGGTTGAGACTAATACTCCCGGTGTGTGGTTCGGGGTTGAGACTGAATTTTCGGTAGTATCCGGAATGGAGACTGAACTTCCAGTAGTATCCGGAATGGATGTGAGCTGTCTTCCAGGGTTATCTCTGAAAGATGATTCTGCCCTCCTGTAATGTTAGTAACAGTTGTGCAAAAAATTTTGAGTGTCTACAGATGCCCCTCTTTATCATATTTATGCAACACAAGGCATGGATAGGATAAAGAATCCTAGACACTTGAAATGCAATAGATAAACATGATGCTATGTGCAACAACATGATGCAAATGTATGAATGAGATAATTATTAGTTAATCCTGTTGGGTTGACAATCACTGATGTCTTGGACATGCGATCCAAGTCTTTAAGGATGTTGACATTGCGGCTATCACCAAAGTCGTGAATCTTAGACACAGACTTCATTCTCCATAGAGGTGCCTCTTGTGTATAAGAGATCTGTGGGGATAAAGTTTTGTCTGTTTGAGAATGTGTATAACATATCCCACCATTCTGTCGGAGTTACTGCCAATAGTATGAACTTGTCAGGGCTGCCCGACCTTCGCTGATGTGTGTATCATCGAATATATCCCTGTTGGGCAAATCATCAAGGCTGCTTGACGTTCAGTGATGTGTTCATCAATGATTGCATTGAGTCATAACCCTTATTGGGGAGTGTTGTCAAGGCTGCTTGACCTTCATTGATTTGTTTATCAATGGTTGAATTACGTTGTAACCCTTGTTGGGGAGTTTTGTCAAGGCTGCTTGATGTTCATTGATTTATGTATCAATGGTTGAATTGTGTTGTAACCCCCATCGGGGATTGTTGTCATCGGTTCATGACTTTGTAGATTCTGCATTGTAACCCCCGTCGGGGATACGTCTTTAATTCATAGCTTCGTAGATTCTACGTTGTAACCCCCGTTGGGGATACATTAGGGTTGCCTAATGTTCATTGACGACATCGGATCTTTGTGAGGTATTGTCGAGCATGATTTGTGAAAGGTGAGGCCACTGTTATCATATA
Organism: Panax quinquefolius; assembly: GCA_020205615.1. NCBI lineage: Eukaryota > Viridiplantae > Streptophyta > Magnoliopsida > Apiales > Araliaceae > Panax > Panax quinquefolius. The sequence continues at coordinate 95,625,724 of CM035154.1, forward strand.
CCTTGTATGCAGGAGAATACCAATGTGGAACATGTGGAGCCAGAGTTTGACCCATGAACATCAAGATTTCGGGCTATTCCGCTCAATCGCGTAGCGCTTTTATTCCTGATTTGGCCTTTTTAGCTTGCGAGACCTCCTTTGTAACTCTAATTGGAGTGAGCCGGAGGTGCGGGACCTATAGAAGAATGTCGCAGGTACACCTGCAGCAGCCACAGGTGGACCTACGACCATCCGTGGCTATACAAAGCCAATGGGTTTCTTTCATAAGTCATTTTCAAGCTGCGCGATGAAGGATATCTGAGAGCTCTTCTTCAGTCCTGTTGAGTTTGTGCAACTTTCTGCATATTCTGTTACCGTACAAGCATTCTTCACTGTCCTGGTAACATATGCATGTATTCTTTTCTAGTTTTTATTCGTTGAAAAATGACTTATCACATGAAATGCATTTAGGCACATAGTAGTGAATATGCATGTTGATATGATATGATAAAAAATATTCAACATAGTAAATGTTAGTATTAAACCATACTAAACAAAATGATGTGAAAAAATTTGACTTTTGAAACAGTCAAATTGGCACCTTTTACTGTCATTTCTTATCCTATTTGAGGACAAATGAGTAAAGGTAGAAAAGTAAAACAACCCTGGTAATTAGATTACACTTATAGATTTTTTATTATGATGTATGTAGGATGTCTATGACTATTGGTAGGTGTGCTACTGAATGGCCACCTAGTTATGCCTATGTGCATGTGGATAGTCCCATTTACAAAGGGGGCTATGGCAAAATTTTCCCAAAATGTAGGCATTGGGGTAGTCATGCATTTTTTAACTCTACTGTAGATGTATGTTAAAATAATGCAAACATGCATGTAGTCATAAGATGCATTTTGAAAAGCTCCAGGTAAAAATTTACTACACCCTTTCTGAGGTGATTTGGAGACTTATTTTCCAAATATTATGGATCTGGATCAGCTGAGTAGTTCTTGCAGGACCACTTCTAGTGTAACGAGGAGGGCTTCTGAAGTACCTCGACCCCGTTTTGTTAGACAGCCACGTCGTTTGGTGGAGGCGATGATTCGTCCTATCTGGGTTGAAGTGACGTATGTAGCGGACGAGGAGGAGGATGTACCTGTTGAGGTTCCTGCTCCTGCAACATGTGTTCCCCATAGGGAGTTTCCAAGTATTCAAGTGGCGAACCCAGATCTTCTTGGTAACTTGAGTCGGCATCCTTCAGCATACCTACACGCAAACGAGGTATGAAGTTAGATCTTAATCTTCCTTGTTTCCTATTTATGAGGAGTAAAGGGTTCTAATGTTGATCTGCATTTGATGTAGGTTCCCAGCTTCACATAGCCTCGAGGGAACTAGTTCAGCATCCACTCTATGTATCAGTCCCTACATGATGACTATAGAGAGATTGTCCATGGCTGGGGATTCGGGACGTTCTTTTCAATCCTTCCCGAATTCTTTGTCCCCTCGGGTTACCTCGTGGCATTGTCGAGCGCTTAGTTTCACCTGCACTCGACTACTCCATTTCTTTGGATTGTGAGGTGATGATGATGCTGATGGATGGCTGATGATGATTTATCACCCCAATTATCGCCAGATCCTTGTTAGGAGTTTCGGCGGAGGCGCTCAAGGGCAGGACTGTACATACAGGTCCTTTGAGCTTAGATGCTATGAGCAGGCTGTTGAGTGAGCATATATCCGATGATGTGAGAGTCAAGGACTGCATTCTTTCACGATTGTTCCTGATGATCATTAGGGGCTGCTTCATAGCAGATAACTCTTCTACGGTGTCCTTCGCTTTGATCAGCACCACTCAATACGTGGACCGTATAAGAGACTATAATTGGGGTTCCTACACCTTTGCCTACTTCCTCAGGGGAATGCGCATGCGATCGTAGGGCTTGACCGAGGCGTGGTTAGGATTCTACCCGTTTCTGCTGGTGAGTATTTCTCTTGTCTTTTCCCATGTACAGGTTAAGAGTGTTGACTGATAGCAGATGTTTGCCTTTGTGTTGGCAGTTTTAGGCCTATGAGAGGCTCCCATGTTTGCATCCTGTGAGCGTTTTAGGTTTAGATATCTATCCATGAAGACGGAGATGACATCATTCCATACTGGCAGAGGTCCCTATTGCTGAGGGTTTCACCCATAGCCACCTACAGCTGGAGTTGTTGGCAGCGGATGTCATCACATGGGTTCCCTATTCTGGGGAGAATTTGAGTGTTGGGTTTGAGGACGGATACCCGACTGGAGTTGAGTATGTTATGTCAACCCGCAGAATTCCTCTCTTCACAGATGGAGGATGAGAGCTCTATTTTGGAGAGCGTGCTATTAGGAGCACTACAGGAGAGATTCGTATGCCGATCTTGCCTCCTGCCAGGCGTTATTGGCCTGTTTTGTAGTCACCCGTCACTGATATCCCATTGTTGGGGATTGACGGTTATACATTATCAGAGGGCCCCTATAATGAGGAGATGTTCCAGCATTGGTGGTTCCCTCGTACCATTGGAGCTCAGACCCGTGCCACACAGTTTATGGGGGATATGGTTCTAGGATTCGTGATGATGACAGATTGGCTAGCCTGTGTCAGAGATCCGACTCATGTGACACAGATTGACAGTTTGACCCGGCAGTTGGACCGGGCACATTTCTTTATTCACCATTTGGGTAGAGATCCTTCAGAGGCAGATACTTTTGATACTTCCAGCTCTGGCGCTGGCCCCTCAGGTGACCCATATGGCTTTGCCGGTGCAGATCCTCCTTTGTATAGGCCTGACATCCCTGTAGATAGAGATCAAGTGACTCAGGAGGAGTTACATCAGGTGGACAGGATCGACGATGTGGACATCGATACCATTGACTTCTTCTGATGTATATTTCTCGTTATCTCTGTTGATAGGCCCTTGTTAGCTGCTGGGTAGCTTTGCCTCATTCTTGCTATATCTTTTGATAGGCCTCTGTTGAGATGTTGGGTAGCTTCATTTACCCCATTTCCCAAAGATTTTAGTCAGATGAGATGTATTAGATGATGATATACTTAGGAATGTATGTACATTTTCCATTCCCTATAGCATATTTCCATCTATTGTATCATGAATGTTATTATGTTATGCATATGTATATATGTCCACAGATATTCAGCATTGACCCCTGCATGGTCTTATGACACGGCCCATACAGATGTTTTCTTTGTTGGTTAGCTGTATTGATCATACCCCACCATTTTTGGTGGCATCTTGTATGCGCTCATGGTATAATAGTATGTGACCACCAGACAGGGTGACTGTAGATCATTTGCTGCAGCATACTATGACCTTGTTGATGTTTCAGGTTCCCACAGGGTTCATAGATGGTATGCCAGAGCACTGGGTACCGGACAGATAGGTTTTCTAGTTGGCACCCGAGAGTTGACTCCTACTTTGGAGCAGTATGCACGATTGATGATGCTGCTGCTAGATAAACTTTGCGTGTAGATGACGATTAGGGACATAAGGAGGCAATTCATGACCCTCACCGGCTTGAGGCGTAGAGTGGTATAGGACGAGATTAAATCCGACCACGTGATATCCTAGCATTTTCTGTTTGACAGATTTGGCTCTGAGGATAGTTATGCACGGCATTCCGGGGACTTCACCACACCGGAGGATCAGTGGCGTTTGGCACAGTGGATGTACTGCTGCTGTGCGTATTGTCATACGTCTATATGCCACGGTATATGGATGAGTTGGACATCGGGGTCATTATGACAGTAAGAGCTCTCACGGAGGGTCATACCATCGTACCAATGATTATCGCAGAGACACCGAGGTCATTTACATACCGCTTTGACTTGTCCTGCAGAGTATTCATAGTAGCTTCATTATGTCGCAGACGTGTGGTTTATGTCACACTTGGGACCGATTGGCACATTCATAAGACATGGATATTGTTTCACCCATGATATAGCGATGTCGTACTCCTTTCATCATGCGGAGTGTACAGATGCTGCGTCTTGGTCAGATTTTCTAGTAGGGATTAGAGATCCATTCACTATATTGTCGTGTACAAGGCTTAGCTCACCCTATAGCTTCATTAATCATGCTCCGGGCATGGATTATCTACCTCTAGCAGGTTTGAGAGTGATGATCACCTTCCACCCACTGGCTGTGATGTGTCAGTTTGACCAGTTTCAGGATTTTCACCTATATAGAGGCGTTGATTGACGTTCGCTTCTCGCCACTTATCATCGCTTGGACAGATCCAGTTGTATGCTGTTGGGATCGGCCGAGAGCTAGTGATTTTTTGTCACCATCCAAAGTTATCCTGCAATGTATTCAGCATGGATGGAGACAAAGACTGCATCGGCTGCGGTGGTATCCACAGTGCAGGATATTGAGTCCAACGATAAGGAGCCTATGGAGGAGGCTGACATTCCCATCGATGGGGACTTGACTGCTGGGCTGCCAGCATTTGTGATGGATTCTCCCACTCCGAGTGCCACTGTTATCCAATATTCTGCACAGTATTTGGAGCAAAGCTTACATCTGATGACCTATGAGAGAGATTAGGCTAGGGCCGCGATGTTGACAACTCTTGATGGGAGAGACTCCACTCTGTTAGAGAGGGATGAGGCTATATCAGCCAGGGATGCATTGATCATGGAGCGGGATGCCGCCCTATCTGCTAGGGATGTGGCCATTGTAGATCGTACCTCTGTGAGATCCCAGATGACTGCCACTTTAGCTGATATTAGTGCATACATTGATGAACATAATGCCATCTTGCAGTTAGCCTCAGATCTGCTAGCTCATGTAGATACCCTTGGGCAGGAGCTTGCAGCTTTACCTCCATCTTCATAGAGGGATGCTATGTTAGATCTGATAGTTTGTATACACACAAATCCGTAGATAGCTTTGTATTTTCCTGCATAGACTAGCTTAGCCATTTTGTCATGTACAACACAGATGTATATATCAAACAGTAGTATATATGGCATATAAATATATTTTGATTTATTTCCCTTTTAGTTGTGCCATGATATTTGCTTGATATTTACCTGTTTCTTCAGGGCCTTGTGATCTTGATGAATTCTGAACTTATCCTTGATATGTGAAAATTGAGCCAACGCAAGATTTCTCAAAACGGATTATTGATCTGTATGAATCCCTACCATCTTTGGTGTCTTGGGACGGGTTTCTGTATGGAAATATGGAGGAGTGTGGCTTTCCCTCTCTGAGATTGACCACACCATAGATGGTCGCCAATACTTCTTTTTGTGAGAAGCCTAGTTAATTCCATCTTTTATGGATTGGTATTGCTCTTTGAGGCACAACTGCAACTTAGATGGTCAACGAATCTTCTATTTGTGAGAAGAGGTTGGGTAATTCCATCCCTTTAGTCTAAAGCCGATGAAATGTGGTGGATTGAAGGTTGATCCCAGTACCGTGTGAAAAGTAATTTTGTTCTGGCAGGGGTTAGACAGAACGATAAATGGCTGCCTACGTACTTCTATTGAAGAGGAGATCAAGCATGCGTAGTTCGAACCTAGTGTAAGAGGTTCAACGCTGAACGCAAAAGGCAGATGGGTGTAGAAATGTTTTTGTTGTTTTTGATTTTGTAGAGAAAGGGCAGAAATGTTTTTGTTGTTTTTTTTATTGCGACCGGGCCATATAGAATATGGTTGCCTACGTATTCCAAGTGAGGTAAAACCAGGCTGTTGGTTTGAAGTGTATGTTTCCACGAGGGCGTAAAAGTTTGTGAAAAGAGGGTTAAAAACCAGAATGAATGGTAATTGGATGATCAATACCAGGATATTTGCTTGATGGTAACTTCAGACATAGTACCGTTTCATGGTGTCTGGGTTGATAAGCTATGGAAATTCAACGCCATCCACTTCCTGAAGTCTGAGAGCACCTCTTGTCAATACTTCCTTGACAACAAACGGGCCTTCCCAGTTAGGAGCGATTTTTCCCTTAGATTGATCTTGGTTGTCAATGATCTTCTTCAAAACCAAGTCATGTTGCTTGAATTGCCGTAGTTGGACTTTTTTATTGTAGGAGCGTGCGATCCTTTGCTGATATAATTGACCATGGAAGATTGTCACGGTTTGCCTTTCGTCTATCAGAGACAATTGGTGATACCTGTCTTGTACCCATTGGCCTTCATCCAACTGAGCATCCATCAATACTCGAGGGATTCCATTTCCACTTCTACGGGGAGCAATCGCTTCCATCCCATAGACTAATGAGTAGGGGTTGCATTTCATTGAAGTTCGTGATAGAAGTTTCCAGAGGCTAATAAAGTCAGAGGCAAGAGGTCAGACCACCCTTTGTGATTGGCAGACATTTTTTTCATGATCTTCTTGATATTTTTATTAGCCGCTTCAACAGCACCATTCATCTTTGGACGGTAGATGACGGAGTTAAGGTGTTTGATGTGGAATTTAATGCATAACTCCTCCGTCATTTTGTTGTTGAGGTTCATATTATTGTCTGACAAAATGACCTCGGGTTGTCCATATCGACAGACTACATTATTTCTGATGAAAACAATGATGACTTCTTTAGTAACCCTGGGGAAGGAGGCTACTTCTACCCACTTGGTGAAGTAGTCGATCATGGTGAATATGAATTGATGTCCATTACTGGCTTTGGGCTTGATGGGCCCGATCACGTCCACACCCCACATTGAGAAGGGCCATGGTGAACTCATATTGTGGAGTTCCCTTGGAGGGGCGTGGATAGCATTCCCATGAATTTGTCATTGATAGCACCTCTTGATGTGATCATCACAGTCAGCTTTGAGTGTTAGCCAATAATGTCCTGTTCTAAGAATTTTCTTGACAAGTAAGGGGCCGCTCCTGTGTGGGACACATACTCCACCATGGATCTCATACATGAGCCTCTGAGCTTGGTCTTTGTCTAGACATTTGAGGAGACCTAATCCTGTATATCTCTTGTAGAGTGCATCTCCGCTCAGGTAGAATTTCATAGCAAGTCGATGGATCCGCCTCTTCTCAGTTAGGCTCGCCTCAATGGGTGTAGATTCATCTCGCAGAGACTCCTTGATATGTTGATACCAAGGATGGTGGACGGGAGGTAGCTCATCCGATACTTGTCCAATGTAGTTCCCATACGCTAGGGCCTTTTGCAGGGCAAATTTGATGCTTGACATGTTTTCCTTATCAGGTATGTGAACCAAGGAGACCAACGTTGCTAGTACATCCGCAAAATCATTCCTATTACGAGGAATGTGTAGAAAGGAGATCTCTTCGAACTCCAAAGCCATCTGTAAAACTTGCCGATGGTAAGGCAGCAAATGTAATTCTTTGGTTTGATAGATTCCCGTGGATTGTTTAATCACCAATTAAGAATCCCCAAAGACAATTAACCGCCTGATGCCCATTGAACGGGCAAGTTTTAGCCCCATGATACAACCTTCATACTCAGCTGTGTTATTGGTGCTGACAAACTACAATTTGATGGCAACGGGATACTGCTCCCCCGTACCAGATATTAAAATTGCTCCAGCTCCAGAGCCTTCTGTGTTAACAGCTCCATTAAAATACATTTTCCATGTGTGGCATGCATCGTACTGATGGTGTTGTTGAACTGTCATTACCCCTTCATTTGGGAAGTATGTTTCCAAGGGTTTGTAGTCCCCTGTAGGTGCGGCGGCCAGTTGATCCACAATTCCTTGTCCTTTGACAGACTTTTGTGTCACGTAGACGATGTCAAATTGTTGTAGGATCAACTGCCATCTGGACAGTTGACAATTCAGTATGGGCTTACTGAACACATACTTTAGAGGATCAACGCGGGATATAAGATGGGTTGTGTGACCATGGAGATAATGCTGTAATCTCATGGAAGCCCATGCCAAAGCACAACAAGTCTTCTCAATAAAAGTGTACTTGTGTTCACTGATGCCTAATCTTTTACTGAGGTAATAGACAGCTCGTTCTTGGCCTCTATCATCTTTTTATCCCAGCATGCAGCCCATAGCATTGTCATTAATGGACAGGTACATAAATTGGAGAACATCATCCCTGGGAGGTACCAACACAAGAGCATTATCCAACTGCTCTTTAATGGTAAGGAAGGCTTTCTGGCACTCATCATTCCATTTCATGGAGGAGTTCTTCCTTAAAAACTTGAAGATGGGCTCACAGGTTGCTATGAGTTGAGAGATAAACCTGCTAATGAATTTGATCCTTACCAAAAATCTACTTATTTCCTTCTCTGTCTAAGGAATGGGCATTTCCATGATGGCCTAGATTTTGGTAGGATCCAGTTTAATTCCTTTGTGGCTGACTAGGAAACCTAGCAACTTGCCTGATTTAACACCAAAGGCGCATTTAGCTGGATTCAAGTTCAAGTTGTACTTACGCAACTTGTTGAACAACTTTCTAAGATGGTCTAGGTGGTCTTCCTCCTTTCGAGACTTGACAATGATGTCATCCACGTAGATCTCTATCTCTTTATGCATTAAATCGTGGAAAAGAGCCATCATAGCTCACTGGTAGATTGCCCCGGCATTGATGAGGCCGAATGACAACCGTCTATAGATAAAAGTTCCCCAAGGTGTGATGAAAGCAGTCTTCTCACGGTCTTCCTCAGTAACCATAATTTGATGGTACCTTTGCGAAGCAATTAGCAAAGGAGTACATGCCATACTGAGCAGTATTGTCAGTGAGAATGTGGATAAAGGGCACGGGAAAGCTATCTTTCAGGCAAGCTTTGTTCAAACCTCGGTAATCCACGCAAACTCGCACCTTTCCTCCAGGTTTAGGCACGGGAATAATGTTGGATATCAACTCTGGATATGTAGACACCATGATAATGCCAGCTTGAAATTGTTTTACAATTTCTTCTTTGACTTTTAAACTCCACTCAGGTTTCAATCGCTTGAGTTTTTGCCTAACTGGGTTGAATCCTTCTTTAATGGGAAAACGATGAAGAACAATTTTAGTGGACAAACCCACCATCTCTTCATGAGACCATGCAAACACATCCTGGAATTTGGTTAATAGCACAACCATGTCATTCCGTTGGTTTGGAGTGAGGTCTGAACCAATCTGGATTAGCTTAGGGTTTTCTAAGGTTCCAAGATTGAAAGGAGTGGTTTGGTTAAGGTTGGGTTTAGGCTTATCTGCGATCCATTTCTTAATTACCTGAGGTGTCTCAATGTCCTCTTGTATGTCCACCAAGTCTGAGTCCAACTTTGCGTCAAAGTTACATCCCATGTGGAGAGAAGGCACTTCACCAGCAAGTACATGAACATCTAAATTCAGAGTCCTGAAATCAAAAGCTGCTTTCACTTAATATATGAAACTGTTTAATCATACAAAGTGTTAGCATGTACTGATAAAATAACTGCTAATACTGTATAGAAAAGTAAGTAATTAAAGTTATCTACAGGGCAGAGGGATTTTTTGCCCGTTTTACCCTCATCGACCAATACATGGAGTGCTGCTCCAATTGTCGAGGGCAAAGTCCTGATGGGCTGCAGTGATAGAGAGGTTGTCATTGCCCTCCTTCTCCCAAATGATAACCATGATATTTGGGCAATCATCTTCTGGGTATATCGATTTGTATGTTCATCATAAACAATGATGCGTATGCAGGACATCATCAAAGCGATGTCATGTTTGCCTTTCCGTTCCCTTTCTTCCACTTCGGGATTAAGAATCAGTACCTCTTTTACTTTGAATGGTACGGGTTTGGGAAACAGCATAGCCACAGCATGGGCTGACACCTTCACTTGAGTCTGTATTAACTCATGTGGTGCAGATGGAACAAATCGCCGTGTGGTGGACGCGTGAGTAACCTACTTGTGTTTGTGTGGATTCCTATGACTGGAATTGGCTGAATAGCCTAGTCTAGCTATCCCAGTTTGATTGGACATTTGAATAGGGTGCTTAATAACCTATTGATCTTTACCAAGCCCTTGTCCAGGCTGATGACCCAATGACATCATTTCTTGAGTAGCCGACATAACCTCAGCAGAAATCCTGGCATGGGAAGTGGTATTCCAATAGGATGATATTGAGTGTTACTCGCTTCCAAAGTATGAAAATTGGCCGACTCAACTTCAGAGTAGAAACTGATGATTAGAAGATCTCCTTGTTCAGGATACTCCGGCTCAGCATTGACAGTGACTAGACTGTTGTTGACAATGTATTTGATTTGTTAAAGTAATATGGAGGGAACAGCTCTAACCATATGTATCCATGGTCTCCCCAATAGCAGGTTGTATCCTGAGTCTATGTTGAGGACATGGAAAGATACATTGAATGTATTTGGACCAATCTCAATTGGCAGCTCAATCATTCCGACGGAATTTCTCCGGGATCCATCGAAAGCTTTGATCACCGTATGACTGCTTTGGATCCGTTTGAGATTGAAATTCATCTTCACCAAGGTGGCATAAGGACAAATATTCAGAGATGAACCTCCATCTATCAAAACTCCAACGATGTGCAGTGGCTTGCAATGACCAGTCCCTTCGGGAGGTATATCGTCATCGGTAAAGGATATCACATTATTATTGAAAATGTGATCAACCATATGTTGAAAGTTTTCCACATACACTGATTTCGGTAAGTAGGCTTCTTCCAAAACCTTGAGTAAAATCTTTCGATGATCTTTGGAAGAGAAAACCAAGTCCAGAATTGATATCTAATATGGAGCTTCTCTTAAGCTTAGAACCACTTTGGCAACAGGATATTGTGGTCTGCAATGTAAAGAAATTGGCTCGGGTGCGGCCACTTTCAAAGGATTGTCAGCTCCTTTGAGTTGAATTGTTTTAATGGGAAATGTTTTAACAATCTCATCATCCTCGTCGGATATAACTGCTACTGATCCCTTCCATGTAATCCCACTTTCAAGTTGCACAGTGTTATCATCTGCCAGTTGCAGGACACCGCTATCAATGAGATTTTGAATGAGATGGCGGAGTGCCCAACATTTGTCTGTGCTGTGACCGCGAGAATAGGAATGATACTGACATAATCCATCACGGTTAAACCGTCCTGCATGGGGATTGATTGGAGGCGGAAGGGAGGAAATTCTTCCTTCATTGAGCAGCATTTGAAATATTTCCTCCATAGGTTGGCCCAGATAGGTGAACTCCCTCTGATTGGCAAAATCCTGACGGGCTTTAGCATTTACTCGCTTTGCAACCTTATCCTCCATAGCTTCGCTTTCTTAAGGTGAGGGTGGAGTATTTATAACTAACGGAAGGAGATAGGCATGCTCCTGCCTGATTAATTGGCGTGTTACTTGATGCTGATGGGTCACTAGTTCTGCCAATTGCTCAATTTGTTTGCAAAGATCTTTCATCTTTCGTTCCATAGTAAACTGGAACTTTGCATAATCACATTTGTCAACACCGTCTTTGATGGTTTGGGATGTTTCGCAGTTAAAACTGGAACTTTGTCCAGCGCTCCAACTAATCATGTTAACCTTTTATTCTTTGAGTTAAGAGGGTTGTCTTGCACATGAGGTGGATCTGGTTTGGTGACTGCAATCTCACCATTATCTATCATGTCTTGGATCTTGTGTTTCAAGGCCGAACAATCTTGAGTATCATGTCCAGGTGCCCCGGCATGATAAGCACACTTCCGAGTAGCATTAAAACCCTTCTTATTAGGGTTGGCTGGTGGAAGAAGACGTGTGATTTTCTTCTGAGTGGTCAGAAGAACAAGAATATTCTCTAGCGAGTCCCCTAAGGGTGTGAATGTTCCAGGTCACTTTACTTCTCCACTTTTAGGCAATGGAGGGTTTGAAGACTGTGCTTGAAAAGGGGAGTAGTTTCTCCTTTGTATAGGCATGTTTTGATTGCCTTTTTGTCCTTGTAGTATCAAGGAAACATCTTCCTCTTTCTTTTTTATGGACCCTCCGGGGGTTGTTTCCGTAAGATCCGGATTGGATGTGCTCAGCAACTTCTTTGAGAGCGGCTAGGTCTTGAGTCTTACCAGACTTCAATCCCATCTCAGCCATTTCTCTGTGTTTGATCATTTCAGAGAATGGTTTGCCAATACCAGCTAGAACTCTTTCATAGAAAGTAGCTTCCTGTACATCTATGAAAGTCATGACCATTTCTGATTCTGTCATAGAAGAAATAACTTGAGCAGCCAGGCGCCTCCACCTTTCAGTATACTCTCTGAAAGACTCATTAGACTATTTCTTGACCTTGGTAATTTGGTACCGGTCAGGAGCCATCTGAGATTAAAAACTGTATTGAGTGAGGAAGGCGTGAGCTAGTTCCTCCCAACTATGGATCTTTAAATTGTCTAATCTGGTATACCATGAATGGGCTTTTCCAGTTAGACTCTTCTGGAAGAGCTGCATTCTGAGCTTCTCATCTTCTGCATAAGATCAAAGTTCTATAATGAACACTTTTAAAAGTGTATAAGGATCCATTAATCCGTCATACTTTTCAAAATCAGGGGTTTTGAATTTCTCTGGATAATGAACACCAGGAAATATGCAAAGGTCAGCATATGAAACACTTCCATGGGTTCCAATCCCTTTGAGAACATGGATAGTTTCCTCCATTTGGAGGACATTCTTCCTGATGTCACCGGTGTCTGGATCTTCTTTGGGATGGGTGTTTTCAGGGTCTTTGTTGGTCGTATCCAACTGAGGTTCTGGAATTCTTTTTTCCAAACCTTGGGCTCCCCCTTGTGTAGAGGATTTTGTATATGTAGGTATCTTCGTACCCTAAGTAGACTGATGCAATTCTTTGAGCAGAACAGCCAAGTCTGTGATTTGTTTACTCAATCTATCAATTTCTTTTGGGGAAACATGATTAGACTGATCAGAAGAAGACATGATTGGCTGTAGGCTCGTGGCCTTTTTGGATTTTGAGCGGGTAACAGGCCCAATTGCTTCCCTACAAAAGACTTATGTAGTTTAGTCTTAGGGATAATGTAAATTTTATCAAAACGTGTCCGTTTTTAGGAATATGGTCCTGCAAAAAAATGGTTGTTAATTGATAAAATGTCATGCATGCACAGATAATCTTCATATTTTCCATTACATATGGATGAACATGGAATGAAATTACAAGTAAATGCTTTTACAAGTAATTGAAAATGGAAAGCATGAAGAGACTTTCCTCCGTGTTTGGATTATCAGAGGTTGACCTATCTTAGGTTACTCTCGCGGTTTTTTGGCATGAAGGTTCCCTAATCATCGCAATCTACTTGACCGGAAGTTAATCCGGTCGTTCAACTGGAGCGAATCTCGGTGGTGCTGTAAGACCCCAAAAAAATTTTAAATAAAAAGGAATTTCCTTTATTTATTATTTTGAAATTGTAAGGGTGGATTTGATTAATGTCGTTAGTTATGGGTAAAATGCGCAAATATTTCGAATAAGCAAGTGGTTATAAATTATTCATTGTTGCCGGGGAATATTTGTTTGGTCGGGGAATATTCCGGGGAATATTCATACGACGGCGCAGCCTTGTGTGGGCCCCATAACAGAAAGCGATTGGATGAAGAAAACGATAAATATAAGTTGTTTAAAAATAACGGCGTAGTTGTTACCGTTTATACTGTTGGAATACCTGGTGGTTAAAACACAGTAATACGCGTTGTTGCACAGTAGCACACGATATTGCACCAATTATTTATTCTTACGTAAGAAGGCACTACTCAATAATTGTTACAGTAATTACTGTTCACTATTTTATTTTATTGATTCAATAATTGTTGTGTTAATATTACTGTTGTTTCAATAATTGTCACTACACAGTATTTTTCATTATCGAAACAATAATTCATATTATCTGAATAATATTATTAGATAACATTATTGGCAATGTCTAGAAAGTTCTATCTAAGGAGAAGTTTGGTCACCTAATCAAGGCGCCAAGAAGAAGGAGAAATTCTTATTGGAAAGCCCCTCTTTCTCAGGAACCGCACGATTGTCAATAATGTGATTCTGTAATATTATTTGTGAATAATTAATTATTGATTTATATGATGAGAAAAATATTGATTTTATGAGGATATAGATGGAGAAAATTTTTAATGTGACAATTGTTGAAATTTAATATTTTATCTTTTTCTGATAAAATAATTTATTTAAATATATTATTTTAATAATATATTAATGGTGATATTTTTACAATGAATGTGGGATATATGAATAAATGAGGAGGAAGAGTATTTTTGTTGGATTAAATGTTTAACACATGTTTTGTGTGTTGGTGGACACAATTCTTGACCGAAAATTGATTATAGACTGTAAAATTGCCCGTTTGTGGATTTCGGTCAATTTCTGTTTGGAATTTGGAATAACTTTCTTCTGTAAAGTTGTAGAGAATTGAATTTCCTATAAAAACTCGTGAGATTCGAATTTTCTGATAAAAGGGCTATTTATTGTGAATTATTAAAGTTTCGGTATATCGGGTGTGAATTGATTTTTGGAGTTTAAATGATTCTTTGTTAGAAAAACGTTTTTTGTACTTTGGTGGCCCTCACTTGCACATGTTAATGGCTGAAATCAAATTTCAAAGGTGGGCTAAGGAATTTTGTTTATAAATAATATTATTATATTCAAATTTCTACTTTGGTGTTCTAAGCATTTTCCTATAAATAAGGAGCTTAGGTTAGAATTGAAAATCACACCAGAAACTGAAGTTTTCTCTCTATTTCTCTCTCGATATATTGAGCGTATTCTTGTGAGTATACTTTGAGTGTTGCTATACGGTGCAAGTTCAAGTCATAGCCTATATCCGGTGTTTCAACTAGAAGTACTGTCTTTCGAGGTAAGGGATGTTATTTTCTTCGTAAGTGATATTATTTCTTCAATATCATTATGCCGAAATATTGGTTGGAACTTTTTATCAAATTTGGAACTTTTTCATGTCGGGGTTACTATTCATGAGTTACTATTCATGAGTTACTATTCATGAGTTACTATTCACAAGTACTATTCACGAAGCATGATGATATTTTTTGTGAAATTTCTATCTTTTGGTGTCGGAGTTACTATTCACGTATACGGCACTACTAACGAATATGACACTATTCACAGAAAAAATAAATTTTTCCTTTTCATCCAAAATATCTATTATGGATACTAGCTTTGATTGTATCCATGTTTTGATCATTCTTGAATTTTACTTCAGTATGATTATTTATGAAGTATTTTTGAACTCGGATTGTTTAAAGTACAAATCCATAATACTTGTTCTTTTGTTTCACTAGATTCGTTTTCTTTAAAATTATTTTCATCATCCTCAGTCCTAAATGATGATGTTACTGAATATCTTTGGCCTGTAAAGAAGGTTGATTTTCTTATGAATATCTTTTGCCCGTAGTGCAAAGATGAACAGGTGTTGAGATGAACATGACCGACTGATGAATATCTTTGGCCTTTAGTGCAAAGATGAATAGGTGTTGAGATGAACATGACCGACTGATGAATATCTTTGGCCTGTAGTGCAAAGATGAATATTGATTGATGTTACAGGGATAAAATATTGATGATGGACTGTTAAATTCACAGATTATATTAGATTTCATTCTCTACGTAACTCTTCTATGAATAATTATTTCTGTTGCGAATATTGATCTGAAACTTGTTGTCTATTGTATTCTATCAGATTTTTCCCTGTTGAAGACTAACGATAATTTGTTCTATATTATCTTAGTCATAACATTATTTACTGGGCTAGTTGAGCTCACCCTTTCCTTTTGTTCCATTTTTCTTCTCAGGAAGCGAGATTATAGCAGGAACTAGTCGGGGTGTGGAGTGATGGTTCTAGATAGCTGTTTTAGTAGTCCTCACTATTTTGTAAAATACTGTATCAATAATGAGGATTTATTTGAGTGTGGATATTGTCTAGAAGACAATATTTGTATTTAAACTCATAGTATATAGGTTGTCGTATTTCGCACGACAAATGTATTAATAAAGTTGTAGTTATTTCTGTACCATGTTATTGACGACTCAGAATGGGTTAGGTGGAATGGACCTATTTTGGGGGCGTCACAGTTGGTATCAGAGCTTAGGGATATGATCTTTGGCGGAGATTGGGGAATAGAACTAGGAGGGGAGAGACGAGTAAATCCTTCGCTAGTGTGTCCTACCTAAGCTTATTTGTTAGTTGGTCGGAGTATAGGGATATTATGTGGTATGTTAATTTGTATAATTAACCCTTGTTTTATGGCAGTTTTTGAGAATGTCGACTAAAAATGTTAACAGTGGAGTAAATGAGACTGTGGAGACGCCTGTACTCACCAACGAGGAGAACGTGCAACAGGCTGGCAATGTTCCTCCTTTGAACAACACCACTGATCAGACGATGAACGACGTGATGTTTAGAAGTTTTTTTTTGCAGTTCATGCAAAACCAGACGACGGAGACTCGTGCACAAAATACAGGTGGAAATGATAGAAACGCGCGGTTTGTCACGGCCAAACAATTCAAAGAGTGGGACCACTAGAATTTCGGGAAAGCGGATCCGATTAAAGCGGACGCGTGGGTCAAGCAGATTACCAAGATATTCGATTTCTTGGGATGCACGGAGGAACAGAAGGTTCCATTTGCTACTTTTATGTTCCGTAATGAGGCAGATTACTGGTGGGAATCTGTGAAGCATACCCATCTAGCTGCACTCAGCATGTCTTGGGAAACATTTCAGAAACTGTTCAATGACAAGTACTTTCCTGAAAGTATTCATCATATGAAGGAGGTAGAGTTTATTAGACTAGAGTAGAATAACATGACGGTGTCCCAATACGAGGCGAAGTTCGCGGAGTTATCCAGGTTTGCACCTAATTTGGTAGAGAATGAGGAACGTATGACGCGAATGTTTTTGAGAGGTTTAAAACTCGAAATTCGTCAATACCTCATTTCTCATAAATTTTCTCTATATTCAAATGTTGTGAACATGGCTCAATTATTAGAGTGAGATAATGAGTCTGTTCAACCGAGCGACCAACAACACGATAAAAATCATACTGGTGGCAACGGCCATCGGGACAATGATAACCATCGTGAAAGAAATTATCAGGCAAGAAATGGTAACCACTTCGGTGATAATCATGGCCAAGATAATAGAAGAAATAATTCAAGTTAAAATTTCAAGAAGAGAAGATTAAACGATGACGGGAAGACATCGGCAGCAGCATCAGCACCAGCAACGAATTTTAGAGGAGGAGAAAGGCCTCCAGTTAGATGCTACAGATGCGGAGAAGAGGGACACATAAGTCCAAAATGTTCACAACCTTCCAAGGTATGTTATAATTATGGAAAAGAAGGTCATATCACTCGAGATTGTACGGTAGTGAAACCTAGTCTAGCGGGGATGGTGACTCCAAAGGCTGTCCCAAACAAGTCAAAGTCAACGGTTCCTAGAAGAGCGTTTTTCGTGACCGGTCAGAATGCGAGGAACCCGAACGAAGTTAGCATGCGTTAGTTAATTATAATTCTTACGAAGTTTATACCTTATTAGATACCGGTTCTACCCATTCTTTTATCTCTTTTGTTTGCGTTCAACGTTTAAACTTGACTCCAGAGAAATTTGACTTTGACCTATCTGTGGAGACTCCGTTAGGAGAAACTTTCATTTCATCCACTATTTAGAAATCTTTTTTGATCCAAGTTGGCATCATCACATTACCTGTTGATCTTATCTCTTTAAAGATACTTGTTTTGGATGTGATTTTAGGGATTGATTGGTTAACTACTCATCATGCCAAATTGATTGCTTTCGTAAGGTTGTTAGTTTTCATATTCCTAAGCAACCTGTTATTCGAATTCATGCAACCAAACTATTGAAGTCAAACTTTTTCATATCAAGCCATAAAGTCATTCATTTATTGAAAAACGGATGTCATGCTTTCTTAGCCATGTCATGGACTTGAACAAAAATACGTCAGATTTGAGTGATATTTCTGTTGTTTGTTAATTTCCTGATGTATTTCCTGCAGAATTTCTTGGCTTACTCCCCGAGCGTGATATTAAATTTTGTATCGACTTTGAACCCGGTACAAAACCCATTTCTAAAATCTCATATTGAATGACTCCTATTGAACTTCAGGAGTTAAAAATTTAACTATAGAAGTTGGTACCCTAGCCTCTATCTGGTGATTTACTTTATGGAATGCACCGAAGCCAGACTCTCTGTAGGGGACGCCATATTCGTACGATAGTAAACTGATAGGTGCCATTGTGACGTGCTATCCAAGATTGGGATATGAGTCACAATTGAGAGCAACCTAAGTTAGTAATCAAAATACGTATCTTTCTAGGCTTAGTTGGTTATTATCGGAGATTCGTGGAAAGATTTTCTCGAATCTCTACTCCATTAAATCAGCTGACTCCTAGAGATACAAAATTCGAATGGAGCAAGAAATGTGGGAAGAGCTTCGAAGAACTCAAGAGGAGACTCATTTCGGCACATGTTCTGACCATACCATCCTGAAAAAGAGAACGTGGTAGCTGACGTGTTGAGTAGAAGATCATATGCGAGTACGAGTGCGATGTTGTTAAAGACCCATTTCGTATAACTTACAAATGATAGAAATAGAGTTAAAGACTCTAGGTACCCACGTGATGATCGACTTTAATCGATAAAGTTAAAATCGCTCAAGCTACACACCGGAGCTGATGAATTTGAAGAAGGAGGTACAAGAAGTTGTTATTCCAAAAGCAAGAATCGACGATGTGAGGAAAGCTCAAACCTTCGATCTATTGGTCAATTTGAAATCCTCGATCGAATAGGAACTGTGGCCTATAGACTCGTTTTACCGCTAAGTATATCGCGTGTTCGTAACATTTTTCACATACCGATGTTACGTAAATATGTGGACGACCCGAACCACGTTATTGAGTTAGAACCAGACGAGATAGCCGAAGACTTAACGTACGAGGAGGTAACTGTCAAGATCTTGGATAGAAAGGAGCATGTCCTACGCACAAAGGTTATACCACAAGTTAAAGTTTTGTGGAGGAACCATGCTATTGAAGAAATGACCTGGGAGTTGGAAACGAAAATGAAAGCGAGGTATCTTTACCTTTTGAACACACAGTATACGTATCGTCAATTTTCGAGGACGAAATTTCATAAGGAGGGGAGGTTGTAAGACCTCGAAATTTTTTTTAATAAAAATGAATTTCCTTTATTTATTATTTTGAATAAGCAAGTGGTTATAAAATATTCATTGTTGTCGGGGTATATTCGTTTGGTTGGGGAATATTCTTACTGTCGGGGAATATTAAATACGACAACTGTGAAATTGTGTGGGCCCCATATAACGAAAGCGATTGGATGAAGAAAATGACAAATATAAGTTGTTTAAAAATAACGGCGTAGTTGTTACCGCTTTATCGTTGGAATACCCAAAGGGTTAAAACAAGAATACGCTGGCGTTGTTGCATAGTACCACACGGTATTGCACCAATTATTGATTCTTACGTAAGAAGGCACTACTCAATAATTATTACAGTAATTAATGTTCAGTATTTTATTTTATTGATTCAATAATTGATGTGTTAATATTACTGTTGTTTCAATAATTATCACTACATAGTATTTTTCATTATCGAAGCTAATAATTCATATTATTTGAATAATATTATTAGATAACATTATTGGCAATGTCTAGAAAGTTCGCTCTAAGGAGAGGTTTGGTCACCTAATGGGCCAAGAAGAGGAGAAATTCTTATTGAAAGCCCCTCTTTCGGGAACCGCACTCGTTGTCAATAATGTGATTCTCGTAATATTATTTGTGAATAATTAATTATTAATTTATATGATGAGAAAAATATTGATTTTATTAGGATATAGATGGACAAAATTTTTAATGTGACAATTGTTAAAAATTAATATTTTATCTTTTTCTGGTAAAATAATTTATTTAAATATATTATTTTAATAATATATTAATGGTGATATTTTTACAATGAATGTGGGATATATGAATAAATGAGGAGGAAGAGTATTTTTGTTGGATTAAATGTTTAACACATGTTTTGTGTGTTGGTGGACACAATTCTTGATCGAAAATTGATTATAGGCTGTAAAATCGCCCGTTTGTGGATTTCGGTCAATTTTTGTTTGGAATTTGGAAAAACTTTCTTCTGCAAAGTTGTAGAGAATTGAATTTCCTATAAAAACTCGTGAGATTCGAATTTTCTAATAAAAGGGCTATTTATTGTGAATTATTAAAGTTTCGGTATATAGGGTGTGAATTGATTTTTGGAGTTTAAATGATTCTTTGTTAGTAAAACGTTTTTTGTACTTTGGTGGCCCTCACTTGCACATGTTAATGGCTGAAATCAGATTTCAAAGGTGGGCTAAGGAATTTTGTTTATAAATAATATTATTATATTCAATTTTCTACTTTGGTGTTCTAAGCATTTTCCTATAAATAGGGAGCTTAGGTTAGAATTGAAAATCACACCAGAAACTGAAGTTTTTCTCTATTTCTCTCGATATATTGAGCATATTCTTGTGAGTATACTTTGAGTGTTGCTATACGGTGCAAGTTCAAGTCATAGCCTATATCCTGTGTTTCAACTAGAAGTACTGTCTTTCGAGGTAAGGGATGTTATTTTCTTCGTAAGTGATATTATTTCTTCAATATCATTATGCCGAAATATTGGTTGGAACTTTTTATCAAATTTGGAACTTTTTCATGTTGGGGTTACTATTCACGAGTTACTATTCATGAGTTACTATTCACGAGTTACTATTCATGAGTTACTATTCACGAGTTACTATTTACGAGTACTATTCATGAAGCATGATGATATTTTTTGTGAAATTTCTATCTTTTGGTGTTGGAGTTACTATTCACGTATACGACACTATTCACGAATACGACACTATTCACAGAAAAATTAAATTTTTCCTTTTCGTCCAAAATATCTATTATGGATACTAGCTTTGATTGTATCCATGTTTAGATCATTCTTGAATTTTACTTCAGTATGATTATTTATGAAGTATTTTTGAACTCGGATTGTTTAAAGTACGAATCCATAATACTTGTTCTTTTGTTTCACTAGATTCGTTTTTTTAAAAATTATTTTCATCATCCTCAGTCCTAAATGATGATGTTACTGAATATCTTTGGCATGTAAAGAAGGTTGATTTTCTTATGAATATCTTTGGCCCGTAGTGCAAAGATGAACAGGTGTTGAGATGAACATGACCGACTGATGAATATCTTTGGCCTTTAGTGCAAAGATGAACAGGTGTTGAGATGAACATGACCGACTGATGAATATCTTTGGCCTGTAGTGCAAAGATGAATATTGATTGATGTTACAGGGATAAAATATTATTGATGGACTGTTAAATTCAGAGATTATATTAGATTTCATTCTTTACGTAACTCTTCTATGAATTATTATTTCCGCTATGAATATTGATCTGAAACTTGTTGTCTATTGTATTCTATCAGATTTTTCCCTGTTGAAGACTAACGATAATTTGTTCTATATTATCTTAGTCATAACATTCTTTACTGGGCTAGTTGAGCTCACCCTTTCCTTTTGTTCCATTTTTCTTCTCAGGAAGCGAGATTATAGCAGGAACTAGTTGGGGTGTGGAGTGATGGTTCTAGATAGCTGTTTTAGTAGTCCTCAATATTCTGGAAAATACTGTATCAATAATGAGGATTTATTTGAGTGTTGATATTGTCTAGAAGACAATATTTGTATTTAAACTTATAGTATATAGGTTGTCGTATTTTGCACGACAAATATATTAATAAAGTTGTAGTTATTTCTGTACCATGTTATTGACGACTCAGAATTGGTTGGGTGAAATGGACCTATTTTGGGGGCGTCACAGGTGCCTTTCCTGAGCCTCGTTGGAATTAGTCTTCTTACAAGTCCAGTAATCAAACACCGAGAGGATAGCCTCCTGGTGGAGGAACCACATAACATACATTCACATATAACGTGTCTCAGCATTTATGCAAAATGATGACATATGCAAAGCACTAATATCAGGGATAGATATTTAGCAGTGCAGTAAGTAAGATGCATTAGTGCACATTCATCATAGATGTAAATGCAACATTCACACACAAGAATATAACAGTTTTGAAAAGCTTGTAATAGCGGCTTAAGCCCTCTTACTGGAGTCCCCAGCAGAGTCGCCACTTGTCGATGTCGGGATTTTTATTTTTCCCTTTTCGTTACTTGTTCTTTGGTGTTCTCATGTTAATGTGAGATTTGTTTGAAAAAATAAGTGAAAAAGGTCCGACATGTGTAATGTCGACGATTTGACTTTAAGAGTCACCAGTTGGTGTTTTTAACTAGTTGCACCAACGCAATCGAAAAGGTTTGTACATTGACCTAGTGATGTGACACTTCTAAATGGGTCTGTGAAACCGAGATTCATTATGGGTTCGGGGGCTTGATTATGCGGAGGGAAGGTGTTAGGTACCCCTGACATCCATTTTGCCACGGTGACCGCCACTTCTCAAAGAAACTATTATATGAATGTGTGTGTGTGTGTGTGGATCAATGTGAAATTATTTGAAAGTAGTGCGAGGCCTCGTTCACAGCTATATACACAAGGTTTGAATTTGTAGAAAAATTCAGTTTTAACCAAGATATAGCAATGAAGTTTTGTAAAATAGGTTTTTCAAACCCTGTGCTCAATAGTAATTGAGGCCTTTGTTACTTCCATTTTATTATTAAATGTTTGGCTTGTTTGCTTTTATTTTTGAGATGCGAAACATCTACGAGAAAATAATGTACAGCAGTGCCAAACTCCTCATGGGGATGGCAGTCATCCAAGGAAATTCGGACACTGTAAATAATGTACAAGCTGCTTACAGCTGAAAAATGTCAATCACGGGAACCGAATCTATATCCAAGAGATCGAATCAGGATCACATGATTCAGAGGCTCACACGATATCATTGCTTGTATGGAAAGCAGTAAGCAGTTATATATATAAAAGCGGTATATATATATATATATATATACATGATCAGCCATCATAAAGCAACTCCATGGGGGATCAGAAATATAAATAAAGCAGTAAATGCTATCAACCGCCACGGAGTAAACTCCAGGCGGGACTTGAATGTAAATAAAGCTGTAAAAGCTATCAACTGCCACGAAGTGAACTCCAGCCAGGATGAAATATAAAGAAAGCTGTAAAAGCCATGAAGTAAACTCCAGGCCTGACAGAAATGTAAATATATATATATATATATATATAAGTAGTAAATGCACCAGATATAAAATCCAGGCTCATGGGATATGTCTGACAACAATTATATATATAAGTATATATATATATATATATATATATATATATAAGTAATTAAACGAACCGGATATAAAATCTGTGCTCATCGTATGAAGTCCATAATAGTTTTATATATATATATATATATATATATATATATATATATATAAAATAAACGCCTCAGGCATCAAGTCTAGGCTCAATCAAGGCATAACTCGATAATGTTAGTCTATATAAAAATATATACATATATTTATAAGTATATATATACAGACAAAAATGAAAACCACGGATCGAAGTCTTGGCATACGCACACAACACGACTCTCAATGTGTTGAATAGTGTGTGCAAATATGTAGAGAAAGGCTTTACAAAGTTTAAGAAGGCTTATAGTGGGCTGCCAATGCAAACTTCTATGACTCTATATGGATGAACACTCAGATCCCGCTGGTAAATTTATAACTGTATGTGGGCTAACAGGTGTTTAAAAAGAGCAAGCAATCAATATAGGGTGTGTATAAAGCAAATTGGACAGGGCTTCCTCGCCCTTTTTTCTTTTTTCAAATGGCGGACCCCAAGCTCTATATTTATAGATCGCTACTACACACACCATGCATTGCAGAAAAGCACTCTGATCGCTCGAAATGAACGGGGTTCTGCGGGTTCCATCGTCTTGAAGTACGTGCACTCGTGCACTGTAATATCCGTTCGAACTTGTAGAACTTCAATCTGAGCATCCGAACAAGGTATATGTGACCTTATTCGGACTGCTTGTGTCTAGAGTCACGCAATGACATGGAATAAATGTTGTACGAAGTCAGGAAGAGGGGACCATGCCCATCGTCTTCAAGCTTCAAATTCTGTCCGGTATGCTGCCACGCGTAATAATCACTCGGGATTGGAAATCCTGGTTCTTTAAGGACATAGTTGTATGTATTTATGTATTGAAGTGTCGAGACGACGCGCATATGTTGAGGTAGCAAGATGACGTTTGACTCCTCATTGATGTTATCGCCGATTTGAGTTGAAAATAGACGTTGCTCAAGGTTATATCTGAGATTGGACTGTTCCAAGTGTTGAAAGTATATGGTATAAAGTACCTCCTGTCCAAAAATGAGCTCATTCCGACTTAAAATGAGCAAGTTATGAGCAAGCAAGTATATAGGTGCTTATTAGAGAATTAAACGAACCGGATATAAAATCCAGGCTCATCAGACAGAGTCTGACAACAGTTTATATATATAAGTATATATATATATATATATATATATATATATATATATAAAATAAATAAACGCTCCAGACCGAAGTCTAGGCTCAATCAAGGCATAACTCAATAATGTTAGTCTATATAAAAATATATACATATATTTATAAGTATATATATACAGACAGAAATGAAAACCACGGATCGATGTCTTGGCATACGCACACAACACGACTCTCAATGTGTTGAATAGTGTGTGCAAATATGTAGAGAAAGGCTTTATAAAGTTTAAGAAGGCTTATAGTGGGCTGCCAATGCAAACTTCTATGACTCTATATGGATGAACACTCAGCTCCCGCTGGTAAATTTATAACTGTATATGGGCTAACAGGTGTTTAAAAAGAGCAAGCAATAAATATAGGGTGTGTATAAAGCAAATTGGACAGGGCTTCCTCGCCCTTTTTTCTTTTTTCAAATGGCAAACCCCAAGCTCTATATTTATAGACTGCTACTTCTACACACCTGCGGCTGCCGCAGAAGCACCTGCGACTGCCCGAGCTAACTGGGGTTCCGCGGGTTCCATCGTCTTGAAGTACGTGCACTCGTGCACTGTAATGTCCGTTCGAACTTGTAGAACTTCAATCTGAGCATCCGAATAAGGTATATGTGACCTTATTCGGACTGCTTGTGTCGAGAGTCACGCAATGACATAGAATAAATGTTGTACGAAGTCAGGAAGAGGGGACCATGCCCATCGTCTTCAAGCTTCAAATTTCATCCCATTATCTTCGCCACGCTGCATAATAATCACTCGGGATTGGAAATCCTGGTTCTTTAAGGACATAGTTGTATGTATTTATGTATTGAAGTGTCGAGACGACACGCAGATGTTGAGGTAGCAAGATGACGTTTGACTCCTCATCGATGTTATCGCCGATTTGAGTTGAAAATAGACGTTGCTCAAGGTTATATCTGAGATTGGACTTTTCCAAGTGTTGAAAGTATATGGTATAAAGTACCTCCTGTCCAAAAATGAGCTCATTCCGACTTAAAATGAGCAAGTTATGAGCAAGCAAGTATATAGGTGCTTATTAGAGAATAAGTTCACTGAACGTGGCTCGCTAAGGAATACCTAATGGAGTTTTACTTGCCTGTCAATAGGAATTCCTGTAGTGATAGTAGTACAAGTGATCCTTGGACTTGAGATCATCATAGTATCATGTGTATGATGAGTTATACTTTGAATTATTCCTTAAGACCCTTAGGGTATATCAAAGGGTATGCTTGGGTATAATAAGTTGTATACGAAGATAATGTATGATCAATAAAAAATCTACTACTTCTAGTAAAAGAAGAGAAATGTCTTATGTGATTCAATAAATGACAACCCAGTAGTCCTTGGCCAAGGCAGAATGAAATTAGAAAAGAGTTTCTAACTTGCATTATTTGCAGTTGTGCATTTAAGAGTCGAAATACATATAATTAAATAAAATAAGACTTGACTGTAATTTTATGTCTTATATTTAATTGGGACATTGTATGGTGGAAGGATTGAATTGTACGGTAACTATTTACTCAAATGTTCTTTTATGATTAATGTTGAAATCTATATTATTTGGAAAGTCGTTAATCGCTAGGGACGCTTATCCCTATTTTAGAATAAATATTATTTATTTAAATAAATTAATAGTTTAATTTATTTATTTAAATAAGATTAAAATTATTCTAATTGATTTATTCACAATCGGTTTAATATGGAGAACCTAAGGGGTCACACCATAAAAGGAATAATAATTATTTAAGAAGTTAATGTCATAATCGTAATAATAAGTTAAGTATATTTAATTTAATCTATAGTGATAGAATAAATTAAATAGCTTAATATTTATTATTTAATATTTTAGAAATATTAAATATAAATTAATAGGAGTCTTATTATTATTATTATTATTATTATTATTATTATTACTATTATTATTTAATTCCTAAAGGAGTTTGAGAATTAATTAATAAATGTACTCTTATATATTCCTAATAAGATTAGAAGGTTAAATTAATTAAAAGAGTTTAATTAATTATCCCTAATAAGATTAGGAAGCTTAATTAATTAAAGAAATTTAATTAATTAAATAATACCCTATTTTCTAGTTAGATTAGAAGGGTTAACTGATATCTTTATAAGAGGAGTCTTATATCAGATATCATTAGATGTGATTCCAATTGTTGGAGAGTACGCTCTTTTTCTATGAGAGATAGAAAAACTAGGGTTTTGCCAAACGCCCATCTTCTTGAATCTTTCTTCTTCCTTGGTGGATCACCTCTAGAGGCCAAAAACTTGGGTGGCTAACATTGATCAAAGGAAGGAACCAAACTCGGCGGATTCAAGTTGAACGCGAAAGGATTTGGAGGTGAACTTATACCTGAGGAAGCTCGAATATTCAAGGGTATGATTATTGTTCTTTATCTTTTCATTTAATTATTAATTGTGCATAAAGGATGATCCAGGTATATGGTTTGTAAAATTTTAAAACTCTGATTTTTCACATTTCTGCTTATTTTATGAAATTTGATTGCGTCCATGAATATTACAAACCTAACAGGGTTACCAAAGAAGTCATCATTGCTTTCATTAGAAACAATGTCATTTGTCGACGTGGACAACCAGAGGTAATTGTGTCAGACAATGCTAAGAACCTCAACAACAAAATGATTGAGGAGTTATGCAGAAAATTCCACATCAAACACCTTAACTCCGTCATCTATCGTCCAAAGATGAATGGTGTTGTTGAAGCGGCTAATAAAAACATCAAGAAGATCATGTAGAAGATGTCTGCCAATCACAAAGGATGGCCTGACTTGTTGCCTCTAACTTTATTAGCCTACAGAACTTTAATGCGTAATTCCACTGAGGAAACCCTTTACTCATTAGCCTATGGGATGGAAGCAGTACTCCCCAAAGAGGTGGAAATGGAATCCATCAGAGTGTTGATGGATGCTCAGCTGGATGAAGACCAATGGGTACAAGCCATATATCACCCATTGTCTCTAATAAATGAAAGGTGAATCGCGACTATCTTTTATGGTCAGTTATATCAACAAAGGATTGCCAGATCCTACAACAGAAAAGCCTGGATACGGTAGTTTAAACAACATGACTTGGTTTTGAAGAAGATCATTGATAACCAAGATCAATCTAAGGGAAAATTCGCTCCAAACTGGGAAGGCCCATTTGTTGTCAAGGAGGTATTGACAGGAGGTGCTCTCGCATCACAAGAAATGAGCGGCGATGAATTTCATTAATTTCATCAACTCGCATACACCATTAAATGGTACTATGTCTGAGGTTACCATCAAGCAAACATCCTGGTTTTGGATCATCAGATCACCAGTAATTGAGGTTTTCTAACCCTTTCTTACATATAAAATCTTCTGCATACCCTTCTCCCCCTCAGGGAAACATACTTTTCAAAGCAACAACTTTTGTTCACCTCATATCAAACCTTTCATACAATTTCGGTTATCCCACCAGGGATTGAATCTTTCACACCTGCAGTTTCTCCTGAACATAGGATCAAACTTTTTCATACTTGCAGTTTGTCCTGAAATTAGGATCAAACTTTTTCACAACTGCAGTTTGTCCCAAACATGGGATCAACTTCCTTTCCCCCCGCAGTTTAGCCTGCACGTGGGATTAAACTTTTCTTTGGCAGTAAATCGTCATGAGTGGCAAACTACGTCGACCTGATCTCCTTGATACCCGGGAGTACGTAGGCAACCATATCCTATATGGCCTGGTCGTAATAAAAAAATAAAAACATTTCTACCCTCTCTCTACAAAAACAAAAACAACAAAAACATTTCTGCCCTTTCTCTATAAAAACAAAAACAACAAAAATATTTCTACACCTTTCTACCCTTACACCATTCAATGGTGAACCTCTTACACCAGGTTTGAACTACGCAGACCTGATCTCTTCTTCAAAAGGAGTACGCAGGCAGCCATTTATGGTTCAGTCTACCCCCCTACAAAAACACAAATACTTGCCAACGATGCTGGGATCAAACTTTAATCCACCATATTTCATGACCTTTGCACAAAAAGGGATGGAACTACCTGACCTCTCCTCACAAATAGGAGATCCAGCGACCATCTAAGTTGTGGTTGTGCCCTAAAGTGCAACACTAATCCACAAGAGATGGAAATAACTAGGCTCCTCTTGAATATGAGTGCTGGTGACCATTTGTGGTGTGGTCAATCTCAGAGAGGAAAATTCACACTTCTCTCCATATTTTCATATAGAAACCAGTCCCAAGACACCAAAGATGGTAGGGATACACACAGATCAATGATCCGTTCTAAGAGATTCTGCGACGTCTCAATGTACACACATCAAGGATGAGTTCAGAATATATCAAGATCACAAGCCCTGAAGAAACAGACAAATATCAATCAAGTATAAAGGCACAATTAAATGGGAAGTGAATCAAAATATATTTCCCTACCATATATAATGTTATTTGATATATACATATATGTTGTACATAAAAAAATGGCTAAGCTAGTCTATGCAAGAGAATACAAGTCTATCTACATATCTGTATGTATGTGGACTATCAGATCTAACATAGCATCCTTCTCCGAAGAAGGAGGTAACGCTGCAATCTCCTGCCCAATAGTATCTACACGAGCTAGTAGATTTGAGGCTAACTTCATGGTGGCATGATGCTCATCAATGTATGCACTCATATCGGCAAGGATTCCAGTCGTAAGGGATCTCACTGAAGTACTGTCTGTGATGGCCACATCCCGGGCAGATAGGGCATCATCCCACTCTATAATAAATGCATCTCTGGCTGATCTGGCCTCGTCCCTCTCTAATAGAGCGGCGTCTCTCCAATCAAGAGCTGTCAACATCAAGGCCCTAGCCTGATCTCTCTCATAGGTCATCAGATGAATACTTTGTTCTAAGTATTATGCTGAATGCTGAAACATAGTAGCACTCGTACTGGGAGAATCCATCAGAACTGTTGGCAACCGAGTAGTCAAATCTTCCTTGGTGGGAATATAAGTCTCCTCCATAGGCTCCTCATTGTCAGAATCAATCCCCTGCACTGTGGATACTGCCATTGTCAATTCTGTCTCTATCACCATCCATGCGAAATACTTTGTAGAACAACCCGGATGGCTAACGGAAAACTCAGCTAGCTCATGCTGATCTCAATAGTTACACAACCTGGATTTATCCTATGCTGATAAGTGGCGGGAAGCTAAGCACTGGCTCAATGCTCCCTTAAAAGGATGGAAGTCCTGGAACTGGTCAAACTGACATATCACGGCTAGTGCGTGGTGTCGACGTCGGGTTTTTATTTGTCCCTTTTCGTTACTTGTTCTTTGGTGTTCTCATGTTAATGTGAGATTTTTTTAAAAAAACAAGTGAAAAAGGTCCGACATGTGTAATGTCGACGATTTGACTATAAGAGTGGCCAGTTGGTGTTTTTAACTGGTTGCACCAACACAACCAAAAAGGTTTACACATTGACCAAGTGATGTGACACTGCTAAACGGATCTGTGAAACCGAGATTCATTATGGGTTTGGGGGATTGATTATGCAGAGGGAAGGTGTTAGGCACCCCCCAACATCCGTGTTGCCATGGTGACAACCACATCTCAAAGAGACTGTTATATAAATGTGTGTGTGTGTGTGTGGATTAATGTGCAATTATTTGAAAGTAGTGCGAGGCCTCGTTCGCACCTATATACACAAGGTTTGAATTTGTAGAAAAATTCAGTTTTAACCAAGATATAGCAATGAAGTTTTGTAAAATAGGTTTTTCAAACCCTGTGTTCAATAGTAATTGAGGCCTTTGATACTTCTATTTTATTATTAAATGTTCGGCTTGTTTGCTTTTATTTTCGAGATGCGAAGCATCTACGAGAAAATAATATACATCAGTGCCAAACTCCTCACGGGTATGACAGCCATCCAAGGAAATTCGGACACTATAAATAATGTACAAGCTGCTTACAGCTGAAAAATGTCCATCACGGGAACCGAATCTAGATCTAGTAGACTGAATCTGTGATCACATGATTCTTAGGCTCACATGATACTGTAGTTTGTATGGAAAACAATAAGTAGTTATATATATATATATAAAAGTGGTAAATATATATATGTGCATGATCAGCCACCACGAAGCAACTCCATGGGGGATCAGAAATGTAAATAAAATAGTAAGTGCTAACAACGGCCACGGAGTAAACTCTAGGCGGGACTTGATTGTAAATAAAGCTGTAAAAGCTATCAACTGCCACGAAGTGAACTCCAGAAAGGATGAAATATAAAGAAAGCTGTAAAAGCCACGAAGTAAACTCCAGGCCTGACAAAAATATAAATATTTATATTTATATATATATATATATATATATATATATATTCTTATATATATAATTATTGTCGGACATATCCCATGAGCCTAGATTTTATATCCGGTGCATTTATTGCTTTTATATATATATATAAGTAATTAAACTCACCGGATATAAAATCCATGCTCATCGCATGTAGTTTGACAACAGTTTATATATATATATATATATATATATATATATATATATATATATATATATATATATATATAAGCAAATAAACGCTCCAGACCAAAGTCTAGGCTTAATCGAGGCATAACTCGATAATGTTAGTCCATATAAAAATATATACATATATATATATATATATAAGTATATATATACAAACAGAAATGAAAACCACGGATAGTAGTCCAGGCATATGCACACAACATGAGTCTCAATGTGTAGAATAGTGTGAGCAAATATGAAGAGAAAGGCTTTATAAAGTGTAAGAAGGCTTACGGTGGGCTGCCAATGCAGACTTCTATGACTCTATATGGATGAACACTCAGCTCCCGCTGGTAAATTTATAATTGTATGTGGGCTAATAGGTGTGTTAAGAAAGAGCAAGCACTCAATATGGGGTGTGTATAAAGCA
Organism: Panax quinquefolius; assembly: GCA_020205615.1. Lineage (NCBI taxonomy): Eukaryota > Viridiplantae > Streptophyta > Magnoliopsida > Apiales > Araliaceae > Panax > Panax quinquefolius. Next base: position 95,657,170 of record CM035154.1, read on the forward strand.
AATTGGATAGGGCTTCCTCGCCTTTTTTCTTTTATCAAATGGCTGACCCCAAGCTCTATAATTATAGACTGCTAGCCGTAGGTGTACATGCTACCGTCAGTAGATGCACCGAGGTCGCCATGATGATGCACTATACGCCCGAAATGCCCGGGGTTCCACAGGTCCTGTCATCTCGAAGTACGTGTGTTGATTGATTTCACAATCAATGAATACGTGCAAGTATACACGGTCAACAAGTAATAAAGTGAAAGTAGAGTATCGTTCCCACGAGGAATTATTTAATAAAAATTACCAAGAACTAATTCTTAACCAAACTAATTTTATTTAACTAATCTCAAATCGTGATTTTTCTAATTAAGAAAACTAAATTAAAATAATTAAAAGAGATTATTCTAAAATAAAGCAAATAAACAAAACTAAGATTTGATTGAATTCAGATAAATAAGATTTAAGACTTCAATATCCCCAATTATGAACTATAAATCAATTATCCAATTATCCCAATTATTATGTCTACTGAATTGTTAACAGGAATTCTTAAATGCCAAAAGCCCTTTTCCAAGTGATCAATTGCCTTCTATTTAACCCAGATTAATTTTGCTATATTCATATGCAAAACAATTGAATTAAACTCGTTACAATCCTAATTCCTTATGTGTTACATGCGACGAAGAGATATTTCCATTCTATTCACAAACCTAATTATTCACTTTGCAAATAACTAAGTCACATGTTATCAAGCCCAGTTTTAACCCTACAATTCCTTTTCAATTCCTTCTAGAGTAACATGGTAATTATTCGCCAGATAATTAATCATTAAGCATAAGGCAAGATAAATAATTCACTTTGACACAAATAATTGGAATAAATTGAATAATTAATTCATAGACATAAAAGGTTCAATTGAAATTTTAATAAAAGAATTAGTTCATAATTAATGAATTAAAATCAAGAATCCACAACTGAATAAACATTAAAAGATAGAAGTAAGAGAAGAGAAGAGAATAGAATCTATTGTCAGTAGTCTTGAGACTCCTCTTTCGCTCCTGCTTTGAATCTTCAATGGTCTCCATGTTGCTTCAATCTCCAAAACTAATAAGAACCAGGATTATGTTCTAATCTAGTGGAGTGTATCTCTAATCTATTCTATGTAATCTCCTTTTATTTTATGCCTTACATCATTTATTTATAGGTTAAAAGTTCAATTTTTAACTTAGGAATAAACCCAATCCAATTTGGAGTCAAAAAGTTATCAAAATTCACCCCAAAATGCGTCCAAGCCATGCCAGGACCTTCCCCAGCACCACAGCACTGGGCACGGTGCTGAGAAGCTGTCCCCTAGTGCCCCAGTGCTCTAATTAGCCTTGGTTTGGGCGCCCCAGTGCTGGCCCCATTCTCTGACATTTTATGCTCCGACGTCCTTTGGGAAAATGGCCATAACTTCTTCGTCCGAACTCCGATTTTGATGATTCATGATATTCCAGATAGAGGAGAAGTAGATCTACAACTTTCATTCTTCATGGTTTTCGAAATAAGGTCCAGAGCAATACTCAAAGTGGCTCTGAAGCGACTGCTATGTAAATGGCAAGCCGAAAACGCAAATCTAGCCACCCCGAACGTCGATCCAAGTAACTTTTGTCCCGATTCCTATAAAACAACATAAAACATTCATGAATAGACACAAATACTTAAAATCAACCAAAAGATTAAGCTCAAACGCACTCAATTATGAGTATAAAACTCACTCATCAACGTGCAATCGTGCACTGTAATATCCGTTCGAACTTACAGAACTTCTATCCGAGCATCCGAATGAGGTATATGTGACCTCCTTCGCACTGCTTATGTCAAGAGTCATGCAATGACATAGAATAGAGGTTGTACGAAGTTAGGAAGAGGGGACCATGCTCATTGTCTTCAAGCTTCAAATTCTATTCGGTGTGCTGCCACACGTAATAGTCACTCGGGATTGGAAATCCTGGTTCTTGAAGGACATAGTTGTATATATGTATGTATTGAAGTGTCGAGACGACGCGCAAATGTTGAGGTAGCAAGATGACATTTGACTCCTCATCGGTGTTATCGCCGATTTGAGTTGAAAGCAGACGTTGCTCAGGGTTATATCTGAGATTGGACTGCTGCATGTGTTAAATATCGCAATGTCATCTTGAGGATGTCTGTCTACCCAGTGTTAGCTCCGAGTGTGAGGTATGAGTGCCTCGGCAGGAGGTCTGATTGAAGCTGATCGCATGTATTTGAAATAAGCATTTTCGAGGTTATCGCCGGAACTACAACAACATTCCTTGGGGTTATCGCCAAGGACAAAACTCGGGGTTATCTCTAAGGTTAGAAATGATGTTCCTGGTGTGTGTTCCGGGGTTGAGACTGATACTCCCGGTGTGTGGTCCGGGGTTGAGACTGAATTTCCGGTAGTATCCGGAATGGAGACTGAACTTCCGGTAGTATCCAGAATGGATGTGAGCTGTCTTCCAGGGTTATCTCTAAAAGATGATTCTACCCTCCTGTAATGTTAGTAACAGTTGTGTAGAAAATTTCAAGTGTCTACAGATGCCCCTCTTTATCATATTTATGCAACACAAGGCATGGATAGGGTAAAGAATCCTAGACACTTGAAATCCAATAGATAAACATGATGCTATGTTCAGCAACATGATGCAAATGTATGAGTGAGATGATTGTTAGTTAATCCTGTTTGGTTGACAATCACGGATATTTTGGACATGCGATCCAAGTCTTTAAGGATGTTGACGTTGGGGCTATCACCAAAGTCGTGAATCTTAGATAAAGACTTCATTCTCCATAGAGGTGCCTCTTATGTATAAGAGATCTGTGGGGATAAAGCTTTGTCTGTTTGAGGATGTGTATAACATATCCCACCATCTTGTCGGAGTTACTACCAATAGTATGAACTTGTCAGGGCTGCCCGACCTTCGCTGATGTGTGTATCACCGGATATATCCCTGTTGGGCAAATCATCAAGGCTACTTGACGTTCATTGATGTGTGCATCAATGATTGCATTGAGTCGTAACCCTTATTGGGGAGTGTTGTCAAGGCTGCTTGACCTTCATTGATTTGTGTATCAATGGTTGAATTACGTTGTAACCCTTGTTGGGGAGTGTTGTCAAGGCTGCTTGACGTTCACTGATTTGTGTATCAATAGTTGAATTGTGTTGTAACCCCCGCTGGGGATTATTGTCATCGGTTCATGACTTTGTAGATTCTGCATTGTAACCCCCGTCAGGGATACGTCTTTAATTCGTAGCTTCATAGATTTTGCGTTGTAACCCCCGTCGTGGATACATTAGGGTTGCCTAATGTTCATTGACGACATCGGACCTTTGTGAGGTATTACCGAGCATGATTTGTGAAAGCTAAGGCCACTGGTATCGTATACCTTTTATGCAGGAGAATACCAATGTGGAACATGTGGAGCCAGAGTTTGACCCATGAACACCAAGATTTCGGGCTATTCCGCTCAATCGCGTAACGCTTTTATTCCTGATTTGGCCTTTTCAGCTTGCGAGACCTCCTTTGTAACTCTAATTGGAGTGAGCCGGAGGTGTGGGACCCGTAGAAGAGTGTCGCAGGTACACCTGCAGCAGCCGCAGGTGGACCTGCGACCAATCGTGGCTATACAAAGCCAATGGGTTGCTTTCATAAGTTATTTTCAAGCTGCGCGACAAAGGATATCTGAGAGATCTTCTTCAGTCCTATTGATTTCGGGCAACTTTCTGCATATTCTGCTACCGTACAAGCATTCTTCACTGTCCTGGTAACGTATGCATGTATTCTTTTCCAGTTTCTATTAGTTGGAAAATGACTTATTGCATGAAATGAATTTATACACATAGTAGTGAATATGCATGCTGATATGATATGATAAAAAATATTCAACATAGTAAATGTTAGTATTAAACCATGCTGAACAAAATGATGTGAAAAAATTTGACTTTTGAAACAGTCAAATTGGCACCTTTTACTGTCATTTCTTATCCTATTTGAGGACAAATGAGTAAAGGTAGAAAAGTAAAATAACCCTGGTAATTAGATTACACTTATAGATTTTTTATTGTGATGTATGTAGGATGTATATGACTGTTGGTAGGTGTGCTACTGAATGGCCACCTAGTCATGCCTATGTGCATGTGGATAGTCCCATTTACAAAGGGGGCTATGACAAAATTTTCCCAAAATGTAGGCATTGGGGTAGTCATGCATTTTTTAACTCTACTATAGATGTATGTTAAAATAATTCAAACATGCATGTAGTCATAAGATGCATTTTGAAAAGCTCCAGGTAAGAATTTACCACACCCTTTTTGAGGTGATTTGGAGACTTGTTGTCCAGATATTATGGATCTGGATCAGCCGAGTAGTTCCTGTAGGACCACTTTCGGTGTACGGAGGAGGGCTTCTGAAGTACCTCGACCCCGTTCTGTTAGACAGCCACGTCGTTTGGTGGAGGCGGTGATTCGTCCTATATAGGTTGAAGTGACGTATGTCAAGGACGAGGAGGAGGATGTACCTATTGAGGTTCCTGCTCCTGCAACACGTGTTCCCCATAGGGAGTTTCCAGGTATTCAAGTGGCGAACCCAGATCTTCTGGGTAACTTGAGTCGGCATCCTTCAGCATACCTGCACGCAAACGAGGTATGAAGTTAGATCTTAATCTTCCTTGTTTCCTATTTATGAGGAGTAAAGAGTTCTGATGTTGATCTGCATTTGATGTAGGTTCCCAGCTTCACATATCCTCGATGGAATGGATTCAGCATCCACTCTATGTATCAGGCCCTACATGATGACTATAGAGAGATTGTCCATGGCTGGGGATTCGGGACGTTCTTTTCAATCCTTCCCCGTTGCCTGAGCGCTGGTTTCACCAGACTTAGTCACTCCATTTACTAGATTGTGAGGTGATGATGACGCTGATGGATTAGTGATTTATCACAGGTATAGAGTTTGGAGGGGGTCTGGTGCCTTGTAGGACGGATATCACCCCTACTGTGGCCAGATCCTTGTTAATTAGGAGTTCCAGCGAAGGTGCTCAAGGGCAGGACTGTACATACAGGTCCTTTGAGTATATATGCTATGAGCAGGCTGTTGAGTGAGCATATACCCGATGATGTGAGAGTGAGGGACTGTATTCTTCCGCGATTGTTCCTGATGATAATTAGGGGCTGCTTCATAGCAGATAACTCTTCTACGGTGTCCTTCGCTTTGATCAGCACCACTTAACACGTGGACCGTATAAGAGACTATGATTGGGGTTCCTACACCTTTGCCTACTTCCTCAGGGGAATGCACATGCGGTCGCAGGGCTTGACCGAGGCGTGGTTAGGATTCTACCCGTTTCTGCTGCTGAGTATTTCTCTTGTCTTTTCCCATGTACAGGTTAAGAGTGTTGACTGATAGTAGATGTTTGCCTTTGTGTTAGCAGTTTGAGGCCTATGAGAGGCTCCCATGTTTGCATCCTATGAGCATTTTAGGTTTAGGTACCTATCCACGAGGATGGAGATGGCATCATTCCATACTGGCGGAGGTCCCTATTGCTGATGGTTTCACCCATTGCCGCCTGCAGCTGGAGTTGTTGGTAGAGAATGTCATCGCATGGGTTCCCTATTTTGGGGAGCATTTGAGTGTTGGGTTTGAGGACGGATACCCGACTTGAGTTGAGTATGTTATGTCCACCCGTAAGATTCCTCTCTTCATTGATGGAGGATGGGAGCTCTATTTTGGAGAGCGTACTATCAGGAGCACTACAGGAGAGATTCGCATACCGATCTTGCCTCCTGTCAAGCGTTATTGGCCTGTTTTGCAGTCACCCATCACTGATATCCCATTGTTGGGGATTGACGGTTATATATTATCAGAGGGCCCCTATACTCAGGAGATGTTCCAGCATTGGTGGTTCCCTCGTACCATTATAGCTCGAGACCGCGCCCAATACGCTTTTATGGGGATATGGTTCCGGGATCTCGTGATGATGATAGATTGGCTAGCTTCGTGTCGTCGAGATCCCACTCATGTGATTCTGATAGCTTTAACCGGCAGTTGGACCGGGCAAATTTCTTTATTCGCCATTTGGGTAGAGATCCTTCAGAGGCAGATACTTTTGATACTTCCAGCTTTGGCGCTGGCCCCTCAGGTGACCCATATGGCTTTGCCGGTGCAGATCCTCTTTTATATAGGCCTGGCATCCGTGTAAATAGAGATCCAGTGACTCAGGAGGAGTTACATCAGGTGGACAGGATCGACGATGTGGACATCGATACCATTAACTTCTTCTGATGTATATTTCTCGTTATCTCTTTTGATAGGCCCTTGTTAGCTGCTGGGTAGCTTTGCCTCATTCTCGCTATATCTTTTGATAGACCTCCGTTGAGATGTTGGGTAGCTTCGCCCCATTTCCCTGTATTTTAGCTGTATAGAGACGTATTAGATGATGATATACTTAGGAATGTATGTACATTTTCCATTCCCTATAGCATATTTCCATCTATTGTATTATGAATGTTATTATGTTATGCATATGTATATATGTCCAGAGATATTCAGCATTGACCCCTGCATGGTCTTATGACACTGCCCATACAGATGTCTTCTTTGATAGTTAGTCGTATTGATCATACCCCACAATTTTTGGTGGCATCTGGTATGCGCTCATGGTATGATAGTATGTGACCACCGGACAGGGTGACTGTAGATCATTTGCTGCATCATATTATGACCTTGTTGATGTTTTAGGTTCCCACAGGGTTCATAGATGGTATGCCAGAGCACTGGGTACCGGAAAGACAGTTTTTCTAGTTTGGCACCCAAGAGTTGACTCCTACTTTGGAGGAGTATGCACGATTGATGATGCTGCTGCTGGACAGACTTTGCGTGCAGATAGCGATTGGGGACATAAGTAGGCAGTTCATGACCCTCACCGGCTTGAGGAGTAGAGTGGTATAGGACGATATTACATCCGACCATGTGATATCCCAGTATTTTCTGTTTGGCAGATTTGGCTCTGAGGATAGTTATGCACGGCATTCCGAGGACTTCACCACACCCGAGGATCAGTGGCATTTGGCCACAGTGGATGTATTGCTGCTATGCGTATTGTCATACGTCTACATGGCACGGTACATGGATGAGTTGGACATCGGGGTCATTATGGCAGTGAGAGCTCTCACGGAGGGTCATACCATCGTACCAATGATTATCGCAGAGACACTGAGGTCAGCTACATGTTGTTGCACTTGTCCGGCAAGAGTATTCATAGGTATCTCGGTCATGTTGTACGTGTGGTTTATGTCACACTTGGGACCGATTGGCACATTCAGAAGACATGGATATTGTTTCACCCATGATATAGCAATGTCGTACTCTTTTCATCCTGCGAAGTGTACAGATGTTGCGTCTTGGTCAGCTTTTCTAGCAGGGATTGGAGATCCATTCACTATATTGTCGTGTACAAGGCTTAGCTCACCCTATAACTTCATTACTCATGCTCCGGGCATGGATTATCTACCTCTAATAGGTTTGAGAGGGATGATCACCTACCACCCGCTGGCCGTGATGTGTTAGTTTGACCAGTTTCAAGATTTTCACCTATATAAGGGGGCAGTGATTCACCGTTTCGCTTCTCGCCACTTATCATCAGCGGACAGATCCAGGTTGTATGCCTGTTGGGATCAGCGAGAGCTAGCTAATTTTTCTGTCAGCCATCCGGGTTATTCTACAAAGTATTCAGCATGGATGGTGAAAAAGACAGCATTGGCTGCGGTGGTATCCACAGTGCAGGATATTGAGTCTGACGATGAGGAGCCTATGGAGGAGGATGACATTCCCATCGATGGGGACTTGACTGCTGGGCTGCCAGCATTTGTGATGGATTCTCCCATTCCGAGTGCCACTGTTATCCAATATTCCGCATAGTATCTGGAGCAGAGCTTACATCTGATGACCTATGATAGAGATTAAGCTAGGGTCGCGATGTTGACAACTCTTGATGGGAGAGACTGCACTCTGTTAGAGAGGGATGAGGCTATATCAGCCAGGGATGCATTGATCATGGATCGGGATGCCGCCCTATCTGCTAGGGATGTGGCCATTGCAGATCGTACCTCTGTGAGATCCCAGATGACTTGCACTTTTGCTGATATGAGTGCATACATCGATGAGCATCAGGCCATCTTGCAGTTAGCCTCAGATCTGCTAGCTCGTGTAGATACCCTTGGGCAGGAGCTTGCAGCTTTACCAGCATCTTCATAGAGGGATGCTATGTTAGATCTGATAGTTCGTATACACACAGATCCGTAGATAGCTTTGTATTTTCCTGCATAGACTAGCTTAGCCATTTTGTCATGTACAGCACAAATATATATATCAAATAGTAGTATATATGGCATAGAAATATATTTTAATTTACTTCCCTTTTAGTTGTGCCATGATATTTGCTTGATATTTACCTGTTTCTTCAGGGCCTTGTGATCTTGATGAATTCTGAACTTATCCTTGATATGTGGACATTGAGCCAATGCAAGATCTCTCAGAACGGATTATTGATCTGTATGAATCCCTACCATCTTTGGTGTCTTGGGGCTGGTTTCTGTATGGAAATATGGAGAGGAGTGTGGCTTTTCCTCTCTGAGATTGACCGCACCATAAATGGTCGCCAATACTTCTTTTTGTGAGAAGCCTAGTTAATTCCATTTTTTATGGATTGGTATTGCTCTTGAGGCACAACCGCAACTTAGATGGTCAACGAATCTTCTATTTGTGAGAAGAAGTTGGGTAATTCCATCCCTTTAGTCTAAGGCCGATGAAATGTGGTGGATTAAAGATTGATCCCAGTACCGTGTGACAAGTAATTTTGTTCTGGTAGGGATTAGACTGAACCATAAATGGCTGCCTATGTACTCCTATTGAAGAGGAGATCAAGCATGCGTTGTTCGAACCTGGTTTAAGAGGTTCAATGCTGAACGCGAAAGGCAGATGGGTGTAGAAATGTTTTTGTTGTTTTTGATTTTGTTGAGAAAGGGAAGAAATGTTTTTGTTGTTTTTTTATTGCGACCGGGCCATATAGAATATTGTTGCCTACGTAATCCTATTGAAGAGGAGATTAGGTCGACGTAGTTCGCCCCTCAAGATGAATCACAGCCAAAGAGAAGTGTGAATCCCGTGCGCATGCTATACTGCGGGGAGAAAAAAGTTTGATCCCATAATAGGGACAAACTGCAGATGTGGAAAAAGTTTGATCCCGTTTTCAGGATAAACTGAAAGCGTAGAAAAGTTTAATTCCGTATTTAGGATAAACTGTAGGTGTGAAAGGTTCAATCCTGTGTGTAGGATAACCAAAATTGTATGAAGGTTTGAAACGAAGTGGAACCATACTGCTGATTCCAAGTGAGGTAAAACCAGGCTGCTAGTTTGAAGTGTATGTTTCCCTGAGGGGCATAAAAGTTTGTGAAAAGAGGGTTAAAAAACCAGAATGAATGGTAATTGGATGATCAATACCAGGATATTTGCTTGATGGTAACTTCAGACATAGTACCATTTCACGGTGTCCGGGTTGATAAGTTGTGGAAATTCATCGCCATCCACTTCCTGAAGTCTGAGAGCACCTCCTGTTAATACTTCCTTGACAACAAATGGGCCTTCCAAGTTAGGAGCGAATTTTCCCTTAGATTGATCTTGGTTGTCAATGATCTTCTTCAAAACCAAGTCATGTTGCTTGAATTGCCGTAGTTGGACTTTTTTTTTGTAGGAGCGTGCGATCCTTTGCTGATATAATTGACCAAGGAAGATTGTCACGGTTTGCCTTTCGTCTATCAGAGACAATTGGTGATACCTATCTTGTACCCATTGGTCTTCATCCAACTGAGCATCCATCAATACTCTGAGGGATTCCATTTCCACTTCTATGGGGAGCACTGCTTCCATCCCATAGACTAATGAATAGGGGGTTGCCCAGTGGAAGTTCGCATAGAAGTTCTGTAGGCTAATAAAGTCAGAGGCAAGAGGTCAGACCACCCTTTGTGATTGGCAGACATTTTCTGCATGATCTTCTTGATATTTTTATTAGCCGCTTCAACAGCACCATTCATCTTTGGATGGTAGATGACGGAGTTAAGTTGTTTGATGTGGAATTTAATGCATAACTCCTCCATCATTTTGTTGTTGAGGTTTGTAGCATTGTCTGACACAATGACCTCGGGCTTTCCATATCGACAGACTACATTGTTTCTGATGAAAACAATGATGACTTCTTTAGTAACCCTGGGGAAGGAGGCTGTTTCTACCCACTTGGTGAAGTAGTCGATCATGGTGAATATGAATTGATGCCATTACTGGCTTTGGGCTTGATGGGCCCTGATCACGTCCATACCCCACATTGAGAAGGGCCATGGTGAACTCATATTGTGGAGTTCCCTTGGAGGGGCGTGGATAGCATTCCCATGAATTTGGCATTGATAGCACCTTTTGACGTGATCATCACAGTCAGCTTTGAGTGTTAGCCAATAATGTCCGGTTCTAATAATTTTCTTGACAAGTAAGGGGCCGCTCCTGTGTGGGCCACATACTCCACCATGGATTTCATTCATGAGCCTCTGAGCTTGGTCTTTGTCTAGACATCTAAGGAGACCTAATCATGTATATCTCTTGTAGAGTGCATCTCCGCTCAAGTAGAATTTCATAGCAAGTCGATGGATCCGCCTCTTCTCAGTTAGTCTCGCCACAGCGGGTGTAGATTCATCTCGCAGAGACTCCTTGATATGTTGATACCAAGGGTGGTGGATGGGAGGTAGCTCATCCGATACTTCTCCAATGTAGTTCCCATACGCTGGGGCCTTTTGCAGGGAAAATGTGATGCTTGACATGTTTTCCTTGTTAGGTATGTGAACCAAGGAGGCCAATGTTGCTAGTATATCTGCAAAATCATTCCTATTACGAGGAATGTGTAGAAAGGAGATTTCTTCGAACTCCAAAGCCATCTATAAAACTTGCCGATGGTAAGGCAGCAAATGTAATTCTTTGGTTTGATAGATTCTCGTGGATTGTTTAATCACCAATTCGAAATCCCTAAAGACAGTTAACCGCCTGATGCCCATTGAACGGGCAAGTTTTAGCCCCATGATATAGCCTTCATACTCAGCTGTGTTATTGGTGCTGACAAACTGCAATTTGATCATGACGGATATTGCTCCCCGCATCGGATATTAAAAGCTGCTCCATTTCTAGAGCCTTCGTATAATACTCCATCAAAATACATTTTCCATGTGTGGCATGCATCGTACTCATGGTGTTGCTGAACTGTCATTGCCCCTTCATTTAGGAAGTATGCTTCCAAGGGTTTGTAGTCCCCTGCAGGTGCGGTGGCCAGTTGATCCACAATTCCTTGACCTTTGGCAGACTTTTGCGTCACGTAGACGATGTCAAATTGTTGTAGGATCAACTGCCATCTGGACAGTCGACAATTCAGTATGGGCTTACTGAACACATACTTGAGAAGATCCACGCGGGATATAAGATGGGTTGTGTGACTATGGAGATAATGTTGTAATCTCATGGAAGCCCATGCCAAAGCACAACAAGTCTTCTCAATAAGAGTGTACTTGTGTTCACTGGTGCTGAATCTTTTACTGAGGTAATAGATAACTCGTTCTTGGCCTCTATCATCTTTTTGCCCCAGCATGCAGCCCATAGCATTGTCATTAATGGACAGGTACATAAATAGGAGAACATCATCCCTGGGAGGTACCAACACAGGAGCATTAACCAACTGCTCTTTAATGGTAAGGAAGGCTTTCTGGCACTCATCATTCCATTTCATGGAGGAGTTCTTCCTTAACAACTTGAAGATGGGCTCACAGGTTGCTGTGAGTTGAGAGATAAACCTGCTAATGAAGTTGATCCTTACCAAAAATCCCCTTATTTCCTTCTCTGTCTGAGAAATGGACATTTCCTTGATGGCCTGGATTTTGGTAGGATCCAGTTTAATTCCTTTATGGCTGACTAGGAAACCTAGAAACTTACCTGATTTAACACCAAAGGCGTATTTAGCTGGATTCAACTTCAAGTTGTACTTACGCAACCTGATGAACAACTTTCTGAGATGGTCTAGGTGGTCTTCCTCCTTTCGGGAATTGACAATAATGTCATCCACGTAGATCTCTATCTCTTTATGCATTATATCGTGGAAAAGAGCCATCATAGCTCGCTGGTAGGTTGCCCCGGCATTGATGAGGCCGAATGACAACCGTCAATAGCAAAAAGTTCCCCAAGGCGTGATGAAAGAAGTCTTCTCACGGTCTTCCTCAGTAACCATAATTTGATGGTACCCCGCGAAGCAATTAGCAAAGGAGTACATGCCATACTTAGCAGTATTGTCAATGAAAATGTGGGTAAAGGGCACGAGAAAGCTATTTTCAGGCAAGCTTTGTTTAAATCTCGGTAATCCACGCAAACTCGCACCTTTCCTCCAGGTTTAGGCACGGGAACAATGTTGGATATCCACTCTGGATATGTAGACACCATGATAATGCCAGCTTGAAATTGTTTCACAATTTCTTCTTTGACTTTTAAACTCCACTAAGGTTTCAATCGCTTGAGTTTTTGCCTAACTGACTTGAATCCTTCTTTAATGGGAAAGTGATGAAGAACAATTTCAGTGGACAAACCCACCATGTCTTCATGAGACCATGCAAACACATCCTGGAATTGGGTTAATAGCATTACAATGTCATTCCGTTGGTTTGGAGTGAGGTCTGAACCAATCTGGATTAGCTTAGGGTTTTTTAAGGTTCTAAGATTGAAAGGAGTGGTTTGGTCAAGGTTGGGTTTAGGCTTATCTGCGACCAATTCCTTAATTTCCTGAGGTGTCTCAATGTCCTCTTGTATGTCCACCAAGTCTGAGTCCAACTTTGCATCAAAGTTACATCCGTTGTGGAGAGAAGGCACTTCACCAGCAAGTATAGGCACATCTAAATTTAGTGTCCTGAAATCAAAAGATGCTTTCACTTAATATATGAAACTGTTTAATCATACAAAGTGTTAGCATGTACTAATAAAATAACTACTAATACTCTATAGAAAAGTAAGCAATTAAAGTTATTTACAGGGCAGAGGGATTTTTTGCCCGTTTTACCCTCATCGACCAATGCATGGAGTGTTGCTCCAATTGTCGAGGACAAAGTCCTGATGGACTGCAGTGATAGAGGGGTTGTCATTGCCCTCCTTCTCCCGAATGATAACCATGATATCTGGGCAATCATCGTCTGGGGTATATCTGTTTGTATGTTCATCATGAACAATGACTCGTATGCAGGACATCATCAAAGCAATGTCATGTTTGCCTTTCCGTTCCCTTTCTTCCACTTCGGGATCAGGAATTAGTACCTCTTTTACTTTGAATGGTACGGGTTTGGGAAACAGCATAGCCACAACATGGGCTGACACCTTCACTTGAGTCTGTATCAACTCATGTGGTGCAGATGGAACAAATCGCCGTGTGACGGACGCGTGATGAACCTGCTTGTGTTTGTGAAGATTCCTATGACTGGAATTGGCTGAATAGCCTAGTCCGATTATCCCAGTTTGATTGGACATTTAAATAGGGTGCTAAATACCCTGTTGATCTTTACCAAGCCCTTGTCCTGGCTGATGACCCAATGACATCATTTCTTGAGTAACCGACATAACCTAAGCAGAAATCCTAGCATGGGAAGTGGTATTCAAATAGGATGATATTGAGTGTTACTCACTTCCAAAGTATGAAAATTGGTCGACTCAACTTCAGAGTTGAAACTGATGATTGGAAGATCTCCTTGTTCAGGATACTCCGGCTCAGCATTGACAGTGACTAGACTATTGTTGACAATGTATTTGAGTTGTTAATGTAATGTGTAGGGAACAACTCCAGCCATGTGTATCCATGGTCTCCCCAATAGCAGGTTGTATCATGAGTCTATCTTGAGGACATGGAAGGATACATTGAATGTATTTGGACCAATCTCAATTGGCAGATCAATCTTTCTGACGAAATTTCGCCGGGATCCATCGAAAGCTTTGATCACCGTATGATTGCTTTGGATCCGTTTGAGATTGAAATTCATCTTCACCAAGGTGGCATAAGGACAAATATTCAGAGATGAACCTCCATCTATCAAAACTCCAGCGACGTGCAGTGGCTTGCATTGACCGGTCCCTTCGGGAGGTATATCGTCATCAGTAAAGGATATAACATTGTTGTTGAAAATGTGATCAACCATATGTTGAAATTTTTCCACATACACTGATTTTGGTAAGTAGGCTTCTTCCAAAACCTTGAGTAAAATCTTCCGATGATCTTCGGAAGAGAAAACCAAGTCCAGAACTGATATCTAATGTGGAGCTTCTCTTAAGTTTAGAACCACATTGGCTTCATTATGTCCCATAGTGCGGAGGAATTTTTCATTCTTCTCCGTGGGAATCTTCCCCTTTGATTTGAGGGTAGGCTTGATAACCCTTTAAGGAAGATACAGTGGATTATCCTTCGACACTATAGCAGTAGTATGAGAAGTGGATCCTTCAGCTTCTCCATAATTCTATGGAACTTTGTGTAAGCTGACAACAGGATATTGTGGTCTGCAATGTAAAGAAATCGGCTCAGGTGCGGCCACTTTCAAAGGATTATCAGCTCCTTTGAGTTGAATTGTTTGAATGGGAAATGCTTTAACAGTCTCATCATCCTCGCCGGATATAACTGCTACTGATCCCTTCCATGTAATCCCACTTTCAAGTTGCACAATGTTATCATCTGCCAGTTGCAGGACACCGCTATCAATGAGATTTTGAATGAGATGGCGGAGTGCCCAACATTCGTCTGTGCTATGACCGCGAGAATAGGAATGATACTGACACACTCCATCACGGTTAAACCGTCCTGCATGGGGATTGATTGGAGGCAGAAGGGAGGAAATTCTTCCTTCATTGGTCAGCATTTATAATATTTCCTCCATAGGTTGCCCCAGATAGGTGAACTCCCTCTGATTGGCAAAATCCCGACGGGCATTAGCATTTACTCGTTTTCTAACCTTATCCTCCATAGCTTCGCTTTCTGAAGGTGAGGGTGGAGTATTTATAACTAACGAAAGGAGATAGGCATGCTCCTGCCTGATTAATTGGCGTGTGACTTGATGCTGATGGGTCACTAGTTCTGCCAATTGCTCAATTTGTTTGCAAAGATCTTTCATCTTTTGTTCTATAGTAAACTGGAACTTTACGTAATCACATTTGTCAATACCGCCTTTGATGGTTTGGGATGTTTCGCCGTTAAAACTGGAACTCTGTCCAGCGCTCCAACTAATCATGTTAACCTTTTCTTCTTTGTGTAAATGAAGAGGGTTGTCTTGCACATGAGGTGGATCTGGTTTGCTAACTGCAATCTCACCATTGTCTATCAAGTCTTGGATCTTGTGTTTCAAGGCCAAACAATCTTGAGTATCATGTCCAGGTGCCCCGGTATGATAAGCACACTTTCGAGTAGCATTAAAACCCTTCCTATTTGGGTTGGCTGGTGGAAGAAGACTTGTGATTTTCTTCTGAGTGGTCAGAAGAACAAGAATATTCTCGAGCGAGTACCCTAAGGATATGAATGTTCCAGGTCGCTTTACTTCTCCACTTTTAGGCAATGGAGGGTTTGAAGACTGTGCTTGAAAAGGGGAGTAGTTTCTCCTTTATATAGGCATGTTTTGATTGCCTTTCTATCATTGTAGTATCAAGGAAACAACCTCCTCTTTTTTTTTTATGGACCCTCCGGGGGTTGTTTCCGTAAGATCCAGACTGGATGTGCTCAGCAACTGCTTTGAGAGTGGCTAGGTCTTGAGTCTTACCAGACTTCAATCCCATCTCAGCCATTTCTCCGTGTTTGATCATTTCAGAGAATAGTTTGCCAATACTAGCTAGAACTCTTTCATAGAAAGTAGCTTCCTGTACATCTATAAAAGTCATGACCATTTCTAATTCTATCATGGAAGGAATAACTTGAGCAGCGAGGCGCCTCCACCTTTGAGCATACTCTCTAAAAGACTCATTAGACTGTTTCTTGACCTTGGTAATTTGGTACCGGTCAGGAGCCATCTGAGATTGAAAACTGTATTGAGTGAGGAAGGCGTGAGCTTGTTCCTCCCAACTATGGATCTTTGAATTATCTAATCTGGTATACCATGAACGGGCTTCTCCAGTTAGACTCTTCTAGAACAGCTGCATTCTGAGCTTCTCATCTTCTGCATAAGATCCAAGTTCTCCAATGAACACTTTTAATTGTGTATAAGGATCCCCTAATCCGTCATACTTTTCAAAATCAGGGGTTTTGAATTTCTCAAGATAATGAACACCAGGAAATATGCAAAGGTCAGCATATGAAACACTTCCATGTGTTCCAATCCCTTTGAGAACATGGATAGTTTCCTCCATTTGGAGGACCTTCTTCCTGATGTCACCGGTGTCTGGATCTCCTTTGAGATGGGTGTTTTTAGGGTCTTTGTTGGTCGTATCCAACTGAGGTTTTGGAATTATTTTTTCCAAACCTTGGGCTCCCCCTTGTGTAGAGGATTCTGTATGTGTAGGTATCTTCGTACCCTAAGTAGACTGATGCAATTCTTTGAACAGAACAGCCAAGTCTGTGATTTGTTTACTCAATCCGTCAAATTCTTTTGGGGAAACAAGATTAGACTGATCAGAAAAAGACATGATTGGCTGTAGGCTCATGGCCTTTTTGGATTTTGAGCGGGTAACAGGCCCAATTGCTTCCCTACAAAAGACTTATGTAGTTTAGTCTTAGGGATAATGTAAATTTTATCAAAACGTGTCCATTTTTAGGAATATGGTCCTATAAAAAAACGGTTGTTAATTGATAACATGTCATGCATGCACAGATATTCTTCATATTTTCCATTACATATGGATGAACATGGAATGAAATTACAAGTAAATGCTTTTACAAGTAATTGAAAATGGAAAGCATGAAGAGACTTTCCTCCGTGTTTGGATTATCAGAGGTTAACCTATCTTAGGTTACTATCGCGGATTTTTAGCATGAAGGTTCCCTGATCATCGCAATCTACTTGACCGGAAGTTAATCCGGTCGTTCAACTGGAGTGAATCTGGGTGGTGCCTTTCCTGAGCCTCGTTGGAATTAGTCTTCCTACGAGTCCAGTAATCAAACACCGACAGGATAGCCTCCTGGTGGAGGAACCACACAACATACATTCACATACAATGTTTCTCACCGTTTATGCAAAATGATGACATGTGCGAAGCACTAATATCAGAGATAGATATTTAGCAGTGCAATAAGTAAGATGCATTAGTACACATTCATCATAAATGTAAATGCAACATTCACACACAAGCATATAACAGTTTTGAAAAGCTTGTAATAACGGCTTAAGCCCTCTTACTAGAGTCCACAGCAGAGTCGTCACTTGTCAATGTCGGGATTTTTATTTGTCCCTTTTCGTTACTTGTTCTTTGGTGTTCTCATGTTAATGTGAGATTTGTTTGAAAAAACAAGTGAAAAAGGTCCGACATGTGTAATGTTGACGATTTGACTTTAAGAGTCACCAGTTGGTGTTTTTAACTGGTTACACCAACGCAATCGAAGAGGTTTGCACATTGACCCAGTGATGTGACACTGCTAAACGGGTCTGTGAAATCGAGATTCATTATGGGTTCAGGGGCTTGATTATGCGGAGGGAAGGTGTTAGGTACCCCCGACATCCGTTTTGCCACGGTGACTGCCACTTCTCAAAGAAACTGTTATATGAATGTGTGTGTGTGTGTGTGTGGATTATTGTGCAATTATTTGAAAGTAGTGAGAGGCCTCGTTCACAACTATATACACAAGGTTTGAATTTGTAGAAAAATTTAGTTTTAACCAAGATATAGCAATGAAGTTTTGTAAAATAGGTTTTTCAAACCCTGTGCTCAATAGTAATTGAGGCCTTTGATACTTCCATTTTATTATTAAATGTTCGATTTGTTTGTTTTTATTTTCGAGATGCGAAGCATCTACGAGAAAATAATGTACAGCAGTGCCAAACTCTTCATGGGCATGACAGCCATCCAAGGAAATTCGGACACTGTAAATAATGTACAAGCTGCTTACAGCTGAAAAATGTCCATCACGGGAACCGAATCTAGATCCAGTAGACTGAATCTGTGATCACATGATTCCTAGGCTCACATGATACTGTTGTTTGTATGGAAAGCAATAAGCGATTATATATATATATATATGTATATATATAAGTGTATATATATATATATATATATATATATATATATATATATATATATATATATATATATATATATATATGCATGATCACCATCATGAAGCAACTCCATGGGGATTAGAAATATAAATAAAGCATTAAATGTTATCAACCGCCACTTGAGTAAACTCCGGCGGGACTTAAATGTAAATAAAGTCGTAAAAGCTATCAATCGCCACGTAAGTGAACTCCAAGGAGATTGAAATATAAAGAAAGTCAGTAAAAGCCACATAAGTAAACTCTGAACTTTGACTGATGTAAATGCAAATATATATATATATATATAAGTAATTAAACGCACCAGATATAAAATTTAGTCTCATCAGACAAGGTCTAACAATAGTTTATATATATAAGTATATATATATATATATATATATATATATATACAAAATAAATGCTCCTGCATCAAGTCTAGGCTCAATCAAGGCATAACTCGATAATGTTAGTCCATATAAAAATATATATATATATATATATATATATATATATATATATATATATATATACATATGTATGTAAATGAAAACAACGGACCGAAGTCTAGGCATACGCGCACAACACGACTCTCAATGTGTAGAATAGGGTGTGGAAATATGAAGAGAAAAGCTTTATAAAGTGTAAGAAGGCTTATAGTGGGCTGCCAATGAAAACTTCTATGACTTTATATGGATGAACACTCAGCTCCCGCTGGTAAATTTATAACTGTATGTGGGCTAACAGGTGTTTAAAAAGAGCAAGCACTCAATATAGGGTGTGTATAAAATAAATTGGACAGGGCTTCCTCGCCTTTTTTTTCTTTTTTCAAATGGCCGGAACTGCCCCGGGTTCTGCGGGTCCCGTCGTCTTGAAGTACGTGCACTCGTGCACTGTAATGTCCGCTCGAACTTGTAGAACTTCAATCTGAGCATCCGAACGAGGTATGTGTGACCTTATTAGGACTGCTTGTGTTGAGAGTCACGCAATGACATCGAATAGATGTTGTACGAAGTCAGGAAGAGGGGACCATGCCAATGGTCTTCAAGCTTCAAATTCTGTCCGGTATGCTGCCACGCATAATAGTCACTCGGGATTAGAAATCCTGGTTCTTTAAGGACATAGTTGTATATATTTATGTATTGAAGTGTCGAGACGACGCGCAGATGTTGAGGTAGCAAGATGACATTTGACTCCTCATCGGTGTTATCTCCAATTTGAGTTGAAAGCAGACATTGCTCGGGGTTATATCTGAGATTGGACTGTTCCAGGTGTTGAAAGTATATGGTATAGTACCTCCTGTCCAAAAATGAGCTAATTCCGACTTAAAATGAACAAGTTATGAGCAAGCAAGTATGTAGGTGCTTATTAGAGAATAAGTTCACTAAACGTTGCTCGCTAAGGAATACCTAATGGAGTTTTACTTGTCTGTCAATAGGAATTCCTGTAGTGATAGTAGTACAAGTGATCCTTGGACTTGAGATCATCATAGTATCTTGTGTATGATGAGTTATACTTTGAATTATTCCTTAAGACCCTTAGGGTATATCAAAGGGTATGCTTAGGTATAATAAGTTGTATATGAAGATAATGTATGATCAATAAAAAATCTACCACTTCTAGTAAAAGAAGAGAAATGTCCTATGTGATTCAATAAATGACAACCCAGTAGTCCTTGGCCAAGGCAGAATTAAATTAGAAAAGAGTTTCTAACTTGCATTATTTGGAGTTGTACATTTAAGAGTCGAAATACATATAATTAAATAAAATAAAACTTGACAGTAATTTCATGTCTTATATTTAATTGAGACATTATATGGTGGAAGGATTAAATTGTACGGTAACTACTTACTCAAATTTTCTTTTATGATTAATGTTGAAATCTATATTATTTGGAAAGTCGTTAATCGCTAGGGACGCTTATCCCTATTGTAGAATAAATATTATTTATTTAGATAAATTAATAGTTTAATTTATTTATTTAAATAAGATTAAAATTATTCTAATTGATTTATTCACAACCTGTTTAATATGGAGAACCTAAAGGGTCACACCATAAAAGGAATAATAATTATTTAAGAAGTTAATGGCATAATCGTAATAATAAGTTAAGTATATTTAATTTAATCTATGGTGATAGAATAAATTAAATAACTTAATATTTATTATTTAATATTTTAGAAATATATAATATAAATTAATAGGAGGAGTCTTATTATTATTATTTAATTCATAAAGGAGTTTGAGAATTAATTAATAAATGTACTCTTATATATTCCTAATAAGATTAGGAAGTTAAATTAATTAAAAGAGTTTAATTAATTATCCCTAATAAGATTAGGGAGCTTAATTAATTAAAGAAATTTAATTAATTAAATAATACCCTATTTTCTAGTTAGATTAGAAGGGTTAACTGATATCTTTATAAGAGGAGTCTTATATTAGATATCATTAGATGTGATTCCAATTGTTGGAGAGTACGCTCTTTTTCTATGAGAGATAGAAAAACTAGAGTTTTGCCAAACGCCCGTCTTCTTGAATCTTTCTTCTTCCTTGGTGGATCACCTCTAGAGGCCAAAAACTTGGGTGGCTAACGTTGATCAAAGGAAGGAACCAAACCCGGTGGATTCAAGTTGAACGCGAAAGGATTTGGAGGTGAACTTGTACCTGAGGAAGCTCGAATATTCAAGGGTATGATTATTGTTCTTTATCTTTTCATTTAATTAATAATTGTGCATAAAGGATGATCCGGGTATATGGTTTGTAAAATTTTAAAACTCTGATTTTTCACGTTTCTGCTTATTTTATACAATTTGATTGCGTCCATGAATATTACAAACCTAACAGGGTTACCAAAGAAGTCATCATTGCTTTCATCAAAAACAATGTCATTTGTCGACGTGGACAACCAGAGGTAATTGTGTCAGACCATGCTAAGAACCTCAACGACAAAATGATTGAGGAGTTATGTAGTAAATTCCACATCAAACACCTTAACTCCGTCATCTATCATCCAAAGATGAATGGTGTTGTTGAAGCGACTAATAAAAACATCAAGAAGATCATGCAGAAGATGTCTGCCAATCACAAAGGATGGCCTGACTTGTTGCCTCTGACTTTATTAGCCTACAGAACTTCAATGCGTAATTCCACTGAGGAAACCCCCTACTCATTAGCCTATGGAATGGAAGCAGTACTCCCCATAGAGGTGGAAATGGAATCCATCAGAGTGTTGATGGACGCTCAGCTAGATGAAGACCAATGGGTACAAGACAGGTATCACCAATTGTCTCTGATAGACGAAAGGCAAACCGCGATAATCTTCCATGGTCAATTATATCAGCAAAGGATCGCACGCTCCTACAACAAAAAAGTCCAACTACGACAATTCAAGCAACATGACTTCGTTTTGAAGAAGATCATTGACAACCAAGATCAATCTAAGGGAAAATTCGCTCCAAACTGGGAAGGCCCATTTGTTGTCAAGGAGGTATTGACAGGAGGCGCTCTCAGACTACAAGAAATAGACAGCGATGAATTTCCATAGCTCATCAACTCAGACACCGTTAAATGGTACTATTTCTGAGGTTACCATCAAGCAAACATCCTGGTTTTGGATCATCAGATCACCAGACATTGAGGTTTTCTAACCCTTTCTTATATATAAAATCTTCTGCATACCCTTCTCCCCCTCAGGGAAACATACTCTTCAAACCAGCAACTTTGGTTCACCTCATATCAAACCTTTCATACAATTTCGGTTATCCCACCAGGGATTGAACCTTTCACACCTGCAGTTTCTCCTGAACATAGGATCAAACTTTTTCACACTTGCAGTTTGTCCAGAAATTAGGATCAAACTTTTTCACAACTGCAGTTTGTCCCAAACATGGGATCAAACTTTCTTTCCCCCGCAGTTTAGCCTGCACATGGGATTAAACTTTTCTTTGGCTGTAAATCGTCATGAGTGGCAAACTACGCAGACCTGATCTCCCTGATACCCAGGAGTACGTAGGCAACCATATCCTATATGGCCCGGTCGCAATAAAAAAAATAAAAACATTTCTACCCTCTCTCTACAAAAACAAAAATAATAAAAACATTTCTGCCCTTTCTCTACAAAAACAAAAACAACAAAAACATTTCTACACCTTTCTACCCTTACACCATTCAACGTTGAACCTCTTACATCAGATTCAAACTACGCAGACCTGATCTCCTCTTCAAAAGGAGTACGCAGGCAGCCATTTATGGTTCAGTCTACCCCCCTACAAAAACACAAATACTTGTCAACGATGCTAGGATCAAACTTTAATCCACCATATTTCATCGGCTTCAGACCAAAAGGGATGGAACTACCTGACCTCTCCTCATAAATAGGAGATCCAACGACCATCTAAGTTGCGGTTGTGCCCTAAAGAGCAACACTAATCCACAAGAGATGGAAATAACTAGGCTCCTCTTGAATAGGAGTGCTAGCGACCATTTGTGGTGCGGTCAATCTTAGAGAGGAAAATTCACACTGTTCTCCATATTTTCATATAGAAACCAGTCCCAAGACACCAAAGATGGTAGGGATACACACAGATCAATGATCCGTTCTAAGAGATTCTACGACGTCTCAATGTCCACACATCAAGGATGAGTTCAGAATATATCAAGATCACAAGCCCTGACGAAACATACAAATATCAATCAAGTATAAAGGCACAATAAAATGGGAAGTGAATCAAAATATATTTCCCTACCATATATAATGTTATTTGATATATACATATATGTTGTACATGAAAAAATGGCTCAGCTAGTCTATGCAGGAAAATATAAGTCTATTTACAGATCTGTATGTATGTGGACTATCAGATCTAACATAGCATCCCTCTCCGAAGAAGGAGGTAACGCTGCAAGCTCCTGCCCAATGGTATCTACACGAGCTAGTAGATTTGAGGCTAACTTCATGGTGGCATGATGCTCATCAATGTATGCACTCATATTGGCAAGGATTCCAGTCGTAAGGGATCTCATTGAAGTACTGCCTGTGATGGCCACATCCCGGGCAGATAGGGCAGCATCCCACTCTATAATAAATGCATCTCTGGCGGATCTGGCCTCGTCCCTCTCTAATAGAGCGGCGTCTCTCCCATCAAGAGCTGTCAACATCAAGGACCTAGCCTGATCTCTCTCAAAGGTCATCAGATGAAGACTCGCTCTGGCATCTTGTCTTTGAATGTCAAAAACAAGAGCACTTTTCGTGATCGGAGAATCCATCACAACTATTGGAAACCGGGTAGTTAAATCCTCCTTGGTGGGAATATAAACTCCTCCATAGGCTCCCCATTGTCAGAATCAATCCCCTACATTGTGGATACTGCCATTGTCAATGATGTCTCTATCACCATCCATGCAAAATACTTTGTAGAACAACCCGGATGGCTAATGAAAAACTCAGCTAGCTCATGCTGATCCCAATAGTTATACAACCTGGATTTATCCTATGCTGATAAGTGGCGAGAAGCTAAGCACTGGCTCAATGCCCCCTTAAAAGGATGGAAGTCCTGGAACTGGTCAAACTGACACATCACGGCCAGTGCATGGGGTCAACATCAGGATTTTTATTTGTCCCTTTTCGTTACTTGTTCTTTGGTGTTCTCGTGTTAATGTGAGATTTGTTTGAAAAAATAAGTGAAAAAGGTCTGACATGTGTAATGTCGACGATTTGACTATAAGAGTCGCCAATTGGTGTTTTTAACTGGTTGCACCAACACAACTAAAAAGGTTTACACATTAACCCAGTGATGTGACACTGCTAAACGGGTCTGTGAAACCGAGATTCATTATGGGTTCGGAGGCTTGATTATGCGGAGGGAAGGTGTTAGGCACCCCCCAACATCCGTGTTGCCATGGTGACTGCCACTTCTCAAAGAGACTGTTATATAAATGTGTGTGTGTGTGTGTGGATCAATGTGCAATTATTTGAAAGTAGTGTGAGGCCTCGTTCGCACCTATATACACAAGGTTCAAATTTGTAGAAAAATTCAGTTTTAACCAAGATATATCAATGAAGTTTTGCAAAATAGGTTTTTCAAACCCTGTGTTCAATAGTAATTGAGGGCTTTGATACTTCCATTTTATTATTAAATGTTCGTCTTGTTTGCTTTTATTTTCGAGATGTGAAGCATCTACGAGAAAATTATATACATCAGTGCCAAACTCCTCATGGGCATGACAGCCATCCAAGGAAATTCGGACACTATAAATAATGTACAAGTCAACATAATTTGAAAAATGTCCATCATTTAAAATCTAATCTAGATCGATGAGATGAATCTGTGATCACATAATTCCTAGGCTCACATGATACTGTAGTGTGTATGGAAAGTAGTAAGTAGTTATATATATATATATATAAGTGGTAAATATATATATGTGCATGATCAGCCACCATGAAGCAACTCCATGGGGGTTCAGAAATGTAAATAAAAAGTAAGTGCTAACAACGGCCACGGAGTAAACTCCAGGCGGGACTTGAATGTAAATAAAGCTGTAAAAGCTATCAACTGCCACGAAGTGAACTCCAAGCAGGACGAAATATAAAGAAAGCTGTAAAAGCCACGAAGTAAACTCTAGGCCTGACAAAAATGTAAATATATATATATATATATATATTCTTATATATATAATTGTTGTCGGACATATCCCATGAGCCTAGATTTTATATCCGGTGCATTAACTGCTTATATATATATATATATATAAGCAAAATAAACGCTCCAGACCGAAGTCTAGGCTCAATCGAGGCATAACTCGATAATGTTAGTCCATATAAAAATATATACATCTATATTTATATATATATATATAAGTATATACATACAGACAAAAATGAAAACCACGGACAGAAGTCCGGGCATATGCACACAACACGACTCTCAATGTGTAGAATAGTGTGTGCAAATATGAAAAGAAAGGCTTTATAAAGTGTAAGAAGGCTTACGGCACGCCAATGATGGAGACTTCTATGACTCTATATGGATGAACACTCAGCTCCCGTTGGTAAATTTATAATTGTATGTGGGCTAACAGGTGTGTTAAGAAAGAGCAAGCACTCAATATGGGGTGTGTATAAAGCAAATTGGATAGGGCTTCCTCGCCTTTTTTATTTTTTCAAATGGCTGACCCCAAGCTCTATATTTATAGATCGCTAGCAGCAGTGGTGTACTGTGGTCTGTAGAGATGCACCTGAGGTCGCCACAAATGCACTCATACGCCCGAAATGCCAGGGGTTCCTTGGTCCTATCGTCTCGAAGTACGTGTGTTGATCGATTTTACAATCAATGAATACGTGCAAGTATAAACGGTCAACAAGTAATAAAGTGAAAGTAGAGTATCGTTCCCTCGAGGAATTATTTAATAAAAATTACCAAGTACTAATTCTTAACCAAACTAATTTTATTTAAACAATCTCAAATCATGATTTTTCTAATTAAGAAAACTAAATTAAAATAATTAAAAGAGGTTATTCTAAAATAAAGCAAATAAACAAAACTAAGATTTGATTGAATTCAGATAAATAAGGATTAAGACTCCAATATCCCCAATTATGAACTATAAATCAATTATCCAATTATCCCAATTATTATGTCTACTGAATTGTTAACAAGAATTCTCAAATGCCAAAAGCCCTTTTCCAAGTGATCAATTGCATTCTATTTAACCCAGATTAATTTTGCTATATTCCTATGCAAAACAATTGAATTAAACTCATTACAATCCTAATTCCTTATGTGTTACATGCGGCGAAGAGATATTTCCATTTAATTCACAAACCTAATTATCCACTTTATAAATAAATAAGTCACATGTTATCAAGCCCAGTTCTAACCCTAGAATTCCTTTTTAATTCATTCTAGAGTAACAAGGTAATTATTGGCCAGATAATTAATCATTAAGCATAAGGCAAGATAAACAATTCACTTTGACACAAATAATTGGAATAAATTGAATAATTAATTCATAGACATAAAAGGTTCAATTAAAATCTTAATAAAAGAATTAGTTCATAATTTATGAATTAAAATCAAGAATCCACAACTAAATAAACATTAAAAGATAGAAGTAAGAGAAGAGAAGAGAATAGAATCTATTGTCAGTAGTCTTGAGACTCCTCTTTCGCTCCTGCTTTGAATCTTTAATGGTCTCCAAGTTGCTTCAATCTCCAAAACTAATAAGAACTAGGGTTATGTTCTAATCTAATAGAGTGTATCTCTAATCTAATATATGAAATCTCCCTTTATTTTATGCCTTACATCATGTATTTATAGGTTACAAGTCCAATTTTTAACTTAAGAACAAACCCAATCCAATTTGAAGTCAAAAAGGTGTCAAAATTCGCCCCAAAATGCGTCCAAGCCTTGCCAGGACCTTCCCCAGTGCCCCAGCGCTGGGCACAGTGCTGAGAAGCTATCCCCTAGCGCCCCGGCGCTCCAATTAGCCTTGGTTTAGGCTCCCCGGCGCTGGCCCCATTCTCTGACATTTTCTGCTCCGACGTCCTTTAGGAAAATGGTCATAACTTCTTCGTCCGAACTCCGATTTTGATGATTCAAAATATTCCGGAATGAGGAGAAGTAGATCTACAACTTTCATTCTTTATGGTTTTCAAAATAAGGTCCGGAGTAATACTCAAATTGGCTCTGAAGTGACTGCTATGTAAATGGCAAGCCGAAAACACAAATCTAGCCACCCCGAACGTCGATCCAAGTAACTTTTGTCCCGATTCCTACAAAACAACATAAAACATGCCTGAATAGACACAAATACTTAAAATCAATCCAAAGATTAAGCTCAAACGCACTCAATTATGAGTATAAAACTCAATCATCAACGTGCACTCGTGCACTATAATATCCGCTCGAACTTGCAGAACTTCAATCCGAGCATCCGAACGAGGTATATGTGACCTTCTTCAGACTGCTTATGTCAAGAGTCACGCAATGACATGGAATAGAGGTTGTATGAAGTCAGGAAGAGGGGACCATGCCCATTGTCTTCAAGCTTCAAATTCTATTCGGTGTGCTGCCACACGTAATAGTTACTCGGGATTGGAAATCTTGGTTCTTGAAGGATATAGTTGTATATATGTATGTATTGAAGTGTCGAGACGAAGTGAAGATGTTGAGGTAGCAAGATGACGTTTGACTCCTCATTGGTGTTATCGCCGATTTGAGTTGAAAGTAGACGTTGCTCAGGGTTATATCTGAGATTGGACTGCTGCAAGTGTTGAATGCCACAATGTCATCTTGAGGATGTCTGTCTACCCGGTGTTAGCTCTGAGTCTGAGGTATGAGTGCCTTGGCAGGAGGTCTGATTGAAGCTGATCGCATATATTTGAAATAATCATTTTTGGGGTTATCGCCAAAACTACAACAACATTCCTTGGGGTTATCGCCAAGGACGAAACTCGGGGTTATCTCCAAGGTTAGAAATGATGTTCTCGGTGTGTGTTCCGAGGTTGAGACTGATACTCCCGGTGTATGGTCTGGGGTTGAGAATGAATTTTCGGTAGTATCCAGAATGGAGACTGAACTTCCGGTAGTATCCGAAATGGATGTAAGCTGTCTTCCAGGGTTATCTCTCAAAGATGATTCTGCCCTCCTATAATGTTAGTAACAGTTGTGCAGAAAATTTCGAGTGTCTACAGATGCCCCTCTTTATCATATTTATGCAACACAAGGCATGGATAGGATAAAGAATCCTAGACACTTGAAATACAACATATAAACATGATGCTATGTGTAGCAACATGATGCAAATGTATGAATGAGATTATTATTAGTTAATCCTGTTGGGTTGACAATCACTGATATTTTGGACATGCGATCCAAGTCTTTAAGGATGTTGACGTTGGGGCTATTACCAAAGTCGTGAATCTTAGACACAGACTTCATTCTCCATAGAGGTGCCTCTTGTATATAAGAGATCTGTAGGGATAAAGCTTTGTCTGTTTAAGAATGTGTATAACATATCCCACCATCCAGTCGGAGTAACTTCCAATAGTACGAACTTGTCAGGGCTACCCGACCTTTTTCTGATGTGTGTATCACCGGATATATCCCTGTTGGGCAAATCGTCAAGGCTGCTTAACGTTCATTGATGTGTGCATCAATGATTGTATTGAGTCGTAACCCTTATTGGGGAGTGTTGTAAAGGCTGCTTGACCTTCATTGATTTATGTATCAATGGTTGAATTACGTTGTAACCCTTGTTGGGGAGTGTTTTCAAGGCTGTTTGACGTTCATTGATTTGTGTATCAATGGTTGAATTGCGTTGTAACCCCCGCCGGGGATTATTTTCATCAGTTCGTGACATTGTAGATTCTGCGTTGTAACCCCCATCGGGGATACGTCTTTAATTCGTAGCTTCGTAGATTCTGTGTTGTAACCCCCGCCGCGAATACATTAGGGTTGCCTAATGTTCATTGACGACATTGGACCTTTGTGAGGTATTGTCAAGCATGATTTGTGAAAGCTGAGGCCACTAGTATCGTATACCTTGTATACAGGAGAATACCAATGTGGAACATGTGGAGCAAGAGTTTGACCCATGAACACCAAGATTTCGGGCTATTCCGCTCAATCGCGTAGTGCTTTTATTCCTGATTTGGACTTTTCAGCTTGCGAGACCTTATTTGTAACTCTAATTGTAGTGAGCCGGAGGTGTGGGACCCATAGAAGAGTGTCGCAGGTACACCTGCAGCAGCCGCAGGTGGACCTACGGCCAACCGTGGCTATACAAAGCCAATGGGTTGCTTTCATAAGTCATTTTCAAGCTGCGCAACGAAGGATATCTTAGAGCTCTTCTTCAGTCCTGTTGAGTTCGTGCAACTTTCTGCATATTCTGCTACTGTACAAGCGTTCTTCACTGTCCTGGTAACATATTCCTGTATTCTTTTCCAGTTTTTATTATTTGGAAAATGACTTATCACATGAAATGCATTTAGACACATAGTAGTGAATATGCATGCTGATATGATATGATAAAAAATATTCAACATAGTAAATGTTAGTATTAAACCATGCTGAACAAAATGATGTGAAAAAATTGGACTTTTGAAATAGTCAAATTGGCACCTTTTACTGTCATTTCTTATCCTATTTGAGGACAAATGAGTAAAGGTAGAAAAGTAAAATAACCCTGGTAATTAGATTACACTTATAGATTTTTTACTGTGATGTATGTAGGATGTATATGACTATTGGTAGGTGTGCTACTGAATGGCCACCTAGTCATGCCTATGTGCATGTGGATAGTCCCATTTACAAAGGGGTTATGGCAAAAATTTTCCCAAAATGTAGGCATTGGGGTAGTCATGCATTTTTTAAATCTACTGTAGATGTATGTTAAAATAATGAAAACATGCATGTAGTCATAAGATGCATTTTGAAAAGCTCCAGGTAAGAATTTACCACGCCCTTTCTGAGGTGATTTGGAGACTTGTTATCCAGATATTATGGATTTGGATCAGCCGAGTAGTTCCTGCAGGACCACTTCTGGTGTACGGAGGAGGGCTTCTGAAGTACCTCGACCCCATTCTATTAGACAGCCATGTCGTTTGGTGGAGGCGGTGATTCGTCCTATCTGGGTTGAAGTGACGTATATCGAGGACGATGAGGAGGTTGTACCTGTTGACGTTCTTGCTCCTGCAGCACATGTTCCCCGTAGGGAGTTGCCAGGTATTCAAGTGGCGAACCCAGATCTTCTGGGTAACTTGAGTCGGCATCCTTCAGCATACCTGCACGCAAACGAGGTATGAAGTTAGATCTTAATCTTCATTGTTTCCTATTTATGAGGAGTAAAGGTATCTGATGTTTATCTGCATTTGATGTAGGTTCCCAGCTTCACATAGCCTCGAGGGAACTGGTTCAGCATCCACTCTATGTATCATGCCCTACATGATGACTATAGAGAGATTGTCCATGGCTGGGGATTCGGGACGTTCTTTCCAATTCTTCCCCGTTGTTGTCCCTGGGGTTACCTCAGGGCATTGTCTGAGCGCTGGTTTCACTAGACTCAGTCACTCCATTTGCTGAATTGTGAGGTGATGATGACGCTGATGGATTGGCGATTTATAATAGGTATAGAGTTTGGAGGGGATCTGGTGCCTTGTACGGCGGATATCACCCCTACTGTCTCCAGATCCTTGTTAGGAGTTCCAGCGGAGGCGCTCAAGTGCAGGACTATACATACTGGTCCTTTGAGCATAGATGCTATGAGCAGGCTATTGAGTGAGCATATACCCGATGATGTGAGAGTTAGGGACTGCTTTCTTCCGCGATTGTTCTTGATGATCATTAGGGGCTGCTTCATAGCAGATAACTCTTCTACGGTGTCCTTCGCTTTGATCAGCACCACTCGACACGTGGACCGTATAAGAGACTATGATTGGGGTTCCTACACCTTTGCCTACTTCCTCAGGGGAATGCGCATGCGATCGCAGGGCTTGACCGAGGCGTGGTTAGGATTCAACCCGTTTCTGTTGGTGAGTATTTCTCTTGTCTTTTCCCATGTACAGGTTAAGAGTGTTGACTGATAGCAGATGTTTGCCTTTGTGTTGTCAGTTTTAGGCCTATAAGAGGCTCCCATGTTTGCATCTTGTGAGCGTTTTAGCTTTAGATACCTATCCACGAGGACAGAGATGGCATCATTCCATACTGGGGAGGTCCCTATTGCTGAGGGTTTCACCCATTGCCGCCTGCAGCTGGAGTTATTGGCAGCGAATGTCATCACATGGGTTCCCTATTCTGGGGAGCATTTGAGTGTTGGGTTTGAGGACGGATACCCGACTGGAGTTGAGTATGTTATGTCCACCCACAGGATTCCTCTCTTCACAGATGGAGGATGAGAGCTCTATTTTGGAGAGCGTGCTATCAGGAGCACTACAGGAGAGATTCGCATGCCGATCTTGCCTCCTGCAAGGCGTTATTGGCCTGTTTTGCAGTCACCCGTCACTGTTATCCCATTGTTGGGGATTGACGGTTATACATTATCAGAGGGCCCCTATACTCAGGAGATGTTCCAGCATTGGTGTTTCCCTCGTACCATTGGAGCTCAGACCCGCGCCACACAGTTTATGGCGGATATGGTTCCAGGATCCGTGATGATGATAGATTGGCTAGCCTGTGTTAGAGATCCGACTCATGTGACATAGATTGATAGTTTGACCCGGCAGTTGGACCGGGAAAATTCCTTTATTCGCCATTTAGGTAGAGATCCTTCAGAGGCAGATACTTTTGATACTTCCAGCTTTGACGCTGGCCCCTCGGGTGACCCATATGGCTTTTCCGGTGTAGATCCTCCTTTGTATAGGTCTGACATCCTTGTAGATAGAGATCCAGTGACTCAGGAGGAGTTACATCAGGTGGACAGGATCGACGATGTGGACATCGATACCATTGACTTCTTCTGATGTATATTTCTCGTTATCTCTTTTGATAGGCCCTTGTTAGCTGCTGGGTAGCTTTGCCTCATTCTCGCTATATCTTTTGATAGACCTCTGTTGAGATGTTGGGTAGCTTCGCCCCATTTCCCTATATTTTAGCTGTATAGAGACGTATTAGATGATGATATACTTAGGAATGTATGTACATTTTCCATTCCCTATAGCATATTGCCATCTATTATATCATGAATGTTATTATGTTATGCATATGTATATATGTCCAGAGATATTTAGCATTGACACCTGCATGGTCTTATGACACTGCCCATACAGATGTCTTCTTTGATAGTTAGTCGTATTGATCATACCCCACAATTTTTGGTGGCATCTGGTATGCGCTGTAGCATACTATAACCTTGTTGATGGTATGCCAGAGCACTGGGTACCGGACAGACAGGTTTTCTAGTTTGGCACCCGAGAGTTGACTCCTACTTTGGAGGAGTATGCACGATTGATGATGCTGCTACTGGACAGACTTTGCGTATAGATGGCGATTTGGGACAAAAGTAGGCAGTTCATGACCCTGACCGACTTGAGGCGTGGAGTGGTACAGGACGAGATTACATCCGACCACGTGATATCCCAGCATTTTTTGTTTGACAGATTTGGCTCTGAGGATAGTTATGCACGGCATTCTGGGGACTTCACCACACCGAAGGATCAGTGACGTTTGGCCACAGTGGATGTACTACTGCTATGCGTGTTGTCATACGTCTACATGCCATGGTACATGGATGAGTTGGACATCGGGGTCATTATGGCAGTGAGAGCTCTCACGGAGGGTCATACCATCGTACCAATGATTATCGTAGAAACACTGAGGTCAGCTACATACTGCTGCACTTGTCCGGCAGGAGTATTCATAGGTAGCTCGGTCATGCTGTACGTGTGGTTTATGTCACACTTGGGACCGATTGGCATATTCAGAAGACATGGATATTGTTTCACCCATGATATAGCGATGTCGTACTCCTTTCATCCTACGGAGTGTACAGATGCTGCGTCTTGGTCAGCTTTTCTAGCAGGGATTAGAGATCCATTCACTATATTGTCATCTACAAGGCTTTGCTCACCCTAAAGCTTCATTACTCATGCTCCGGGCATGGATTATCTACCTCTAGCAGGTTTGAGAGGGATGATCACCTAGCACCCACTGGTCGTGATGTGTCAGTTTGACCAGTTTTAGGATTTTCTCCTATAAGAGGGGGTAGTGATTCAACGTTTCGCTTCTCGCCACTTATCATCAGCGGACAAGATCCAGGTTATATGCCTGTTGGGATCATCGAGAGCTAGCTAATTTTTCTGTCAGCCATCAGGGTTATTTTGCAAAGTATTCAGCATGGATGGAGACAAAGATTGGATCGGCTGCGGTGGTATCCACATTGCAGGATATTGAGTCCGACGATGAGGAGCCGATGGAGGAGGCTGACATTCCCATCGATGGGGACTTGACTGCTGGGCTGCTAACATTTGTGATGGATTCTCCCACTTCGAGTGCCACTGTTATTCAATATTCCGCACAGTATCTGGAGTAGAGCTTACATCTGTTGACCTATGAGAGAGATTAGGCTAGGGCCGCGATGTTGACAACTCTTAATGGGAGAGACTCCACTCTGTTAGAGAGGGATGAGGCTATATCAGCCAGGGATGCATTGATCATGGAGCGGGATGCCGCCCTATCTGCTAGGGATGTGGCCGTTGCAGATCGTACCTCTGTGAGATCCCAGATGACTGACACTTTTGCTGATATGAGTGCATACATTGATGAGCATCAGGCCATCTTGCAGTTAGCCTCAGATCTGCTAGCTCGTGTAGATACCCTTGGGCAGGAGCTTGCAGCTTTACCTCCGTCTTCATAAAGGGATGCTATATTAGATCTGATAGTTCATATACACACAGATCCGTAGATAGCTTTGTATTTTCTTGCATACACTAGCTTAGCCATTTTGTCATGTACAGCACAGATGTTAATATCAAACAGTAGTATATATGGCATAGAAATATATTTTGATTTACTTCCCTTTAGTTGTGCCATGATATTTGATTGATATTTACCTGTTTCTTCAGGGCCTTGTGATCTTGATGAATTCTGAACTTATCCTTGATATGTGGACATTGAGCCAACGCAAGATCTCTTAGAATGGATTATTGATCTGTATGAGTCCCTACCATCTTTGGTGTCTTGGTACTGGTTCTGTATGGAAATAGGAGAAGAGTGTGGCTTTTCCTTTGTGAGATTGACCGCACCACAGATGGTCGCCAATACTTCTTTTTGTAAGAAGCCTAGTTAATTCCATCTTTTATGGATTGGTATTGCTCTTTGAGGCACATCCACAACTTAGATGGTCAACGAATCTTCTATTTGTGAGAAGAGGTTGGGTAATTCCATCCCTTTAGTCTAAAGCCGATGAAATGTGGTGGATTGAAGGTTGATCCCGATGCAGTGTGACAAGTAATTTTATTAGGTAGGGGTTAGATCGAACCATAAATGGTACGCCACGTACTCTCTATTTAAGAGGAGATCAAGCACGCGTAGTTCGAACACAGTGTAAGAGGTTCCTATTTGAACGCGAAAAAAGCGGATGTGTGTAGAAATGTTTTTGTTGTTTTGATTTTTGTAGAAAGGCGAGAAATGTTTTTGTTGTTTTTTTAAATAGGGCCATATAGAATATGGTTGCCTACGTACTCCTATTGAAGAGGAGATCAGGTCGACGTAGTTCGCCCCTCAGGATGAATCGCAGCCAAAGAGAAGTGTGAATCCCGTACGCATGCTATACTGTGGGGAGAAGAAAGTTTGTTCCCATAATGGGGACAAACTGCAGATGTGGAAAACGTTTGATCCTGTTTTCAGGACAAACTGCAAGCGTAGAAAATTTTAATTCCGTATTTAGGATAAACTGCAGGTGTGAAAGGTTCAATCCTGTGTGTAGGATAACCAAAATTGTATGAAGGTTTGAAACGAAGTGGAACCATACTGCTGATTCCAAGTGAGGTAAAACCAGGCTGCTGGTTTGAAGTGTATGTTTCCCTGAGGGGCAGAAAAGTTTGTAAAAAGAGGGTTAAAAAACCATAATGAATGGTAATTGGATGATCAATACCAGGATATTTGCTTGATGGTAACTTCAGACATAGTACAGTTTCACAGTGTCTGGGTTGATAAGATGTGGAAATTCATCGCCATCCACTTCCTGAAGTCTGAGAGCACCTCCTGTCAATACTTCCTTGACAACAAACGGACCTTCCCAGTTAGGAGCAAATTTTCCCTTTGATTGATCTTGGTTGTCAATGATCTTCTTCAAAACCAAGTCATGTTGCTTGAATTGCCGTAGTTGGACTTTTTTGTTGTAGGAGCGTGCGATCCTTTGCTGATATAATTGACCATGGAAGATTGTCGCAGTTTGCCTTTCGTCTATCAGAGACAATTGGTGATACCTGTCTTGTACCCATTGGTCTTCATCTAACTGAGCATCCATCAATACTCTGAGGGATTCCATTTCCACTTCTATGGGGAGCACTGCTTCCATCCCATAGACTAATGAGTAGGGGGTTGCCCCAGTGGAAGTTCGCACAGAAGTTCTGTAGGCTAATAAAGTCAAAGGCAAGAGGTCAGACCACCCTTTGTGATTGGTGGACATTTTCTGCATAATCATCTTGATATTTTTATTAGCCGCTTCAACAGCACCGTTCATCTTTGGACGGTAGATGACGGAGTTAAGGTGTTTGATGTGGAATTTAATGCATAACTCCTCCATCATTTTGTTGTTGAGGTTCTTAGCATTGTCTAACACAATGACCTCAGGTTGTCTATATCGGCAGACTACATTGTTTCTGATGAAAACAATGATGATTTCTTTAGTAACCCTGGGGAAGGAGGCTTCTTCTACCCACTTGGTGAAGTAGTCGATCATGGTGAATATGAATTGATGTCCATTACTGGCTTTGGGCTTGATGGGCCCGATCACGTCCATACCTCCACATTGAGAAGGGCCATGGTGAACTCATATTATGGAGTTCCCTTGGAGGGGCGTGGATAGCATTCCCATGAATTTGGCATTGATAGCACCTCTTGATGTGATCATCTTAGTCAGCTTTGAGTGTTAGCCAATAATGTCCTGTTCTGAGAATTTTCTTGACAAGTAAGGGGCCGCTCCTGTGTGGGCCATATACTCCACCATGGATCTTATACATGAGCCTCTGAGTTTGGTCTTTGCCTAGACATCTGAGGAGACCTAATCCTGTATATCTCTTGTAGAGTGCATCTTCGCTCAAGTAGAATTTCATAGCAAGTTGATGGATCCGCCTCTTCTTAGTTAGGCTCGCTTCAGCGGGTGTAGATTCATCTTGCAGAGACTCCTTGATATGTTGATACCAAGGGTGGTGGACGGGAGGTAGCTCATCCGATACTTCTCCAATGTAGTTCCCATACGCTGGGGCCTTTTGCAGGGCAAATGTGATGCTTGACATGTTTTCTTTGTCAGGTATGTGAACCAAGGAGGCCAACGTTTCTAGTACATCTGTAAAATCATTCCTATTACGAGGAATGTGTAGAAAGGAGATTTTTTCGAACTCCAAAGCCATATGTAAAACTTGCCGATGGTAAGGCAGCAAATGTAATTCTTTGGTTTGATAGATTCCCGTGTATTGTTTAATCACCAATTCGGAATCCCCAAAGACAGTTAACTGCCTGATTCCCATTGAACGGTCAAGTTTTATCCCCATGATCTGACCTTCATACTCGGTTTGTGTTATTGAGTGCGAGATAAACTATAATTTACTCACGACGGATATTGTTCCCCGTCTGGGATATTAATACCGCTCCAGCTCCAGAGCCTTCTGTGTTAATAGCTCCATCAAAATACATTTTCCATGTGTGGCATGCATCTTACTGATGGTGTTGCTGAACAGACATTACCCCTCCATTTGAGAAGTATGTTTCCAAGGGTTTGTAGTCCCCTGCAGATGCGGCGCCCAGTTGATCCACAATTCATTAACCTTTGGCAGAATTTTGCGTCACGTAGACGATGTCAAATTGTTGTAGGATCAACTGCCATCTGGACAGTCGACAATTCATTATGGGCTTACTGAACACATACTTTAGAGGACCCATACGAGATATAAGATGGGTTGTGTGACCATGGAGATAATGCTGTAATCTCATGGAAGCCCATGCCAAAGCACAACAAGTCTTCTTAATAAGAATGTACTTGTGTTCACTGGTGCTGAATCCTTTACTAAGGTAATAGATAGCTCATTCTTGGCCTCTATCATCTTTTTTGCCCCAGCATACAGCCCATAGCATTGTCATTAATGGACAGGTACATAAATAGGAGAACATCATCCCTGGGATGTACCCACACAGGAGCATTAACCAACTGCTCTTTAATGGTAAGGAAGGCTTTCTGGCACTCATCATTCCATTTCATAGAGGAGTTCTTCCTTAACAACTTGAAGATGGGCTCACAGGTTGTTGTGAGTTGAGAGATAAACCTGCTAATGAAGTTGATCCTTACCAAAAATCCCCTTATTTCCTTCTCTGTCTGAGGAATGGGCATTTCCTTGATGGCCTGGATTTTGGTAAGATCCAGTTTAATTCCTTTGTGGCTGACTAGGAAACCTAGCAACTTGCCTGATTTAACACTAAAGGCGCATTTAGCTGGATTCAACTTCAAGTTGTACTTACGCAACCTGTTGAACAACTTTCTGCAATGCTCTTGGTGGTCTTCCTCCTTTTGAGGCTTGACAATGATGTCATCCACGTAGATCTCTATCTCTTCATGCATTAAATCATGGAAAAGAGCCATCATAGCTCGCTGGTAGGTTGCCCCAACATTGATGAGGCCGAAAGATAACCATCTATAGCAAAAAGTTCCCCAAGGCGTGATGAAAGCATTTTTCTCACGGTCTTCCTCAGTAAACATAATTTGATGGTACCCCGCAAAGCAATTAGCAAAGGAGTACATGCCATACTGAGCAGTATTGTCAATGAGAATGTGGATAAGGGGCACGGGAAAGCTATCTTTTAGGCAATCTTTGTTCAAATCTCGGTAATCCACGCAAAATCGCACCTTTCCTCTAGGTTTAGGCATGGGAACAATGTTGGATATCCACTCTGGATATGTAGACACCATGATAATGCCAGCTTGAAATTGTTTCACAATTTCTTCTTTGACTTTTAAACTCCACTCAGCTTTCAATCGCTTGAGTTTCTGCCTAACTGGCTTGAATCCTTCTTTAATGGGAAAGCGATGAAGAACAATTTCAGTGGACAAACCCACTAAGTCTTCATGAGACCTTGCAAACACATCCTGGAATTAGGTTAATAGGACAACCATGTCATGTCGTTGGTTTGGAGTGAGGTCTGAACCAATCTGGATTAGCTTAGGGTTTTCTAAGGTTCCAAGATTGAAAGGAGTGGTTTGGTCAAGGTTGGGTTTAGGCTTATCTGCGACCCATTCCTTAATTTCCTGAGGTGTCTCAATGTCCTCTTGTATGTCCACCAAGTCTGAGTCCAACTTTGCATCAAAGTTACATCCCTTGTGGAGAGAAGGCACATCACCAGCAAGTACAGGCACATCTAAATTCAGAGTCCAGAAATCAAAAGATGCTTTCACTTAATATATAAAACTGTTTAATCATACAAAGTGTTAGCATGTACTGATAAAATAACTGTTAATACTGTATAGAAAAGTAAGAAATTAAAGTTATCTACAGGGCAGAGGGATTTTTGCCCGTTTTACCCTCATCAACCAATACATGGAGTGCTGCTCCAATTGTTAAGGGCAAAGTCCTGATGGACTGCAGTTATAGAGGGGTTGTCATTGCCCTCCTTCTCCCGAATGATAACCATGATATCTGGGCAATATTCATCTGGGGTATATCGGTTTGTATGTTCATCATGAACAATGACTCGTATGTAGGACGTCATCAAAGCGATGTTATGTTTGCCTTTTCGTTCCCTTTCTTCCACTTCGGGATCAGGAATTAGTACCTCTTTTACTTTGAATGGTACGGGTTTGGGAAATAGCATAGCCACAACATGGGCTGGCACCTTCATTTGAGTCTGTATCAACTCATGTGGTGCAGATGGAATAAATCGCCGTGTGGCAGATGCGTGAGGAACCTGCCTTTATTTGTGTGGATTCCTATGACTGGAATTGGCTGAATAGCCTAGTCTGGCTATCCCAGTTTGATTGGACATTTGAATAGGGTGCTTAATACCCTGTTGATCTTTACCAATCCCTTGTCCAGGCTGATGACCCAATGACATCATTTCTTGAGTAGCCGACATAACCTCAACAGAAATCCTGGCATGGGAAGTGGTATTCCAATACGATGATATTGAGTGTTACTCACTTCCAAAGTCTAAAAATTGGCCGACTCAACTTCAGAGTTGAAACTGATGATTGGAATATCTCCTTGTTCAGGATACTCCGGCTCGGCATTGACAGTGACTAGATTGTTGTTGACAATGTATTTGAGTTGTTAATGTAATGTGGAGGGAACAGCTCCAGCCATGTGTATCCATGGTCTCCCCAATAGTAGGTTGTATCCTGAGTCTATCTTGAGGACATGGAAGGATACATTGAATGTATTTGGACCAATCTCAATTGGCAGCTCAATCTTTCCGATGGAATTTCGCCGGGATCCATCGAAATATTTGATCACCGTATGACTTCTTTAGATCAGTTTGAGATTGAAATTCATCTTTACCAAGGTGGCATAAGGACAAATATTCAGAGATGAACCTCCATCTATCAAAACTACAGCGATATGCAGTGGCTTGCAATGACCGGTCCCTTCGGGAGGTATATCGCCATCAGTAAAGGATATCACATTGTTGTTGAATATGTGATCAACCATATATTGAAATTTTTCCACATACACTGATTTAGGTAAGTAGGCTTCTTCCAAAACCTTGAGTAAAATCTTTCGCTGATCTTCGGAAGAGAAAACCAAGTCTAGAATTGATATCTAATGTGGAGCTTCTCTTAAGCTTAGAACCACTTTGGCTTCATTATGGCCCATAGTGCGGAGGAATTTTTCATTCTTCTCCATGGTAATCTTCCCCTTTTGATTTGAGGATAGGCTTGATAACCCTTTAAGGAAGATACAGTGGATTATCCTTCGACACTGTAGCAGTAGTATGAGACATGGATCCTTCAGCTTCTCCATAATTCTATGGAACTTTGTGTAAGCTGACAACAGGATATTGTGGTCTGCAATGTAAAGAAATTGGCTCAGGTGCGGCCACTTTCAAAGGATTGTCAGCTCCTTTGAGTTGAATTGTTTGAATGGGAATTGCTTTAACAGTCTCATCATCCTCATCGGATATAACTGCTACTGATCCCTTCTATGTAATCCCACTTTCAAGTTGCACAGTGTTATCTACCAGTTGCAGGACACCACTATCAATGAGATTTTGAATGAGATGGCGGAGTGCCCAACATTCTTCTGTGCTGTGACCGCGAGAATAGGAATGATACTGACACATCCATCATGGTTAAACCGTCCTGCACGGGGATTGATTGGAGGCAGAAGGGAGGAAATTATTCCTTCATTGATCAACATTTGAAATATTTCCTCCATAGGTTGGCCCAGATAGGTGACCTCCCTTTGATTGGCAAAATCCCAACGGGCTTTATCATTTACTCGCTTTGCAACCTTATCCTCCATAGCTTCACTTTCTGAAGGTGAGGGTGGAGTATTTATAACTAACGAAAGGAGATAGACATGCTCCTGCCTGATTAATTGGCGTGTGACTTGATGATGATGGGTCACTAGTTCTGTCAATTGCTCAATTTATTTGCAAAGATCTTTCATCTTTCATTCCATAGTAAACTAGAACTTTGCGTAATCACTTTTGTCAACACCATCTTTGATGGTTTGGGATGTTTCGCTGTTAAAACTGGAACTCTGTCCAGCGCTCCAACTAATCATGTTAACCTTTTCTTCTTTGTGTTAAGGAAGATGGTTG
Source organism: Panax quinquefolius (assembly GCA_020205615.1). Classification (NCBI taxonomy): domain Eukaryota; kingdom Viridiplantae; phylum Streptophyta; class Magnoliopsida; order Apiales; family Araliaceae; genus Panax; species Panax quinquefolius. The sequence continues at coordinate 95,697,943 of CM035154.1, forward strand.
TCTTGTACATGAGGTGGATCTGGTTTGGTGACTGCAATCTCACCATTGTCTATCAAGTCTTGGATCTTGTGTTTCAAGTCCGAACAATCTTGAGTATCATGTCCAGGTGCCCCGGCATGATAAGCACACTTCCGAGTAGCATTAAAACCTTTCCTATTAGGGTTGGCTGGTGGAAGAAGATGTGTGATTTTCTTCTGAGTGGTTAGAAGAACAAGATTATTCTCGAGCGAGTCCCCTAAGGGTGTGAATGTTTTAGGTTGCTTTACTTCTCCACTTTTAGGCAATGGAGGGTTTGAAGATTTTTCTTAAAAAGGGGAGTAGTTTCTCCTTTGTATAGGCATGTTTTGATTGCCTTTTTGTCCTTGTAGTATCAAGGAAACATCCTCCTCTTTCTTTTTTATGGACCCTCCGGGGGTTGTTTCCATAAGATCCAGACTGGATGAGCTCAAGAACTGCTTTGAGAGTGGCTAGGTCTTGAGTCTTACCAGACTTCAATCCCATCTTAGCCATTTCTCCGTGTTTGATCATTTCAGAGAATGGTTTGCCAATACCAGCTAGAACTCTTTCATAAAAAGTAGCTTCCTGTACATCTATGAAAGTCATGACCATTTCTGATTCTATTATGGAAGGAATAACTTGAGAAGCCAGGCGCCTCCACCTTTGAGCATACTCTCTGAAAGACTCATTAGACTGTTTCTTAACCTTGGTAATTTGGTACCGGTCAGGAGCCATCTGGGATTGAAAATTGTATTGAGTGAGGAAGGCGTGAGCTAGTTCCTCCCAACTATGGATCTTTGAATTGTCTAATCTGGTATACCATGAACGGGCTTCTCCAGTTAGACTCTACTGGAACAGCTGCATTCTGAGCTTCTCATCTTCTGTATAAGATCCAAGTTCTCCAATGAACACTTTTAAATATGTATAAGGATCCCCTAATTCGTCATACTTTTCAAAATCAGGGGTTTTGAATTTCTCTAGATAATGAACACCAGGAAATATGCAAAGGTCAGCATATGAAACACTTCCATGTGTTCCAATCCCTTTGAGAACATGGATAGTTTCCTCCATTTGGAGGACATTCTTCCTGATGTCACCGGTGTCTTGATCTCCTGTGAGATGGTTGTTTTCAAGGTCATTGTTGGTCGTATCCAACTGAGGTTCTGGAATTATTTTTTCCAAACCTTGGGCTCCCCTTTGTGTAGAGGATTCTGTATGTGTAGGTATCTTCATACCCTGAGTAGACTGATGCAATTCTTTAAGCAGAATAGCCAAGTTTGTGATTTGTTTACTCAATCCGTCAAATTCTTTTGGGGAAACAGGATTAGACTGATCAGAAGAAGACATGATTGGTTGTAGGCTCATGGCCTCTTTGGATTTTGAGCAGGTAATAGGCCCAATTGCTTCCTTACAAAAGACTTATGTAGTTTAGTCTTAGGGATAATGTAAATTTTATTAAAACGTGTCCGTTTTTAGGAATATGGTCCTATAAAAAAACGGTTGTTAATTGATAACATGTCATGCATGCGCAGATATTCTTCATATTTTCCATTACATATGGATGAACATGGAATGAAATTACAAGTAAATGCTTTTACAAGTAATTGAAAATGGAAAGCATGAAGAGACTTTCCTCCGTGTTTGGATTATCAGAGGTTGACCTATCTTAGGTTACTCTCGCGGATTTTTGGCATGAAGGTTCCTTGATAATCGCAATCTACTTGACCGGAAGTTAATCTGGTCGTTTAACTAGAGCGAATCTGGGTGGTGCCTTCCCTGAGCCTCGTTGGAATTAGTCTTCCTACGAGTCCAGTAATCAAACACCGATAGGATAGCCTCCTGGTGGAGGAACCACACAACATACATTCACATACAACGTGTCTCGCCGTTTATGCAAAATAATGACATGTGCGAAGCACTAATATCACAGATAGATATTTAGCAGTGTAGTAAGTAAGATGCATTAGTACACATTCATCATAAATGTAAACGTAACATTCACACACAAGCATATAACAGTTTTGAAAAGCTTGTAATAGCGGCTTAAGCCCTCTTACTGGAGTCCCCAGCAGAGTCGCCACTTGTCGATGTCGGGATTTTTATTTTTCCCTTTTCGTTACTTGTTCTTTGGTGTTCTCATGTTAATGTGAGATTTGTTTGAAAAAACAAGTGAAAAAGGTCCGACATGTGTAATGTCGACGATTTGACTTTAAGAGTCGCCAGTTGGTGTTTTTAATCTGGTTGCATCAATCTGAATCAGAAAAGGTTTACACATTGACCAAAGTGATGTGACATCGCTAAGCAGTCTGTGAAACCGAGATTAATTATGGGTTCGGGGGCTTGATTATGCGAAGGGAAGGTGTTAGGTACCCCCGACATCCGTTTTGCCACGGTGACCGCCACTTCTTAAAGAAACTATTATATGAATGTGTGTGTGTGTGGATCAATGTGCAATTATTTGAAAGTAGTGCGAGGCCTCGTTCACAGCTATATACATAAGGTTTGAATTTGTGGAAAAATTCAGTTTTAACCAAGATATAGCAATGAAGTTTTGTAAAATAGGTTTTTCAAACCCTGTGCTCAATAGTAATTGTGGCCTTTGATACTTCCATTTTATTATTAAATGTTTGGCTTGTTTACTTTTATTTTCGAGATGCGAAGCATCTACGAGAAAATAATATACAAAGTGATGTAAACTCCTCATGGGCATGATGACCATCCAAGGAAATTAGGACCTTTGTAAATAATGTACAAGTCGCCTTAAATTGAAAAATGTCCATCACGGGAACCGAATCTAGATCCAGTAGACTGAATCTGTGATCACATGATTCCTAGGCTCACATGATACTGCTGTTTGTATGGAAAACAGTAAGCAGTTATATATACATATATATATATATATATGTGCATGATCAGCCATCATGAAGTAAATGCTATCAACCGCCACGGAGTAAACTCCAGGCGGGACTTCAATGTAAATAAAGCTGTAAAAGCTATCAACTGCCACGATGTGAACTCCAGGCAGGACAAAATATAAAGAAAGCTGTAAAAGCCACGAGGTAAACTCGTGTTCGATAAAATGTAAATATATATATATATATATAGCGATAAATGCACGAGATATAAAATCCGTGCTCATCGATGTAGATCGACAACGCTTTATATATATAAGTATATATATTTATATAATAAAATAAATGCTCCAGACCGATGTCTAGGCTCAATCAAGGCATAACTCAATAATGTTAGTCCATATAAAAATATATACATATATATATATGTATATATATGTATATATATATATATATTTGTATTTATAAGTATATATATACAGACAGAAATGAAAACCACGGACCGAAGTCTGGGCATGCGCACTCAACACGACTCTCAATGTGTAGAATAGTGTGTGCCAATATGAAGAGAAAGGCTTTATAAAGTGTAAGAAGGCTTATAGTGGGCTGCCAATGCAAACTTCTATGACTTTATATGGATGAACACTCAGCTCCCGCTGGTAAATTTATAACTGTATGTGGGCTAACAGGTGTTTAAAAAGAGCAAGCACTCAAGTTGTATGTATTTATGTATTGAAGTGTCGAGATGACGCGTAGATGTTGAGGTAGCAAGATGACGTTTGACTCCTCATCGGTGTTATCTCCGATTTGAGTTGAAAGTAGACGTTGCTCAGGGTTATATCTGAGATTGGACTGTTCTAAGTGTTGAAAGTATATGGTATAAATTACCTCCTGTAGAAAAATGATCTCATTCCGACTTAAAATGAGCAAGTTATGACCATTTCAATATTTAGGTTTTTTCGATAAAAAATGCTATAACCATTGTTCTATAACTCCGATGACCATAAAATTTAAACTGGAAGATCACGTTAACATGTGTAAGATCCTGCCAAGATTTGGGAATTTCTGGAGTTAAACTTGAGGTAGCTAATTTCTTAAGTAATTAATTAGAAATTGATTTTTAAAAAATAGTAAATAAATTTTAAAAATTCTGAGAAAAATATATGTTCATTATGGGACTATATTCTGCTAAATCCCAGAAAATAAATTTTTTTGCGACTGATTTGGTATTTTTCATGAAAATGCACTAGTTATGAGTATATGAGTTAAATATGTTACGTAATGTAACCAAATTGAAAAATAGGATTTTATGGCTTGGGAATCCTATATAAGGTATATGCAGATTTTTGATAAGGGATTAGATCATTGGTGATGAAATCTTATGAGTATGACATTCTTTGGATGATTAAATGCATTATCTAGTAAAGTGTAAACAATTGAAATAAATTGTTTATAAGTTTAGAGGTGATTAAAATATTGTTATAATATTAATAATATTAGATTATGAGTTTATTAAGTGATTGATAATATTTGGATAAATTTAAAGTCTTTAATATTTATCCTTGTTTTAGTTTGATTAATGCTGATATCATTGTCATCATCCTCATGCTTATATGGTGATGAAAGTTATCTTTGGCTTACGTGCAAAGATGGACTGTTGTTTATTGAATTATATATCTTTGGCTTACGTGCAAAGATGGTTTGTTGATTATTGGTTTATTTGTTGTATATCTTTGGCTTACGTGCAGAGATGGAGTTGGTATGATTATGACCAGGGATTATTCGGTATAGTCATGACCATTGATGATTTAAAGAATATCCTTGGCCCGTAGTGCAGGGGTGATTCGATGATGTGATTTATTTATTAAGCTGAGTCTCAGCGATAAAAAAATTGATGAAAACATTTTAAATCATAGAAGATAGTAGATTTTATTCTCTACTTGACTCTTCTAATGGATTGCTTGTTCCACTGTAGTTAAACTTGTTGTCTATTGTATTTTATAAGTTTAACATTGTTAAAGACTAATGATAATTTATTCTGCATTATCTTAGTCATAATAGTTCTTACTGGGCTAGTTGAGCTCACCCTTTCTTTCACTATTCTCTTCAGGAAATGAGAACGTAGTCGGGACTAGTCAGGGAACGGAGTGATGGTCTAGATGATAGTATTAGTAGTCCTCACTATTCTGTTAAATAATGTGACAATAAATATAATGAGGACTTATTCTGAGAGTGGATATTATCTAGAAGATAATATTTGTATTAAAACTCACAGCTCTCTTGTTGTATATTAAAGATTGTATTTGTATTCTGTACTATGTATTTGGCGACTCAGAATAGGTGATGTATACCTATTTTGGGGGCGTCATAGTTGGTATCGAAGCTTAGGGATATGATCCCTGGCTGAGATTTGAGACTAGAACTAGGAGGGGAGAGATAGGGAATTCCTTCACTAGTGTGACGTACCTAAGTTTATTTGGTATTTAATTGGTCGGTCAGAGTATAGGGATAATATGTGATATGTTAATTAACCCTTGTTTTGTGGCATGACAATTAACCTTTGTTTTTAAGATGTACTCTAGAATGATATCTGAAATACAGGAGATGAGAAATGGAAAAATAATATTAGAGAGGAAATAACCTGGAAGGTATAATCCGAAAAGAAAGCAAGGTATGTTTTAGTTGTGGAAATAAAGGTCACCTAACCCGATTTTATCGTGCACTAAAGTCAAGTCCAGTTGGGACGGTTACACCAAAGGCGGATACAGACAAAACAAAGTCGGTGGTTTCAAGAAGAGCGTTTTCTGTGACTTCTCAAAAAGCGAGTAACCCGAATGAAGTTAGCACGAGTTAGTTAATTATAAATTTTTGCGAAGTCTATACCTTATTAGTTACCGGTTCTACCCATTATTTTATCGCTTTTGCTTGCGTTCAACGTTTAAATTTGTCTCCAAAGAAGTTAGACTTTAACTTATCTGTTGAAACTCCGTTAGGAGAAACCTTCATTACATGTGATATCCATGTCTTGGATGAGAGTAACAATTTTAAATGATATTTCTATCGTTAATAAATTTCCTAGCGTATTTCTGAAGACTTCTTGGCCTACCCCAGAGCGTGAAATCGAATTTTGTACTGACCCTAGTACAAAACCCCATTTCTAAAACCCTTAAATATTTCTTCAACCAAAACGAACGTATATGCGCCAAAGACGTTGGCTCGAGCTATTGAAGATTACAATCATACCATTCAATATATTAGTGGAAGAGAGAACGTGGTAGCTAAAGCATTGAGTAGAAGATCGTATGCGTTTATGAGTGCAAATATACGAACCTACGTGATGATAACGAATATACGAGTATAATCGACTTTAATCGATAAAGTTAAAGCCATGCAAGCTGCATACTCAGAGCCGATGAATGTGAAGAAGAAGGTTCAAGAGGGCGTTATTCTAGAAGCAAGAGTTGCTGAAGAGAGGAAATCTCAACCCTCGATTTAATTGGCCCATTTGAAATCCTCGATCGAGTAGGAACTGTGGCCTATAGACTCGCTTTACCGCCAAGTATGTCTCGTGTTCATAACGTTTTTCACGTATCGATGTTACGTAAATATGTGGATGACCCAAACCACATTATTGATTTAGAACTGGACGTGATAGAGGATAATTTAACGTATGAAGATGTACCTGTTAAAATCCTGGAATATATTCTACGCTTAAAGGTTATACCTCAAGAGTTAGAATCTGACGAAGTATCCTCATCTGTTCGGCGTACAAGGTACGTACATAAATTTCGAGGGCAAAATTTCATAAGGAGGGGAGATTGTAAAATCCCAACTTTTACGAATAAAGATTTAATTTCCTCGAAATATTTTTTTGAATATTATGATGTGAATTTGAGATAATATTATAGTTGTGGGTAATATTTATAAATTTTGCAAAGTATGCAAGTTGCTATATAATATTCAATTGGTCGGGGAATATTCGTTTTAACAGGGAATATTTGTACGACGACACAATCATTGGTGGACCCCACAACGGAATTATTATCGGATTGAGAAAACGACAAAAATATTTTATGAAAATAACGGCAGAAGTTTTACCGTTAATACTGTTGTAGTAAAAATACAGGAATACGCGTGGTTACATAGTAGCACACGGTATTAATTATTGATGCTTACGTGAGAAGTTACTTAGTTTTGTTCAATTTATTGCTTCAGTAATTGTTGCATAGTATCTCACATTATTTGATTCAATTATTGTCGATATTTTATATGTTATTAAATCAATAATTGAGATAACAAAGTTGTTAATATTATTATTTGCATTATTAACGATGTCTAGAAGTTCTGCCAAGGAGAGGTTTGGTCACCTAATTGCGCGCTAATAGGGAGAAATCCTTATTGGAAAGCCCCCTCTTTCCTGGGAACGACCTGGTCGATTAATAATGTGAATTGTAATAATGATGATGAGTTCTGTTTTATTACAATTATTAATGTAATAAAACAGAAAAGCTTTTTATATAAAACAAAATACTTTTATAAAGTTATTCGTTTTATTAGGAAATAAATAGAATATATTATATTTTATTATAAACCAATCTGGACCGTCCGTTTAAAAGTAAATCAATCTGGACCATTCATGGATTGGTTACTATTCAGTCCATTCTTCTATAAATAGAAGCTCATTCCTTCATTGTTTCTTACGAATTCACTGAAACTCTAGAGAGAGAAACTATAGAGAGAAAGAAGAAAAATATTCTGCTACTTCACTACTTCTTTATCCAGTTCTTCTTTATAAGGTAAGGGGTATTATTTCTTTCGTATTCATGAAGAGAACTTATGTTATTCCATTCCTTATTATTATGTTGGAATAACATGTATATGCGAAGTACCGCATACATGGTGATATTCTTCTGTTATTCCATTCCTTATTATTATGTTAGAATAACCTGTATATGCGAAGTACCGCATACATGGTGAAATTCTTCTATTATTCCATTCTTTATTATTTCGTCGAATATCTTATATGTATGCGTTATTTGCCTTTGGTTCCATCATTTATTATTACGTTGGAATAACCTGTCTATCAAGTACCGCATGCATGGTAATTTCGTTGTTATTCCATTTTTATTATTATTCATTGGAACATCCACGCTGGCATGCTAATTTAAATTCGACACGGTTCCGTTATTTATTATTCTATTGGAATAACTTTTCTATGCAAAGTACCGCATGCATGGCGATTTCTGTTGTTATTACATTCTTTATTATTCTGTTGGAATATCCTCGCTGGCGCGTATTATGCCCCTCGACTGGTTCCGATTATTTATTATTTCGTAAGAATACTTTGTCTCATCTGAAGTACCGCATGCATGGTGATTTCTTTTGTTATTCCATTCTTTATTATACTCAGTTGGTTAAAGTTTTGACTTCTTTACTCTATGAAATTAGTGGAATATCCTTGATATTTGCGCTTCATCCAGTATCTTTTCATGGAAATATTCTTCTGAGCATTCTTGAATTTTACTCTACAAAGAAGTATCATTTTGACAATTTGGACATTATTAGTTCCTCAATAATTTAATTCTTGAACTTATTTTATTGAATTATTATGTCATTATCATGATGAGTTATGTTGGTTATTATGTGAAAACATGAAAGTTTCTTAGAAATCACAAAGGGTTGAAAATCAGAATTTGGTGAAAATGAAACATGAAATTCAATTGTCCATATCTCCTATTATATTTCAAATATTTGAGTTTGGTCAAGTCCTAGAGTTAGATCTATGAGTTTCCTAACTTATCCAAGTGGAATCACTGAAAAAGGTGATGTAGATTTTCGTGTGGACTGATTTTAGCAAAGTACGAAAAACTGTAAAATATGAAAAAGGATGCTGCCACCATTTTAAAAGGGCTGTTTCAGCCACATAATTTGTGAGAAAAAATTCGGCCTTTTAGGACATGAAAGGACATGGTATAAAGTACCTCCTGTCCAAAAATGAGCTCATTCCGATTTAAAATGAGCAAGTTATGACCATTTCAATATTTAGTTTTTTCCGACGAAAAATGCTATAAACGGAGTTCTATAACTCCGATGACCATAAAATTTAAACTGGAAGATCACGTTAACATGTGTAAGATCCTGCCAAGAATTGAGAATTTCTGGAGTTAAACTTGAGGTAGCTAATTTCTTAAGGAATTAATTAGAAATTAATTTTTGAAAAATAGTAAATAAATTTTAAAAATTCGAGAAAAATATATGTTCATTATGGAACTATATTCTGCTAAATCCCAGAAAAGAAATATTTTTGGGACTGATTTGGTATTTTTCATGAAAATGCACTAGTTATGAGTATATAAGTTAAATATGTTATGTAATGGAACAAAATTAGAAAATAGGATTTTACGGCTTGGGAATCCTATATAAGGTATATGCAGATTTTTGATAAGGGATTTGATCATTGGTGATGAAATCTTATGAGTATGGCGTTCTTTGGATGATTAAATGCATTGTCTGGTAAAGTGTAAACAATTGAAATAAATTATTTATAAGTTTATAGGTGATTAAAATATTATTATAATATTAATAATATTAGATTATGAGTTTATTAAGTGATTGATAATATTTGAATAAATTTAAAGTCTTTAATATTTATCCTTGTTTTAGTTTGATTAATGCTGATATCATTGTCATCATCCTCATGCTTATATGGTGATGAAAGTTATCTTTGGCTTACGTGCGAAGATGGACTGTTGTTTATTAAATTATATATCTTTGGCTTACGTGCAAAGATGGATTGTTGATTATTGGTTTATTTGTTGTATATCTTTGGCTTACGTGCAGAGATGGATTTGGTATGATTATGACCAGGGATTATTCAGTATAGTCATGTCCATTGATGATTTAAAGAATATCCTTGGCCCGTAGTGCAGAGGTGATTCGATGATGTGGTTTGTTTATTAAGCCTAGTCTCAGCGATAAAAAAATTGATAAAAACATTTTAAATCATAGAAGATAGTAGATTTTATTCTCTACTTGACTCTTCTAATGGATTGCTTGTTCCGCTGCAGTTAAACTCGTTGTCTATTGTATTTTATCAGTTTAACATTGTTAAAGACTAATGATAATTTATTCTGCATTATCTTAGTCATAATATTTCTTACTAGGCTAGTTGAGCTCACCCTTTCTTTCACTGTTCTCTTCAGGAAATGAGAACGTAGCCGGGACTAGTCAGGGAACGTAGTGATGGTCCAGATGATAGTATTAGTAGTCCTCATTATTCTGTTATATAGTGTGATAATAAATGTAATGAGAACTTATTCTAAGAGTGGATATTGTCTAGAAGACAATATTTGTATTAAAACTCACAGCTCTCTTGTTGTATATTAAAGATTGTATTTGTATTCTGTACCATATATTTGACGACTCAGAATAGGTGATGTATACCTATTTTGGGGGCATCACATAACTAATTCATCATCAACACAGATCCAGGAACCATATCCCACATGATCTAAGTGGCGCGGGTATGGGCTCTAATGGTACGAGGGAACCACCAATGCTGGAATATCTCCTGAATGCAGGGACCCTCTGATAATGTAAAACCATCAACAACCAACAAGGGGATATCAATGATGGGTGACTACAAAATAGGCCAATAACGGCTGGCAGGATCCAAGATTGGTATATGAATCTCTCATGTGGTGCTCCTAATTGCATGCTCTCCTAAATAGAGCTCACATCCTCCATCTATGAAGAGAGGGATCCTATGGGTGAAAATCATGTACTCGACACTAGTCGGGTACCAATCCTCAAAACTAATGCTCAAATGTTCCCCTAAATAGGGATTCCATTTGATGACATCAGATATCAACAACTCCAGCTGTAGGCGGTAATGAGTAAAACCCTCAGCTATAGGGACCTCCGCTGGTATGGAATGATGCAATCGTCGTCCTCATGGGTAGGTATCTAATCCTAACACACTCACTGGATGTAAGCATGGAAGCCTCTCATAGGCCCAGAACTGTAAACACAAAGGCAAACATTTACTGTCAGTCAACACTCTTAACCTGTACATAGGAAATTATAAGAGAAATACTCACCAACAGAAATGGATAAAATCCTAGCCAAGCCTCTATCAAGCCCTGGGAATGCATGCGCATTCCCCTGAGGAAATAGGCAAAGGTGTAGGAACCCCAATCATACTCTCCAATATGGTCCACGTGTCATGTGGCGCTGATCAAAGCGAATGACACCGTAGAAGAGGTATCAACTATGAAGTAGCCCCTAATGATCATCAGGAACAATCGCCAAAGAATGTGATCCTTGACTCTCATATCAGCAGTTATGGGCTCACTCAATAGCCCGCTCATAGGATCTACGCTCAAAGGACCTGTGCGAACAGTCCTGCCCTTGAGCGCCTCCGTCGAAACTCCTAGAAAGGATCTAATGACAGTCGGGGTAATATCCGTTGTACAAGGCACTGGTGCCCCTCCAAACTCTATACATGTGATAAACCGCCAATCCATCGACGTCATCATCACCTCACAGTCCAACAAATGGAGTGACTGAGTCTAGTGAAACCAGTGCTCAGACAATGCCCTGAGGTAACCTCAGGGACAACAACGGGGAAGGATGGAAAAGAATGCCCCAAATCCCCAGTCATGCATGATCGTTCTATAGTCAGGATGTAGAGCTTGGTACATAGAGTAATTGTTGAACCAGTTCCCTCTAGGTTGTATAAAGCCAAGAACCTACATCACAAAGTAGATCAACATCAGAACCCTTTATTCCTCATCAATAAGAAAGAAGGAATATCAACATCTAGCTTTGCACCTCATTTACATGCAAGTAAACTGAGGGATGTTGACTCAAATCACCCAGAAGCTCTGGGTTCACCACCTGAATACTCGGGAGGTCCGTACGGGGAACATGTACAGCAGGAGCGGGAGCCTCAACCGGTACATCCTCCTTCTCGTCCTCCACATCCGGTACATCAACCCGGATAGAACGTATCACCACCTCTGCCAAACGATGAGGCTGTCTAATGGAATGGGGTCGAGGCACTTCAAAAGCCCTCATCCATACACCAGAAGTGATCCTACGGGAACTACTCGGCTGATCCGAATCAATATATCTGGACAACAAGTCTCCAAATCACCTCAGAAAGGGTTTGGTAAATTCTAACCTGGAGCTTTTCAAAATGCAGTTTTATGACTACATGCATGCATGCATTATTTTAACATACATCTAAAGTAGAGTTAAAAATGCATGACTACCCAATGCCTACATTTTGGAAAATTTTTGCCATAGTCCCCTTTGTAAATAGGACTATTCACTTGCACATAGGCATGACTAGGTGGCCATTTAGTAGCACACCTGCCCACATTCATATACATCCTACATGCATTAATACATCACAGTAAAAATTTGTAAGGGTAGCCTAATTACCAGGATTATTTTATTTTTTCCACCTTTGCTCATTTGTCCTCAAATAGGATAAGAAATAGCAGAAAAAGGTGTCAATTTGACTATTTCAAAAGTTAAATTTTTTCACATCATTATGTTCAGCATGGTTTAATACTAACATTTACTATGTTGAATATTTTTTAACAAGTCATTTTAGCATGCATAATCACTGCTATGTGTTTAGATGCATTTCATATCATAAGTCATTTTTTAACGGATAAAAACTAGAAAAAAAGACATGCATACATTACCAAGATAGTGTAGAATACTTGTACGGTAACAGAATTTGCAGAAAGTCATCCGAACACAACAGATCTGAAGAAGAGCTCTCAGATTTCCTTCGCGACACAGCTTGAAAAATGACTTGGGAAAGCAACCAGGCCATTCAAGGGAAGTCACGATTGGTCGTAGGTCCACCTGCGGCTGCTGCAGGTGTACTTGTGGCACCCCTATGTGGGTCCCACCCCTCTGGCTCGGTCCAGTTCGAGTTACAAAAGAGTTTTCACAAGCTAAAAAGGCCAAATCAGGAATAAAAACGCTACGCGATTGAGCGGAATAGACTGAAATCCTGGTTTTCACGGGCCAAACTGTGGCTTTACATAACACTCATTGGTCTTCGCCCAATCATAGGGTACACTATACTGATGATCACAACTATTGCAAACTACATTCGGCAATACCTCACAAAGATCTAATGCCGTCAATTCAAGGTTGTATCCCTTAAACCTTTTCCCCGACATATTTTTATACATCCATTGATGCACATGTCAACGAAGGTCAAGTAGCCTTGACATTATCCCCAGCATGGATCTCATCCATTTATACATATATCAATAAAGGTCAGGCAACCCTGACAACACCGACTGTTTGCAGTAACTCCAATAAAGCAGCGGAAAGACCTGGCGGCACAAACCAGGGAAGAATATCCTCATTGGGGAGGACTGATGATGGAATATGTTATACACATTCTCAACAGACAAAGCTATATCCCCACAAAATCTTTTGTACATGAGAGATGTATCTTCAGGACAAAGTCTGTATCAAGGATTCAAGATTTTGGTGATAACCCTAATGTCAACAATCCTAGAGATTCCTGGTAGCTGTGGATCACACGTCCTTGACAGTTTATCAGGCTGCTTATTTAGTGCTCCCCCGGTAGAAGCAACAGGGATCCGACAATCATCCCACCATGTTGGAGAATAATCCAACAAACCACATACATTTGCATCATGCATTGCATATAATCATTTTGTTGCATTTCAAGTGTCTAGTATTCTTTATCTTATCCATGTAATTGCATTGCATGAATATGATAAAGAGGGGCATCTGTAGACACTCGAAATTGCAGGCATCTGCCTACCTGTTACTAACATTGCAGGAAGTGTAGAATTTTCTTCCAGAGATAACCCTGGAAGATAGCTCAGCTTAATACCGAAAATACCACCGGAAGTTCAGTTTCAACCCCGGAAAACACACTAGGAGTATTATTTTCCCACCTCAGAGATAACCCCCGGAGATAGCAGTGCAAATACCAAAAATTCTACCGGAGAAGGCCGATTCATCTTGGAGATAACCCCGAGATGTTCAGTCTCAGTCCCAGAAACAACGCCAAGAAAGATAATGTAAACCTTGGAGATAACCCCAAGGAGTGCAGTTGAAGTTCCAGAGATAACCCCGGAGATGCTCGTTTCAACCTATGAAGTAAGCTTCACCTTGGGACTCACACCGAGGCACTCAATTCCCAAACCTGAAGATAACCCCAGGAGGACAAGCATACCTCAGAGACAACCCTGCTGGCATTCAACACTTGCAGCAACCCAATCTTAGAGATAACCCTGAGCAACGTCTGCTTTATTAGCCAAAACTAGAGATAACCCCGGTGAAGGGCAAAATCATCAAATTGCCACCTCAACCCCACATGGTGTCGTCTCAATAAACAACAGTCAACATACATTCTACACAATAATGTCCCACAAGAACCGAGGAGTTGCAATCCCGAGTGACTACTACGCAAGGTAGAACACCAGATAGAATTTGAAGCTTGAAGAGATAGGATATGGTTCCATCTTCCTGACTTCGTACAACCTCTAATCCCATGTCATTGTGTAGCTATCGACAATGGCAGTCTAAAATAGGTCTTATACACCTCAATTGGATGCTCGGATTGAAGTTCTGGAAGTTTGAGCGGACATCACGTTGTCTGGCGATACGCACATCGAGACAGTGGGACCAAGAAAGCCCGATGCACCCTGTGCCTTGCATCATACTGTGAGCCGCATGTACACTTGTGGCTACCCCCTCTATAAATAGAGGGCTTGGGGTGGCCATATTCAAGAGAAAAAAGGCGAGGAAGCCCTGTCCAATTTGCTCTGTACACACCTTATATTGAGTGCTTTCTCATTTTAAACACTTGTGAGCTCACATATAGCTATATTTTTATCGGCGGGAGCCGAGTGTTCATCCACTTAAAGTTATAGAAGTCTTCTTTGGTAGCCCACTGTAAGCCTTCTTTAACACTTTAAAGCCTTTCTCTTCATCTTTGCACACACTCTTCTTCATGTTGAGAGTCGTGTTGTGTGTGTAAGCCCAGACTTCGGTTCATGGTTTTCATTTTTGTTTGTATATATATACTTATATATATATATATAAAACTGTTGTCAAACTCTGTTCGATGAGCCTGGATTTTATATCCGGTGCGTTTACTGCTTTTATATATATATAGCGACAAATCGCTGAAATGATAAACCGAGCCGGGATCGATATATATCCTGTGCATTTACCGCATATATATATATATATATACATTTCTGTCAGACCTAGAGTTTACTTCGTGGTCTTTTACTACTTTATTTACATTCCATCCCGCCTAGAGTTTACTTTGTGGTGGTTGATCGTTTTTATTGCTTTATTTACATTCCATCCCGCCTGGAGTTTACTTCGTGGCAGTTGATCATTTTTACTATTTTCTTTACATTTAGTCCCTCCTGGAGTTTACTTCGTGGATGTTGATAGCATTTATTGCTTTATTTACATTTCTTATCCCCCATGGAGGTGATACGTGGTGGTTGATCACATCTCTATATATATTTACTGCTTTTATATATTTACATTTCTGATCCCCCATGGAGGTGTTTTGTGGTGGTTGATCATGACTCTATATATATATTTACCTTTTTTATATGTTTACATTTCTGATTCCCTATGGAGGTTTATATATATATATATATATATATATATATATAGGGAAATAATCCATGGCACATGTTTGCTATGAGCACTGTTCAGCAAACAACTTGATATTCGTTGATCCTTGGAATGAAAGGCTCAGATTAAATCATTTTAACCCTTACCGCTACAGGTTGTAGCGGCAGCCCTACATACAATCCAAGTTACTAAAATGCCCCTGATTTATGCTTGAAAGTGTGGTTACCCTGCCGCTACAGGCTCATACGGTAGGCCATTAATATTATTTGACTAACATAACCGGCATGGAAGCCAAAATTGACTGCACGAAAACCAAAAACAGAATGCACGAAAGCCAAAGATGCACGTCTTGCCGCTACAGCTTGTAGCGGTAGGCTCACTCTCTTTTAAACTATCTGCCGCTCCCCCTATCCTTCATGCTGAACCTACCCTGCCGCTACACATATTCACTCTCAACTTGGAAAAACCTCTATTCAAGCATCAAAACAGAATTGACTGAGAAAGCTTGCAACAATTCACCATCAGTAAAAATTGAAGATCAACAGCCGGTTCAGCCTAAAAATTGAAGATTCAGATATTATTTTGGTAAGATTTACTTTTCAAATAATATAATTATTTTTTTAACATGTATTTATAAAAAAAATAGATGTTTAAACTTTGAAGAAATATGATCAATTATTACTATGTCTACATATATGCATGTGAATATTAAAAAAAAAATCATTTATGTATACGTGTTGGATAATTATATAACTATGGGGTGAAGTAGTTATTATAATTTTGACTTTTGATTAAATTATTTGCTTAATAATTGTAATGGAGTTGTGTTTTATTTTATTATGAATGTTTATTTTGATAAAATATTGTGTGTTATGTGGGATATAATATGTATGTGAGTATTGTGACTAATAATGATTAATTATTATGAAAATGTGCAAAAAAATATTATTAAAATTATTTAAGTATGATGTTTTTTTGGATTAATAGGATATAGATATATTGTGTTACATTGTTATTAAACAATATAAAAAACACGTGGTTGTTATTTTTTGAGGTACTAAATGGACAGTTGGATTTATGGACCAATTGACACAAGTGTCCTTAACGACCAACAAAATCATATGTCAGATGATATATATGATGGAAAAGACAGGGGTAGACTACTCTCATGTCAATTAACTGAAAAAAATATGATCAATGGATATTAACAAAAGCTCAAAAAACTCTTCTACAAAAATGTGGGTTTGGGATTTTTTTGCTATTCGGCCGTTGTACCACAAACTGACATTGGGCTCGTTTCTGCCTTGGTAGAGAGATGGAGACCGGAGACCAATAGTTTTCACTTAAATTGTGGGAAAATTAGAATCATTTTAGAGTATGTACACTTCATTCTTGGGTTGCCGGTGGTTGGCAAACCCTTAACTGATCCGTTATTTGATACTCCATTAGCTCATTTTAAAGAATGTTTTGGTAGTGAAGTAGTTGCTGAATATCAGAAATCAAAAAAACGTGGCTCTATTTCATTACTATGGTTGTAGCAACATTTTAATAATTGTCCCCCTAAAGCATGTAAGGAAATTGTTGGTCGATGCACAAAGGCTTATATTCTTTGGTTGTGTGGGGAAATATTGTTCCCCACTAGGAATAAAAACATTGTTCATCCCAAGTATATGTATTTTATTGCTAACACTAAAAATTGTGTAACGTATTCTTGGGGTGCAGCTGTGTTGGGCTATTTATATAGGTCTTTGTATACTGCCACTAGGAAAGGAGCAAAATATATTAATGGTTGTGTCACTCTTTTACAAATTTTGGCATACGAGCCTATAATAATTGGCAGACCTAACCCCTGGCCTCAATCATAGTTATGGTTACCTAGGGCCCTAGCCTGGACATACTCAGAAAATCACAGCTACCCAAATAGGCGACCAAATCCCCATCATCATTTAAAATTTTACCGAGGGGCGTTAGATGTCCAGCCTGAATGGCAAGTAGTGTGGCGCCCTTACATGAGGTGGGATGACAAAATGGGTGGATTTAAATTTGAAGGCAGATTGTTGGGATCTGGTAGAATCCCCTTGATCCATTTTGATATTGTAGAATACCATATGCCAAATAGGGTGATGAGATAGTATGGGTTCTTACAAGGTATACCATCTTCGGCAGAAAATCACAAAGAACTTAGAAAGGAAAAAGAACATAGATTTGTCGTCGTTGATTGCATGGCCTTGAGGCAAGTGTACATCGCACATTGGGAGGCTTACATGGAGCATTTGAAGGGATAGCAATACGAAATTTCCAACTATGTGAAAATTGATTCATACATGGCTTGGTATAGGAAAATTACACATAGGAAACTCCATCGCCTTCGACGGGAAGGGGACCCAGACCCTACCTACGAGCCCCAGACTATTTACAGCCAGCATCATCATCTTATACAAATGGTACACTAACATTTGCATTTACATACAAGATATTTCCATTTACATAGAATCTTGTTTATTAATAATACTAATATTGTACTTTTATCTTACATGATAGGTTGAGAGTGCAAAGTCCTTACTTGATAAGTGTTTTGCTTTTACTGAGATGCCTCCAAACTATGTAGTTGAGAAACAGGTATAGGACCATCTTTACGGTGTATACAACTCTAAAGTCAGAGGGAACAATGGTGAAGAGCAAGAGGAGCCAATTAAAGTTGCGGTACAAGAGAGTTACATCCCCATGACCCAAACTTATGTTCCCTCTTTGTCATTCGAGTCAGACTTCACAGAGAAGGAAAAAGTTCAGGTCATTGGAGTATGAATTTTAATATTAATTTTATGTCTTAATAATTATAATATTAGTAATGGTGAGTAACATGCTTAATATTATTCAGGCTCAAGATATAGCAGAAGGGTACATCCCCACCACACAAACTTATGTACCCTCTTACTCATTCGAGTCTAGCTTCATAATGCAAACATAATTACAGGTATAATTCCCTCTTAATTTTATGTTGTAAAAAGGCAATTAATATTATTATTATTGTCAGGCCCAAGACATAACTGGCTTATGTTCCAACCCCGGCATAAGTTCCAGTCCCACCACTCAGGCATTCGAGACTGGCTTCATAGAGTAGGCGGGTAAACAGGTACTATTATTCTCATGTTATTTAGACTATTAAATCCCTCTTAATTGCATTACTTAAAAATATTGCTATTAATAATTATTAATGCTACTTTTTTATGTTTATCAATACATTTACCCAAGCTCAAGAGACTTTGTTGGAATTAAACATCGCTTATGGTGCAAAAAAG
The DNA here is from genome assembly GCA_020205615.1 of Panax quinquefolius. Lineage (NCBI taxonomy): Eukaryota > Viridiplantae > Streptophyta > Magnoliopsida > Apiales > Araliaceae > Panax > Panax quinquefolius. Next base: position 95,716,760 of record CM035154.1, read on the forward strand.
TCTCCGACCAAAAAGCTGAGGGAATACAAAATAGTTGGAATTAAACATTGCTATTAGTAATTATTAAAGTTGAGCGTTGTATCTCCAAGCCAGGCGAATGGGGCAGAGAGTTTTTGTCACCCTTATGTTCACCTTGATGTGGGCCCAACATTACACGAATGCAAGTATATATTCATGCCAGTGTGTACTCAAGAGACCAAGCATTTTATCATGTTTGTATTCTCGGTGCCCGAATGGGCAGTCACTATCTTTTAACCCTCTATGCGATGATACCCCGTATATGACCACCAGCAAATGTTTAGAGAATTTATTAAAGTTACGGTATGTATATTAATTGTTAGTGTTGTACTTTTATATTTGTATATCCTTTATTAATATTACTTTGTGCATGCAGGTCAAATTGATACCAGTTTGTTTGAGAATGGGTGATCCACAGCGTGAGTGGCCAACACAGGATCCGCGTGTGCTAATACCAAAGAACAGACCTGTGCAGCCAAACAATTATGACTGTGGTATTTTTGTTTGTAAGTATGTTGATTACTTTGTCAGGAGTAGTGTAAATATTCGTCGAGAAAAATGGTACTCAAAAGATTTAATGGTATTTCGATACCGAATGGCGTGGGAACTCTTTAGATGTCAAGCTAGACTTCTTCCTACGGATGATATTTAGACTAATTATTGGTGTACTTATCATTGAGAACTCTTTAGATGTTTATTATTATTATTATTATTGTTAGTGTATCAATTATTATTTTTATTATTATTCATATTATTATTAGATGTCTATTATTATTATGCTTATTATTATAATTATTACGTTTAATATAATAATAATAATAATAATAATAATAATAATAAAAAACATAGCTTACATAATACATCGCTTAATACAAACATTGCTTACATAATATAACCAAGCATAAATACAAACATAATACAACTGAGCATAAATAAAAACATCGCTTAAATAATACAACCGAGATCTATTTTTTAGGCTCAGGAATCCCTAACACTCGATAGTGATTGCGCTTATCATGGTCGGTTTCAAAGCCACAAATTGCACATTTTCGATGAGGTTTAGAACCCACTATTTTTTTGAATGCACTCATCAACCTTGTCTATTTTTTGTGGCCCTTTGTTTGAGAAATAACTGGTGTCTAAAACACATGTTCTTCCACTTCTTCCTCTGCATCTTCATCGTCATTGTCATAGCCCATTGTTTGAGTATCACCGACAGTGCAATCAATGTCATCATCTACCAAATCCGTAACATTCTCGTCCGGATCATACTGGTCAATTAATGCTTTTCCTCATGCATTCAACTTAAGGTGAGTTTTGTAACCTCTAACTGAGCAAGCAGCTTTACTGGCCAACTCCGTGCAATCAGACTTCAAATGATTAAAACGCATTGCTTGATCTTGTTCAAAGTTGGCAGTTGTTGGGATAAAGAGTAATTCTTCAACATCGGTTTTGTTCACGTTTCTTGTCCAATGAGAAAGAATCATGTCGTTCGGAATTTGGGAAATACTCTTAGCCAAGAAATATCTCAAGATGTGCCTGCATAATTCACCAGAATGTGAAAGTAATTGTCAATTACATGTTACCGACCCCAGCTGGTGATTGTTGATGATTTCTTTATATCTTCCACCATTTTTAGCTGCATTTGTTTTATACACTGCATAGACCTTTATTTCAGGGCCACACAACTCACTAACTTTACTAACATTGTACTTCATTGAATTGACGAATTGACGCTGAAAACGTCTAAACATCTCTTTTGTGTACACCTACGCAACATGCACTTCCAAAGATGACCCGAGTACCATATTCATTTTCTGATGTTGTGTTATGTAGTCGGCCTTCCTCTCTCTGATAAATTATTTTGCTGTAGCCTTCTGACTCTGCACTACAATTTCTTTCATGCCCGTTGAAGCATTGACAAACTCATCAAAAAAATTATTCATGCTCTCGCTTCTTCTAGTGGTTGTTATTCTCGCGGCAAAATATCTCTTTGTATATGCTTAAATCCATTTCTCTCGTACATCATAAAAACTTCTAATCCACTCATTGTTATACAATTCATAATTTCTCAATAGAATCTGCCAACGCTCTTCAAACTCCCCAATGGATAATGAATTATACACACAATTGTTAAAATGCTCTTTAAAGGATGGGTGCTCAGAATAAACATAATGCAATTTCTCAGGAAATTTGTTGCTAATATGCCAAGAACACAATAAGTGATAAGTAGAAGGGACTACCTTGGCAATAGCATTACTCATGGCTTTGTCTTAGTCAGTGATGATGGTTATAGACATCTTGTAGTCCATGGCTTCGAGCCATATCTCTAATACCCAGACGAAAGTATCCTCTGTCTCATCCCTTAACAATGCAAATCCAAACAATATAGACTGAAAATGGTGGTTAACTCCGGTAAAAGGAACAAATGGCATGTCATACTTATTTATCCTGTATGTACTGTCAAATGTCACAACATCTCTGAAATCTTGATACATAGACCTTGATCGGGCGTCAACCCACAAAATGCATGCTATGCGATTTGTTGCATCTGGTTTGACACGATAAAAAAATTTAGTCGAACTCTTAGATGCAAGTTTTTGCAAATAATTGACAGCAGCTTGTGCATCATTTTCATCTGCAGACTTATTTAAAGTGTCAATTAATTTTCTTGTAACTGGAGTAATATTTCTATGTGTCTCAATCAAATCTACCTTGGTAGGGGTCACTAGGTGATGATTGTGCTCTAATTCAACAGTAAAAATACGCCAACTGTCTTCTTTCTTATTATGAACAACAAATATTCTACCTTTGCATAATGTGCGTCCTATAAAGTCTCGCTGCCTAGTTATTTTCTTATTACCATCTTCATCATCAGGCAAACTCTTTACAGAATTTGGTGTACCGGCTTTTTTACAAACATACAACCTAGATAACAGATTATTAGTACCAACATGTTTATGACTAGTTGCAATTCTAATCTTAAAACCAATTTTTTTAGCATACGACCTATAAAAAAATTCAACTTCTTCCAACTTAGAAAATAATTGACCAATGTATGGCACCAATTCAGATTTACTACTTTCAACTTCACTTACAAACTCAGATGTATTTTCATAATTTAAGCTAGCAACAAAATCTGAAGAACTTGATACAAACCTTTTATGAGCAGGTATGTTGTGTGCCATTCTGAAATAAGAAGGAAGAAACGCCGGATAAGAATTTCAGTTTGGACTTGAGATTAAAAGTGGGCAATTACATCAACCAAAAACCAAAGCTGTAAAAAAGGAAAGAAATATCTAGAGGAAACTAAGACATGATATCTATGAGAGGAAAGGTTGGAGAGATAATTCATGAACGGAAGAAGTGAGCATGGTATTTAAAAAAATGTCCATGCCGCTATAGCTTGTAGCGGCACTCCATCTATTTCCGTGAAAGGTGAAAAGCTTTTGAATGGTCATAAAAGCTACTGAATGGTCAGTAAAGCCGGTTACCTTTTTTTTCATAAAGTTAAAAAGGTGGTCAAAAAGTTGGTCACCTTTGTCATAAAGTTGAAAAGGTGGTCAAATTGTACTTGATGCCTACCGTAAGAGCTTGTAGCGGTAGGGTGAATTAAATTATTTGGGGAAGTTTGGTAATAAACCAACATTTTACACATTAGATGTACTGTCGCTACAAGCTGTAGCGGCAGGGGAGAAAACCAACCAATCTGAGCCTTTCATTCCAAGGATCAACGGATATCAAGTTGTTTGCTGAATAGTGCTCATAGCAAACGTGTACCATGGATTAATTCCCATATATATATATATACATATATATATATATATATTTACGGCTTTTATATATATAACTGGTTGCTTCTTTTCATATAAACTGCGGCATCATGTGAGCCTAGGAATCATGTGATCACAGATTCACTCTAAAAAATCTAGATTCGGTTCCCGTGATGGACATTTTTAGCTGTAAGTAGCTTGTAAATTATTCACGGTGTTTGAATTTTCATAGATGGATTTCATGCCCATAAAGAGTTCGGCATTGCTATATATTATTTTCTCAAAGATGTTTCGCATCTCAAAAATAAAACAAATCAAGCTGAACATTTAATAATAAAATGGAAGTATCAAAGGCCTCAATTACTGTTGAGCACGGGGTTTGAAAAACCTCTTTTACAAAACGTCATTGCTATATCTTGTTTAAAACTGAATTTTTGTATAAATTCAAACCCTGTGTATATAGGTGCGAACGAGGCATAGCACTACTTCCAAATAACAACACATTGACCCACACACACACACGCACACATACACACACACATTCATATAACAGTTTCTTGAAAAGTGGCGATCATCGTGGTAACACGGATGTCGAAGGGTGCCTAACACCTTCCCTCTACATAATCAAGCTCCCGAACCTAAATGAATCTCGGTTTCACAGACCCATTTAGCAGTGTCACATCACTAGGTCAATGTGCAAACCTTTTCTCGGTTGCGTTGGTGCAACCAGTTAAAAACACCAAATGGCGACTCTTATAGTCAAATCGTTGACATATACTTGTCGGACCTTTTTCACTTGGTTTTTCAAACAAATCTCACCTAACATGAGAACACCAAAGAACAAGAACCGAAAAGGGACAAATAAAAATCCTTACGTCGACAATATCAAAGGGTATGATTGGGTGTAATAAGTTATATATGGAGATAATATATGAATGATCAATATAGAATCTACCACTTTTAGTAAAAAGAAGAGAAATATCCTATGTGATTCGATAAATAACAACCTAGGAATCCTTGGTCAATGTGAAATAAAATTAGAAAGTAGTTTCTAATTTGCATTTATTCGGAGTTGTGCTTTTGGGAATCGAAATACATATAATTAAATAAAATAAGACTTGATAGTAATTTCATGTCTTATATTTAATTGTGACATTGTATGGTGGAAGGATTGAATTGTATGGTAAATATTTACTCAAATGTTCTTTTATGATTAATGTTCAAAACTATATTATCTAGAAAGTCATTGATCGCTAAAAAGGCTTATCCTTATTGTAGAATAAATATTATTTATTTAAATAAATTAATAGATTAATTTATATATTTAAATGAGATTAGAATTGTTCTAATTGATTTATTCACAATCAGTTTAATATAGAGAACCTAAAAAGGGTCACACCATAAAAGGAAGAATAATTATTTAAGAAGTTAATGGCAAAATCGTAATAATATGTTAAGTGTATTTAATTTAATCTATGGTGATAGAATAAATTAAATAGTTTAATATTTATTATTTAATATTTTGGAAATATTAAATGTAAATTAATAAGAGGAATCTTATTAATATTATTACAATTGTTGTTATTTTAATTTCTAAAGATGTTTGGGAATTAATTTAATATAAGTACTCTCATTTAATCTAATAGGTTTAGGAGGCAAATTAATTAAAAAAGTTTAATTAATTATCCCTAATAAGATTAGGGAACCTAATTAATTAAATAATACCCTAAAACGGATAACTAATATCTTTATAAGAGGAGTCTTATATAAGATATTAATATATACATAATTTCAAAAGTTGGAGAGTACACCTCTTTTTTACAGGGATAGAAAACTAGTGTTTTAGCCAATACACCATTCTTCTTGAATATTTTTCTTCCTTGGTAGATCACCTCTAGAGGTCATACCCTTAGGTGGCTAACATTGATCAAAGGAAGGGGTTTGTGACACCCCCAAATCTGGTACTTCATTCCCACAAGACTTGGTGTTCACTTTCCATTCATTCATATCTAACTACCCGAACATAATAAAATTTAAACAATAAATCTTCCCATTAAAAGGGTTACATAATTAAATCAATACGTCTCCTAGGTTATCTAACGTTTAACATACATCAAGTGTAGAAAATTAAATTAATTACATCACATCATTTAAGATAAAGTCTATCATCTTGAAAGCCAATAAATTACAAGTCTTCATCACTTGTTCATTTTTCCTTTCCCTTTACTAGTGGTAGGTTCATCGACCTTCTCAACCTTAGCTGCAATAATTATATTTATACAAGAGTGAACAAAACAAATGCTCACTTGAAATAGCAATGAATAACAATAACATAATAATTGCCAATGAATACGCTCGTCAGAACTGAATAATACTCTGTCAATAATAATCAAAACTGGAATCACATACGAAATGTAACTGAGGGTCATAAGACTACGAACTATGTCGAAGGATATAAGTAATCTTTCAACTTAAACCTAAACAGTCATAATTATAGGGACTCACCGTACTTAGGGTGATCAACCCTTCGCACCATGTATTGTGAACAAACATCTAAACGCATTGCGTAAAATAACTCCCCTATAATAGGGTTGTTCTTCTCAGTTTTAGACTACAAGTCCGCACCAAAGAAAGTTTGGTGCGGATAAGCTTCAAGGGTAATTTAGAGTTTAACGATCATTAACTAAAGGATTAGTTGAATCAACAAAGTTCAATAACACTACGAATGATTAATAACAACATAATATAGAACAATTAGGAATCATAGGTGAACCAACTATATATCAAAGTCAGGCTTAGAAATAAACTAGAAAACATAAGCATTGTGTAATACAATAAACCTTGCTTAAACAATACTAAGCTAAGGCTGTGATCTTGTCAAATAAGATAATTAAGTTATTGAACATGCATTAATGAATAGCAAGCTGAAAATGAAACTTGCTTAATATAACAATAAAGGTTAGAAACTGTGTAAAGTAAATGAGATAGGATAACTCACTTAGATATTTGAGTTGAAGAAGTTCCATTCATTATAAAAAGAATAAAACTAGGGAAACTTGCTTAACTACAAACAAGTTAGGATAAATCAGACAACGATTAGATTTCAAAACTTGCTCAAATAAAATTAGGGTAAGAGAGCTTGCTCAAATAAAGTTTAAGGGTAAAGAACTTGCTTAATTAATGTTTAGGGGTAAGGAACTTGTCTCGTGCGTAAGCTATAAATTACAACTCCCATTCATCTACACATATTATTAGAATCACAACATCTATTAGATATACTAACATCCACTTTCTAAATTAAAACTCATTTTTAGTTAAACTTGTTACTTTAGTACAAGTTTCAATTCAAACCATATACACTTCAGAAGTCACAAGTATTAGATTTGAAACACTTAGTTACTAACTCTCGTGTTCAATAAATCACAACGTAAAGTTTTCACGACTTACTAATTTTTATAACTTTGGAATTACCACCTACATGATATAAATCCGTTTTAGTATCTTTATTACATGTTCATCACATTAATATTTCATCAGACTAAGTTACAATGGGTTTTTAAGGTCTACATAACCAACATGCATTACTACCTCGATCTGGTGCGGGCAGCATTTTACCATATTTTGAACTTGAACCAGGTAGCAATTTAAGACCGTTTTCGGCCTTGACACTAGCTAGCAATTGCTACTGGTGCACAAACAAAAACTATGCAGTCTGTTTGTATACTTTGTTCAGCCCAACTATCACGAATTTCCTCCATAAAACAGCAAATTAAACATACCCAAATTATATAAAACTCATATAAACATTATTCATCACATATATACCAACTTAGAACAATTAAACAACAACTACAAATAATTTAAATCCTTGAATTCCATGTTTTTACCAAAAAAAACTCCATTTTTGACATATTTGACAAAAATTAACATCGAGGTCTCAATACTACACGAAATTAACTCATTCAAATTATGTTCTCTTTGTTTCTTACTGAATTAACATATTCAAGGCTCAATTTACAGTTTAGTTCACAAACCAACCACCAATTTTTGTACGTTCATAAGCTATATATATACACATGTTCACTATAAATGGTTTCTTTTCTTTTTGAACGTAATTAATATACTAAATTCTTATCTAGATGCTAGTTATAACATCACAATTACACATAAACATAATTAACACTTTATATAACATCAATTCATCAAAATTCACAGAGACTTTGAAATTCATGAACATAGAACATTCATATATGTAACTTTAAGGTTTTGGAAGTATACCTTCAATTGCTTGGATAATCTTTGATAGAAGATAAAGAATTTATTTGGAATCACAGAACTCTTTCTCTCCTTTCTCAAACTCTCTTTATTTCTCTGTGAACTCCATTCTCTCTTTTCTCTACTTTGAATGGTCATAACTCTTTGCACCGAAGTCGGAATTTGTCCGTTCCGGAGTCTATGGAAAGCTAATTCAGTGTACTATAACATACCAAAAGCCCAGAAGTTTGTGGAAACATTAACTGAGCGAAACAGTGTCCCGAATAACACATCCCGCTACTGACTTTCAGTTTGACAAATTCGACACATTTCTTTCCAATCGCAGTAACTCCCTCATCTGAGGTCAGAATGAGATCATTCCAAAGCCCATGGCTTCCTAACTCAGTGCACTACAACCACCCAGAAACTCAAAAATTTTCAGGCAACATAGCTATTCCAGAATTTTGACAGTATAGTCACTGTTCATTCAATTTTCATTTCTAGACATGGTTTACTAAAATCTTCACCACGGATTCATTTTAACTCCGTTTTGGTTCATTCAAGTTAGGAAATCTTCAGAACTTAGAGGGATATCACATACAATTATTAAATTAAGCTTTTATACATAAATCAAAAGCACAAATGGTCCTCAAGTCCAGTCCCAAAAACTGCCCAACAAGGTTCTTTGTAAATATTTTATGTTGTGAGTTTTGGTTACACTTGGATGATGTTAAGGCTTCATAACTCTAATTACAATCATTAGAACTCATTTAAATAAACAATTACAAGCCAAAATAAACATACCCGAAACTAACTAACTACACAAAACTTCCAAAATACAAACTTTAACTAACAAACTAAATACAATATTTAAAATAATAACATTACCAAAAATTAAATAAGAAACATACCCGAAAATATGAATTCCACGAACTGAATACGTACTCGACCAAAATTTAACTAAGAAGATCTTTATAAAAAAATCCTCCCACAACAAAGCCTTTCTCAAAATTGGAGGCCTTATTGTTGGTGAATGAAACAAAGGATCAAGTCCTTCTATTTATAGGTTTATCAAAGGGTAAAGTTCTTAATTTAGTTGATGTGGGACTTGGTTTATACTAATTCTAATTTGTTTATACTAATTTTTCCTATTTTCAACATGCTGAGTGTATTCATTCAAATATTTATTTAATATCATAAATATTCATTCTATTCCATAAAGTTTCCAACTAAAATATTTAATGTACTTAATAAATATTTTACTCGCATTATACTAATATTTATATTTTCATGCAATATATTACCTTCTCACTTTATTAAATCAATTATACTTGTATTAATTCACTATTTTAATTAAGTGAATTATTCACACTATTTATGAAACTTAACTCGTAATAATGTCCATTGCCCATTGAGGTATAATAATTAAAATTATATTATCTCATAACATAATTTTAACTTAATTAAATTAACTAATATTATTTAATTTATTTAATAGTTTAATTAACTATTAAATCTCACATTCTCCAATATATGAATATATAATTATTTTTGGTTGGTAGTAGTTGGGTGGATGACATTCATAAATGACCATTGGTTTTTAGTGGTTGGGGGATGACATTTAAGACCATTTTTCTCCTATAAAAAGGAGCTTTGGCTCCTCATTTGAAACCCACCAACATTAGATAACAAGAGAGGTAGAGAAAGAAAGTTATAGTTTGAGAATTAGTAAGATAGAGAGGTATAGAGAAAATAAATAGTTAGTTTATTTCTCAGTTGAGAGTTTGTATTCTCCATATTATTTTTATAGTGGATTTCTGATATATCTCCCTGTGGTTTTTTCCAGTTAGGTTTTCCACGTAAAATTCTTGTGTCATTATTTTATATCTCATACAGTAGTGTGCTTATATTTATCTTAGTGTATTTATGTGAGCCTGATTTCTCAACATCTTCTGATAATGGTATGACGAGGGTAGTTGGCGCCGGGAGGGATATCAATTATCATGTGGGCTGGTAAACAATTTAATTCACAAATAAAGGAACAAAAGATTCACCAAAAAACACAGAGAAATATCTCTAATGTGTATAATATATTTATCAAAATTCAAGTCCCTCACTTCAACCAACAAGCCGGGTTTATATGGCTTAGCAAAAATTATCCCCTAGTCATTGTCGATGTCAGGATTTTTATTTGTCCCTTTTCCATTCTTGTTCTTTGGTGTTCTCATGTTAGGTGAGATTTGTTTGAAAAAACAAGTGAAAAAGGTCCGACATGTATATGTTGACGATTTAACTATAAGAGTCGCCAGTTGGTGTTTTTAATTTGTTGCACCAACGCAACTAAGAAAAGGTTTGCACATTGACCAGTGATGTAACACTGCTAAACGAGTCTGTGAAACTAAGATTCATTTGGGTTCGAGGTCTTGATTATGCGGAGGGAAGGTGTTAGGCACCCCCCGACATCCGTGTTACCACGATGACCGCCACTTTTCAAGAAACTGATATATGAATGTGTGCGTGTGTGTGGGTCAATGTGCTATTATTTGGAAGTAGTGTGAGGCCTCATTCACACCTATATACAAAGGGTTTGAATTTGTATAAAAATTCAGTTTTAAACGAGATATGGCAATGATATTTTGTGAAAGAGGATTTTTTAAACCATGTGCTCAATAGTAATTAAGTCCTTTGATACTTCCATTTTATTAAATGTTCAGCTTTGTTGATTTTATTTTTGAGATGTGAAGCATCTTAGAGAAAATAATATATAGCAGTGTCAAACACCTCATGGGCATGAAAGCCATCTAACAAAATTCAAACACCGTAAATAATCTACAAGCTGCTTACAGCTGAAAATGTCCATTACAGGAACCGAATCTAGATTCAGTAGACTGAATCTGTGATCACATGATTCCTAGGCTCACATGATGCCGCCGTTTATATAAAAGCAGTAAGAAGTTATATATATAAAAGCTGTAAATTTATATACACATGCATGATCAACCACCACGAAGCACCTCTATGGGGGATCGGAAATGTAAATATATAAAAGTGGTAAATATATATATAGAAACATAATCAACAACCACTAAACACCTCCATAGAGGATCAGAAATGTAAATAAAGCAATAAATACGATCAACCGCCACGAAGTAAATTATAGGCCGGACTAAATGTAAATAAAGCAATAAAACGATCAAATGCCATGAAGTAAACTCCAGGCGGGACAGAATGTGGATAATTAGATTTCATATCCATGTATCGTTGTCCATTTCAAGCTTAATCGTTGTTACTTTCTTGTTTTTATGTTCGTTTTTACTCGTTTTGTGTTCTTGTATGTGTAGAGTGGTTGTTGTGGTGATTAGTGAAGAATTGAAGTCATTTAGAGCATTTATGGAAGCAATCAGGAAGTTAGCAGCATTGTTTAGCAAAATAGACTGTTGCCTCTTTTTTAGTTATAACAAAAGAGATCTAACTCATGCAAGCATACATGTGTCAACAAGTAATACAGAGTAAGTAAAGTATCGATCCCACTGAGAAAGTTATCTAATTTAAACTCTTATGCATCAACTAAATCACTACTTTTATATACTTAAACTAATGATTAAAATTGTGAATTATTCTAAATGCAAATAATAACTAAAATGAGAATGAGAATGTATTAAATCAAATCTGGAAATAATGGGATCCTAACTTCATTCAATACTTCATCTAATTGCCACCATCATGCAAGATTGTTTACATATTACAAAAAAGTAGTAAAGAACACTAAAATAGTCATAACCATTTTTCAATGCACTATGACCTACTCACACAATATCCATAAGCAATAGACACCATGTAATCATCAATATAACCAAAATCACTATATGTCTATATGATATTGCAACTATACTAAATTTAAGCACAAGCCCTTATATTAACTCATACGGTGAATTAGTATATGTCTATCTAATTCACGAAATACACAAGCCATGCAAAACAGCCCCATATACGTATGCTATCATGATTACAATCCATACTCGCATGTTCATTGTCAATTCCATACAAGTATTGAAAACGAATGGTGATCAAGCATTCATGCATGCAAAACAACCATGATAGAAATTCCTATTGATAAGTCAAACAGTCCGGCCATCAAGCATGCAATTAAACTACATATTAAAATCCGTTAGAATCCCATAATGGAGTTTAGTTCATGGTTGAACCAAAAGCCATTATGGGATCAAAGCTAAACATGGATAATAAACAAACAATTGAGAGAAAAGGGATAGAAACGATCAAACCCAATTGCTGATTATATTCCAATGATAACGTTCAACTCCTCATATAAATCCAGCAAAATAATAATAATGATCCACAATGATAGAAAATCCCAAGAAGAATTAGAAAAGATGGACTTTAGCCTTCGTTCTTCGTTGGAATCTCTCTCAAAGTGTAAACCCTAGTTACGATATGAAAACTATGTGAAAAGTACTCAATGTCTCGTCTGACACCAGTCAGAATAGTTTTAAGTCATTACAACTCTTCGAAATTAAAAATTAAAATAAACAGTTGTTGCCTCTTTTATAGTTCTAACAAAAGAGCTCTAACTCATGCAAGCATACATGTGTCAACAAGTAATACAGAGTAAGTAGGGTATCGATCCCACAGAGAAAGTTGTTAAACTTAAACTATCATGCATCAATTAACTCACCGTATTTATATGCTTAGACTAATGACTAAAAGTGTTGAATTAAACTAATTATGAATACAAACTGAAAATATGAATACGAATGGAATAAATATAATCTGGAAATAATGGGACCCTACCTTAATTTAATATTTCATCTAATCGCCACTATCATGCAAGAAGTGCTCACATATCACAGGAAAATAGCCAAGAACACGAATAGAGTTATAACCATTTTTCAATGCACTATAACCTACTTACACAGCATCTACAAATGTTAGACTCCATGTAATCACCAATACAACCAAAATCACTATGTCTATGTGAAATTGCAATTATATTGATTTTAAGCACAAGCCCTTACTCTAGCTCATACGATGAAACAGTATATGTCTATCTGGTTCACAAAATACGCAAGCCATATGCAACAGCCCCATATTCGCATGTTATCATGATTACAATCCATACTTGCATGTTCATTGTCAATTCCATACAAATACTGAGATGAATAGTGATCAAGCATTCATACATATAAAATAATCATGATAAATATCCCATATGATATACAAAACAACCCTAGAATTTAAGCGTGCAACCAAACTACATATTAAAATCCGTTAGAATCCCATAATGGAGTTTAGTTCATAGCTGAACTAGAAGCCATTATTCGATCAATGCTAAACATGATCAATAAGTAAACGATCGAAATAAGAAAGATAGAACGATTAAACCCAATCGCTGAATAAAAACCAATGACAAACGCTTAAATCCTCATAGAAATCCAGTAGATATTAATGAAAATACACAATGACAGAGAATCCCAAGAAGAATTGGAAAAGTAGACGTTTTGGCTTCGTTCTCCATTGGAATCTCTCCCAAGGTGTAAACCCTAGTTACAATATAAAACAAACACATCAAAAGTCTCAATCCTTCTCTGACACACGTTATAATCATTTTTTTAAAATCCAAGTACACATCATTTAATTAAAATTAGAATTAAACAAAATCACAACATTAGCATCGAGCGCGCCCGCACGCCTCTCCAGTATATCTCTTGCGAAGGCGCGGGACTTTCAGAATGTCTTGCCCTGTCTAGCCGAGGTCCTCAAATGCGGCCAGCGCGTTTCCTACGCTGAGCGATTACATGACCAGAGTGCAACTTGCGATGCGGTCGTCGATGTCTGGTTGGTACTTTCATGCGGCGTAGCGTTCTATCTTATCTTCTGGCGCCGCGATACCGCAAATTCGGTTCTAGTTACGTCGTGGTCTTGCTTTGCTACTACTTGTTCATTCATGCTTAATCTTCTTCCATGCTTGATCTCCTTGCTCTATTGCACCTTCATGCCATGCATTCCCCTGCATGTGCCTTGCTTTCACGCGTCCATTCGCCTCGTGTCCTCTAATACCACCAAAATTAAGCCAATTCCTACACTTATTCACCAAAAGGAGTTTTAAGTAAATGCAATGCAAAATAACATGAAATACAACTAAAACACAATAAAATGTACTTGAGATGGGCACAATTCGCATGAATTGGTATTCAATAAGTAGGTAAAAATACCACTTATCAAATACCCCCAAACTTGAACTGTTGCTTGCCCTCAAACAATGAATACTAATGAACAATGGAAATGCAACTACGAAACTATGCAACTACTCTACAATGCAAACTAGTCTCACATAATCCCAAATTTTAATGAGAATTTATTAAATTGCCTCAATGAATTATCGAGATCCAAGAATACAGTTTCAAACAAAACTATAGGCATAATGTTATACACTCGAATAATTCATATATGCTATAGAGATGTTGTGTGTGTGTTGGATGTTCACCAAAACTTGATCTAAGTAAAGAATACATATGTTACATCGCTCCAAGCAGAAAATTATAGTTTAAATCACGACTCATGTATACTCGTGCCACACACACTGTTTCAACATATCAACACAAACTAAGTCTCAACAATGGGCTTATTTCTTTATTGCTACTTACGAAGGCGATTTTTAGCACTTTTTCGCGGTGTTTATTGCTATTTTTCTTTTCTTTTTCTTTCTTTTTTTTACATGACTGTGCAATGTCTCAATACATTAGGCACACTGCTACCCCTTAGCGAGCTTTCAACCAACGACTCCCAGACCATGAAAGACCTTAGGGCGCTAGGTGTAGAGACAATCTCCTCAGGCGTACTTACTCAAGTAGCCAGGGCCCCAAATTAAGACTAGCCACATTATTGTTATTTGTGTTTTTTTATACATAGCATACCCATGTTTTTCCAAAATTTGCATGTCAATGTTTCATACAGTCTAAGAGCACTTCCCACATGTTGCTCTTTTTAAAACTACATGTTCTACCAAGCAATGCAACACATACTTCTTAAACCTATAAGTGATTGTGAACACGTTTGTGTAAACCGAAAGCATTTAAACAGCAACATGAATCTCATCGTGTAAAATATTATATCTCAGTTCATGTTATCCAAAATATTCTGAAATCCTTCGCAATTAACTATCATCATTGGCTAGGAAAAAATTTCTATTAAGCAAAAATTTGTGTGAGACATGCAACTAAAACATACTAACACAATCAATAATGAATAAAAATTAAAAAATTTCTGCAAAAATTTATTTAACACGTAAACATGCAAAATTAACTAAACATGCAACAATTAAATAAAACTAAACTACTATGCTATGACCCCCAATACCCCCAAACTTAAAATATTCAATGTCCCCATTGAATGAAGGTAAAGGGTACAGAAAACTCCTCTAATGACTGGCTTGACCACCCTCCTCGGATGGTGAATCTGGTGGTGGATATGGCACTGCGGTTCCAAACTGAGGCCACTCTAGCATTGTTCCTTGCTGCGCGAAGGCTTCAGCCAAGGCCCTTGTGAGTCCCGTAGCAAACATTCCAAGATTGTCATATATGGCGTCGACTTTGCGCTCCAACCTTCAGAGTTGTCGATCGCTATGAACGGTATGTGCTCGGGTGGATGGGCCTGCCTCATCTGTCTGAGGGGGCTGCTGCGATGGCTCTGGGAAAGTGGGCCTTAAAATGAATCCTTGTCCGCACGGGTGTGGCTCACCGCCTGCCCAGTCCTCAAATTTTGCAATGGTGGCATGGGTGATGTCCTGGCTTGGATATTGCATTTGTTCGTTGCCCCAATTGCACCCTTGATGCGCACATAGCATGGCTACCACTGAAGCATGTGGAATGCTCCCAGTGGTAGTTCCCTTCAGATACTTCACAATATTTTGATGAATCAAATAACCTACATTATTGTACTCGCCAGTAATTATGCCCACAGTATTATGGCCCTTTCCGCCGTGATCTCGTGCTGATGCGAAGAAGGTAATAGCTTAGCACAAATAAACAGATTCCACACCTTGGCATATCAATTTAGTGCGGCTGCTGGGAATATACGAGGTTGGGTCATGCCAACTTTGTAAGTACACTTCATGCCTGGCACGCACAACTCAGTGATAACAAGCTCCAAATCCGTTTCCAGATGTGCCCCTATGATCCAATTGGCCGCCCCTGTTGGTGGTCTTACGGTGATTCTCAGGACGGTTCTGATGGCGGAAGGTCTGTAGTCTATCACGACACCATGAACCATAGCGGTATCGTTCATGGTGACTTTGGCATTAGTGTAAAATTCTCGGACTATGCTCATCGGAATGGGCGTGGGAGATGCAGTCTATAATGACCCCAAAATTCATACAATTTAATTCTCAACTTCGGTCGTTAATAATAAATTCAACCTCTAGTTTTTATATCATTAAAAGATAATACAATCATTGAAATTTGCAGAATAATTAAAATTTTCTATTACAAACTATCCTTGTTCCCAAAACCTTCAACCTTTACATCTAAATATCTCAGAATCATTTTAATACTACAATAGTTTACATTCACAAAACGATATTACAATTCAACATTAATACATTATTTGAAACCTTAAACATGGTTCAAATAATAACAACACAACAAAAGTGTATAAATCTTCAAGTATCACATCTGATTCATGTCTTTCAAGTAACACAATACTTTACCTTCAATCCTTAACTTGTAAAAATGGTTATTTGCAAGGTTGAGCTCAACAGCCCAGCAAAGTCTAATAGTTTTCATGCATCATGTAGCACATAATAACATGCTCAACATATATCTCATAAATATTGGATGAACATAACATACATGTTACAGTTCATATAACAAGTATAAAGATTGAGTTCCTTACTCAATCAGCATGCTTTAGTCAAACAACATAGTCATAAATTGACTTTAACATTTCATACATTCAACATATATATAACACATCATGCTCTTTACAATAAAGATTTAAAATAGTTAATCATCAAGTTCACATAGCAAATAGGAACCGAAAGACTTGCCTTGATCGTTGTTTACCAATAAACGTTTAACAGCTTACAGTTATCTGCACTTCACGTGCCCTACACAATTATTTAATCATGCACATCAATTATTAGTCACATAACAACACATAGTAATTGTAATGTAAACTCTACTCCACATCTCATAATCTTTCCTATTAGTTAGCACACAATGTTAAATTCGATTGTCTTAACTTTAGACTTATAACTCCCTATATTTCATGTTCGAAGTTCATTCAAGTGCTTAAGTCTTGCTAGGACTACTTATTGGTTTTATATTAAATCCATTTCATATTTTATAATATCTATTTCATTTGACTTAAAAACACTTTTTACGTTCATTAACACGTATCACGGCGTATCGACGTTTATTCGTTAGATGCCCGATTTGCCTCTCTTGTGCATGCTTACTATGCTTCTATAACTTATCTAATACATTATTATATTAATGTTAAGCATCATTATATTTACTAACATTCATGTTTTATAATTTAGAACAACATCTTTTATCGTCAAAAGCACTACACTAGCATACGTGCATGTTCGACGCCCTCCAATTGATTCCGATTACGTAACAGTTACAAAGATGACTGTTTTGACCCTGATAACGACCTCAAATTGAAACCTTTAAAGAACAAAAGTTGTAGATCTATTCGTCCTTGTTCCGGATCATCTTGAATCACCTCAATCGGAGTTCGTATGAAAACGTTATGGCTGTTTTAGTAAAACATGTCCTGTCAGATTTTTTTTCCAAAATTGGATAGGCAGAATACCCCCCGGGGCGGGGTCCCTTCTGCTAACTCACGAATTTTGATTTTGAACACTACAGAAAGCCAAATTAGGCCTACAAACTCCTTTCTAACAACCAACCAACCTACCCAAGGTGTAATAGGTTTACAGAAACATAATCTAATATTTTTCTAACGCGTTTCTAACTACATAAACAACATAAACAACATAGACATCAAAGATTACAACCTTTAATTTAACTATTTCTATTATTTCTTCTTCTTTTGACATTCATAGCGAAATTCTTCACTATGAATTCGTTTTACATCCATTTTGACTCGTTCAACTTGGGTTGTTTTCGTTTTTCCAAGTATTATTAGAATACATCATCAATTTAAGGTTTTCTTCATGATTTCCTAACTAAACTTCGACTCCAACTAAGCCATAACATACATAACATGAATTCATTGACTATACTCATATATAAACTTTTGAAAACAGTTTCACAACAACTAATTTATCATATAAACTATATATAACAATTAATTTAACCTCTACAAAGATTTTATAGAGAATTTTGGAAGAGAAGACAACCACAACTTTTAGAATTGTAAAAGGGTAAGAGGATACCTTGTATGCTAGAAGGGGAAAATTTTCTTCCTTTGATCAACAAGACTTCTTTTCCCCAATTCCTTTCTCAAAATCTCTCTAGGATTCTCTCAAGTTTTCTCTCAATTTCTCTTTTCTTCTTTTTCTTTCTTCTGAGTCTTTCTCCCTAACTTCTAACTTACTCATTAACAAAAATATAACGTATAATGATAATAATATAGATATTAAATATATAACTTTAATTGACATCAGTTATCAAATTTTGAAAATCAAAAGCCATAATGCTTGTTTGGCTGACATAATTAAAATTAATCAATTAATCATTATACCTTGATTGGTAACACCACTTAAAATAATGACTTAATCATTCCTTAAGCCTTGTTTGGCAAAATAAGATTAAAATAAGAATTTCAAAAGCTTTAAGGCTTTGTTTGGTAAAACCAAATTAAAACTCTTTTAATTTATTATCATAAGTCATTTATAATATAGTTTATTGTCCTGCATTGTTTACTTGGATTTCCATGTCCAATCTTAATTAAATAAACTAATTACCACATACTAAATAAATTTCCCACTTAACCAAATATCACAAAATTATAATTTTATTATAATTTTATTTAATAACTTAATATACCACCTTAAATTATTAAATTAAAACAACAATATAACATCTCATGTTATATTACAACTCTCTAAATTATAAATTAATTTAATTTAGAATATTATCTAATGAATTTAGATTCATAAATATTTACTAGCAACCATTACATCAATAAAATATTTATCTCATCAATTTCAACAATAAACACATCAAATAAATATTTATATTTTAATAAATATTTAATATTACAATTTGAAATTACGGATCGTTACATTCGGTCCACCCGGCCTCGTTCACGGAACATGGCACAGATTGTCCATCTGGCCTTACGGTTTGGAATCCTCTTTCCTTGATGAATGTTTTTGCTACGATTCGGTAGTACTCTCTTTGGGCTTCCAAACATAAGAACTTGTGTGTGGTCGACAATGTCCTCCCTCGTGATTATCGAGGAGGAGGATGAGGAAGATGAAGATGGTCGTGCTCTCTTCGGACCCATTTGTAGATAACCTTACTGATTGAGAATGCAAATGAACTTACTGAGAGAGAATGAGAATTTGTGAGTTGATAACCTTGACACTTGTTTACGCGCTAACTTGATTGGGAGCCCTAACTTTATAGAGTAGATGAGGCGTGGGTAGAGCTTTGAACATAGAGAGAATCGTGGAGATTTGATGGAGAGATATACGGCTTCAATCTACAACTGATAGAGAGATAGAGACGTGAGTTATGGAGAGTGAGAAAGTTTTGTGTCTGTTATTATCGCAAATAAGAGTCCAAATGGTCCACAACTCTAATTTAAAATGTTCAAATCTATCTTAATTGATTGTTGGCCTTGTGTGTGATGAGTGTGTAGTGGGTTGGTCATGCATGCGCTTGAGACTTGCAGAATATTTGTCGTTCTGATTAACTCGGTGGCGTGGCGTATGAGTTTTCTTGCATGGATGGTGGCGCGTAGCCTTGAACCTAGTGTCTGCAATGATCAAGTTTCACTCCACTCTACCTATCAGTGATGATTTTCACTAATGGTCCCTGCATACATGTTAAAGCACATTGTTAAGACATGAATTATCGGCTGCATAGTGCTACCATCTTATAAATATTCGCAAAGCAATTCTTGCTACACACTTAAGCATGAAGATCTAATAGCCTAGTAAAAATGAATGAGATATAGCTAACTAAAATAATTCGAAATTGACTAACTTCAAAAAAATCAATGGTGATAGAAATAATGGGTTGCCTCCCATCCAGCGCTAAGTTATAGTCAATCAGCTTAACTCTCTCTGAATCTCACGTCACGTCAAGAATTGAGGTGCCCTCCTTGTTGTCTTCTGCAACCTGAAATTTAATGACTTCAGCTTTCATCAACGGCTCTACCTTTAGCTCTGGACTTTTTCCCGTTACATATCTCATCGGTTCATAATTCCTCAGTTTCTGTACCTTCTCTTGTAGGTCCCGGTCCACCCAGTCAACTAAAAAGCATTCTTCTTCGTCTGTTGGGAACTTCATTGCCTTAAAGACATTGAATGTGACCTCCTGATCATGTACGTGCATAGTGAGCTCCCCTTTTTGCACATCTATCGAGGCTCTGCTTGTGGCTAAAAATGGTCTCCCCAGTAAGATCGGTATACTCTTGTCCTCTTCAAAATCTAGGATGATAAAGTCAGCTGGAAAAATGAACTTGTCCACCTTAACCAACACATCTTCAACAATTCCCCGTGGATACGTGATGGATCTGTAAGCTAGCTGTAGTGAAATGTTTGTCGGCCTTGGAGCCGGTAATCCCAACTGGTTGAACACTGACAAGGGCATTAAATTTATACTTGCCCCGAGATCACATAAACACTTGCTAAAGTTCATCTTTCCAATTGTGCACGGAATTGTGAAGCTGCCTGGATCTTTAAGCTTTGGAGGTAATTTATGCTGAAGCACTGCACTGCATTCCTCGGTCAAGGCTACTGTTTCAAACTCATCTAGTCTTCTCTTTCGTGACAATATACCTTTTATGAACTTTTCATTGCTTGGCATTTGTTCCAATGCCTCGGTGAACGGTATGTTGATCTGCAGCTTTTTGAACACCTCCAGAAACTTGTTAAACTGTTTGTCTTCTTTTTGCTTAATTAACCTCTGCGAATATGGTACTTGAGGGTGCATTGGTTGTACTGGACTCTTGACCTTCTCTTCTGAATTTGCTTTGTCTTTCTCGTCCTGTTGAGCCTCAGAATTTTCCATATTTTTCTCCTCTTTGATCCACTGCTTCCGCCTCGTGGCCTCCTTAGTACTATTATTCTTGTGGTAGCGCGACTTGCAGTAACTGTCCAAATCCTTCCACGATCTCGATGTGACTTGACCTTTGCTCCTTCCCGTCTCTTCTAGGATTTGTCTCTGTGTTACTTGGCAATGAACCCTAAGGCCTATTGTTAAGCATGCTCGCCATCTGCCCCATCTGAGTCTCAAGATTCTTGATACCCACTACTTGGCTTTTGATCATGACTTCAGTGTTTGCCATGTATTTCAACATCATCTCCTCCATCTCTGATTTCTTTTTTGGCTGTGGTGCAGCTGGAGTGTGATATTGTTGTTGTTGAGAAAATCCCAGTGGAAATGGTGGCTTTGGTGTAAAGCGCGAAATTTGAGATGAATGAAATTTGGCCGATTTTCTTTGTTGTCCTTGGTTATCTGACCAACTAAAGTTCGGATGATTTCGGTTATTGGGGTGGTATGTGTTCTGAAATTGACCTTGGTCTTTTCTGTAGTTACTCACATACTATACTGACTCTGAGCTGATAGCACATTGATCCGTGGAGTGTGACCCCGCACAAATCTCACAAACGAAGGCAACTGTTTTCACTTTACTATCTGCCAAAGTATCAATTTTCTTAGCCATAGCTGCCATCTGTGCCGACAACTGAGTAATCGCATCTACCTCCAACACACCTGCAACCTTGGGTTGTGGCATCCGAGCTGTAGGGTTCTAATAGTCATTCGCAGCCATAGTCTCAATAAGCGTATAGGCCTCGTCATAACTCTTTGCCCATAATGCTCCTCCTGCGGCTGCATCCAAAATTGGTCTCGACTGCCATCCCAAACCATTATAAAAGGAGTTGATCACCATCCAATCTGGCATACCGTGATGCGGACATTTTTTGAGCATCTCTTTGTAACGCTCTCATGCCTCATATAAGGACTCGCCCTATTGCTGCTCGAACTAAGAGATAGCCATCCTCATCTTTGCAGTCTTAGCCATTGGAAAGAACTTTGCTAAGAATTTATGTATTAAGTCCTCCCATGTGGTTATTGACCCTAACGGCAAAGAATGTAGCCAACTCCTCGCCTTATCTCTCAATGAAAATGGGAATAGCTGTAGTATAATGGTGTCCTCCGTCACACCGTTGTATCTGAATGTGTCACAGATCTTGATGAAGCTCAATAAGTGTTCATTCGGATCATCCGTAGCAGCACCCCCAAACTAAACCGAGTTTTGCACCATCTGAATAGTGCCCGATTTGATTTCAAAGGTATGAGCTGCTATCGCCAGTCTGACTATGCTCGACTGTAGTCCATTTATGTTTAGCATGGAATACTCCTTAGAGCCCGATGCTCTTCACTTTGCTCAAGTCTCGATTCTTCCGCCATACTGACTGTAGTACTCTTTAACTGTACTTGCAAATTTCTCCGCACACTCGCTTTCCAACCTCTTCCGTTTATGTTATTCTGTGCTGGTGTTAGTTCTGAGTTGGATGACCGCGTGTGCATAAAAATCTACAAGTACCTGACATGAAAAATAAAATAAAAATTAGAAATAAGAAACGATCAGACTTGTCTAAGTCATACAATATAGCTTTAAACTGATGATGATTATTTAAATTAATGCCTTTCCTCGGCAACGGCGCCAAAAACTTGTTGCCTCTTTTATAGTTCTAACAAAAGAGCTCTAACTCATGCAAGTATACATGTGTCAACGAGTAATACAGAGTAAGTAGAGTATCGATCCCACAGAGAAAGTTGTTAAACTTAAACTATCATGCATCAATTAACTCACCGTATTTATATGCTTAGACTAATGACTAAAAGTGTTGAATTAAACTAATTATTAATACAAACTGAAAATAAGAATACAAATGGAATAAATATAATCTGGAAATAATGGGACCCTAACTTCATTTAATATTTCATCTAATCGCCACTACCATGCAAGAAGTGCTCACATATCACAGGAAAATAACCAAGATCACGAATAGAGTTATAACCATTTTTCGATTCACTATAACCTACTTACACAGCATCTACAGCTGTTAGACACCATGTAATCACCAATACAACCAAAATCAATATATGTCTTTGTGAAATTGCAATTATTTTGAGTTTAAGCACAAGCCCTTACTCTAGCTCATACGGTGAAACAGTATATGTCTATCTGGTTCACAAAATACGCAAGCCATATGCAACAGCCCCATATTCGCATGTTATTATGATTACAATCCATACTTGCATGTTCATTGTCAATTCCATACAAATACTGAGACGAATGGTGATCAAGCATTCATACATGTAAAACAATCATGATAAATATCCCATATGTATGCAAAACAACCCTAGCATTTAAGCGTGCAACCAAACTATATATTAAAATCCGTTAGAATCCCATAATGGAGTTCAGTTCATAGCTGAACTAGAAGCCATTATAGGATCAACGCTAAACATGATCAATAAGCAAACGATTGAAATAAGAAAGATAGAAAGATCAAACCCAGTCGTTGAATAAAAACCAATGACAAACGCTTAAATCCTCATCGAAATCCAGTAGATAATAATGAAAATCCACAATGATAGAGAATCCCAAGAAGAATTGGAAAAGTAGACGTTTTGGCTTCGTTCTCCGTTGGAATCTCTCCCAAGGTGTAAACCTTAGTTACAATATGAAAAAAATATGTCAAAAGTCTCAATCCTTCTCTGACACACGTCATAATCAAGTACACATCATTTAATTAAAATTAGAATAAAACAAAATCACAAGATCGAGAATCAGCGTCACTTCTTGCCTCTAATATATCTCTTGCTAAAGGCGCAAGACTTGCAGAATGTCTTGCCCTATCCAGCTGAGTCCTCGCGCGGGCGCGCGTTTCCTACACTTGACATACTCGCGGCCATGCAACTTACAAGGAGGTCGTTAATTCAATTGGGTATTTTCGTCTGCGGCTCATTTCCATGCTTATCTTCTGGCGCTTATAGTACGCAAATTCGGTTCTAGTTACGTCGTCATGGTGTGCTTTGCTACTACTTGTTCATTCATGCTTAATCTTCTTCCATGCTTGATCTCCTTGCTCTATTGCACCTTCATGCCATGCATTCCCCTGCATGTGCCTTGCTTTCACGCGTCCATTCGCCTCGTGTCCTCTAATACCACCAAAATTAAACCAATTCCTGCACGTATTCACCAAAAGGAGTTTTAAGTAAATGCAATGCAAAATAACATGAAATGCAACTAAAAAAATAATAAAATGTACTTGAGATGGGCACAATTCGCATGAATTGGTATTCAATAAGTAGGTAAAAATACCATTTATCAACAACTCAGTAGTCCGCAGTCATCGCGTGCGGCCGCACGCTTCCTCTTTGTATTTCTCATGTGGATGTGCGTCTTCAGAATCTGGCACATCCGGTCTATCATGCGGGCGCGCGTGTGTAGGCATGTGTAGCCGTACGGCCGCACGACTTCTGCAGTCTGCAATCTGATTTTGATTATGGTTCTAGTTTTGCAGTGTTGCTGCTGCTACTGATTTTTCCTGCTACTCATTCCTTCCATGCTTGGTCTTCTTGCTCCACTAGATCCTCATGCCATGCATCCATCAGCCTCATGCCATCTAACACCACCAAACTATGCCATTTTCTGCACTTTTACGCCAAAGGAGTTCTCAGTATATGCAATACAAAATAACATGAAATGCAACTAAAAACATACTAAAATGTACTTAAGATGGGCACAATTCGCGTAAATTGATATCCAATAAGTAGGTATAAAACCCACTTATCAAATACCCCCAAACTTGAACTATTGCTTGCCCTTAAGCAATGCATGCTAAATAACAATGAAAATGCAAAAGCACTACTATGCAACTAAATTAATATGCAAACTTGTCTCACATTGTTCCAACTCTAACGGAATTTCAGTCCAAAATGCCTCGGAATTATCCAGATTCAAGAATACAAATTCAAACCAAATGATATGCATAATATCATACACTCAGATAATTCATACATGCTATAGAGATGTTGTGTGTGTGTGTTGTGTTCACCAAAACATGATTTAAGCAAAGAATACACATGCTATACTGCTCAAAACAGAAAATTATAGTCTAAATTAAGACTCCTGTCTACTTATGCAACGAAGACTATTCTAACATATCCAAACAAAATAAAGTTCAACAATGGGCTTAACTACTTTATTGCTACTCACGAGGGTGATTTTTCGCTCTTTCCCACGGTGTTTATTGCTATTTTTCTTTTCATTTTCATTTTCTTTTCTTCTTTTTTTCACATTACTGTGCAATGCCTTATTCCATTAGGCAACACTGCTACCCCTTAGCGAGCTTTCAACCAACAACTCCCAGACCATGAAAGACCTTAGGGCGCTAGGTGTAGAGACAATCCCCTCAGGCGTACTTACTCAAGTAGCCAGGGCCCCGAAATAAGACTAGCAACATTATTGCTATTCTTTTTTTTTATACATAGCATACCCATGTTTTCCCAAAGTTTGAAAGTTAATGTTTTATAAGTCTACATCCATGTTCCACATATTTCTCTTTTTTAAAACTACATTTTTTATCGAGTAGTGCAACACATACTTCTTATGGCTACAAGTGATTATGAACACATCCGTGCAAACCGAAAGCATTTAAACAGCAGCATGAATTTCATCGTGTAAAACAATATAACTACATTCATGTTATCCAACATACTTAAAAAAATCATTCAAAATTCACTATCATCATTGGCTAGGCAGAAATTTCCATAAAGCAAGAACTTTGTGAGACATGCAAACTAACTAAAACAAAAAAAATTAACACAAAAACAAATAAACTAGTAAACTAAACATGCAAAAATTTAAACTATTTGTAAGACCCCAACTTTTATAAATAAAGATGAATTTTCTATAAATATTATTTTTGAATATTATGGAATAAATTTGATATAATGTTATAGTTGTGGGTAATATTATAAATTTTGCAAAGTAAGCAAGTTGTTATAAAATATTCGTTTGGTCGGGGAATATTCTTTATGTCGGGGAATATTAAATGACGACGGCTCAATCATTAGTGGACCCCACAACGGAAGTATTGTCGTAGTTAGAAAATGACAAAATTATCTTTCTATAAAAATAACGGCGAGAGGTGTTACCGTTAAAAGCGTTGAACTACCCGGTAGTAAAAAAAAGTACAAGATGTCTGGCGTAGTTGTATAGTAAGCATGCGATATTGATTATTGATGCTTACGTGAGAAGTCACTCACCTATGCTCAATTATTGCTACGAGAATTCTTTGCATCATATCTCTTATATTATTGATTCAATTATTGTCACAGTATCTTAATTGGGGATAAAATCTATATAGATAGATTCAAGAGGATGCTCGACTTAACCCAAGGAATGTAAATTCATTTAACCCAAGAGATGTTTCATGTTGATGAGCCATGGAGTGTATCTCTCTTAATAGTCCCCACAAACTATTAAAAAGAAGAGAGATCGCATGAGTGACAATCATGTATGCAATGAAATATCTGAGAGACACGATGTTGATCATCATATTATGGAGAAGTTAACTATGAGTCGGTGAAAACATCTTAAAGTGCTTAACCAAGACTAAGGATGTGATCATATTCATGGTGGGTCTAAATTAAAACTAGAGGGCTTAATGAGACTCAAGTTTTTCAGATGGACTAAGATGATGAGAAAAATCCACTTTAAGGTAAAGCGTTATCTTGAGCGGTGGTGCAGTTGAATTGGAAAGGTTCCAAACAATGAAAGAGTTCTTTGGTTTAGTGATAAAGACAAAGTATATAGCTATAAATGAAGCTTCGCAAGTTGATTGTTTGGATTAAAAGTTTATTACGTAACTAGGAATAGTTCCTAAGTCTCATCTTGGATCTAAACATGTGTTGTGGCACTTTCATTTGATTATTAGAATCATTGAAGATGGGAAATCACTATAGAGATAGTGGACTCTCATGAACAACATTACATATCCATTAACTAAAGCTTATCCAACAGCAGGATAATCGTCACTTTGAGAAGAAGAGTATGAGATACCATGACGATTGGCTTTAGTGCAAATGGGAGATTGAAAGTAGTTTGCACACAAGCCAATCATGTTTGATGATAAAGCATATACTTTGAAACAATCTTATTCATTTATTAATAAAAAGTATTAATTTATTAAAGGCTTTTAATTATCTACATGATGTTGTTTTATAATATGTGATAAACCCATAGTTTTAAGCAATGCTTTTAGAATAATGATGATGATCATTCTAATGAGATCCAAATTCTTAGAAAGCTTAAAACTAAAATAGTTCCCAATCATTGGATTACTAAATTGGGGATTAGTGAATCCGGATAGATTGGTACATACGTTGCTTGCTCATTGGATGAGGATGATTGATCTCATGATCATTTGTGTGGAGACACTAAAGCAAGTATGTAGGTTCTTATTAGAGAATAAGTTTACTGAATGTGGCTCGCTAAGGAATACCTAATGGAGTTTTACTTGCCTGTCAATAGGAATTCCTGTAGTGATAGTAGTACAAGTGATCCTTGGACTTGAGATCATCATAGTATCTTGTGTATGATGAGTTATACTTTGACTTATTCCTTAAGACCCTTAGGGTATATCAAAGGGTATGCTTGGGTATAATAAGTTGTACATGGAGATAATGTATGATCAATAAAGAATCTACCACTTCTATTAAAAGAAGAGAAATGTCCTATGTGATTCGATAAATGATAACTCAGTAGTCTTTGGCCAAGGCAGAATGAAATTAGAAAGGAGTTTCTAATTTGCATTATTTGGTGTTGTGCATTTAAGGATCAAAATACATATAATTAAATAAAATAAGACTTGACAGTAATTCCATGTCTTATATTTAATTGGAACATTGTATGGTGGAAGGATTGAATTGTACGGTAACTATTTACTCAAAGGTTCTTTTATGATTAATGTTGAAATCTATATTATCCGGAAAGTCGTTGATCGTTTAGGAGGCTTATCCCTATTGTAGAATAAATATTATTTATTTAAATAAATTAATTGTTTAATTTATTTATTTAAATAAGATTTGAATTATTCTAATTGATTTATTCACAACCCGGTTTAATATGGAGAACCTAAAGGGTCACACCATAAAAGGAAGAATAATTATTTAAGAAGTTAATGGCATAATCGTAATAATATAGTTAAGTATATTTAATTTAATCTATGGTGATAGAATAAATTAAATAGCTTAATATTTATTATTTAATATTTTAGAAATATTAAATATAAATTAATAAGAGGAGTCTTATTAATATTATTACAATTATTATTATTTTAATTTCTAAAAGAGTTTAGGAATTAATTTAATATAAGTACTCTCATTTATTCCTAATAGGATTAGGAGGAAAATTAATTAAAGGAGTTTAATTAATTATCCCTAATAAGATTAGGAGCCCATTTAATTAAAAGAGTTTAATTAAATAATACCTTATTTTAATAGGGTTACTTGATATCTTTATAAGAAGAGTCTTATATCGATATCAACACGACGTTTATAATTCCAATGGTTGGAGAGTACGCTCCTTTTCTATAGAGATAGAAAACTAGGGTTTAGCCAACCACCCATCTTCTTGAATCCTTATTCTTCATTGGTGGATCACCTCAGAGGCCAAACACTTGGGTGGCTAACGTTGATCAAAGGAAGGAACCAAACCGGTGAATTCAAGTTGAACGCGAAAGGATTTGGAGGTGAACTTGTACACGAGAAGCTTCGATCTTCAAGGGTATGATTTTATTCTTTATCTTTTCGTTTAATTAATAGTTGTGCATAAAGGGTGATCCGGGTATATGGTTTGTAAAATTTTAAAACTCTAATTTTTACACGTTTCCGCTTATTTTTGCAATTTGATTGCGTTCATGAATATTACAAACCTAACAGTGGCATCAGAGCCAAACATTTATTCAAAATTGGATAAATTAAAATAAAATAGTTTTATTTTGATTTAAATTTGGATTAAAATAAAGGAGTTTATTTTGATTCAAAAATAGATTTTATACTAACTAAATTTGCCCATTAAATGATATCAATATATATATTGAATGTTTATTATTCATCAGATGAATGTTATGTATTGATGCATATGGTGATATGTATGATAATAAATGAGATTGATTATGGACAATTGACCAATGTGATTGGATTTTATTTTAGTTGGATGCATGAATGTATGGGTTTTATTAAATGGGGTCTGCGTACCTCGCCTTCTCTAATTTTTTCAATGTAAATTCTATCTCTCTCCTATATACTTCCCTCCTCGATCACGATCAAGGTTTCTATTTATTTTAAATAGTTTTGTAATAGGAATAGTTAGAATTAATTTTGAAAAATTGGAGATCAAGGAGCAAGGAGCGCTTGAAGACCGATTTGTAATGGAGCCCGGTTTAAATATAATAGTTATATTTAAATATTATTTCTTGCACCCTAGGGTTTGACCTTTTGATTCACTTGGTGGCTCTAGTGAACCAAACTAGAATAAAAGTCCATAATCAATCCGAGTAGAATATAGTATTCTATATGTGCATGCTTATACTATATATATTATATATTATGCAAACATGCTTCAGATGTTCATTAATACGACGCGTATTTTATATATATATGTGCATGCATGCCGCTAAACAAGATGAGACAAATTAATAACAAACCCCTCAAATTTTTATATTAAGTCCTAAGCGTTCAAAGATATTTAGAATATCGAACGTCAGCTTTCTAGCATGATAAAATTAATAGGGTATTAAATATTTAATATGAGTTTGTTGTGTCACCACAAGGCAAGTATTAAGTATTTAAGATGTTAATTTATCACATTTGATGCTTATAAAGAAAATTGAACAATATTGTTTTGTTGTGTCACCACAAGGATGATATTTTTTTTTTTGAATATATGGAGTGCTAGGTGGGACTTAACTTAGATAATTTTGATTTGGGATGTGCCACCACTTGATCAAAATAATCTAAGAGGCAAAAGAAAAGGAGTTGATAGTTGATGTAATTGACAAAAGTTGTCTACCTATTTATTTATATATAGTTTGTTGTGTCACCACAAGGCTATATACATTTGAAATGGGATCCTTATTCTCACTAGCAAATCTTTAATTAGATTTTATTTAACTATATAAGTGAGGTAATATAGTTTGAAGAAAATAGTGGGAGATGCCAATTTAAAACAAGACCTAATTTATTTTGGTAATTAATAAAAGAATGTATGCTAAAATGTTGTTAATTACAAATTCATTTACGTAATTTTACAATGCCTAAAATTACTATCATGTAGCATTTTAGATGCTAAATTAAACTGGACCTAATTAAATGTGATTGGTTAAGGAATTTAAGAATAGTTCTCATGTGGGAAAAAGCTATCTTATGTCCTTAATACGCCTATCCCTGCAATGGTTGCAGACAATGCCTCTGAGGAAGAGACTGCTACTTTTAGAAAGTAGCAAGATGATGCATAGTTGGGTCAATGTATCATGCTCGCATCCATAAGTAACGAGCTCAAACACAAGATGAAACTATGGATGCTCTTACTATATTTCTGCACATCAAGTAGTTGATGGTGAGGAAAGTAAGACCGATAGATATCAGATATCTAAGGAGCTCTTCCGATCTAGAATGGCCAATGGCACTATAGTACAGACAAAAAGTTCTTAAAATAATCAATTTGATTGATCAATTAGGACAACTGATTTTGTCATGGATGGAGAGTTGAGCCAAGATTTGATTTTGCACTCACTCCCGGACTCCTTTCACAATTGTTGTGAATTTTTCATATGAACAAGCT
This sequence comes from Panax quinquefolius, assembly GCA_020205615.1. Lineage (NCBI taxonomy): Eukaryota > Viridiplantae > Streptophyta > Magnoliopsida > Apiales > Araliaceae > Panax > Panax quinquefolius. Next base: position 95,747,890 of record CM035154.1, read on the forward strand.
AGATACCAGCCTCGCTGATTTGCTTATCATGTTGAAAAATGTTGAGAGTCACTTTCCAACTAAGAAAGACCGAGTCTTACTGGTAGGGGCCAAAGGATCTTCTAAAAAGAAGAACGATTCTAAGAAGGTAAATATAAAGGCAAAATAAAGGATAATAAGAACAAAACAGAGACACGGATAGCAAAAGTGTTTGCTTCCACCGCAATAAGCCCGACATCGGAAAGAAACTGCGAGAAGCATCTTGCAGAGGCTAACCAAAGAAGCTTAGTGAAGTTTCGGTTACAAATACAAATTTGTTCATGATTTAAAATTAATTTTTCTTTAAGTCAAGGTTCTACTTGGGTATTGGATACCGACTTTGGTTATCATAAATATAGATTTATGAAGGGACCAAACAGAAGTAGAAAGCTAAACAAATATAAGTAAACCTATGTGCGGGAAATGTAACAAAGGTTGCCATATTAGCCATAGAAATTATAGTTTAGCAATGCCTACGGAAAAATCTATTAAGTCAATAAGTTGTTATTGTATTCCAGTTCTTGTTAAAAATATTATTTCCATTTTATTGTTGGACAATGAAATCTTTGGTATTATAATTAAGAACAATTGTTGTTCTATTTATAATAATAATGTTTCAGATAGAATCGAAAGATTACTTAATGGATTTTGTATACTTGACTTACGTGAAAAATTATTTTGTAAATTGAACAAACTAGTATAAGAAAAGGAGATGATCATTCAAAGAGTTGAATGTATGTATTTATTGAAATACAAGTGTGAATTATTTGAAAGGTTCAAAGAATTCAGAAGTAAAACAAATTGGCAAAGTATTAAGATTCTTTGATAATATCAAGGAATAAATACTTGTGCAATAAGTTTCAAGATCATCTCAAATGGTTTTTCTCATAATGGACACCTCATGATACGTAATAATTGATTGATGTATCTGAAATGAAAAATCATACCTTGTTGAACATGGTACGGTCCAAAATGATTTTACCGACATTCTAGTATCCTTCTAGGATCATGTCCTAGAAATGGTCGTGACATTCTACGAAAAGGTAACCTCAAAATCCAGCCCCAAGACTCCATAAAAGTTATGGACAGGGAGGATTCCTAATCTTAAGTATGTTAAGATAAGGGGTTGTCCAACTTATGTGAAAAGGTTTCGAAGGATAAGCTTGGGACAAGATTTGACATGTACAGATTTGTGGGACATCCTAAAGTAAGTTTAGGGTATATGTTCTATAATTCTACTTAGCAAAAGGTGATTGTTACGAAACACGTTGCCTTCTAAGATAAAGGTGTTTATCATTAAAAGGGGCTAGTGGGAGGATAATAGATCTTGAAGAGTTCAAGAACCACAAAACACTATAAGTCAAATAAGAGGAACCTGTAGATAGACCTATTATACCACAACCTCAATCAGAAATGCGGAATAGTACCAAAGATACCTAGGAGGTATGGATTCATCATGGATGATGATGATGAGGTACACATCATAGAAGATGATGATCCAGAGTTACATTCGATGAGGTAAGACTTCTAGTGTGTACAAAAGGGTCAGTGGGAGCATCGTGAAATTTCTAGTATTATATGTTGATATACTACGGATGAGGAATTACATACCAATGCTACAATCAAGAAAGATAAAGTTGTCTAAAAATTCCTCCACGAATGATTTGGGAAGAATATCTTAATTGGGGATAAAATCTATATAGATAGATTCAAGAGGATGCTCGACTTAACCCAAGGAATGTATATTCATTTTGATGCTAAAGTCGTTTAGCATGGAAAGCTCAAGAGATGTTTCATATTGATGAGCCATGGAGTGTATCTCTTAATAGTCCCCACAAACTATTAAAGAAGAGAGATCGCATGAGTGACAATCATATATGCAATGAAATATACGAGACCCGATGTTGATCGGTCATATTATGGAGAAGTTCACTATGAGTCGTTGAAAACATCTTAAAGTGCTTAACCTAAGCACTAAGGATGTGATCATATTCATGGTGGGTCTAAATTAAAACTAGAGGGCTTAACATGACTCAAGTTTTCAAAATGCATCAAGATGACGAGAAAAATCCACTTTAAGGTAAAGCGTTATCTTGAACAATTGGTGCGTTGAATTGGAAAGGTTCCAAAACAAAGAAAGAGTTCTTTGGTTTAGTGATAAAGACAAAGTATATAGCTATAAATGAAGTCGCAAGTTGATTGTTTGGATTAAAAGTTCATTCTGTAACTAGGAATAGTTCCTAAGTCTCATCTTGGATCTAAACATGTGTTGTTGCACTTTCATTTGATTATTAGAGTCATTGAAAGATGGGAAATCACTATAGAGATAGTGGACTCTCATGAACAACATTACATATCCATTAACTAAAGCTTATCCAACAGAAGGATAATCGTCACTTTGAGAAGAAGAGTATGAGATACCATGACGATTGGCTTTAGTGTAAGTGGAAGATTAAAAGTAGTATGCACACAAGCCAATCATGTTTGATGATAAAGCATATACTGTGTAATCAATCTTATTTATTTATTAATAAAAGAATTATTTATTAAAGGCATTTATTATCTACATGGTGCTATTTTAATAATATGTGATAAACCCATAGTTTTAAGCAACGCTTTTAGAATAATGATGATGATCATTCTAATGAGATCTAAATTCTTAGAAAGCTTAAAACTAAAATAGTTCCCAATCATTGGATTACTAAATTGGGGATTAGTGAATCCGGATAGATTGGTACAAACGTTGCTTGCTCATTGGATGAGGATGATTGATCTCATGATCATTTGTGTGGAGACACTAAAGCAAGTATGTAGGTGCTTATTAGAGAATAAGTTCACTAAACGTGGCTCACTAAGGAATACCTAATGGAGTTTTACTTGCCTGTCAATAGGAATTCCTGTAGTGATAGTAGTACAAGTGATCCTTGGACTTGAGATCATCATAGTATCTTGTGTATGATAAGTTATACTTTGACTTATTCCTTAAGACCCTTAGGGTATATCAAAGGGTATGATTGGGTATAATAAGTTGTACATGGAGATAATGTATGATCAATAAAGAATCTACCACTTCTATTAAAAGAAGAGAAATGTCCTATGTGATTCGATAAATGACAACCTAGTAGTCCTTGGTTAAGGCGTAATGAAATTAGAAAGGAGTTTCTAATTTACATTATTTGAGTGTTGTGCATTTAAGGATCAAAATACATATAATTAAATAAAATAAGACTTGATGGTAATTCCATGTCTTATATTTAATTGGAACATTGTATGGTGGAAGGATTGAATTGAATTATCAAGAACTATTTACTCAATGGTTCTTTTATGATTAATGTTGAAATCTATATTATCGGAAAGTCGTTAATCGCTAGGGAGGCTTATCCCTATTGTAGAATAAATATTATTTATTTAAATAAATTAATTGTTTAATTTATTTATTTAAATAAGATTAGAATTGTTCTAATAGATTTATTCACAAATGGGTTTAATATGGAGAACCTAAAGGGTCATACCATAAAAGGAAGAATAATTATTTAAGAAATTAATGGCATAATCGTAATAATAATATATTTAATTTATATTTAATATTTATTAAACATCTTAATATTTATTATTTAATATTTTAGAAATATTAAATATAAATTAATAAGAGGAGTCTTATTAATATTATTACAATTATTATTATTTTAATTTCTAAAAGAGTTTAGGAATTAATTTAATATAAGTACTCTCATTTATTCCTAATAGGATTAGGAGGGAAAATTAATTAAAGGAGTTTAATTAATTATCCCTAATAAGATTAGGGAGCCCATTTAATTAAAAGAGTTTAATTAAATAATACCATATTTTAATAGGGTTACTTGATATCTTTATAAGAAGAGTCTTATATCAGATATCAATATGACGTTATAATTCCAATGGTTGGAGAGTACGCTCCTTTTCTATAGAGATAGAAAAACTAGGGTTTAGCCAACCACCCATCTTCTTGAATCCTTCTTCTTCCTTGGCGGATCACCTCTAGAGGCCAAACACTTGGGTGGCTAACGTTGATCAAAGGAAGGAACCAAACCCGGTGAATTCAAGTTGAACGCGAAAGGATTTGGAGGTGAACTTGTACCTGAGGAAGCTCGATCTTCAAGGGTATGATTTTATTCTTTATCATTTCGTTTAATTAATAATTGTGCATAAAGGGTGATCCGGGTATATGGTTTGTAAAATTTTAAAACTCTGATTTTTACACGTTTCCGCTTATTTTTGCAATTTGATTGCGTTAGTGAATATTACAAACCTAACGTCTTGGCCCGTAGTGCATGAATAATTATGGTCGTGATACTAAAGAATATCTTTGGCCGTAGTGCAGGGGTGATTCGATGATGTGGAATATTTATTAAAGCTGAGTCTCGGCCTATAATGATGATGAAAAACCTTTTAAATCATAAAAGATAGTAGATTTTATTTTCTACTTGACTCTTTTAATGGATTGCTGGTTCCGCTGTAGTTAAACTTGATGTTCGTTATATTTTATCAGTTTAACACTGTTGTAGTCTAATGATAATTTATTACGCATTATCTTAGTCATAATATTTCATCTTGAGCTAGTTGAGCTCACCCTTTCTTTCTTTATTCTCTTCGTGAAATGAGAATATAGCCGGGACGAGTCTGGGAAGCGGAGTAATGGTTCGAGAGGATAGCATTAGTAGTCCCTCACTATTCGGGAAATAGTGTGATAATAATTGTAATGAGGACTCCTTTTGAGTTTGTATAATATCTAGTAGACAATATTTGTATTCAAACTCACGCTTTATGTCGTATTGTATTTTTACGCTTATATTAGTAAGTAGTATTTAAATTTTGTACCATGTGTATCGACTACCCAAGATGGGTGATGTATACCTAATTTTGGGGGCCACACAACAGTATCGAGCTTAGGATATGATCCCAGCTACGATGTGAGAATAGTACTAGAGAGGGAGAGACGGGGAATACCTTCGCTAGTATGACCTACCTAAGTTTATGTGCTATTTTATTGGTCGGTTAGAATATAGGGATAATATGTTACATGTCAATTAACCTTTTGTTTTGTGGCCGTATTTGAAAATGACATCTGAGAATGTTGAGAATAGCAATGGAGCACAAACGATCATTGATTCACCACATATCAATAATCAGGATAATGTGCATCAGGAAGGCGACAATCCTCATGCAAACAACAACACTGACCAAATGATGAATGATCAAATGTTCAGAGGCTTTATGCAATTCATGCAACAAAGAAAGAGAGCGACTCTGTCCAAAAACGAGGTGGAAACACGGAAAACTCTCTGGCGGTCACCGCTAAACAGTTCAAGGAGTGGGACCACCGGTGTTTAAGGAGAGCCAAAACCACTTCGGCGGAAGCATGGATAAAGCAGATTACCAAGATATTTGATGTCTTGGGATGCTCGAGGAGCAAAAGGTTCCTTTTCCGCCTTTTATGTCATACAAGAGGCAGACATCTTGGTGGGAATCGGTAAAAAGTACTCAACTTCTTTGCAGATCAAGATATCTTGGGAGAAGTTCCAGAGTCGTTTCAACGACAAATACTTTCCCGAAAGTATTCGCAACATGAAGGAGGTGGAGTTTATCAAGTTGGAACAAAATAATATGGCCCGTGTCGCAATACGAGGTAAAATTTACGGAGTTATCACGGTTTCGTCCCACTTGGTGGAAAATGAAGAGAGAATGGCGCGAATGTTTTTAAGAGGTTTGAAGTCAGGAGATACGTCAACATCTTATTTCTCATAAACCGTGTGTTTGTATTTAGGATGTTGTAAATAGGGCTCGATTAGTGGAGCGCGATAACGAGTCAACGTAACTAAAAAAAAGCAAAGTGGCAAAATTATAATACCAATGAGAGTAGTCATCGAGCGGTGACAACAAGCGTGGAGGGAATCAACGGGCGAGATATGGTAACCACTTCGGTGGTAATAATGTACAAACAATAAGAATGGACATTTCAAGAAAAGGAGATTCAACAATGATGGAAAGACGTCAAGACCAAAGACCGTTATTAAGGAAGGAGAAAGACCACCTATCATATGCTTCAAATGTGGAGGAGAGGACACATCGGTCAAATCGCGCCATGCCATCCAAAGCATGTTATAATTGTGGAAGAGAAGGTCACTTAGCTCGATTTTTGCCATCAAGATAAATTCACTAGGATGGAGGCACCAAAGGTCCGTCCCGTAAAAGTCAAACCCAGAATGCAAGGAGAAGCGTTTGTTGTGACCTCCCAGAGAGCAAGAAACCCGAATGAGGTCATCACGGGTAAGCTTTTCATAAACTCTAATGAAGTCTATACTTTATTTGATACCGGGTTCTACCCATTCTTTTATTTCTCCTACTTGCACTCATCGATTAAATTTGACTCAGGAGAAATTAGACTTTGACTTATCTCGTGGAAACTCCGTTGGGAGAAACCTTCATTACATCCACTCGCTTATAAGTCTTGTTTGGTTCAAATCGGTACCCTCACATTACCTGTCGATCTTATTTCATTAAAAATACTTGCATTTGACGTGATTCTAGGGATTGATTGGTTAACTACTTATCATGCAAAAATTGATTATTTTCGTAAGGTTATTAGCTTTCATATTCCTAACCAACCTATTATGCGAATTCAAGCGACCAAACCATTAAAATCAATCACGGTCATCTCAAGCCATAAAGCTATTCGTTTATTGAAAAACGGATGTCAAGCTTTCTTAGCTCATGTCACAGATTTAAACAAAAATACGTCAGTTTTGAACGATATTTCTATTGTTAATAAATTTCTTGACGTATTCCCCGAAGAACTTTCTGGCCTACCCCCAGAGCGTGAAATTGAATTTTGTATCGACCATGAACCCTAAGATAAAACCTATTTCCAAAGCCCCATATCGAATGGCTCCTATTGAACTTTAGGAGTTAAAGACCCAACTGCAGGAATTATTAGACATTGGCTTTATTCGTCCTAGTACTTCTCCTTGGGGTGCTCCTGTTCTATTCGTGAAGAAGAAAGATGGGAGTATGCGACTTTATATTGATTATCGGGAGTTGAATCATGTCACCATCAAAAATAGGTATCCATTGCCACGTATTGATGACCTGTTTGACCAGTTGTAAGGAGCCAAATTCTTTTCAAAGATTGATCTTCGTTCCAGATATCACCAATTGAAGATTAGAATCGGCGACATTCCAAAGACGGCCGTAACTCGAAGACGGGCATTATGAATTCCTAGTCATGTCCTTTGGTTTGACTAATACTCCTGCTGCCTTCATGGATATGATGAACCGAGTATTCAAGGAATATTTGGATCACTTTGTGGTCGTATTTATTGATGACATCCTTATTTATTCCAAAAGCCGTGAAGATCATGAGCAACACTTGAGGCTGACACTCCAAAAGCTTCGTGAATATAAGCTTAATGCCAAGTTGAAGAAATGCGAGTTCTGGCTTGAAGAAGTAGCATTCCTTGGGCACGTGGTATCAAGTCATGGAATATCCGTTGACCCAAAGAAAGATTGAAGCTATTCAAAGTTGGGAACAACGTAAATCGATGATCAAGCACGTAGCTTTCTTGGTTTAATTTGGTTATTATCGGAGATTCGTGGAAGGATTTTCTCGAATCGCTACTCCATTGACTCAAATTGACTCGGAAAGATACAAAGTTTGGTTGAAGCGAAGAATGTGAGAAGAGTTTTCAAGAACTCAAGAGGAGACTTATTTCAAAGACTGTTCGACAATACCATCTCGCTCTTGAGGATTTGTCATATACAAATGATGCTTCTGCAAAGGGTTGGGATGTGTTCTCATGCAACATGGAAAAGTTATAGCCTATGCCTCGCGACAACTCAAAGAATATGAGAGGAATTATCCTACTCATGATCTAGAGTTGGCAGTTGTTGTCTTTGCACTAAAAATTTGGAGGCATTACTTGTATGGGGAGAAAGTGGAGATCTTTACGGATCATAAAAGCCTCAAATATTTCTTCACTCAAAAGGAACTCAACATACGACAACGACGTTGGCTTGAACTGTTGAAAGATTATGATCATACCATCCAATACCATCCTGGAAAAGCGAATGTGGTAGCTAACGCATTGAGTAGAAGATCATATGCAAGTACGAGTGCGATATTATCAACGCAAAGGCCCATTTTGTGTGACTTGCAAAGGATGGAGATAGAGTTAAAGACTCCAGGGACGCATGTGATGATAGCGAGTATACGAGTAGAATCAACTTTAATCGATAAAGTTAAAGCTGCTCAAGCTACTCTGCACCGGAGCCGATCGCGTATGAGGAAGAAAGTGCAAGAAGGTGCTACGCTGAAACAAGAATCGATGAAGAAGGAATACTTGAGTCAACTCCGCATTTTGAGTTCCTAACGACCTCGATTTAAAGTATAATATCATGATGGAGACGCACAACACACCATTTGCAATCCATCTCGGGAGTACCAAAATGTATCATGATATTCGGCCATACATTTTGGTGGAGCAATATGAAGAGAGAGAGATATATTTGTTTATCTCAAGGTGTCTAACTTGTAAGCGAGTTAAAGCGAGCATAAAGTACCAAAAGGTCCATTGCAACCACTTGAAATTCCGAATAGAAGTGGGAGCACATTACCATGGATTTTGTTACGGTCTTCCTAAGGTTTTTCAAGGCATAAATGCGATTTGGGTCATTGTTGATAGATTGACCAAGTCCGCTCATTTCTTCATCGACACGAAACTTATACACTTGAACGTCTTGCTCGTATGTACATAAACGAGATTGTAAGATCGCATGATATGCCCGGTATCCATAGTTTTCGATCGAGACCCAAGATTCACTTCACGATTTTGGGTTAGTTTACAAAAAGCTATGGGCACAGACTTCACGATTTAGCTTCGGCTAACATATCATCCTCGGGACGGACAGACAATCGGAGAGGACTATTCAAACTCTTGAAGATCTATTAAGACTCGTGTCTTTGATTACAAGGGAAGTTGGGACAAGTTCTTACCATTGGTAGAGTTTTCCTACAACAACAGCTTATCAAGCAAGTATTGGCATGGCTCCATTCAAGCGTTGTATGGAAGAAAGTGTCGTTCTCCAAAGATCTTTGGGATGAGGTGGGTGAAGCAACGTTGTTGGGACCGGAGTTGGTACGTATGACTACGGAAAAGATTCAAACGATCCGACAAACGATAAAAACCTCACAAAATCGACTAAAAAAGAGTTATGTTGATCTTCATCGAAAGGACGTGGAATTCGATATAGGAGATCATGTGTTGTTAAGAGTTGCTCCATGGAAAGGAGTTACAAGATTTGGAAAGAGAGGAAAACTCAATCCTCGATTCATCGGTCCATTTTTAATCCTCGATCGAGTAGGAACTGTGGCCTATAGACTCGCTTTACCGCCAAGTATGTCTCGTGTTCATAACGTTTTTCACATATCCATGTTACGTAAATATGTGAAAGACCCGAACCACATTATTGAGTTAGAACCCGGACGAAATAGTGGAAGATTTGGACGTATGAAGAGGTTCCTGCTCAAATCTTGGATAAGAAGGAACATATTCTACGCTCCAAGGTTATACCTCAAGTCAAAGTTTTGTGGAGGAACCACGATGTTGAGGAAATGACTTGGGATTTAGAATCTAAAATGAAATCAAGGTATCCTTACCTCTTCGACATACGTGTATCGCACCTAATTTCGAGGGCTTAAATTTTATAAGAAAGGGAGGTTGTAAGACCCCAAATTTTATAAATAAAGATGAATTTTCTATAAATATTATTTTGAATATTATGGAATAAATTTGATATAATGTTATAGTTGTGGGTAATATTTATAAATTTTGCAAAGTAAGCAAGTTGTTATAAAATATTCGTTTGGTGGGGAATATTCTTTTTTGTTTGGGAATATTAAATGACGACAAATTTCAATCATTAGTGGACCCCCTAACGGAAGTATTGTCGTAGTTAAAAAACGACAAAATTATCTTTCTATAAAAATAATGGCGAGAGGTGTTACTGTTAAAACCGTTGAACTACCCGGTAGTAAAAGTACAAAGAATACGCGTAGTTGTATAGTAAGACACGATATTGATTATTGATGCTTACGTGAGAAGTCACTCACTATGCTCAATTATTGCTACGATGAATTCTTTGCATCATATCTCTTATATTATTTCAATTATTGTCACAGTATCATCTGTATAATATGTTATAGTATTAAATCAATAATTGAGACGACAAGTTATAAATGATTAATAATTGTTGAAAGATTAAATATGTGTTGATTAAAAATAAAATGATTTGTGGTAATATTTATTCAATCCTTGATGTATATAAAAGTCTCATATATGAGACGTTTGTGGTAAGTTTGATTATTTTATGGGGGGCCATATGTCATCATCTAAGAGTCTCTTCGTCAATAGTAATTACCTTCGTCAATAGTAATTACCTTTGTGAATAGTAATTACCTTTACCAGACGTCAAACCACTTGCCGTTTCATATTACAGGCGTCGAACCACTTATCGTTTCACATTACAGGCGTCGAACCACTTGTCGTTTCATATTACAGGTGTCGAACCACTTGTCGTTTCACATTACAGGCGTCAAACCACTTTTCTTTTCACATCACCAGTCGTCAAACCACTTGCCTTTTCACATGGCATGTGCTAAGCTAGAAATCTTCTATAAATAGAGGCCTAGTGCTTCATTATTTTTCACTTAATTCATTCAAGCTATATAGAGAGAAAGTATAGAGAGAATAAGAGAAAGAAGAAGAGTATTTTGTTACTACACTACTGCGCAGAGATTAATCTCCTACCAAAAGTAAGGGGTGTTATTCTTTCTTAATTCATGAAGAGAACTGTTGTTATTCCATTGCTTATTATTCTATTAGAATAACCTGTATACGCGGTCTACCCTATACTTGGTGACATTCTTCTATTATTACGTTGGAACATCCATGCATGTGTTTTACACAGGACTGGTTTAAAATCTTATTATTATTTCGTTGGAACATCACATGCATGTGTGTTTTACGTAGGACTGGTTCCATTCTTTATTATTCTCGCATTGGAATATCACGTCTCATGCATTTTACGCCGGACTGGTTCCGTTATTTATTATTACGTTGGAATAACTCGCTTGCATCTGGCCTATCGCATGCATGGCGATTTCTTTTGTTATTCAATTCTTTATTATACTCAATTGGTTAAAACTTTGACTTCTATACTCCATGAAATTAGTGGAATATCCTTGATATTTGCGCTTCATCCAGTATTCTTTCATGGAAATATTCTTCTGAGTATTCTTGAATTTTACTCTACAAAGCAAAGATCATGTTGACGGTTTGGATGTTATTGGTTCTGGATAAATTAATTCTTGAACTTGTTTTATTGAATTCTTATATCATTGTCATCATCCTCATATTTATATTTTGGAAAGTCATCTCATGGCTCAGAAGTGCATAGATGGACTTGGTATGATTATGACCGAGAGACTATTCTTGTAATCATGGTAGTAATGTTAGAAATGATGTGGTAAAAATCCTCGGTGGTCCGTGAGTGCATGAATAATTGTGGTCGTGATACTAAAGAATATCCTTGCCGCATCTTCTAGGGGTGATTCGATGATCTGGAATATTTATTAAAGTCGAGTCAAAACTATAATAAATGATGAAAAACCTTTTAAATTATAAAAGATAGTAGATTTTATTTTCTACTTGACTCTTTTAATGGATTGCTGGTTCCGCTCTAGTTAAACTTCATGTTCATTATATTTTATCAGTTTAACACTGTTGTAGGCTAATGATAATTTATTCTGCATTATTTTAGTCATAATATTTCTTACTGAGCTAGTTGAGCTCACCCTTTCTTTCACTGTTCTCTTGAGAAAATGAGAATATATTTGGGACTTAGTCTGGGAGCGGAGTAATGGTTTAGAGGATAGCATTAGTAGTCCTCACTATTCTGGGAAATAGTGTGATAATAATTGTAATGAGGACTCCTTTTGAGTTTGTATAATATCTAGTAGACAATATTTGTATTCAAACTCACAGTTTATGTCGATTGCATACCTACAGCTTATATTAGTAAGTTGTATTTAAATTTTGTACCATGTATCTGACTACCTAAGATGGGTGATGTATACCTAATTTTGGGGGCGTCACACTATTCTTGCAAAAACTACATGCAACTAAAAACTACATGTAACTATACTACTACCCCAATACCCCCAAACCCCCAAACTTAAAGTATTCAATGTCCCAGTAAATGAAGGTAAGGGGTAAAAGAGAACTCCCCTAATGATCGGCAGCACCACCCTCCTCGGGTGGTGAATCTGGTGGTGGATATGGCACTGCTGTCCCGAACTGAGGCCACTCTAGCATTGTTCCTTACTGTGCAAAAGCCTCGGCCAAGGCCCTCGTGAGTCTCATCACAAATGCTTCAAAATTATCGTATATGGCATCAACCCTTCGCTCCAACCTTCAGAGCATGTGGTCCTATCGACGGGCCTGCCTCATCTGTCTGAGAAGGCTATTGTGATGGCTCTGGGAATGTGGGCCAGAGAATAAATCCTCGTCCATGCGGGTGTGGTTCGCCTCCTGCCCAATCCTCAAATTTTGCAATGGTAGCATGAGTTATGTCCTGGCTTGGGTATTGCATTTGTTCATTGCCCCAGTTGCATCCCTGATGAGCACATAGCATAGCAACCAGTTATGCGTGTGGAATGCTCCCAGTGGTGCTCCCCCGCAAATATCGCATCATATTTTGATGGATGAGATGGCCAACGTCCATGTATTTTCTAGTGATAATACCCCTTAGAATAATTTCCCTTTCCGCTGTGATCTCGTGTTGATGAGATGAAGGCACTAGTTTGGCACAGATGAACAGATTCCATGCCTTTGCATATCGGTTCAGGGCTGCGGCTGGGAATATGTGAGGCTGATTTGTGCTAGCTTTATACGTCCATTTCGTGCCAGGCATGTACAACTCATCAATCACCAATTCCAAGTCTTTTTCTATATGTGCACCGATGACCCAATTGGTAGCCCCTGTTGGCGGTGTATCCATGAGTCTGAAAATGGTTCTGATGGTGGAAGGTCTGTAATCTATCTCGAACCCGCAAACCATAGAGATACCGCTCATGGTGACTTTGGCGTTGGCATAAAACTCTCGGACTATGCTCATCGGAATGGGCGTGGGAGTGACAGTCAATCCACCCCCAGCCTCTCTCGTGAATCATGGCACATAACTGACCATCTTGCCCCTCTGGTTTGAACCCTCTTTCTTTCACGAATGTCTTAGCTAGAATTCAGTAGTACTCCTGTTGGGCTTCCAAATACAAAAATTTGTCGTGGTCGACAATATCCTCCCCCTGACTGCCGGAAGAAGATGAAGAAGAAGATGAAATGGAGCGAGCTCGCTTAGGACCCATTTGCTTTGAGAGAGAACTAAAAATGATATGCTTGATAATGACTAAGAGCGGCTGATGACAATATCTCCAAACTCGTTGCTGCAATCCCAATCAAAACCCTAGCTTTATAGTAGTGGATGAGAGCGTGGGTTTGAGCTTTGATCGTGGAGAGAATCATGGGTATGTGCTGAGATTAATGGCTTTGATTTGTAACTGATAGAGAGGAAGATGAGGAAACGTGCGTTTATGGGAGAGAGCACTGTGATTTTGCGTCTGTTTTAATTTCAAATGAGAGTCCCACTTAGCTCCAACACGCTTTTAAAACATTTGAGTCTGTCTCGATCCCGGTATCGCATGCAAGGCCGTATGGTATTCACTATGTTTCAGACTTGCGAAAGGCCTTGAAGTCTGAATTGGTCTTTGATTAGCTTGGCGCGCGGGCGCACACATTTGTATTGCATTCCTTGCGCGGCCGTGCGATCCTGATATCTGCACTGCTGATGTTAAACTCCAATCTGCATATCAGTGATGCCGTCAAATGCTGATACCTACATAGACATTAATGCTCGTTGTTAAGACATGAATCAATGACCAAATAAATGCTAACATCTTTCAAAATTTCTCAATGCACTTCCTACTATAAACTCAAGCATGCAAAGCCGACATGTTATCAAAAATGAATTAAATATAAACTAACTACAACAATCTAAACTGAATAAATAAAGAGCCAATAGAGATAGAAGTAATGGGTTACCTCCCATCAAGCGCTAAGTTATAGTCAATTAGCTTGACTGTCTCTGAATCTCACGTCAAAACAAGATTTAAGGTGCCTTCTTGTCTGTCCACCTCACCCCTCACATTAAATTCGTTTACTTTCGACAATGGCTTTACCTCCAAATCTAAATTTTCACCAAGTACACAACTTAACGGTTCATAGTTCACCAAATTCTGAACTTCATCATTTAGACCTCGATCCATCAAATCAACCCGGAAACACTCTTCTTCATCTGTTGGGAGCTTCATTGCCTTGAAGACATTAACGGTAACCTCCTGATCATGTACACGCATTGTAAGTTCCCCTTTTTGTACGTCTATCGAAGTCCTGCCTGTGGCTAAAAATGGTCTCCCCAGTATGATTGGTATGCTTTTATCTTCTTTGTAATCTAAGATGATGAAGTCAGCCGGAAAGATAAACTTGTCCACCTTAACCAACACATCTTCAATAATTCCCCTTGGATACGTGATGGATCCGTCTGCCTAGTCAGTAATGATATGTTTATCGACCTTAGGGGCCGCAATCCCAACTGATTGAATACTGACAAGGACATCAAATTTATGCTTTCCCCAAGATCAAATAAACACTTATTAAAGCTCATCTTCCCGATTGTGCACGGAATTGTGAAGCTGCTCGGATCCTTCAGCTTTAGAGGTAATTTCTACTGAAGCACTGCACTGCACTCCTCTGTCAAGGCTACTGTCTCAAATTTATCTAATCTCCTCTTCCTTGACAATATACCCTTCATGAACTTTGCATAGCTTGGCATTTGTTCCAATGCCTCGGCAAAAGGTATGTTGATATGTAGCTTTTTAAAGACCTCCAAAAACTTGCTGAATTGCTTATCTTCCCTCTGCTTATTTAATCTCTACGGATATGGAACTCGAGGGTGAACTGGTGGTACTGAACTATTAATCTTTTCCTCTGAACCAGTTTTATCCTGCCCGACCTGCTGTGACTCAGATTTTTCCAACTTTTCTTCATCAGCAATCACCTGCAGTGCCTCACGCGGCCGCGCGACCTCCTCAGTGTAATCATGCGCGGGCGTGCGACTTGCAGTACCTGCAAGATCTTTCCCAGATCTTAATGTGATTACTTGGCACTGTTCCTTCCCGTCTCTTCTTGAATTTATCTCTATATTACTTGGCAAAGAACCCTGGGGCCTGTTGTTAAGCATGCTCGCCATTTGCCCCATTTGAGTCTCCAAATTCTTAATAACCACTGTTTGGCTTTTGATCATAACTTCAGTGTTTGCCATGTATTTCAACATCATCTCCTCCACTTCTGATTTCTTTTCTTGCTGAGGTGCAGCTGGAGTGTGATGTTGTTGTTGTTGAGAAAATCCCGGTGGAAATGGTGGCTTTGGTGTAAACTGTGGCTGAGATGGTTGTGATTGAAACTGTCGACTCGGCTGAAACTGATTCTGCTGATTCCCTTGGTTGTTTGACCAACTGAAGTTTGGATGATTTCGGTTTTTGGGGTAGTATGTGTTCTGAAATTGACCTTGGTCTTTCCTATAGTTGCTCGCATACTATACCGACTCTGAGCTGATAGCACACTGATCCGTGGAGTGTGACCCCGCATAAATTTCGCATAAGAAGGCAACTATTTTCACTTTGCTCTCTGCCAGTGTATCTATTTTCTTTGCCATAGCTGCCATCTGTGCCGATAATTGAGTAATAACATCTACCTCCAACAAACCTACAACCTTGGGCTGTGGCATCCGAAATGTAGGATTTTGAAAATCATTTGCTGCCATATTCTCGATACGTGTATAGGCCTCGTCATATCTCTTTGCCCATAATGCCCCTCTTGCAGCTACATCTACAATAGGTCTCGATTGCCATCCCAATCCGTTGTAAAATGTGTTGATCACCATCCAATCTAGCATACCATGATGTGGATATTTCCTTAGTATCTTTATATCTCTCCCATGCTTCATATAAGGACTCGCCCTGTTGTTGCTCAAACTGAGAGATAGCTATCCTCATCTTTGCAGTCTTAGCCATTGGGAAAAACTTGGCTAAGAATTTCTGTGCTAAGTCCTCCCATGTAGTGATTGACCCCGACGACAAAGAATGCAACCAACTTCTCACCTTATCTCTCAATGAGAATGGGAATAGCCTAATTCTGATAGCATCCTCCGTCACACCGTTGTACCTAAATGTATCACAAATCTCTATGAAACTCAACAAGTGTTCATTCGGATCATCTGTAGCAGCACCCCCAAACTGTACCGAGTTCTACACTATCTGAATAGTGTCTGATTTAATCTCGAAAGTATTTACTGCTATTGTTGGTTTGACTATGCTCGACTGTAGTCCATTTATATTTGGCATGGAATAATCCTTTAGAGCCTTGTGCTCTTCTCTTTGTTCATCTGCCATGTCCGGTATTGTACTCTCTAACTGGGCTTGTAAATTTCTCTGCACACCTACTTTCCAACCTCTTCCGTTAATGTTATCCTGCACTGGTATTAACTCGGAATTAGATGATCGCGTGGGCATAAAAATCTACAAGTACCTGAAATCACAAACATAACAAAAATAGAAATGAGATAAGAATAGATATGTCTAAGTCATACAATATAGCTTAAAAAATTGATGATAATTATTTAAATTTAAACGTCTTTCCCCGGCAACGGTGCCAAAAACATGTTGCCTCTTTTTCAGTTATAACAAAAGAGCTCTAACTCATGCATGCATACATGTGTCATTAAGTAATACAGAGTAAGTAAAGTATCGATCCCACAGAGAAAGTTGTCTAATTTAAACTCTTATGCATCAACTAAATCACTACTTTTATATGCTTAAACTAATGATTAAAATTGTGAATTATTCTAAATGTAAATAATAACTATAATGAGAATGAGAATGTATTAAATCAAATCTGGAAATAATGGGATCCTAACTTCATTCAATACTTCATCTAATTGCCACCATCATGCACGACTGTTTACATATCACAGAAAAGTAGCCAAGGGCACTAAAATAGCCATAGTCATTTTTCAATGCACTTTGACCTACTCACACAGTATCCACAAGCGATAGACACCATGTAATCATCAATATAACCAAAATCACTATATGTCTATGTGAAATTGCAACTATACTGAATTTAAGCACAAGCCCTTATATTAACTCATACGGTGAATTATTACATGTCTATCTAATTCACGAAATACACAAGCCATGCAAAACAACCCCATATACGTATGTTATCATGATTACAATCCATACTCGCATGTTCATTGTCAATTCCATACAAGTACTGAAAATGAATGGTGATCAAGCATTCATGCATGCAAAACAACCATGATAGAAATTCCTATTGATATGTCAAACAGTCCAGCCATCAAGCATTCAATTAAACTACATTTTAAAATTTGTTAGAATCCCATAATGGAGTTTAGTTCATGGCTGAACAAAAAGCCATTATGGGATCAAAGCTAAACATGGATAATAAACAAACAATTGAGAGAAAAGGGATAGAAACGATCAAACCCAATTGCTGATTATATTCCAATGATAACATTCAACTCCTCATATAAATCCAGCAAAATAATAATAATGATCCACAATGATAGAAAATCCCAATAAGAATTAGAAAAGATGGAGTTTAGCCTTCGTTCTTCGTTGGAATCTCTCTCAAAGTGTAAACCCTAGTTACGATATAAAAACTACGTGAAAAGTACTCAATGTCTCGTCTGACACCAGTCGAAATAGTTTTAAGTCATTACAACTCTTCGAAATTAAAAATTAAAATAAATAGCTCAAGTTAGTCAAGAGTAATCGCAGCGGCGTAACAAGGCTTCTTCTTTGTATTTCTAAATGCGGTAGCGTCTTGAGAATCGCACATCCTATTCGAATAGTAACTCATGAATAGTAACTCGTGAATAGTAAACCCATCATGAAAAGATAAGAATTTCCAAAGAAAAATCTTACCAATATTCCGGCATAATGATATTGAAAGAAATAATATCATTTATAAAAAAAATAACATCCCTTACCTCGAAAAGACAGTACTTCTGACTGGAATACTGGATATAGTGTTGAAAGAACTTGCACCATATAGCAACACTCAAAGTATCAAAATACTCACAAAATTACGCTCGATAATATAGAGAGAGAAGATTTCAGTTTCTGGTGTGATTTTCAATTTTAACCTAAGCACCCTATTTATAGGAAAATGCTTAGAACACCAAAGCAAAAAATTTAATAAAATAGTAATATTTATAAAAAATTTATATGCACAATTTGAAATCTAAAATTCAGCATGTTTTGCAACACATGTGGGGCTCACCAATCACACAAAACATGTTTTTATCATTTAATGCAACAAAATCAATTCAGACCCAATATTCTGAAACTTCAATAATTCATAATAAATAGCCCTTTTATCAGAAAAATTCGAATCTTATGTCCATTCCATAGGAAATTTAATTCTCTACAACTTTGCTGAAGAAAGTTTTTCCAAATTCCAAATATAAATTGACCGAAATCCATATACGGACTATTTTGCAGGCTATAATCAAATTTCAGTCAAAAATAGGGTCCACCAACACACAAAACATATGTTAAACATTTTTTATAATAAAAATACTCTTCCTCCTCATTTATTCATATATCACACATTCATTGTAAAAATATCACCATTATTATATTATTAAAATAAAATAATATATTAAAATAAATTATTTTATCGAAAAAATAAAATATCAATTTTCAACAATTGTCACATTAAAAATTTTCTCCATCTATATCCACATAAAATGAATACTTTCCTTATCATATAAATCAATAATTAATTACTCACAAATAATATTACGAATCACAATCATCGATAACTAGGTCGTCCCAAGAAAGAGGGGCTTTCAATAGGGATTTCTCCTTACTGGCGCGTAATTAGGTGACCAAACCTCTCCTTAGGCAGAACTTTCTAGACATTGCCAATAATGCTATCTAATAATATTATTCAAATAATATGAATTATTGATCTGATAATAAAAAAATACTGTGTAGTGATAATTATTAAAATAACAATAATATAAAATGTCAACGTAGCAATTATTGAATCAATAAAATAAAATATAGAACAGTAATTACTGCAACAATTATTGAGTAGTGTCTTCTTACGTAAGAATTAATAATTGGTGCAATACAGTGTGCTACTATGCAACAACGTGTAGTACTGTGTTTTAACCACCAGGTATTCCAACAGTATTAACGGTAACAACTACGTCGTTATTTATAAACAACTTATAATTGTCGTTTTCTTCATCAAATCGCTTTCCGTTATGGGTCCCACAAAAGGCAGAGACGTCGTACGAATATTCCCCGACAGTAAGAATATTTCACGAACAAACGAATATTTCTCGACAACAATGAATATTTTATAACCATTTGCTTATTTAAAATATTTGCGCTTTTACCCATAACTAACCACATTAATCAAATCAACCCTTACTATTTCAAAATAATAAATAGAGGAAATTCCATTTTATTAAAAAAAATTGGGGTCTTACAATTATGGTGTGGATTTGATATAATGTTATAGTTGTGGGTTATATTTACAAATTTTGCAAAGTAAGCAAGTGGTTATATAATATTTGATTGGTCGGGGAATATTCTTTTTAACAGGGAATATTCGTACGATGGAACAATCATTGGTGGACCCCACAACGGAAGTATTGTTGTAGTTAGAAAACGACATAATTATCTTTTTATAAAAATAACGGCGAAAGTTTTACCGTTAAACTGTTGAACTACCCGGTAGTAAAAGTACAGTAATAAGCGTGGTTGCATAGTAGTAACTACCAGATTGATTATTGATGCTTACGTGAGAAGTCACTCAGTTATACTCAATTATTGCTACAGTAATTGCTATATCATATCTCTCATATTATTGATTCAATTATTGTCACAATATCATCTGCATAATATGTTATATTATTAAATCAATAATTGAGACGACAAAGTTATTCATATTATTATTTGCAATATTGACTGTGACGCCCCCAAAATAGGTATACATCACCCATCTTGAGTTGCCAAATATATGGTACGAAATTCAAATACAACTTGATTATACAACAGTCGTGTAAAATTCGACAAAATACATGCTGTGAGTTTTAATACAAATATTATCATCTAGACAATATCCACACTCAATTTAGTCCTCATTACATTTATTATCACATTATTTAACAGAATAGTGAGGACTACTAAGACACCATCTCGGACCATCACTTCGTTCCCCGACTAGTCCCGGCTACGTTCTCATTTCCAGAAGAGAACAGTGAAAGAAAGGGTGAGCTCAACTAGCCCAGTAAGAAATATTATGACTAAGATAATGCAGAATAAATTATCATTAGTCCTCAACAGTGTTAAACTGATAAAATACAATAGACATCAAGTTTAAGCTGCGGTGGATCATGCAATCCATTAAAAGAGTCAAGTAGAGAATAAAATCTACTATCTTTTATGATTTAAAAAGGTTTTCATCACTTTTATCATTTGAGACTCAAATTTTAATAAATAATCCACATCATCCACGCACTACTGCCAAGGATATTCATTAGGGTCACGACCACAAATTATCCATGCACTATGGGCCAAGGATATTTGTGTATTCATCAATGGTCATGATCATGCCAACAACTGTCCATCAATGCACTTCGGGCCAATGAGGACTTTTACCACATCATTTGTAACATTACGATCATGATTACACCGAATAATCCTTGGTCATAATAATACCAAGTCCATCTATGTACTACAGGCCACAAATGACTTTCAAAAATAATATAAACATGAGGATGATGACAATGATATAAGAATTCAATAAAACAAGTTCAAGAATTAATTTATTCAGGAACTAATAACGTCCAAATTGTCAACATGATACTTCTTTGTAAAGTAAAATTCTAGAATGCTCAGAAGAATATTTCCATGAAAAGATACTGGATGAAGTGCAAATATCAAGAATATTCCACTAATTTCATGGAGTGTAGAAGTCAAAACTTTAACCAACTGAGTATAATTAAGAATGGAATAACAAAAGAAATCACCACGTACGCGATAGTTTGCATAGACAGGTTATTCTATCAGAATAATAAATAACGGAACCAGGTCAGGCGTAATACGCATCGACAGGATATTCTAACAGAATAATAAAGAATGGAATACAACAGAAATCACCATGCATGCGGTACTTCGCATAGACAGGTTATTCCAATAGAATACTAAATGATAGAACCAGGTCAGGTGAAATTCACACCAACAAGATGTTCAGCGAGTAATAATAAAGAGCGGAACTGTGTCCGGCGTAAAAGCATGCACGAGGATATTCCAACAGAATAATAAAGACGAAACCAGGTCCGGTGTAAAGCACAGACAGGATATTCCAACAGAATAATAAAGAATGGAATACAGAAGAATTTCACCATGTATAGGGTAGCCCGCGTAAACAGGTTATTCCAACAGAATAATAAAGATGGAATAATAGAAGTTCTCTTCATGAATACAAAAAAAAATAATACCCCTTACCGTAAAAGAAACTTGATATCGGAGTAGTGAAGTAGCAGAATATTTTTCTTCTTTCTCTCTATAGTTTCTCTCTCTAGAGTTTCAGTGAATTCGTAAGAAATAATGAAGGAATGAGCTTCTATTTATAGAAGAATGGAATGAATAGTAACCAATCCATGAACGGTCCAGATTGATTTACTTTAATCTGACGGTCCATATTTAAAGCAAAATCTTTTAAATAAAATATAATATATTCTATTTATAATCTAATAAAACGAATAACTTTTAAAAAGATTTTACTATGCAAACACTATGCAAAAACTATACATAATAAAATATAATATATTTTAATTATTGTTTAATAAAACAGATAACTTTATAAAAGTATTCTGTATTATATAAAAAGATTTTACTATTAGCCTAATAAAACGAATAACTTTATAAAAGTATTCTATTTTATATAAAAAGTTTTTTTGTTTTATTACGTTAATAATACGAATAAAACAAAACGTCATCATCATTATTATTATTCACACTATTAGTCAACCAAGTCGTTCCCAGGAAAGAGGGGGGTTTCCAATAAAGATTTCTCCCTATTGGCGCGCAATTAGGTGACCAAACCTCTCATTGGCAGAACTTCTAGACATCGTTAATAATGCAAATAATAATATTAACAACTTCGTCATCTCATTTATTGATTTAATAACATATAAAATATCGACAATAATTGAATCAAACTGAGTGACTTCTCACATAAGAATTAATAATCAATGCCGTGTGCTACTATGCAACCACGCATATTCTTTATTACTTTTTTACTAAAGTAGTTCAACAGTATCAACGGTAAAACTTCCTCCATTATTTTCATAAAAATATTTTTATCGTTTTCTCAATCCGATAATAATTCTGTTGTGGGGTCCACCAATGATTGTGCCGTCGTACGAATATTCCCTAACCAATCGAATATTATATAACAACTTGCGTACTTTGCAAAATTTATAAATATTACCCACAACTATAACATTATATCAAATTTATTCCATAATATTCAAAAATGATATTTATAGAAAATTCATTTTTATTCATAAAAGTTGGGGTCTTACAATCTCCCCTTATGAAATTTTGCCCTTGAAATTAGGGTACGTACCTGGTATGTCGAAGAGGTAAGGATACCTTTATTTCATTTCTGATTCTAACTCCCAGGTCATTTCCTCAACATCGTGGTTCCTCCATAACACTTTAACTTGAGGTATAACCTTGGAGTGTAGAATATATTCCTTCTTATCCAAGATTTGAACAAGAACCTCTTCATATGTTAAATCTTCCGCTATTTCGTCTGGTTCTAACTCAATAATATGGTACGGGTCTTTTACATACTTACGCAACATGGATATATGAAAAACGTTATGAACACAAGACATACTTGGCGGTAAAGCAAGTCTATAGGCTACAGTCCCTACTCGATCGAGGATTAAAAATGGGCCAATGAATCGAGGATTGAGCTTTCCTCTCTTTCCAAATCTCGTAACTCCTTTCCATGGAGCAACACGTAACAACACATGATCTGCAATATCGAATTCTACGTCCTTTCGATGAAGATCAGCATAACTCTTTTGTCGGTCTTGTGAGGTTTTTATACGTTGTCGTATCTTTTGAATCTTTTCCGTAGTCATACGTACCAACTCCGGTCCCATCAACGTTGCTTCACCCACCTCATCCCAACATACTGGAGAACAACACTTTCTTCCATACAACGCCTTGAATGTAGCTATGTTAATACTTGCTTGATAACTGTTGTTGTAGGAAAACTCCACCATTGGTAAGAACATGTCCCAACTTCCCTAGAAGTTAAGGACAGAGAGTCTTAAAAAATCTTCAAGAGTTTGAATAGTCCTCTCTGATTGTCCGTCCGTCTGAGGATGATAAGCCGAACTAAATCGTAAATCTGTGCCCATAGCTTTTTGCAAACTAATCCAAAATCTTGAAGTGAATCTTGGGTCTCAATCAGAAACTATGGATACTGGCATACCATGCAGTCTTACAATCTCGTTTATATACATACGAGCAAGACGTTCAAGTGTATAAGTTTCTCGTATTGGTAAGAAATGAGCAGACTTGGTCAATCTATCAACAATGACCCAAATTGCATCTATGCCTTGAGAAACCTTGGGAAGACCAGTAACTAAATCCATAGTAATGTGCTCCCACTTCCATTCTGGAATTTCAAGTGGTTGCAATGGACGTTTTGGTACTTGATGCTCCGCTTTGACTCGTTGAAAAGTTAGACACCTTGAGATAAACAATGCTATCTCTCTCTTCATATTGCTCAACCAAAATGTATGATGAAGATCATAATACATTTTGGTACTCCCAAGATGGATTGCAAATGGTGTGTTGTGCGCCTCCATCATGATTTTATACTTTAAATCAGGGTCGTTAGGAACACAAAGTCTGGAGTTGACTCAAAATATTCCTTCTTCATCGATTCTTGCTTCCGGCATAGCACCTTCTTGTACTTTCTTCCTCATATGCATCAGCTCCAGGTCTGTAGCTTGAGCCACTTTAACTTTATCGATTAAAGTCGGTTCTACTCGTATATTCACCATCATCACATGGGTCCCTGGAGTCTTTAATTCTATCTCCATCCTTTGCAAGTCATACAAGATGGGCCTTTGCGTTGACAATATCGCACCTGTACCCGCATATGATCTTTTACTCAATGCGTCAGCTACCACGTTTGCTTTTCTAGGATGGTATGATTATAATCCTTCAACAGTTTAACCCAACATCACTGTCGCATGTTGAGTTCCTTTTGAGTGAAGAAATATTTGAGGCTTTTATGATACGTAAAGATCTCCACTTTCTCCCCATACAAGTAATGCCTCCAAATTTTAAGTGCGAAGACAACAGCTGCCAACTCTAGATCATGAGTAGGATAATTCCTCTCATATTCTTTGATTTGTCGAGATGCATAGGCTATGACTTTCCCATGTTGCATGAGAACACATCCTAACCCCTTGCCTGAAGCATCACTGTAGATGACAAATCCCTCCGAGCTAGATGGTATTGTCAGAACAGGTGCTGAAATGAGTCTTCTTTTGAGTTCTTGAAAACTCTTCTCACATTCCTCGTTCCAACCGAATTTTGTATCTTTCCGAGTCAGCTGAGTTAAGGGAGTAGCGATTCAAGAAAACCCTTCTACGAATCTTCGATAATAACCAGCTAAGCTGAGAAAGCTACGTACTTCAGTCACTGATTTAGGTTGCTCCCAACTTTAAATGGCTTCAATCTTTGCCGGGTCAATAGATATTCCATGACTTGATACCACGTGCCCAAGGAATGCTACTTCCTCAAGCCAGAACTCGCATTTCTTCAACTTGGCATAAAGCTTATATTCACGAAGCTTTTAGAGTATCAACCTCAAGTGTTGCTCATGATCTTCAAAGCTTTTGGAATAAATAAGGATGTCATCAATAAAGACGACCACAAAGTGATCCAAATATTCCTTGAATACTCGGTTCATCATATCCATGAAGGCAACAGGAGTATTAGTCAATCCAAAAGACATGACTAGGAATTCATAATTCCCATACCGAGTTTTGAAAGCCGTCTTTGGAATGTCATCGGTTCTAATCTTCAATTGGTGATATCCGGAATGAAGATCAATCTTTGAAAAGAATTTGGCGCCTTGCAACTGGTCAAACAGGCCATCAATACGTGCCAATGGGTACCTATTTTTGATGGTGACATGATTCAACTCCCGATAATCATTACAAAGTCGCATACTCCCATCTTTCTTCTTCACGAATAGAACAGGAGCACCCCAAGGAGAAGTACTAGGATGAATAAAGACAATGTCTAATAATTCTTGCAGTTGGGTCTTTAACTCCTAAAGTTCAATAGGAGCCATTCGATATGGGGCTTTGGAAATAGGTTTTGTACCAGGTTCAAGGTCGATACAAAATTAAATTTCATGCTCTGGGGGTAGGCCAGGAAGTTCTTCAAGGAATACGTCAGGAAATTCATTAACAATAGAAATATCATTCAAAACTGACGTATTTTTGTTTAGATCCGTGTCATGAGCTAAGAAAGCTTGACATCCGTTTTTCAATAAACGAATAGCTTTATGGCTTGAGATGACAGTGATTGATTTTAGTGGTTTGGTTGCTTGAATTCGCATAATAGGTTGATTAGGAATATGAAAGCTTACAACCTTACGAAAACAATCAATTTTTGTATGATGAGTAGTTAACCAACCAATCCCTAGAATTACGTTAAATGCAAGTATTTTCAATGAAATAAGGTCGACAAGTAATGTGAGGGTACCGATTTGAACCAAACAAGACTTATAAACAGTGGATGTAATTAAGGTTTCTCCCAATGGAGTTTCAACAGATAAGTCAAAGTCTAATTTCTCCGGAGTCTAAACGTTGAGCGCAAGTAGGAGAAATAAAAGAATGGGTAGAACCGGTATCAAATAAGGTATATACTTCACTAGAATTTATGATAAGCTTACCTGTGATGACCTCGTTCGGGTTCCTTGCTTTCTGGGAGGTCACGACAAACGCTCTCCCTGAACAACCGGTTTGTCTTATTCAGGGACTGACCTTTTTGCCTCCATCCCAGCTGGACTTGTCTTCGGTGCACGACAAAATTGGGCCAGGTGTCCTTCTCTTCCACAATTGTAACATGCTTTGGAGGGCATCACATAGTTTGGACTGATGTGTCCTTCCCCTCCACATTTGAAGCATATGATAGGTGGTCGTTCTCCTTCCTTAACGACAGATGCTGATGCTGACGCCTTTCCATCATTGTTGAATCTTCTTTTCTTGAAATGTCCATTCTTATTATTTTGGCCATGATTACCACCGAAGTGGTTACCGTTTCTGGCATGTTGATTCCCTCCATGCTTATTGTCATCGCTTCGATGACTTCTATCACTGGTATTATCATTATGTCGGCTGCTCTCTTTTGGTTGGGTTGACTCATTATCGCGCTCCAATAATTGAGCCCTATTAACAACATCTGAATACAAACACAGTTTATGAGAGATGAGATATTGACGTATCTCTGGTTTCAAACCTCTTAGAAATATTCACGTCATTCTCTCCTCATTATCAACCAAATGGGACGCAAACCGGAACAGCTCGGCAAACTTGGATTCGTACTTTGACACGATCATGTTGTTTTGTTCCAGTTTAATGAACCCTAACTCTTTCATGTGACCAATATTTTTGGGAAAGTACTTGTCGTTGAATAGTTCTTGGAACTTCTCCCAAGACATCTTCAGTGCGGCAGGTTGAGTACGCTTTATAGATTCCCACCAGTAATCTGCCTCTGCCCGCAACATGAAAGTGGCAAAGGGATCCTTTTGCTCCTCGGAGCAACCCAAGACATCAAATATCTTGTTGATCTGCTTTATCCACGTCTCTGCCTTAAGTGGTTTTAGCTCTCCAAAAATCTCCGATGGTCCCAGCTCCTTGAACTATTTGGCGGTGACCGTCCGAGAGTTGCTAGTGTTTCCACCTGCATTTTGGACAGGAGCCGCTCTCGCCTGATGTTGCATGAATTGCATGAAGCCTCAGAACATTCCATCGTTCATCATTTGGTCAGTGTTGTTGTTTGCATTAGGATTGTCGCCTTCTTGATGCACATTATCCTGATTATTGATCTGTGGAGACTCAACGGTCTCCGGTGCTCCATTGATGTTCTCAACATTCTCGGAAGCCATTTTCAAATACTGCCACAAAACAAGGGTTAATTAACATATCACATATTATCCCTATACTCTGACCGACCAATTAAATACCAAATAAACTTAGGTAGGTCATACTAGCGAAGGAATTCCCCGTCTCTCCCATCCCAGTTCTTATCTCACATCTCAGCCAGGGATCATATCCCTAAGCTTTGATACCAACTATGACGCCCCCAAAATAGGTATATATCACCCATCTTGAGTGGCCAAATACATGGTACTTAATTCGAATACAATTTGATTATACAACAGTCGTGTAAAATACGACAAAATACATGCTGTGAGTTTTAATACAAATATTGTCATCTAGACAATAACCACACTCAATTTAGTTCTCCTTACATTTATTATCACACTATTTAACAGAATAGTGAGGACTACTAAGACACCATCTCAGACCATCACTCTGTTCCCTGACTAGTCCCAGCTACGTTCTCATTTCCTGAAGAGAACAGTAAAAGAAAGAGTGAGCTCAACTAGCCAGTAAGAAATATTATGACTAAGATAATGCAGAATAAATTATCACTAGTCCTCAACAAATGTTAAACCGATAAAATACAATAGACATCAAGTTTAAGCTGCAATGAACATGCAATCCATTAAAAGAGTCAAGTAGAGAATAAAATCTACTATCTTTTATGATTTAAAAAGGTTTTTCATCACTTTTATCGCTGAGACTCAGCTTAATAAATAATCCACATCATCTCTGCACTACGGCCAAGGATATTCATTAGGGTCACGACCACAAATTATCCATGCACTACGGGCCAAGGATATTTGTGTATTCATCAATGGTCATGATCATGCCAACAACTGTCCATCAATGCACTTCGGTAGATGAGGACTTTTACCACATCATTTGTAACATTACGGTCCATGATTACACCGAATAATCCTCGGTCATAATCATACGAAGTCCATCTATGCACATGTGCCACATGAGATGACTTTCAAAAATAATACAAACATGAGGTTGATGACAATGATATAAGAATTCAATAAAACAAGTTCAAAGATTAATTTATTGAGGAGCTAATAACGTCCAAATTGTCAACATGATACTTCTTTGTAAAGTAAAATTCCAGAATGCTCAGAAGAATATTTCCATGAAAAGATACTGGATGAAGTGCAAATATCAAGAATATTCCACTAATTTCATGGAGTGTAGAAGTCAAAACTTTAACCAACTGAGTATAATAAAGAATTGAATAACAAAAGAAATCACCATGAATGTGGTAGTTCGCATAGACAGGTTATTCCATCAGAATAATTAATAATGGAACTGTGTCAAAGCGTAATACGACACCGGCGAGGATATTCTAATGTAATAATAAAGAATGGAATACAACAGAAATCATCATGCATGCGGTACTTCACATAGACAGGTTATTACAACAGAATACTAAATGACAGAACCAAGTCAGGTGAAATTCACACGAACAGGATGTTCCAACAGAATAATAAAGACGGAACCAGGTCCGGCGTAAAGCATAGACAGGATATTACAACAGAATAATAAAGACGGAACCAAGTCCGGCGTAAAGCACAAACAGGATATTCCAACAACATAATAAAGAATGGAATACAGAAGAATTTCACCAAGTATAGGGTAGCCCGCGTATACAGGTTATTCCAACAGAATAATAAAGATGGAATAATAGAAGTTCTCTTCACGAATACAAAAGAAATAATACCCCTTACCGTAAAAAAACTTGATATCGGAGTAGTGAAGTAGCAGAATACTTTTCTTCTTTCTCTATATAGTTTCTCTCGCTAGAGTTTTAGTGAATTCGTAAGAAATAATGAAGGAATGAGCTTCTATTTATAGAAGAATGGAATGAATAGTAACCAATCCATGAACGGTCCAGATTGATTTACTTTAATCGGACGGTCCATATTTAAAGCAAAATCTTTTAAATAAAATATAATATATTCTATTTATAATCTAATAAAACGAATAACTTTTAAAAAGATTTTACTATGCAAACACTATACAAGCACTATGCAAACACTATGCATAATAAAATATAATATATTCTAATTATTATCTAATAAAACAGATAACTTTATAAAAGTATTCTGTTTTATATAAAAAGTTTTTCTGTTTTATTACGTTAATAATACGAATAAAACAAAACGTCATCATCATTATTATTATTCACACTATTAATCGACCAGGTCGTTCCCAGGAAAGATGGGGGTTTCCAATAAGGATTTCTCCCTATTGGCGCGCAATTAGGTGACCAAACCTCTCCTTGACAGAACTTTTAGACATCGTTAATAATGCATATAATAATATTAACAACTTCGTCATCTCAATTAATTATTTAATAACATAAAATATCGACAATAATTAAATCAAACTGAGTGACTTCTCACATAAGCATTAATAATCAATATCGTGTGCTACTATACAACCACGTGTATTACTATACTTTTACTACCGAATAGTTCAACAGTATCAACGGTAAAACTTCCGCCGTTATTTTTATAAAAATATTTTTGTCGTTTTCTCAATCCGACAATAATTCTGTTGTGTGGTCCACCAATGATTGTGCCGTCATACGAATATTCCCTGACCAATCGAATATTATATAACAACTTGCATACTTTGCAAAATTTATAAATATTACCCACAACTATAACATTATATCAAATTTATTCCATAATATTCAAAAATGATATTTATAGAAAATTCATTTTTATTCATAAAAGTTGGGGTCTTAGATTGACAATGTCTAGAAGTTCTATCAAGGAGAGGTTTAGTCAACTAATTGCGCGCCAATAAGGAGAAATCCTTATCGGAAAGCCCCCTCTTTCCTGGGAACGACTTGTTTGTTAAATATTGTGAGTTATAATATTAATGATGAATAAGTTCGTGTTGATTAAAGATGAAATTGATAGTTCCATTGTGTTGGGATTATTAGTGTTAGTGAAAATCGACATTTATTTCGATAATAATTGATGTCTGGAAGTTATATTGACCAATCGGGTAATTAATCGGATAAATGAGCAATTAATTGCTATTAATTCACATGCTTATAACTATTTGTTCACATGTGTGTACTATTGATTCACATGCATGTACTATTAGGGGAGGTGGTGCAAGATTGATAATACTTGCATGTTTAGATTAAAAATGGAGGTATAGATGAAGGTACTATACTGTAATTATTTTTTTCACATGATTAAACTATTGATTCACATGAATGTACTATTAATTCACATGATATATTATAAAGGGAGGTGGTGCAAGTTTGATAATACTTGCAGGACTAAATTAAAAATAAAGGAAAAGATGAAGGTATTATAATGTAATATTTTGAGCCCCAAAACGTGCAATTATAGAAACTATATTTTCCTATAAGTAGAAGCTCATTCTTCCTTCATTCTCACAAATTCACTAAGACTCACAAGAGCAATTATAGAGAGAGAAGCTATAGAGAGAAAGAAGAAGAGAAGTCTGCTACCTCACTATTCCATTATCCAATCTTCTGAGGTAAGGGATATTATTTTGTTCAGTATTCATAGGAATAATATTTTCTTCTATACTCTGTAGTATGTGAGTAATATTATTTCATCTCGTATTCCTAATTATATCCTCATCTTATTAAAGTATTGCTTCTATACTCTGTGAAATTAATAGTATATCCTTGAAATTTGAGCTTCATCTAGTATCGTTTCACAAGGATATTTTCTACACATTCTTGTTAAAGAATATAGCTGGGACTAGTTGGGGAACGGAGTGGCAATCCAGATGATAGAATTAGTAGTCCTCACTATTATGTTAAATAGTGTGATAATAAATATAATGAGGACTCCATTTGAGTTTGAATACTGTCTAGAAGACAATATTCGTATTAAAACTCTCAGTTTATGTTTTGTCGTATTTTACACGATAGTTGTATTATTAAGTTGTATTTGGATTTTGTACCATGTATTTTGCTACTCAAGATGGGTGATGTATACCTATTTTGGGGGCGTCACAGTTGGTATCAAAGCTTAGGGATATGATCCCTAGCTAAGATGTGAGACAAGAACTAGGAGGGGAGAGACGGGGAATTCCTTCGCTAGTATGACCTACCTATGTTTATTTTGTATTTAATTGGTCGGTCAGAGTATAGGGATAATATGTGACATGTCAATTAACACTTATTTTGTGGCAATATTTGGAAATGGCATCCGAAAATGTTAAGATAAGCACTGAAGCACATGAGACCGTTGAGTCACCAACGATCAATACCCAGGATAATGTGCAACAGGAAGACAATAATCCTCAGGTAAACAATAACATCGATGAAATGGTGAATGATGGAATGTTCAGAGGCTTTATGAAATTTATGCAACATCAGGCGAGAGCGGCTCCTGTTCAAAATGCAGGTAGAAACACTGGCAACTCTCGAACGGTCACCGCTAAACAGTTCAAGGAGCTCGGACCACCGGAGTTTTTTGGAGAGCCAAAACCACTTAAGGCGGAGACGTGGATAAAGTAGATCACCAAGATATTTGATGTCTTGGGATTCTCCGAGGAGCAAAAGGTTCCCTTTGTCACCATAATGTTGCGAGCAGAGGCAGATTACTGGTGGGAATCTGTAAAGCGTACTCAACCTGCCGCACTGAAGATGTCTTGAGAGAAGTTCCAAGAACTATTCAACTACAAGTACTTTTCTGAAAGTATTCGTCACATGAAGGAGGTAGAGTTTATCAAGCTGGAGCAAAACAATATGACCGTGTCACAGTACGAAGATAAGTTTGCCGAGTTATCCCTGTTTGCGTCCCACTTGGTTGATAATGAAGAGAGAATGACGCGGATGTTTTTAAGAAGTTTGAAACTCGAGATACGTCAATACCTCATTTTTAACAAACTGTGTTTGTATTCAGATGTTGTAAATATGGCTCAGTTATTGGAGCGTGATAATGAGTCAACCCAACCAAGAGAGGGCAGCCGGCAAATTGATAATACTAGTGGTAGCAGTCATCAAAGCGGGGACAATAAGCGTGGAAGGAATCAACATGCCAGAAATGGTAACCACTTCGGTGGTAATCATGGCCAAGACAATAAGAGTGGACATTTCAAGAAGAGGAGATTCAACAATGATGGAAAGACGTCAGCACCAACACCCGTTGTTAAGGAAGGAGAACGACCGCCGGTCGTATGTTGCAAATGCAGATGGGAGGGACATATCTGTCCAAACTGCGTGATGCAGTCCAAAGCATGTTACAATTGTGGAAGAGAAGGTCTCCTAGCCCAATTTTGTCCTGCACCAAAGTCAAGTTCAGTTGGAATGAAGGCGTCAAAAGCCATCCCAGACAAGACAAAACCGGTAGTTCAAGGAAGAGCGTTTGTCGTAACCTCCCAAAAAGCAAGGAATCCAAACGAGGTGATCACGGGTAAACTAATCATAAACTCTAGCGAAGTATGTACCTTATTTGATACCGGTTCTACCAATTCTTTTATTTCTCCTACTTGCGCTCAACGTTTAAATTTGACTCTAGAGAAATTAGATTTTGACTTATCTGTTGAAACTCCGTTGGGAGAAACCTTCATTACATCCACTGTTTATAAGTCTTGTTTGATTCATTTCCTTGAAAATACTTGCATTTGATGTGATTTTAGGGATTTATTGGTTAACTACTCATCATGCTAAAATCGATTATTTTCGTAAGGTTGTTAGCTTTCATATTCCTAACCAACCTATTATACGAATTCAAACAACCAAACCACTAAAGTCGATCACTGTCATATCAAGCCATAAAGCTATTCGTTTATTGAAAAATGGATGTCAAGCTTTCTTAGACCATGTCACGGATTTAAATAAAAATATATCAGATAGGAATGATATTTCTATTGTTAATAAATTTCCTGACGTATTCCCTGAAGAACTTCCTGGCCTACCCCGGAGCGTGAAATTGAATTTTGTATCGACCTTGAATCCGGTACAAAACCCATTTCCAAAGCCCCATATCGAATGGCTCCTATTGAACTTCAGGAGTTAAAAACCCAACTACAGGAATTGTTAGACATCGGTTTCATTCGTCCTAGTACGTCTCCTTGGGGTGCTCATGTTCTATTCGTGAATAAGAAAGATGGAAGTATGCGACTTTGTATTGATTATCGGGAGTTAAATCATGTCACCATCAAAAATAGGTACCCGTTACCTTGTATTGATGATCTATTTGACCAGTTGTAAGGCGCCAAATTCTTTTCAAAGATCGATCTTCATTCCGGATATCATCAGTTGAAGATTAAAACTTTTGACATTCCAAATAACGCTTTCAGAACTCGGTACGGGCATTATGAATTCCTAGTCATGTCTTTTGGATTAACTAATGCTTCTACTGCCTTCATGGACATGATGAACTGAGTATTCAAGAAATATTTGGATCACTTTGTCGTTGTAACACCCCAACTTATTATTAATTAAATTTAATTTTCTCTATTTATTATTTTGAAATAGTAAGGGTTGATTTGATTAATGTGGTTAGTTATGGCTAAAATGCGCAAATATTTCAAATAAGCAAGTGGTTATAAAATATTCATTGTTGTCAGGGAATATTAGTTGGTCGTGGAATATTCTTACTGTCGGAGAATATTTATACGACGACGCAGCCTTGTGTGGGCCCCATAACGGAAAGCGATTGGATGAAAGAAAACGACAAATATAAGTTATTTATAAATAACGATGTAGTTATTCTGCTATTATCTTGTTGGAATACCTTGTGGTAAAAAACACGTGTAGCACGGTATTGCACAAATTATTGATTCTTACGTAAGAAGGCACTACTCAATAATTATTACAGCAGTTACTGTTCAATATTTTATTTTATTGATTCAATAATTGCTACATTAATATTTTATATTATTGTTATTTCAATAATTATCACCACATAGTATTTTTATTATCAGATCAATAATTCATATTATTGGAATAATATTAATAGATAACATTATTGGCAATGTCTAGAAAGTTCTGTCTAAGGAGAGGTTTGGTCACCTAATTGCGAGCCAGTAAGGAGAAATCATTATTGGAAAGCCCCCTCTTTCTTGGGAATGGCCTGGTTGCCAGTATTGTGATTTTATAATATTATTTGTAAATAATTAATTATTGATTTATATGATTAGGAAAATATTCATTTTATGTGGATATAGATGGAGAAAATTTTTAATGTGACAATTGTTGAAAATTAATATTTTATCTTTTCTGATAAAATAATTCATTTAAAAATATTATTATATTTTAATAATATA
This sequence comes from Panax quinquefolius, assembly GCA_020205615.1. NCBI lineage: Eukaryota > Viridiplantae > Streptophyta > Magnoliopsida > Apiales > Araliaceae > Panax > Panax quinquefolius. Next base: position 95,782,648 of record CM035154.1, read on the forward strand.
ATAATGGTGTTATTTTTACAATGAATGTGGGATATATGAATAAATGAGGAGGAAGAGTATTTTTGTTGCAATAAATATTTAAAACATGTTTTTAATGTTTGTGGACCCCATTTCTTGACTGAAATTTGATTATAACCTGTAAAATTGCCCGTTTGTGGATTTCGGTCAACTTCTGTTTAGAATTTGGAAAAACTTAAACTTATAAAGTTGTAGAGAATGGAATTTCCTACAGAAAGGACATACGATTTGAATTTTTCTGATAAAAGGGCTATTTAGTGTGAATTATTGAAGTTCCAGTATATCAGGTCTGAATTAATTTTTGGAGTTTTAAATATTTTTGTTTAGAAAAACATTTTTTGTGCTTTTGTCACTTGTATGGCTGATATCTTGACCAAAAAAGTGGGCTAAGGAAAATTTATATAAATATATTAATATTTTATTAAATTTCCTGCTTTGGTGTTCTAAGCATTTTTCTATAAATAGGGTGCTTAGGTTAGAATTGAAAATCACACCAGAAATTGAAATTCTCTTTTTCTCTCTATATTATCGAGCGTATTCTTGTTAGTATTTTGATACTTTGAGTGTTTCTATACGGTGCAAGTTTTCTTCAGCACTATATCCGGTATTCCAGCTAGAAGTATAGTCTTTTCAAGGTAAGGGATGTTATATTTTTTTTAAAATGATATTATTTCTTCTAATATCATTATCTTAGGAATATTGGTAAGATTTTTTTTGTGAAATTCTTGTCTTTTAGTGTCGGGGTTACTATTCATGTATACGGCACTATTCACGTATACGGCACTATTCACGAATACGACACAATTAACAGGAAAAAAAATTAAATTTTTGTTTTTGTCCAAAATATCTATTATAGATACTAGCTTTGATTGTATCCGTGTTTTGATCATTCTTGAATTTTACTCCACTATGATTATTTTACTAGCTTTGATTGTATCCGTGTTTTGATCATTCGTTTTCTTTAAAATATTTTGCATCATCCTCGGTCCTAAATGATGGTATTACTGAATATCTTTGGCCTGTAGTGCAAATGTGGTTGATTTTATTATGAATATTTTTGGCCCGTAGTGCAAAGATGTACAAGTGTTGAGATGAACATGACTGACTAATGAATATCTTTGGCCTGTAGTGCAAAAATGAATATTTGATTCAAGATGAATATTTATTGATGTTACAATGATAAAATAATGATGATGGAATTTTAAATTCATAGATTATAGTAGATTTCATTCTCTACGTAACTCATCTATGAATTATTGTTTCCGCTGCGAATATTGATCTGAAACTTGTTGTCTATTGTATTTTATCAGTTTTTTTCCCTATTGAAGACTAACTATAATTTTTTCTATATTATCTTAGTCATTATATTCTTTATTGGGCTAGTTGAGCTCACTCTTTTCCTTTTTGTTCTATTTTTCTTCTCAGGAGGTGAGAATGTAGCAAGTTCTAGTCGGGGTGTGGAATGATGGTTCTAGAAAGTTGTTTTAGTAGTCCTCACCATTTTTGTAAAATAATGTACCAATAATTGTAATGAGGACTTATTTGGGTGTGAATATTATCTAGATGGCAATATTTGTATTTAAACTCACGGTTTTTATGTTATATTAATAAAGTTGTAGTTGTTTTTGTACCATGATATTGACGACTCAAAATGGGTGATGTATACCTTTTTTGGGCGCATCACAGTTGGTATCAGAGCTTAGGGATATGATCTTTGGCGGAGATCGAGAAATAACTAGGAGGGGAGAGACGAGTAAAACCTTCGCTAGTGTGTCTTACCTAAGCTTATTTGTTGGTTGGTCAGTATATAGGGATATTATGTGATATGTTGATTTCTTTTATTAACCCTTGTTTTATGGTAATATTTGAGAATGTCGACTGAGAATGTTAATAGTGGAGTAAATGAGACCGTGGAGACCCCTTTGCTCGCCAATGAGGAGAACGTGCAACAGGCCGATAATGTTCCTCCTGTAAACAATACCACCTATCAGACGATGAACGATGGGATGTTTAGAAGGTTTTTGCAGTTCATGCAAAATCAGACGAGGGAGACTCGTGCACAAAATACAGGAGGAAATGATAACAACTTACGGTTTGTCACAACCCAAGCGATTCAAAGAGTTGGGACCACGCAGTCGGGAAAGCCGAATCCGATTAAGGCAGAAACGTGGGTCAAAAAAATTACCAAGATATTCGATGTCTTGGGATGCACGGAGGAACAGAAGGTTCCATTCACCACCTTTATGTTCTGTAATGAGGCAGATTACTGGTTGGAATCTGTGAAGCGTACCCATCTAGCCGCACTCATCATGTCTTGGGAGACGTTTCAGAAACTATTCAACGACAAGTACTTTCCTGAAAGTATTCGTCATATGAAGGAAGTGAAGTTTATTAGATTGTAACAAAACAACATGACGGTATCCCAGTACAAGGCAAAGTTTGCACAGTTATCCAGGTTTGCACCTCATTTGGTGGAGAATGAGGAACGTATGACTCGAATGTTTCTGAGAGGTTTAAAACCAGGCATACGTCAATATCTCATTTCTCATAAATTTTCTCTCTATTCAGATGTTGTCAACAGGGCTCAATTATTAGAGCGAGATAACGAAAACGCTCATTTGAGGGACCACAACCAGGATCATCTGGGGTGACAACGGTCATCGTAACAACGATAACAACGGAGAAAGAAAAATACGAACAAAAGCGGCAACCACTCTGGTGGTAATCATGGCCATGAGAATAGAAGAAGCGAGTCGGGAGGAGATTTTAAAAAGAGGAGATTCAACAATGACCATATGAAGACATCAGCGCCAGCAGTAACTGGTTCTAAGGGAGGAGAACGACCACCGGTTGTATGCTATAAATGCGGAAAAGAGGGACATATTAGCCCAAACTGTCCACAACTGTTCAAGGTATGTTATAATTGTGGAAAAGAAGGACATATCGCTCGAGATTGTATGGTAGCGAAACAAAGTCCAGGGGGGACGGTGACTCAAAAGTTTGTCCCAGAAAAGTCAAAGTCAACGGTTCCTGGAAGTGCGTTTGTCGCGACTGGTCAAAATGCGAGGAACCCAAACGAGGTGATCACGGGTAAGCTAATCATAAATTCTTGCGAAGTTTATACCTTACTAGATATCGGTGCTACCTATTCATTTATCTCTCCTGCTTGTGCTCAACGTTTAAACTTAACTCCGGAGAAATTAGACTTTGATTTATCTATGGAGACTCCGTTAGGAGAAACTTTCATCACATCCACTGTTTATAAATCTTGTTTAATCCAAGTTGGCACCATCACATTACCTATTGACCTTATCTCCTTATAGATACTTGCTTTTGATGTGATTTTAGGGATTGATTGGTTAGCTACTCATCATGCCAAAATTGATTATTTTTGTAAGGTTGTTAGTTTTCATATTCCTAACCAACCTGTTGTACGAATTCAAGCAACTAAACCACTAAAATAAATCACTGTTATATCAAGCCATAAAGCCATTCGTTTATTAAAAATGGATGTCAAGCTTTCTTAGCCCATGTTATGGATTTGAATAAAGACAAGTCAGATTTGAACAATATTTCTGTTGTTAGTAAATTTCCTGACATATTCCCTGAAGAACTTCCCGGTCTACCCCCAGAACGTGAAGTTGAATTCTTTATTGATCTTGAACCTGGTACAAAGCCCATTTCTAAAACCCCATATCAAATGGCTCCTATTGAACTTCAGGAGTTAAAGGTCCAACTACAGGAGTTGTTGGACATTGGTTTCATTCGTCTTAGTACATCTCCTTGGGGTGCTCCTGTTTTATTTGTAAAGAAGAAAGACGGGAGTATGCGACTTTGTATTGACTATCGGGAATTGAACCATGTCACCATCAAGAATAGGTATCCGCTACCCGTATTAATGATTTTGTTTGACCGGTTATAGCAAAGACAATTCTTTTCAAAGATCGATCTTCGTTCTGGATATCATCAGCTGAAGATTAGAACTGAGGATATTCCTAAGACTACGTTCAGAACTTGGTACGGGCATTATGAATTCTTAGTCATGTATTTTGGATTGACTAATGCTCCTGCGGCTTTCATGGATATGATGAACCGGATATTCAAGGAATATTTGGATCAGTTTGTTGTTGTCTTTATTGATGACATCCTTATATATTCCAAAAGTCGTCATGATCATGAGCACCATTTGGTCCATTTCAGATTATTGACCGAGTAGGAAATGTAGCCTATAGACTCGCGTTACCTCCAAGTATGTCTCGTGTTCATAATGTTTTTCATATATCTGTGCTTCGTAAATATGTGAAAGACCCGAACCACGTTATTGAGTTAGAACCAGACGAGATAGCCGAAGACTTAACGTACGAGGAGGTACCTGTCAAGATCTTGGATAGGAAGGAGCATGTTCTACGCACAAAGGTCATACCCCAAGTCAAAGTTTTGTGGAGAAATAATGTTATTGAGGAAATGACCTGGGAGTTGGAAACGGAAATGAAAGCGAGGTATCCTCACCTTTTCGAAACACCAGGTACGTACGTCAATTGCGAGGATGAAATTTCATAAGGAGGGAAGGTTGTAAGACCCCAACTTATTATTAATGAAATTGAATTTCCTCTATTTATTATTTTGAAATAATAAGGGTTGATTTGATTAATGTGGTTAGTTATGGGTAAAATGCGCAAATATTTCAAATAAGCAAGTGGTTATAAAATATTGAATGTTGTCGGGGAATATTAGTTGGTTGTGGAATATTCTTACTGTCAGGGAATATTCATACGACGGCGTAGCCTTGTGTGGGCCCCATAACGGAAAGCGATTGGATGAAGAAAAATGACAAATATAAGTTATTTATAAATAACTGGCGTAGTTATTATCAATTAATCTTGTTGGAATAACAGGTGGTTAAAACACGAGTAGATTACCAGTATTGCACCAATTATTGATTCTTACGTAAGAAGGCACTACTCAATAATTGTTACAGTAGTTACTGTTCAATATTTTATCTTATTGATTCAATAATTGCTACGTTGATATTTTATATTATTGTTGTTTCAATAATTGTCACTACACGAGATTTTCATTATCGGATCAATAATTCATATTATTGGAATAATATTAATAGATAACATTATTGGCAATGTCTAGAAAAAGTTACATCTAAGGAGAGGTTTGGTCACCTAATCGCACGCCTTGATGAGGAGAAATCCTTATTGGAAAGCCCCCTCTTTCCTGGGAACGGCCTAGTTGCCAGTATTGTGATTCTATAATATTATTTGTGAGTAATTAATTATTTATTTGTATGATAAGAAAAATATTCATTTTATGTGGATATAGATGGAGAAAATTTTTAATGTGACAATTGTTAAAAATTAATATTTTATCTTTTTTTGATAAAATAATTCATTTAAAAATATTATTATATTTTAATAATATAATAATGGCGATATTTTTACAATGAATGTGGGATATATGAATAAATGAGGAAGAGTATTTTTGTTGCAATAAATATTTAAAACATGTTTTTCATGTTTGTGGACCCCATTTCTTGACTGAAATTTGATTATAGCATGTAAAATCGTCCGTTTGTGGATTTCGGTCAACTTCTGTTTGGAATTTGGAAAAACTTAAACTTATAAAGTTGTATAGAATGGAATTTCCTATGGAAAGGACATAAGATTCAAATTTTTTCTGATAAAAGGGCTATTTATTGTGAATTATTGAAGTTCCGGTATATCGGGTCTGAATTAATTTTTGGAGTTTTAAATATTTTTTTTAAAATTTTTTTTGGTGCTTTTGACACTTGTATGGCTGATATCTTGACCAAAAAAGTGGGCTAAGGAAAATTTATATAAATATATTAATATTTTATTAAATTTTTTGCTTTGGTGTTCTAAGTATTTTCCTATAAATAGGATGCTTAGGTTAGAATTGAAAATCACACCAGAAATTGAAATTCTCTTTTTCTCTCTATATTATCGAGCATATTCTTGTGAGTATTTTGATACTTTGAGTGTTGCTATACGGTGCAAGTTTCCTTTAGCACTATATCTGGTATTCCAGCTAGAAGTATAGTCTTTTTAAGGTAAGGGATGTTATATTTTTTTTTAAAATGATATTATTTCTTCTAATATCATTATGCCGGAATATTGATAAGATTTTTCTTGTGAAATTCTTGTCTTTTAGTGTCGGGGTTACTATTCACGTAAATGGCACTATTGACGTATACGGAACTATTCACGAATACGACACTATTCACAGGAAAAAAATTAATTTTTCATTTTTGTCCAAAATATCTATTATGGATACTAGCTTTGATTGTATCCGTGTTTTGATCATTCTTGAATTTTACTCCATTATGATTATTTTGAAGTATTTTTGAACTCGGATTGTTTAAAGTACAAATCCTTAATATTTGTTCTTTTGTTTCACAGGATTCGTTTTCTTTAAAATATTTTTCATCATCCTCAGTCCTAAATGATGGTATTACTGAATATCTTTGGCCTGTAGTGCAAAGATGGTTGATTTTATTATGAATATCTTTGGCCCGTAGTGCAATGTATAGGTGTTGAGATGAACATGACCGATTGATGAATATCTTTGGCCTGTAGTGTAAAGATGAATATTTGATTCAGGATGAATATTGATTGATATTACAAGGATAAAATAATGATGATGGACTTTTAAATTCATAGATTATAGTAGATTTCATTCTGTACGTAACTCATCTATGAATTATTGTTTCCGCTGCGAATATTGATCTGAAACTTGTTGTCTATTGTATTTTATCAGATTTTTTCCCCTGTTGAAGAGTAACGATAATTTTTTCTATATTATCTTATTCTTAATATTCTTTATTGGGCTAGTTGAGCTCACCCTTTTCCTTTTTGTTCCATTTTTCTTCTCAGGAGGTGAGAATGTAGCGAGTTCTAGTCGGGGTGTGGAATGATGGTTCTAGAAATTTGTTTTAGTAGTCCTCACAATTTTTATAAAATAATGTACCAATAATTGTAATGAGGACTTATTTGGGTGTGAATATTGTCTAGATGGCAATATTTGTATTTAAACTCACGGTTTTTATGTTGTATTAATAAAGTTGTAGTTGTTTCTGTACCATGTTACTGACGACTCAAAATGAGTGATGTATACCTATTTTTGGGGGGTCACAGTGGTCGTCTTTATTGATGTCATCCTCATATACTCCAAAACCCGTGAAGACCATGAGCAACACTTGAGGCTGATACTTCAAAAGCTTCGTGAAAATAATATATATGCCAAGTTGAAGAAATGCGAGTTCTGGCTTGAGGAAGTTACATTCCTTGGGCACGTGATATCAAATAACAAAATATCTGTTGACCTGGCAAAGATTGAAGCAATTCAAAGCTGGGAGCAACCTAAGTCAGTGACCGAAGTACGTAGCTTTCTCGGCTTAGCTGGTTATTATCGGAGATTCGTTGAAGGGTTTTCTCGAATCGCTACTCCATTAACTTAGCTGACTCGAAAAGACATAAAATTCAGTTGGAGCGAGGAATGTGAGAAGAGTTTTCAAGAACTCAAGAAGAGACTCATTTCAGCACCTATTCTGACAATACCATCTGGCTCGGAAGAATTGGTCATCTATAGTGATGCTTCAGGCAAAGGTTTAGGATGTGTTCTCATGCTACATGGGAAAGTCATAGCCTATGCCTCACGACAACTCAAAGAATATGAGAGGAATTATCCTACTAATGATCTAGAGTTGGCAGAAGTCGTTTTTGCGCTTAAGATTTGGAGGCATTACATGTATGGAAAGAAGGTGGAGATCGCATTGAGTATAAGATCTTTATACGGGTATGAATGCAATATTGTCAATGCAAAGACTCATTTTGTATGACTTATAAAGGATGGAGATAGAGTTAAAGACTCCAGGGACCCATGTGATGATGGCGAATATTCAAGTAGGACCGTCTTTAATTGATAAAGTTAAAGCTGCTCAAGCTACAGACCTGGAGCTGATGCGTATGAAGAAGAATGTGCAAGAAGGTGCTATTCCAGAACCAAGAATCGACGAAGAAGGAATACTTCGAGTCAACTCCAGACTTTGTGTTCCTAACGATTCTGACGTAAAGTATAAAATCATGATGAAGGTGCACAACACACTATTTGCAATCCATCCTGGGAGTACCAAAATGTATCGTGATCTTCGACATACATTTTGGTGGAGCAATATGAAGAGAGAGATAACGGGGTTTATCTCAAGGTATCTAACTTGTCAACGAGTCAAGGTGGAACATCAAGTGCCAAAAGGTCCATTACAACCACTTGAAATTCCAGAATGGAAGTGGGAGCACATTACCATGGATTTCGTTACTGGTCTTCCCAAGGTTTCTCAAGGCATAGATGCGATTTAGGTCATTGTTGATAGATTGACCAAGTCTGCTCATTTCTTACCGATACAAGAAACTTATACACTTGAACGTCTTGCTAGTATGTACATAAATGAGATTGTAAGATTGCATGGTATGCCAGTATCCATAGTTTCTGATCGAGAACAAAGATTCACTTCAAGATTTTGGGTTAGTTTGCAAAAAGCTATGGGCACGGATTTACAATTTAGTTCGACATATCATCCTTAAACGGACGGACAGTCAGAAAGGACTATTCAAACTCTTGAAGATTTATTAAGACTTTGTGTCCTTGACTTCAAGAGAAGTTGGGACAAGTTCTTACCATTGGTGGAGTTTTCCTACAATAATAGTTATCAAGCAAGTATTGGCATGGCTCCATTTGAGGCGTTGTATGGAAGAAAGTGTCGTTCTCCAGTATGCTAGGATGAGGTGGGTGAAGCAATGTTGTTGGGACCAGAGTTGGTACGTATGACTACGAAAAAGATTCAAACAATCCGACAACGTATAAAAACCTCACAAGATTGACAAAAGAGTTATGCTGATCTTCATCGAAAGGACGTGGAATTTAATATTAGAGATCATGTGTTGTTACGTGTTGCTCCATAGAAAGGAGTTACGAGATTTGGAAAGAGAGGACAGCTCAAACCTCGATTCATTGGCCCATTTATAATCCTCGAACGAGTAGGAACTATAGCCTATAGACTCACCTTACCGCCAAGTATGTCTCGTGTTCATAACGTTTTTCACATATCTATGTTACGTAAATATGTTAAAGACCCAAACCACATTATTAAATTAGAACCAAACGAGATAGAGGAAGATTTAACGTATGAAAAGGTACCTATTAAAATTTAGGATAAGAAGGATCATATTCTACGCTCCAAGGTTATACCTCAAGTCAAAGTTTTGTGGAGAAACCACGATGTGGAGGAAATGACTTGGGAGTTAGAATCTGAGATGAAGTCAAGGAATCCTCACCTCTTTGGCATACCAGGTACGCACCCTAATTTCGATGATGAAATTTCATAAGAAGGGGAGGTTGTAAGACCCCAACTTTTCTGAATAAAGAATAATTTTTCTCGAAATATATTTTTGAATATTATGGTGTGGATTTGATATAATGTTATAGTTGTGGGTGATATTTACAAATTTTGCAAAGTAAGAAAGTGGTTATATAATATTTGATTGGTCAGGGAATATTCATTTTTACAGGCAATATTCGTACGATGGCACAATCATTGGTGGAACCCACCACAGAAGTATTGTCATAGTTAGAAAACGACAGAATTATCTTTTTATAAAAATAACAGCGAAAGTTTTACCGTTAAACTGTTGAACTACCCGGTAGTAAAAGTACAGTAATACGCGTGGCTGCATAGTAGCACACGGTATTGATTATTGATGCTTACATGAGAAGTCACTCAGTTATACTCAATTATTGCTACAGTAATTGCTATATCATATCTCTCATATTATTGATTCAATTATTGTCACAGTATCATCTGCATAATATGTTATATTATTAAATCAATAATTGAGATGACAAAGTTATTCATATTATTATTTGCAATATTGACAATGTCTAGAAGTTCGGTCAAGGAGAGGTTTGGTTACCTAATTGCGCGCCAATAAGGAGAAATCCTTATCTAAAAGCCCCCTCTTTCCTGGGAAAGACATGTTTGTTAAATATTGTGAGATATAATATTAATGATGAATAAGTTCGTGTTGATTAAAGATGAAATTGATAGTTCCATTGTGTTGAGATTATTAGTGTTAATGGAAATTGATATTTATTTCGATAATAATTGATGTCTGGAAGTTATATTGACCAATCTGGTAATTAATCGGATAAATGAGCAATTAATTGCTATTAATTCACATGCTTATAACTATTTGTTCACATGTGTGTACTATTGATTCACATGCATGTACTATTAGGGGAGGTGGTGCAAGATTGATAATAATTGCATGACTAAATTAAAAATGGAGGTATAGATGAAGGTACTATACTGTAATTATTTTTTTCACATGATTAAACTATTGATTCACATGAATGTACTATTAATTCGCATGATATACTATTAGGGAAGGTGGTGCAAGTTTTATAATACTTGCAGGACTAAATTAAAAATGAAGGAAAAGATGAAGGTATTATATTTTAATATTTTGAGACCCAAAACGTGCAATTATCGAAACTATATTTTTCTATAAATAGAAGCTCATTCTTCCTTCATTCTCAACAATTCACTAAGACTCACAAGAGCAATTATAGAGAGAGAAGCTATAGAGAGAAAGAAGAAGAGAAGTCTGCTACCTCACTATTCCAGTATCCAATCTTCTTTTGAGGTAAGGGACATTATTTTGTTTAGTATTCATAGGAATAATATTTTCTTCTATACTCTGTATTATGTGAGTAATATTATTTCATCTCGTATTCCTGATTATATCCTCATCTTGTTAAATTATTGCTTCTATACTCTGTGAAATTAGTAGAATATCCTTAAAATTTGCGCTTCATTTAGTATCGTTTCATAAGGATATTTTCTGCACATTCTTGTTAAATTTTAAGCTTTTCATGCCAGAGTACTGTCCATGAGTACTATTCATTTATACGGTACTATTCACAAAAGTATTATTCACGGGGTACTATTCACCCAAGTACTATTCACCCCAAGTACTATTCATGACAAAAATTGATTTCTTTTCGGTCCAAATCATTTTTGATACAATATCATTCTTGAATTTTACTCCACAAAGCAGTATCATGTTGGCAATATGAACATTATTGAATTCTGGATAAATTAAATTATAAATCTTTAAAAATTTATCCTTTGTTTCTTTTAATTGAATTCTTATATCATTGTCATCATCCTCATGCTTATATTGTGATGAAAGTCATCTTTGGCTTACGTGCATAGATGAACTGTTGATTGGTATGATTATGACCAGGGATCATTCAGTATAATCATGACCCGTAATGTTACAAATGATGTGGTAAAAGTTCTCATTGGCCTATAGTTCATTGATGGATAGTTATTGGTATGATTATGACCAGGGATTATTCGGTATAGTCATGACCATTGATGATTACTTGAATATCCTTGGTCGTGGTGCAAGGATGATTCGATGATGTGGTTTATTTATTAAGCTAAGTCTCAGCGATAAAGTTGATGAAAATCTTTCTAAATCATAGAAGATAGTAGATATCATGATCTACTTGACTCTTCTAATGGATTGTTTGTTCCGCTATTGTTAAACTTGTTGTCTATTATATTCTATCAGTTTAACATTATTGAAGGCTAACGATAACTTATTCTGCGTTATCTTAGTCATAATATTTCTTACTGAGCTAGTTGAGCTCACCTTTTGCTTTCATTGTTCTCTTCAGGAAATGAGAATATAGCTGGGACTAATCGGGGAACAGAGTGACGGTCTAGATGATAGCATTAGTAGTCCTCACTATTCTGTTAAATAGTGTGATAATAAATGTAATGAAGACTCCATTTGAGTTTGAATACTGTCTAGAAGACAATATTAGTATTAAAACTCTCAGTTTATGTTTTATCGTATTTTACACGACAGTTGTATTATTAAGTTGTATTTGAATTTTGTACCATGTATTTGGCGACTCAAGATGGATGATGTATACCAATTTTGGGGGCATCACATATTCCATCATCGTTCCTCCCCGATAAGGATGATCTCTATTGGTTCACACCACCAGGACATACCAATGTTCTGTCGGAGTTATTGCCAACAGCTTGTGTCGTAAGGGTTGCCTGACTTTCACCAACGTGTGAAATAAACGGATAAGATCCCTGCTGGGGATAATGTCAAGGCTGCTTGACCTTCGTTGACGTGTACATCAATGGTTGAATTGAGTGAAACTCCGCTGCGAAGAAGAAGGGTTTAGGGCTATGACCATGTATTGCCGGCATCGAACCTGTACAAGGTATTGCCAAGTGTAATTTGCAACAGCTGAGATCATTGGTATAATGTACCCTATGTTTGGGCGAATACCAATGAGTGATATGTAAAGCCACAGTTTGGCCAGTGAAAACCAGGATTTCAGGCTATTCTGCTCAATTGCATAGCGTTTTTATTCCTGATTTGGCCTTTTTAGCTTATGAGAACTCCTTTGTAACTCAAATTGGACCGAGTCAAAGGGGTGGGCCCCACCCAGGGGAACCGTAGGTACACCTGCAGCAGCCGCAGGTGGACTTGCGGCCAACCGTGGATAGCTATTAAGGCTATAGGTTGCATTTTTAAGTCATTTCATGTTGTGTCGCGAAGCAAATCTGAGAGCTTTTCTTCAGATCTGTTGAGTTCAAGCATCTTTCTACAAATTCTGTCACTGTACGAGTGTTCTACATTGTCCTGGTAATGTATGCATGTCTTCTTTTCCAGTTTTTATCCGTTGGAAAATGGCTTATCACATTAAATGCATCTAAACACATAGTAGTGATTATGCATGCTGAAATGAATTGATAAAAAATAATCAAAATAGTAAATGTTAGTATTAAACCATTCTGAACATAATGATGTGAAAAAAATTTGACTTTTGAAACAGTCAAATTGACACCTTTTCCTGTTATTTTTTATCATATTGAGGACAAATGAGCAAAGGTGAAAAAAGAAAAATAATCCTGGTAATTAGGCTACCCTTACAGATTTTTTACTGTGATTTATTAATGCATGTAAGATGTTTATGACTGTGGGCAGGTTTGCTAATGAATGGCCACCTAGTCATGCTTATGTGCATGTTGATAGTCCTATTTACAAAGGGGACTATGGAATTTTTTTCTAAAATGTAGGCATTGGGTAGTCATGCATTTTTAACTCTACTGTAGATGTATGTTAGAATAATGCATGCATGCATGTAGTCATAAAATTGCATTTTGAAAAGCTCCAGGTTAGAATTTACCACACCCTTTTTGAGGTGATTTGGAGACTTATTGTCCATATATATGGATCCAGATTAGCCGAGTATTTCTCACAAGACCACTTCTAGTGTACAGAAGAGGGCTTCTGAAGTGCCTTGACCCAGTTCTGTCAGACAGCCTCGTCGTTTGGCAGAGGCGGTGATACGTCCTGTCTGGGTTGATGTACGGGATGTGGAGGATGAGGAGGAGGATGTACCGATTATGGCTCCCGCCCCTTCTATATATATTCCCCGTAGGGACCTCTCGAGTATTCAGGTGGTGAACCCAGAGCTTCTAGGTCATTTGAGTAAAGCTAGCTCTTGGGTGATTTGAGTAAAGCTTCTTAGTGAACCCAGTTTACTTGCATGCAAATAAGGTATAAAGCTAGATTTTGATCTTCCTTCTTTTCTATTGATGAGGAGTAAAGCATTCTGTTGTTGATCTGCTTTGTGATGAAGGTTCCTGACTTTACACAGCCTAGAGGGAACTGGTTCAGCATTTACTCCATGTACCAGGCTCTGCATCCTGACAATAGAGCGATCATGCATGACTAGGGATTTGGGGCATTCTTTTCCATCCTTCCCCGTCGTTGTCCCTGGGGTTACCTCAGGGCATTATCTGAGCCCTGGTTTCACTAAACTCAGTCACTCCATTTATTGGACTGTGAGGTGATGATGACGCTGATGGATTGGCGGTTTATCACAGGTTTGGAGTTTGGAGGGGCACCAGTGCCTTATGCAGCAAATATTACCCTAACGATCATCAGATCCTTGCTAGGAGTTCCGATGGAGACGCAAAAGGGCAGGACTGTTCGTACAGGTCCTTTGAGCATAGATGCTATGAGCAGGCTGTTGTGTGAGCCCATACCCGATGATGCAAGAATCAGGGATCACATTTTTCGATGATTATTCCTGATGATCATTAGAGGCTACTTCATAGCTGATAACTCTTCTACGGTGTCATTCACTTTGATCAGCACCACACGACACGTGGACCATATTAGAGAGTATGATTGGGGTTCCTACACCTTTGCATATTTCCTCAGGGGAATGCGCATGTGTTCGTAGGGCTTGATAGAGGCTTGGTTAGGATTTTACCCATTTCTGCTGGTGAGTATTTCTCTTATAATTTCCCATGTAGAGGTTAAGAGTGTTGATTGATAGCAGATGTTTGCCTTTGTGTTGGCAATTCTGTGCCTATGAGAGGCTCACATGCTTACGTCTAATGAGTGTGTTAGGATTAGATACTTACCCACGAGGACGGTGATGGCATTATTCCATACTGGTAGAGGTCCATGTAGCTGAGGGTTTCACTCATAGCCGCCTACAACTGGAGTTATTGACAGCTGATCTCATCACATGGATTCCCTATTCAGAGGAGCACTTGAGCATTTAATTTGAGGATGGGTACCCGACTAGTGTCAAGTACATGATTTCCACTCGTAGGATTCCTCTCTTCACATATGGAGGATGTGAGCTCTATTTAGAAGAGCGTGTTATTAGGAGCACCGCAGAAGAGATTCGTATAAAGATCTTGCCTCCTGCCAGGCGTTATTGGCATGTTTCATAGTCACCCGTCATTGATATCCCGTTGTTGGGTGTTAACGATTTTACATTATCAGAGGGTCCATGCACTCAGTAGATATTCCATCATTGGTGGTCCCCTTGTACCATTGGAGCCCAGACCTGTGCCACTCAGTTTATGGGGGATATGGTTCTTGGATCCATGATGATAACGGATTGGCTAGCCTATGTCTGAGATCTGACTCATTTGAAACAGATTGATAGTTTGAACCGGGAGTTAGACTGGGCACATTTCTTTATCCGGCACTTGGGCAGAGATCCTTCAGAGGCAGATACTTTTGATCCTTTCAGCTCTAGCTTTGGTCCCTTAGGTGACCCATATGGCTTTGCCGGTGCAGATCCTCCCTTGTATAGGCCTGACATCCTTGTGGATAGAGATCTAGTGACTCAAGAGGAGTTACATCAGGTGGATAGGATTGATACTGTAGACATTGACACCATTATCTTCTTCTGAAGTATATTTTTGTTATCTCTTTTGATAGGCCTCTGTTAGACACTGGGTGGCTTTCCCCCATTCTGGTTATATCTTTTAATAGGCCTCTGTTAAATATAGGGTGTCTGTGCCCCAGTTCCTTGTATTTCTAGCAGTACAAAGATGTATTTGATGATGATATACTTAGGAATGTATGTACAGTTTTCCATTCCCTATATAATATTGTCATCTATTCTTTATCATGCATGTATTATATTATGCATATTTATGTATGTCCAGAGATATTCAGCATTGGCCCCTAGATAGTCTTATGATATGGCCCACACAGATGTCTTCTTCAACAGTTAGCGACATTGATCATATCCCACCAGTATTGGAGGCATCCCGTCTGAGATCGTGGTATAATAGTATGTCACCTTTAGATAGGGTAACTGTAGATCAGTTATTGCTGCATACTATGACTCTCCTGATGTTTCAAGTTCCCGTAGGCTTTGTAAAGGGTATGTTGGAGCATTGGATACCGAAGAGACAGGTTTTCCGGTTTTGCATCCATAATTTGACTCCTACTCTGGAGGAGTATGCAAAGTTGATGGCGCTGCCATTGGATAGACCTTACGCGTAGATGGCTATTGGCGACATGAGCCAGAAGTTTATGACCCTCATCGGGCTGAGGCGTAGAGTTATGCAAATGAGATCACATCCGATCATGTTATATCCCAGCATTTTCTGATGGACAGATTTGGCTCTAAGGATAGTCATGCACGGCATTCTGAGGATTTTACCATGCCGAAGGATCATTGGCACTCGGCCAGAGTAGATGTCTAGCTACTGTGCGTATTTTCGTATGTATACATATCACGGTACATGGATGAGATAGATATAGCTGTCATTATGGCAGTGAGAGCTCTCAGGGAGGGTCACACCATTATACCGATGATCATAGTAGAGACGCTGAGGTCGGCCACATATTGCAGTACTTACCCTGCAGGGGTAGTCACAGGCAACTCAGTCATGTTGTATGTGACGCCCCCAAAATAGGTATACATCACCTATTCTGAGTTGTCAATACATGGTACAGAAACAACTACAACTTTATTATTACAACAGTAAAACTGTGAGTTTGAATACAAATATTATCTTCTAGACAATATCTATACTCAAATAAATCCTCATCACATTTATTGATACATTATTTTACAAAAATGGTGAGGACTACTAAACAATCCTTTCTAAAACCTTCATTCCATACCCCAGGCTCGTACTCGCTTATATTCTCGCCTCCCGAGAAGAAAAATAGAACAAAAATGAAAAGGGTGAGCTCAACTAGCCCATAAAAGAATATTATGACTAAGATAATATACAACAAATTACCGTTAGTCTTCAACAGGAAAAATCTAATAGAATACAATAGACAACAAATTTTAAATCAATATTCGCAATGAAATAATAATTCATTAGAAGAGTTAAGTAGAGAATGCAAACTACTATCTTCTATGTATGAATTTAAAAGTTCATCGTCTATCTTTTATCCCTGTAACATCAATCAATATACATCTGGAATCAAATATTCATCTTTGCACTACAAGCCAAAGATATTCATCGATTGGTCATGTTCATCTAAACACTGCTCATCTTTGCACTACGGCCAAAGATATTCTTCGAAATCATTCATCTTTTGCACTATAGGCCAAAGATATTCAATAATATCATCATTTAAGACTGAGGATGATGAAAAATATTTTTAAAGAAACGAATCCAGTGAAATAAAATGACAAGGATTAAGGATTAAGGATTCGTACTTTGTTTTATCCATGTTCAAAAATACCTCAAAAATAATCATAGTGGTGTAAAATTCAAGAATGATCAAAACATGGATACAATCAAAGCTAGTATCCAAAATAGATATTTTGGACAAAAAGAAGAAATTTTATTTTTCGATGAATAATGCCGTATACGTGAATAGTGCCGTATACGTGAATAGTAACTCCGACACCAAAAGTTCCAAATTTGATAAAAAGTTCCAACCAATATTTCAGCATAATGATATTGAAGAAATAATATCATTTGAGAAGAAAATAACATCCCTTACCTCGAAAGATTAGTACTTTAATTTGGAATACCGTATAATGTGAAAGGAACTTGCACCGCCTAACAATACTCAAAGTATACTCAAAATACTCACAAGAATACGCCGATAATATAGAGAGAAAACTTCAGATTTCGGTGTGATTTTCAATTCTAACCTAAGCACCCTATTTATAGGAAATTGCTTAGAACACCAAAGCGTAAAATTTAATATAATAATATTATATATATTACAAATTCTCTACGCACCTAGAACCATCTGAATTCAGCAACTTGCATGTGTTTAATGAGGCTAACCAAACACAAAAAACGTTTTTGTAATTAAAATATTTTAAACTTCCAAAAATCAATTATTTTGAGCTTCGAACTTCAATAATTCATAATAAATAGCCCTTTTTCATGGAGAAAATTCGAATCTCGTATGTTTTTATAGAAAATTCAATTTCTATAACTTTGCGAGAAGAAAGTTTTTCGAATTCCAAATGTAAATTAACCGAAATCCATAAGCGAAGCAATTTTTTGCTATAATCAAATTTCGATCAATAAATGGGGTCCAATTTAGCATGTTTAACATGTTTTAAACATTTATTGCAACAAAAATACTCTTCCTCCTCGTATACTCATATATCCCACATTCATTGTAAAAATATCATCATTATTATATTATTAAAATATAATAATATATTTAAATGAATTATTTTATCGTAAAAGATAAAATTTCAATTTTCAACAATTGTCACATTAAAATTTTCTCCATCTATATCCACATAAAATCAATATTTTCCTCATCATATGAATCAATAATTAATTATTCACAAATAATATTACGTAATCACAATATTGACATAACCAGGCGGTTCCAGAAAGAGGGGCTTTCCAATAAGAATTTCTCCTCATGTGGCAGCGCAATTAGGTGACCAAACCTCTCCTTAGATGTAACTTTCTAGACATTGCCAATAATGTTATCTAATAATATTATTCAGATAATATGAATTATTGCTTCGATAATGAAAAATATTGTGCAATGATAATTATTGAAACAACAAAGAATATAAAATATCAACGCAGCAATTATTGAATCAATAAAATATCGAATAAGTAATTATCGTAACCATTATTGAGTAGTGCATTCTTACATAAGAATCAATAATTGGTGCAATACCGTGTGCTACTGTGTTTTAACCACCGAGTATTTTAAAAGATAATCTGAATAACCACTACTGTTATTTTTAACCAACTTATATTTGTCGTTTTCTTCATCCAATCGCTTTCAGTTATGGGGCCCACACACATGGTCGCTACCGTGCATTTAATATCCCCGACAGCAGATTTAATATTATTCACCAAACGAATATTCCCCGACAACAATGAATATTTTATAACCACTTGCTTATTTTGAAGTATTTGCGTATTTTACCCCTAACTATCCACATTAATCAAATCAACCCTTACTATTTTAAAATAATAAATAGAGAAAATTAAATATCATTAATAATAAGTTGGGGTCTTACAACCTCCCCTCCTTATGAAATTTCGTCCTCAAAATTGACGTACGTACCTGGTGTTTCGAAAAGGTGAGGATACCTCGCTTTCATTTCCGCTTCCGATTCCCGTGTCATTTCCTCTATAGCATGATTCCTCCACAAAACTTTAACTTGTGGTATGACCTTTCTTGGCGTAGGACATGCTCCTTCCTATCTAAGATCTTGACAGTACCTCCTCATACGTTAAGTCTTGGCTATTTCATCCTGGGTTCTAATTTATAACGTGGTTTGGGTCTTTCACATATTTACTGAAATATGAGATATGTGAAACACATTATGAACACGAGACATACTTGGAGGTAACGCAAGTCTATAGGCTACATTTCCTACTCGGTCAAGAATTTGAAATGGACCAATAAATCGTGGATTGAGCTTTCCTCTCTTCCCAAATCTTGTAACTCCCTTCATGGAGCAACTCGCAACAATACATGATCCCCCACACTAAATTCTACGTCCTTTCGATGAAGATCCGCATAACTCTTTTGTCGATCTTGTGCCGCTTTGTATCGTTGTCGAATCATTTGAATCTTTTTCGGTGAGTCATATACGTACTTAACTCGGGTCCCAACAATGTTGCTTCACCCACCTCATCCCAACATATTGGAACGACATTTTCATCCATATAATGCTTCGAATGGATCCACACCTATACTTGCCTGATAACTGTTGTTGTGGGAGAATTCCACCAATGGTAAATACTTATTCCAACTGCCCTTGAAGTCTAGGACACAGAGTCTTAATAAATCTTCAAGAGTTTGAATAGTCCTTCGATTGTCCGTCCGTTTGAGGATGGTATGCCGAATCGAATCAGAAATCCGTGCCCATAGCTTTTTGCAAGCTAACCCAAAATCTTGAAGTGAATCTTGGGTCACGATCCGAAACTATGGATACTGGCATGCCATGCAACCTCACAATCTCATTCACGTACATACTAGCAAGACGTTCAAGTGAATAAGTCTCCCGTATCGGCAAGAAATGAGAAGACTTGGTTAATCTATCAACAATAACCCAAATAGCATTGATGCCCTGAGAAACCGTAGGAAGACCCGTAACGAAATCCATGGTAATGTGTTCCCACTTCCATTTCGGAATCTCAAGTGGTTGCAACGGACCCTTAGGTACCAGATGCTCCGCCTTTACACGTTGACAAGTTAAACACATTGAGATAAACTTTGCAATCTCTCTCTTCATATTGTTCCACCAAAATGTATGTCGAAGATCACGATACATTTTAGTACTTCCAGGATGGATTGCAAATGGTGTATTGTGTGCCTCCATCATAATCTTGTACTTCAAATTAGAGTCGTTAAGAACACAAAGTCTAGAGTGGACTCGAAGTATTCCTTCTTCATCAATTCTCGCTTCTGGAATAGCTCCTTCTTGTACTTTCTTCTTCATACGCATCAGCTCCAGGTCGGTGGCTTGAGCAACCTTAACTTTTTCTATTAAAGTTGGCTCTATGCATATACTTGACATCATCGCACTCTTTCCTGCATATGATCTTCTACTCAACGCGTTAGCTACCACATTCGCTTTTTCAGGATGGTATTAAATAGTGTGGTCGTAGTCTTTCAATAGCTCGAGCCAACGTCGCTGCCGCATGTTGAGTTCTTTTTGAGTGAAGAAATATTTAAGGCTTTTATGGTCTGAATATATCTCCACTTTCTCCCATATAGATAGTGCCTCCATATCTTTAAGCTATGAACGATCACGCTAACTCTAGATCATGAGTAGGATAATTCCTCTCATACTCTTTAAGTTGTCACGAGGCATAGGCTATGACGTTCCCACGTTGCATGAGAACACATCCTAACCCTTTGCACGAAGCATCGTCAGAGATAACAAATCCATCCGAACCGGATGGTATTGTTAGAACGATGTCAAATAAGTCTCCTCTTAAGCTCTTGGAAACTTTTCTCGCATTCTTCGCTCCAAACGAATTTTGTATCCTTCCGGAAGTTAGTTGAGTTAATGGAGTAACGATTCGAGAAAACCCTTCCACGAATCTCCGATAATAACCGCCTAAGCCCAAAAGCTACGTACTTGATCATGAGCTTGGTTGCTCTAACTTCAGATTGCTTCAATCTTCGCTTCGGATCAACAGATACTCCATGTTTTGACACCACGTGCCCAAGAAATGCTATTTCCTCATGCCGTAACTCGCATTTCTTCAATTTGGCATATAGTTTGTGTTCACGAAGCCTTTGGAGTACCAACTTCAAATGGTGCTCATGATCTTCACGACTTTTGGAATATATAAGGATGTCATCAATAAAGACAACAACAAACCGATCCAAATATTCCTTGAATACTCGGTTCATCATATCCATGAAAGCCGCAGGAGCATTAGTTAGTCCGAAAGACATGACTAAGAATTCATAATGCCCATACCGAAGTTCTCAAGGCGTCTTTGGAATATCCTCGTTCTAATCTTCAAATTGATGATATTCGTAAGCGAAGATCGATTTTTGAAAAGAATTGTGCCCCTTGAATCGGGTCAAACAAGTCATCAATACGAGGTAGAGGATACCTATTCTTGATGGTGACATGGTTCAATTCCCGATAGTCAATATAAAGTCGCATACTCCCGTCTTTCTTCTTTACTGAATAAAACAGAGCACCCCAAGGAGATGTACTAGACGAATGAAACCGATGTCCAACAATTCACGTAGTTTGACCTTTAACTCCACGAAGTTCAATAGGAGCCATTCGATATAGGGTTTTAGAAATGGGCTTTGTACGGGTTCAAAATCAATAAAGAATTCAACTTCACGTTCGGGGGGTAGACCAAGGAAGTTCTTTAGAAATACGTCGGGAAAGTCAATAACAACAGAATATTATTCAAATTTGACGTGTCTTTATTCAAATCCATAACATGGGCTAAGAAAGCTTGACATCCGTTTTTCAATAAACGAATAGCTTTATGATTAGATATGATGTTGATTGATTTTAATGGTTTAGTTGCTTGAATTGCATAACAAAGTTGGTTAGGAATATGAAAACTAACAACCTTACGAAAACAATCAATTTTGGCATGATGAGTAGTTAACCAATAAATCCCTAAAATCACATCAAAAGCAAGTATCTTTAAAGAGATAAGGTCAACAGTAAGGTGATGGTGCCAACTTGAATCAAACAAGATTTATAAGCAAGTGGATGTGATGAAAGTTTCTCCTAACGGAGTTTCCACAGATAGGTCAAAGTCTAATTTCTCCTGAGTCAAGTTTAAACGTTGAGCACATGCGGGAGAGATAAATGAATGGGTAGCACCGGTATCAAGTAAGGTATAAACTTCGCAAGAATTTATAAATAGCTTACCCGTGATCACCTCGTTCGGGTTCCTCGCATTATGACCCGATCACAACAAACGCTTCTTCCCGTAATCGTTGACTTTGACTTTTTCGGGACGATCTTTTGAGTCACCGTCCCCATTGAACTAGGTTTTGCTCATTGCATAATCTCGAGCGATATGTCCTTCCTTTCCACAATTATAGCATACCTTGAAGCTGTTGTGGGCGGTTTGGTGATATGTCCTCTTTTCCGCATTTGTAGCATATAATGGGTGGTCGTTCTCCTCCTTAGAGCGATTCACGTAAGACCATCGTCTTCACACGGTCGTTGTTAAATCTCCTCCGACTCGCTTCTTCTATTTTCATGGCCATGATTACCACCGAGTGGTTACCATTTTTGTCCGTCTGTTTCTTTCTCCATTTGGTTATCATTATTACATTGATCGCTATCTCCGTACGATCCGGTTGTGGTCCTCGGTTGACCGTACTCGTTATCTCGCCTAATAATTGAGCCACATTTACAACATCCGAATAGAGAGAAAGTTTATGAGAAATGAGATCCGACGTATGCGGGTTTCAAACCTCTAAGAAACATCCGCTGGCCATATCGTTCCTCATTCTCCACAAAAATGAGGTGCAAACACGATAACTCGCAAACTTTGCCTCGTCTCGAGACAATCATCATGTTGTTCTCGCTCCGCCTAATAAACTCCACTTCCTTCATATGACGAACACTTTCGTGAAAGTATTTGTCATTAAATAGTTTCAAAACGCGTTTCCCAAGACATGCTTTGAAAAGGTGGATGGGTACGCCTACGACTCCCACCAAGATCGCGCTCTCCACGGAACATAAAGGTGGCGAATGGAACCTACGTTTTTTAGTGCATCCCAAGACATCGAATATCTTGGTAATTTGCTTGACCCATGTTTCCGCCATGATCGGGATCGGCTTTCCCTTAAATTCTCGTGGTCCCAACTCTTTGAAGCGCTTTGTTGTGACAACCCGTGAATTACTATCATTTCCTCCTCGTATTTTGAACACGAGTCTCCCTCGTTTGATATTGCATGAACTCGCAAAAAGCTTCTAAACATCCCTCGTTCATCATCGCTTTCATTGGTGTTGTTCACGGGAGGAACATTGCCGACTGTGCACGCGCGTTCTCCTCGTTGGTGAGTACAAAGCGTCTCCACGGTCTCATTTCCATTGTTAATATTCTCATCGACATTCTCAAATATCGTATAAAACAAGGGTTAATTAAGGAAATCAATATATCACATAATATCCTTATATCTTGACCAACTAAAAAATAAGCTTAGGTAGGACACACTAGCGAAGGATTTACTCGTCTCTCCCTCCTAGTTCTATTCCCGATCTCCACCGGAGATCATATCCCTAAGCTCGATATTAACCTGTGGACGCCCCCAAAATAGGTATACATCACCTATTACGAAGTTGTCAATACATGGTACGTAAACAACTACAACTTTATTATTACAACAAGAAAGCGTGAGTTTGAATACAAATATTATCTTCTAGACAATATCTATTCTCAAATAAATCCTCATCACATTTATTGATACATTATTTTACAAAATGGTGAGGATTACTAAACAATCCATTCTAAAACCTTCATTCCATACCCAGGCTGCATTTTCATATTTTCGCCTCCCGAGAAGAAAAATGGAACAAAAAGGAAAAGGGTGAGCTCAACTAGCCCAAGAAAGAATATTATGACTAAGATAATATACAACAAATTACCGTTAGTCTTCAACAGGAAAAATCTAATAGAATACAATAGACAACAAATTTTAAATCAATATTCGCAATGAAATAATAATTCATTAGAAGAGTTAAGTAGAGAATGCAAACTACTATCTTCTATGTATGAATTTAAAAGTTCATCGTCTATCTTTTATCCTGTAACATCAATCAATATACATACGGAATCAAATATTCATCTTTGCACCACTGTGCCAAAGATATTCATCGATTGGTCATGTTCATCTAAACACTGTTCATCTTTGCACTACTGGCCAAAGATATTCTTCTTGAAATCATTCATCTTTGCACTATAGGCAAAAGATATTCAATAATATCATCATTTAAGATCGAGGATGATGAAAAATATTTTTAAAGAAACGAATCCAATTGAAACAAAATGACAAGGATTAAGGATTAAGGATTAAGTACTTTATTTTATCCATGTTCAAAAATACCTCAAAAATAATCATAGTGGTGTAAAATTCAAGAATGATCAAAACATGGATACAATCAAAGCTAGTATCCGAATAGATATTTTGGACAAAAAGAAGAAATTTTATTTTTTGGTGAATAGTATCAGATATCGTGAATAGTCTTCAGATATCGTGAAATAGTAACTCACACACCAAAAGTTCC
The DNA here is from genome assembly GCA_020205615.1 of Panax quinquefolius. NCBI lineage: Eukaryota > Viridiplantae > Streptophyta > Magnoliopsida > Apiales > Araliaceae > Panax > Panax quinquefolius. The sequence goes on from CM035154.1 coordinate 95,807,302, forward strand.
AAATTTGATAAAAGTTCCAACCAATATTTCAAAGATAATTATATTGAAGAAATAATATCATTTGAGAAGAAAATAACATCCCTTACCTCGAAAGATTAGTACTTCTATTTGGAATCTATGGGTATAGTCTTTGAAGGAACTTGCACCGCCTAACAATACTCAAAGTATACTCAAAATACTCACAAGAATAAACTCGATAATATAGAGAGAAAACTTCAGTTTCTGGTGTGATTTTCAATTCAAACCTAAGCACCCTATTTATAGGAAATTGCTTAGAACACCAAAGTAGAAAATTTAATATAATAATATTATATATATTACAAATTCTCTACACACCTAGAACCATCTGAATTCAGCAACTTGCATGTGTTTAATGAGGCTAACCAAACACAAAAAATGTTTTTGTAATTAAAAATATTTTAAACTTCCAAAAATCAATTATTTCGGAGCTTTAGAACTTCAATAATTCATAATAAATAGCCCTTTCATCAGAAAACTCGAATCTCGCGTGTTGTTATAGGAAATTCAATTCTCTACAACTTTGCGAAGAAAGTTTTTCCGAATTCCAAAATGTAAATTGGATAGAAATCCACAAACGGGCAATTTTCACAGTTATAATCAAATTTCGATAATAAATGGGGTCCACCAGAGCATGTTTAACATGTTTTAAACATTTTTGCAACAAAAAATACTCTTCCTCCTCAGATACTCATATATCCCACATTCGTTGTAAAAATATCATCATTATTATATTATTAAAATATAATAATATATTTAAATGAATTATTTTATCGAGAAAAGATAAAATTTCAATTTTCAACAATTGTCACATTAAAATTTTCTCCATCTATATCCACATAAAATCAATATTTTCCTCATCATATGAATCAATAATTAATTATTCACAAATAATATTACAGAATCACAATATTGACAACCAAAGGTTTCAGGAAAGAGGGGCTTTCAATAAGAATTTCTCCTTCTTGGCAAGCAATTAGGTGACCAAACCTCTCCTTGAGACAGAACTTTCTAGACATTGCCAATAATATTATCTAATAATATTATTAGGATAATATGAATTATTGCTTCGATAATGAAAAATATTGTGTAATGACAATTATTGAAACAACAAAGAATATAAAATATCAACGCATCAATTATTGAATCAATAAAATATCGAATAAAGTATTATCTGTAACCATTATTGAGTAGTACCTTCTTACGTAAGAATCAATAATTGGTGCAATACAATGTGCTACTGTGTTTTAACCACCGAGTATTTCAACAGTATTAACGGTAACAACTACGCCATTATTTTTAACCAACTTATATTTGTCATTTTCTACATCCAATCGCTTCAAGTTATGGGGCCCACACATGGGCAAGGCTTGTCGCATTTAATATTCCCGACGATTTAATATTCCACGACCAAACGAATATTCCCTAACAACAATGAATATTTTATAACCACTTGCTTATTTTGAAGTATTTGCGTATTTTACCCCTAACTATCCACATTAATCAAATCAACCCTTACTATTTTAAAATAATAAATAGAGAAAATTAAATTTCATTAATAATAAGTTGGGGTCTTACATTGTACGTGTGGTTTATGTCACACTTGAGACCGATAGGCACTTTCAAATGGCACGGGTATTGTTTCACCCATGAGATAACGATGTCGTACTCCTTTCAGCCCGCGGAGTGTACAGATCCTGCATCTTGGTCCATTTTCCTGGCATGGATTAGAGATCCATTTGATATATTGTCGTGTACAGGGCTTTTTTCACCCTACAACTTCATCACTCATGCTCTGGGCATGGATTATCTCCCTCTAGTTGGTTTGAGGGGCATGACTACTTACCACCCACTGGCTATGATGTGTTAGTTTAACCAGTTTTAGGACTTCCATCCTTTTGAGGGGGCATTGAGTCAGCGTTTGGCTTCTCGCCACTTGTCAGCAGAGGAAAGATCTAGGGTGTATGCCTGTTGGGATCAGCGTGAGCTAGCTGCATTTTTCGTTAGCCATCCAAGTTATTCTGTAGAGTATTCCGCATGGATGGCGACAGAGACAACATTGACTGTGGTAGTATCCACAGTGAAGGGGATTGATTTCGACGATGGGGAGCCTTTGGAGGAGACTTATATTCCCACCGAGGAGGATTTGACCACTGGGTTGCCAACAGTTGTGATGGATTCTCCTAGTACGAGTGCTACTGTGATTCAACATTCAGCATAGTATTTAGAGCATAGTCTTCATCTGATGACCTTTGAGAGAGATTAGGCTAGGGCCTTGATGTTGACAGTTCTTGATGGGAGAGATGCCACTCTATTGGAGAGAGATGAGGTCAGATCAGCTAAAGATACATTAATTATAGAGAGGGATGTTGCCCTATCTGCCCGGGATGTGTCCGTTACGGATAATACTTCAGTGAGATCCCTTACGACTGGCATCCTTGCTGATATGAGTGCATACATTGATGAGCAGTATGCCACCATGCAGTTGGCCTTGGATCTGCTAACTCGTGTAGATACCATTGGGCAGGAGCTTGCAGCGTTACCTCCTTCTTCGGAGAGAGATGCTATGTTAGATCTGATAGTCTGCATACATACAAATTCGTAGATAGACTTGTATTTTCCTGCACAGACTAGCTTAGCCATTTTGTCATGTACATCACATATGTATATATCAAACAACATTATATATGGCAGGGAAATATATTTTGATTCACTTCCCTTTCAGTTGTGCCTTAATACTTGATTGGTATTTGCTTGTTTCTTCAGGGATTGTGATCTTGATGCATTCTGAACTCATCCTTAATGTGTGGACATTGAGACGTCACAAGATCTTTCAAAATGGATCATTAATCTGTGTATATCCCTACCCTCTTTGGTGTCTTAGGACTGGTTTCTGTATGAAAATGTGTAGAAGAGTGTGACTTTTCCTCTCTGAGATTCACCGCACCACAGATGGTCACCAGTACTCCTATTTAAGAGGACCTAGTTAGTTCCATCTCTTATGGATTGATGTTGCTCTTTAAGGAATCAACCGTAGCTTAGATGGTCGCCGAATCTCCTATTTAGGGGGAGGTCAGGTAGTTCCATCCCTTTGGTCTGAAGCTGATAAAATGTGGTAGATTGAAGTTTGATCCCAGTACCATATGACAAGTCTTTGTGTTTTGGTAGGGGGTTAGACCGAACCATGAATGACTGCCTACGTACTCTTATTGAAGAGGAGATCACGTCTGCATAGTTCAAACCTGCTGTAAGAGGTTCAACGCTGAATGTAAAAGGGTGTAGAAATTAAAAGTGTAGGAATGTTTTTCTAATTTTTGTTTTTGTAGAGAAAGAGCATAAACGTTTATGTTATTTTTGTTTTTTTTATTGCGACCGGGCCATATAGAATATGGTTGCCTACGTACTCCCGGGTATCAGGGAGATCAGGTCAACGTAGTTTGCCCCTCAGAACTATTTGCAGCCGAAGAAAAGTTTGATCCCATGTGCAGGCTTAACTGCGGGGGAAAGAAAGTTTGATCCCATGTTTGGGACAAACTGCAGGTATGAAAAAGTTTGATCCTATGTTAAGGACAAACTGCAAGTGTGAAAAAGTTTGATCCTATGTTCAGGACAAACTGCAGGTGTGAAAGGTTCAATCCCTGGTGGGATAACCGAAATTGTATGAAAGGTTTGAAATGAAGTGAAACCAGGCTGTTGGCTTGAAGATTATATTTCCCTGAGGGGCAGAAAAGTATGAAGAAGATTTTGTATGCAAGAAAGGGTAAGAAAACCTGAATGACTGGTGATCTGATGATCCAAAACTAGGATGTTTACTTGATGGTAACCTCAGACATAGTACCGTTTCACAGTGTCCGAGTTGATGAGTTGTGGAAATTCATCACCGTCCATTTCTTGTAGTCTGAGAGCGCCTCCTGTCAATACCTCCTTGACAACAAACGGGCCTTCCCATCTTGGTGCGAATTTTTCCTTAGATTGATCTTAGTTGTCAATGATCTTCTTCAAAACCAAGTTATGTTGTTTAAACTGTCGTAGTCGGACTTTTCTATTGTAGGATATGGGGATCTTTTATTGATATAACGGACCATGGAAAATAGTCGCGATTCACCTTTCGTCTATTAAAGACAATTGGTGATATCTGTCTTGTACCCATTGGTCTTCATCCAGCTGAGCGTCAATCAATACTCTAAGGGATTCCATTTCCACTTCTATATGGAGCACTACTTCCATCCCATAGGCTAATGAGTAGGGGGTTGCCCCTAGTGGAAGTATGCATTGAAGTTCTGTAGGCTAATAAAGTCAGAAGCAACAAGTCATGCCATCCTTTGTGGTTGGCGGACATCTTTTGCATGATTTTCTCGATGTTTTATTAGTTGCTTCAATAGCACCATTCATCTTTGGATGGTAGATGGCGAAGATAAGGTGTTTGGTGTGGAATTTACTGCATAACTCCTCTATTTTTTTGTTGAGGTTCTTAGCATTGTCTGACACAATTACCTCTGGTTGTCCATATTGACAAATGACATTGTTTCTGATGAAAGCAACAATGACTTCTTTGGCAACCCTGGGGAAGGAGGATGGTTCTACCCACTTGGTGAAGTAGTCGATCATGGTGAAGATAAACCGATGTCCATTATTGGCTTTAGGCTCGATGGGCCCGGTCACGTCCATTCCCCACATTGAGAAGGGCCAAGGTGAACTCATATTGCGGAGCTCCCTCGGAGGGGTGTGGATAGCATTTCCATGAATTTGGCATTGGTAGCACCTCTTGACGTGATCATCACAGTCAGCCTTGAGAGTAAGCCAGTAATGCCCTGTTCTAAAGATCTTCTTAACAAGTAGGGGGCCGCTCATGTGTGGGACACATACTCCACCATGGATTTCATCCATGAGCCTCTGAGCTAGGTCTTTATCCAGACATCTGAAGAGACCTAATCCTGCATCTCTTTTATAGAGTGCATCTCCACTCAGGTAGAGTTTTATAGCCAATCGATGGATCTGTCTTTTTTCAGTCGGGCTTGCCTCAGCGGGTGTATATCCTCTCGTAGATACTCCTTGATGTGTTAATACCAAGGGTATTAGATGGGAGGTAGCTCATCTGATACTTCTTCAACATAGTTCCCATAGGATGGAGCCTTTTGCAGGGCAAATGGGATGCTTGGCATATTTTCCTTATCAGATATATGAATCAAGGAGGCCAAAGTTGCTAGTGCATCTGAAAAGTCATTCCTGTTTCAGGGAATGTGGAGGAAGGTTACTTCTTCAAACTCCGAAGCCATCTGTAAAACTTTCCAATGGTAAGGCAACAAATGTAATTCCTTGGTTTGATAGAGTATCGTGGTTTGTTTGATTACCAACTCTGAATCCCCAAAGATAGTTAACCGTCTGATGCCCATTGAGTGAGAAAGTTTTAGCCCCATGATATAACCTTCATACTCAGCTATGTTATTGGTGCTGACAAACTCCAATTTGATTGGCTGACGGGATCATCGATCCTCGTGATTGGGACACACTAGGCAAGCATGACTCCGTAACCTTACGTGTTAACAACTCCATCAAAATACATTTTCCACGTATGGCATGCATCGTACTGATGATGTTGCTGAATTGCCATGACCCCTTCATTAGGGAAGTATATTTTTAAGAGTTTGTAATCCCCTGCAGGTGCGACGACCAGTTGATCCTCAATTCCTTAACCTTTAATGGACTTTTTCGTCACGTAGACAATGTCAAATTGTTGTATAATCAACTACCATCAGGATAGCCGACAATTCAGTATGGGCGTACTAAACACATATTTGAGAGGATCCACGCGGGATATGAGATGGGTTGTGTGACCCTGAAGGTAATGCTATAACCTTATGGAAGCCCATGCTAAAGCACAACAAGTCTTCTCAATCAGAGTGTTCTTGTGTTCACTGTTGTTGAATCTTTTGCTGAGGTAATAGATAGCTCGCTCTTGGCCTCTATCGTCTTTTTGTCCCAGCATGCAGCCCATAGCATTGTAGTTGATGGAAAGGTACATAAATAGGGGAACATCATCCCTCGGAGGTACCAAAATGGGAGCATTAAATAACTGCTCTTTGATTGTAAGGAAGGCTTTCTGACACTCATCATTCCATTTCATGGAGGAGTTCTTCCTTAACAGCTTGAAAATGGGCTCACATGTTGCTATGAGCTGAGAGATGAACCAGCTAATGAAATTGATTCTTCCCAAAAATCCCCATATTTCCTTCTTTGTCTGAGGAATGGGCATTTCTTTGATGACATGGATTTTGGTGGGATCCAGCTCAATCACTTTGTGGCTGACTAGGAAACCTAGCAACTTACCTAATTTAATTCCAAAGGCGCACTTGGCTGGATTCAACTTCAAGTTGTACTTACGCAACTTGTTGAAGAGCTTTTTGAGATGGTCTAAGTGGTCTTCTTCCCTTCGGGATTTGACAATGATGTCATCCACGTAGATCTCTATCTCTTTGTGCATTAAATTGTGGAAAAGAGCCATCATAGCTCGCTGATAGGTTGCTCCAGCATTGATGAGGCCAAATGACAACCGTCTATAACAAAAGGTTCCCCAAGGCATGATGAAATCAGCTTTCTCACGATCTTCCTCAGCAACCATAATCTTATGATACCCCACGAAGCAATCAACAAAGGAGTACATGTCGTATTGTGCAGTATTATCGATGAGAATGTGGATAAATGGCACGGGAAAGCTATCTTTAAGGCAAGATTTTTTCAGATCTCAATAATCCATGCAAACTCGCACCTTTCCTCCCGGTTTAGGCATGGGGACTATATTTGATAGCCATTCAAGGTATGTGGACACCATGATGATGCCAGCTTAAAACTGTTTTACAATTTCTTCTTTAATCTTTAAACTCCACTCAGGTTTTAATCGCCTGAGCTTATGCCTGACTGGCTTGAATCCCTCCTTAATGGGAAGGCGATGAAGGACAATGTTAGTGGACAAACCCACCATGTCTTCATGACACCATGCAAACACATCCTGGAATTGGGTTAGTGAAGCACCCATGTCATTCCTTTAGTTTGGAGTGAGGTCTGAACCAATCTAGATTAGCTTAGGGTTTTCTAAGGTTCTGAGATTGAAAGAGGTGGTTTGATCAAGGTTAGGTTTAGGTTTATCTTTGACCCATTCCTTGGTCTCCTGAGGTATCTCAATGTCTTCTTGTATTTCCATCAAGCTTGAGTCCAACTTTTCATCAAAGTTATAGTTCTTGTGAAGAAAAGGCACCTCATCAGCAAGTACAGGCACATCTAAATTCATAGTCCTGAAACAAAATATGCTTTCACTTAATATATGAAACTGTTCAATCATACAAAAGTGTTAGCATGTACTGACAAAATAACTTCTAATACTATACAGAAAAGTAAGCAGTTAAAGTTATCTACAGGGCAAATGGAATTTCTATCCGTTTTACCCTCGTCGACTAATGCATTGAGTGCTGCTCCAATTGTCGAGGGTAAAGTCCTGATGGACTGCAGTGATGGAGGGGCTATCATTGTCCTAATTTTCCCGAATGATGGCATTGACATCTGGGCAATCATCATCTGGGGTGTATTTGTTTGTATGTTCATCATGGACAATGATGCGTATGTTTGACATCATTCTGCAGATGTCTTGTTTACGTCTTCGTTCCCTCTCTTCCACTTCGGGATCAGGAATCAGGACCTCTTTTTGCTTTAACCGGTATTAGTTTGGGAAATAGCATTGCCATAACGTGGGTTGACACCTTTACCAGAGACTGTATAAGTTCAGGATTTACAGGTGGAGACAATCGTCATGTGGCTGAAGTTGAAGGAACCTGTTTGTGCTTATAAGGATTCCTATGACTGGGATTGATAGAATAGACAAGTCCAGCTGTCCCGGTTTGACTGGGCACTTGAATCGGGTTCTTAATACCCTGATGATCTTTGCCCAACCCTTGTCCAGGTTGATGACCCAATGATATCATCTCTTGAGTGGCCGACATTACTTCGGCATAAATCATGGGTGTGAGAGGTGGAGCCCCAATGGGATGGTAATAAGTGTTGTTCACCTCCAGGGCATGGAAACTGACCGGTTAAACTGCTGAATTCAAGCTGATAAGTGGGATGTCACCTTGTTCAGGACATTCCAGCTCAGCATTAACAGTGACTAAGTTGTCGTTAATGATGTACTTGAGTTGCTGATGAAGGTTGGAAGGGATGGCTCCAGCCATATGAATCTATGGTCTTCCCAATAGCAGATTGTATACCATAGCTATTCTAAGCACGTGAAAGGATACACTGAATGTATGTGGACCAATATCCACTGCTAATTCAATCATTCCAACGGTGTTTTGTCGGGACCCATTAAAAGCTTTGATAATCGTATAGCTACTTTTGATCCTCTTGGGGTTGATATTCATCTTCTCCAAGGTAGCATAAGGACAAATATTCAGAAATGAACCTCCATCTATCAAGACTCCTCCCACCATGTGAAATGGCTTGCAATGACCAGTCCCTTCAGCGGGTATGTCGTCATCAGTGAAAGATATCACATTGTTGTTGAAAATGTGATCAACCAGATGTTGGAATTTTTCCACATCCACTGATTTCGGTAAATGGGCTTCTTCCAAGACCCTTAGCAATATTTTCCTGTGATCTTCAGAAGAGAAAACCAAGTCCCGTATAGAAATTTGTTATGGAGTTTCTCTTAAGCTTAAAACCACCTTGGCTTTGTTATGTCCCATGGTACAGAGGAATTCTTCAATTTTCTCCATGGGAACTTTCCCATTTTATTTAATGGTGGCCTTTATCACCCGATGGGGAAGATACAGTGGATTCTCCTTCGACACTACCGCAGTTGTATATGATGTAGATCCTTCAGCCTGCCCATAATTCCATGGGATTTTTTCAAGATGACAATAGGATACTTGGGCCAAGATGGCAAAAGAATTGGCTCTGGTGCAGCCACTTTCAAAGGATCATCATCACCTTTGAGTTGAACTGATTATATTGTGAGTGGTCTAGAAGCATCACCAGTCTCTGTAGATATAACTGCTACACCGTCATTCCATTTTGTAGGATATGTGTTCCCACTCTCAAGTAACAAAGTTTCGTCGTCTGCCATCTGCAAGACACCGTTGTCAATTAAATTTTGAATGAGGTAACGGAGTGCCCAACATTTTTCTGTGCTGTAACCGCGAGAGTGGGAGTGATATTGGCATACTCCATCAGAATTGAATCGTCTGGAACGGGGATTGATTGGAGGTAGAAGGTATGTAATTATTCCTTTATTGATCAACATTTGAACTATTTCTTCCATAGGCTGGCCAAGATATGTAAATTCCCGTTTGTTGGCGAAGTACCGACAGGCTTTGGCACTTGCTCTTTTTGCAACTTTATCATCTAGTGTTTCAATTTTTGAAGGCGAGGATGGAGTATTCATGACAAAAGGAAGGAGATTAGCATGCTCCAGACTGACTAATTGGCGTGTGACTTGGTGTTGATGAATCACCAGTTCTGCCAATTGATCTACTTGTTTGCAAAGAGCCTTAATCTTTCGCTCCATCATAAATTGGAACTGCGCATAATCCCATCTGTCAGCACCATCTTTGCTAGTCTGGGAAGATTCAACAACGGGATTGGAACTTTATCCACTCTTCCAATTAATCATATTGACCTCTTATTCTTTGTGTTAAGGAAGAGGATTATCTTGCACATGAGGTTGGTCGGGTTTAGTCACGATAATCTACCCATTGTCGATTAAGTCATGGATCTTGTGTTTCAAGGCCCATCAATCCTGAGTGTCATGTCCTTGTGCCCCGGCATGATAAGCACACTTCCAAGTAGCATTAAAACCTTCCTATTCGGGTTATAGTGGACTACCATAGAAGACTTCTATAACTTTAAGTAGATGAACACTCGGCTCCCGCCGGTAAAAAAATAGCTATATGTGAGCTCACAAGTGTTTAAAATGAGGAAGCACTCAATATAGGGTGTGTACAGAGCAAATTGGATAAGGCTTCCTCGTCTTATTCTCTTCAAATATGGCCACCCCAAGCCCTCTATTTATAGAGGTGGGCCGCAGGTACATCTGCGACGGCAGCCACAAGTACATCTGCAGTGGTAGCCGCAGATGCACCTGCGGCTGCCCGAGGTGCCCTGGGCTCCACGGGTCCTGTCGTCTCAAAGTACGTACACGCGTGCAACGTGATGTCGGCTCAAACTTGCAGAGCTTCAATCGGAGCATCCGATTGAGGTATATAATACCTGTTTCGGATGACCATTGTCGAGAGCTACTCAATGACATGGGATTAGATGTTGTACGAAGTCAGGAATATGGAACCATGTCCTATGTCTTCAAGCTTCAAATTTTATTCGGTGTTCTGCCTTGCATAATAGTCACTCGGGATTGCAACTCCTTGGTTCTTGTGGGACATTTTTGTGTACAATGTATGTTGAGATGTTTGTTGAGACGGCGCCATGTGGGGTTAAGGTGGTAATTTGATAAGTTTGCCCTTTACCGAGGTTATCTCTGGTTTTGGCTGATAAAGTAGACGTTGCTCAGGGTTATCTCTAAGATTGGGTTGTTGTAAGCGCTGAATTCCCTCAGGGTTGTCTCTGAGGTGTGCTTGTCCTCTCGAGCTTATCTCTAAGATTGGGAGTTGAGTGCCTCGGTGTGAGTCCTGATGTTAAAGCTGACTGCATGGGTTGAAACGAGCATCTCTGGGGTTATCTCCGGAACTGCAACTGCACTCCTCGGGGTTATCTCCAAGGTTGACATTGTCTTTCTCGCTGTTTTTTTCGGGACTGAGACTGAACATCTCGGGTTTATCTCCAAGATGAATCGGCCTTCTCAGGTGAAATTTCTGGTATTTGCACAGCTTTCCCCGGGGTTATCTCCGAGGTGGGAAATGATACTCCCGATGTGTTTTTCGGGTTTGAAACTGAACTTCCGGTTGTATTTCCGGGATTAAGCTGACCTGTCTTCCAAGGTTATCTTTGAAAGAAGATTCCACGTTTCCTACAATGTTTGTAACAGGTAGGCAGAAAATTTTGAGTGTCTACAGTCAGTCTAGAATATTCCTAGAGATATGGAAATAAAAGAAAATAAAAATAGAAATAAAATCCTTCTAGGGATATGAAAAAGATTCTAACAAACTTCATAGGGATGCAGAAAATAACAACTTGCAATTTAAAAAGAATAAATAAACAATAATAATAATAGTAAAATTAATAATAAGGTTGATCGATTTCCGAAGTCATGACATCTTTTCAGAAGAAGTTAGCCACATCCGAAGGAATGACACTATCTAAAACCTTGTTTGCCACATCTGAAGTCATGACGCTATCCGAAGCCTTATCCGAAGTCACGTTGCCATCCTAAGTCGAACCTTGACCCGAACCTAAAAAGGATTAATGGCCTTGTCGTTTGTGATAATCTTCCCGTTCATGATTCTCTAAGGCCATTAACATATTATCTGATAACTCAATATCTTCGGTCTAGACCCATCCTGCATCAGTCTCCCCAAGTTGAGAAGAACTCGTCCTCGTGTTCTTAGTTTTTTCAACAGACCGGTCAGAATAGGGATTTAGATGTTTAACGTTAAAAACATCTGAAGTCCTCAGATAATTTGGAATGCGTAATCGATAAGCGTTATCGTTAATTTGCTGCAAAAATTTACAAGGCCCATTTTTTCTATCTTTAAGTTTATTATAATCGCCAATAGGGAAACAATCACGAGTAAGAACAACCCAAACAAGATCTCCAACTTTAAAGATAACCCAACGACGACAACTATCAACACGATCCTTGTATTTAGCATTGTTATCCAAGATTGACTTGTGTACTTGATCATGGATAACCCGAAGATGATCTTCCATTTCTTCCACTTTGGGATGTATTCGACCAATCTGAGGAATAAGAACTAAGTCCAAGACTCCATAAGGGTTCTGACCACAAACTATCTCAAATGGACTCATATTAGTTGCCCAATTTTTTGAACGATTATAAGCAAATTTTTCTTGAGAAAGTGCCATATCCTATTGCTTCGATTTTCTTCTGGCCAAACATCTCAGAATATTTCCTAAGCTTCGATTTACCACTTTGGTTTGACCATCGGTCTGAGGATGGTAAGCACTGCTGAAGTTCAATTGTGTTCCGAACTTTTTCCATAGACTTTTCCAGAAATTACTTATAAATTTAGTATCTCGTTCAGAAGTGATAGACTGTGGTACGCCATGTAAGCGTACAATCTCCCGAAAGCAGAGATGGGCGATCCGAGCAGCATCCATGGTCTTCTAATAAACTATGAAATGAGCCATTTTAGAGAATCAGTCGATGACAACCATAATAGAATCTTAAGCTCTTTGGGTTCGGGGTAGGCCTAAGACAAAATCTATGCTAACATCACACCAAGGCCTTTTAGGAACAAGTAAGGGAATGTATAATCCGGCATTTGTAAGAACTCCTTTTGACTTTTGGCAAGTAGAACACCCTCTTACATAGTGTTTCACATCGCTTGAGATCTTTCGCCAGTAATAATTAGCTTTTATTAAGGCCAATGTTTTATCTCGTCTGAAGTGTCCTTCTTTGTGAAGTTCACTCATTATCTGTTGCTAAAGTGAACAATCAAGAATACACAGCTGGAGTCCTCAAAATAAATACCTTTTATGTAAAATAATATTAGATCATCAACCTTCCCATATGTCTTGAACTGTCTTACTGAAGGAAGGATCTCCTTCATACATCCCAATGTAGACTTCAAACCCTACAATCTTTTTTTGCATAGTACTAAGAAGCAATGTTATTTGGCTTAGTGCATCAGCAACTCGATTCAGACTTCTTGCTTGATGTCAAAGAGTGAAGGTGAACTTTTGCAAGTTCGCTACCCACTTAGCATATCTTCGGTTGAGCTTATGCTAACCATTAATATACTTTAAAGCTTGATGATCAGTAAAGAGAATGAATTCCTTCTGTATTAAATAATGACGCCAATGCTTCAATGTCTGGACTAGGGCATAGAATTCTAGATCATAAGTAGAATAATTCTTTTTTGACCCTGATAATTTTTTACTATAGAAAGCTACTGGCCGATCTTCTTGACTAAGAACACCACCAATACCAATTCTTGATGCATCATAGTTTACTTTGAAGACCTTCTCGAAGTTAAAAAAGTACTAGTAAGGGTGCTTCGGTCATCTTCTTTTGGATCAAATAAAAGCTATCTTCAGCTTCCTGGGACCATTGAAATGATTTCCCTTTTCGTAACTCGACTCAGAATCATAGGTTTCTTCATCGTGCTTAAGATGCTGGACTTCCTCCTCCGGAACCTGTCCACGATGCCCTAGATTTTGCGCTGCTAGGCGCTAGATTAGCTCTATAACCTGTCTCTCCAAATCATCAATCATCACATTCTGGATGCTATTATCACAGTGTGGGACTTCCTCAATCAGAATCTTCCCTCTATGACCACGACCACCAGCCATTAAAATCGATGAGTCTACTCCCAGAAAGATGCTTTGGGCTTTGATACCAACTGACGACGGGTGGGATAACAATTATCCTGCGGACTGGTAAATAATTGAATTCACAAATAAAGGAACAAGAGATTCACCAAAAAACACAGAGAAATCTCTCTAATGTGTATAATGTATTTATCAAAATTCAAGTCCCTCACTTCAACCCACAAGTCGGTTTTATATGGCTTAGCAAACTTTATCCCCAAGTCACTCTAGAATATTCCTAGAGATATAAAAATAAAAGAAAATAGAAATAGAAAAAAAAATCCTCCTAGGGATATGAAAAAGATTATTACAAACTTCCTAGGGATGCAAAAAATAACAACTTGCAATTTAAAAAGAATAACTAAACAATAATAATAATAGTAAAATTAATAATAGGTTTGATCGATTTTCGAAGTCATGACATCTTTTCAGAAGAATTTTGCCAGATCTAAAGGAATGACGCTATCCAAAACCTTGTTTGCCATATCTAGAGTCATGACGATATCCGAAGCCTTATCCGAAGTTATGACGCCATCCGAAGTCGAACCTTGACCAGAAGCTGAAAAGGATTAATGGCCTCGTCGTTTGTGACGATCTTCTCATTCATGATACTCCAAGGCCATCAACATATTATCTGATAACTCGGTATCTTCGAACTCGACCCATCTTGCATCAGTAGTATTGTCAAGGAAAAAATAATTGTCCTGTCTCCAAAAATTTTGTTCTGTTAATATCAGTTACCTTAGTTTATTTTGGCTGTTAATAATACTATAAAAAATTTTATATTTATTTTAATAATCTTTGTGAAAACATTGACATTTATTACTCTTACAACATAATTATTATTTTGACATTATTAATGATCTTTTTATTTTATTATTTTCTATAACTTAAAAAAGAAATAGTATTCTCTCTATTTCTATGAGATTATTACTAATTTTTTAAAATTTAATTTTAAATATTTTTAAACTTTAAATTGACATATATTTATTTTAACTTGAGGTAATATAATGATGAAATATTTAAAATTAGTATTAGTTATAATACCACATTCATTATATATTGACTAAAATTGAGTAAATTCATATTAGTTTTTGAACTTTAAACTTTGTCAAATAAACTTCAAAATATTAGCCTTAATACTATATTTTGAAATGAACAAAACACGAAAATTTATTTTTAACTTTATTTTTTATACTTATAATATTAAAAAATTAATGTTTTTAAGTTTTGTTATAATAGTTTCAATATCAGGGAATAACCACATGACTAGTTTTTATTCTTTATTAAAAAAAGTTGGGGTCTTACAACCTCCCCTTCTTATGAAATTTCGTCCTCAAAATTAGGGTACGTACTTGATATGTCGAAGAGGTAAGGATACCTTGATTTCATTTCAGATTCTAATTCCCAGGTCATTTCTTCCACATCGTAGTTTCTCCACAAAATTTTGACTTAAGGTATAACCTTAGAGCATAGAATATATTCCTTCTTATCCAAGCTTTTAACAGGTACCTCTTCATACGTTAAATCTTCAGCTATTTCGTCTGGTTCTAATTCAATAATGTGGTTCGGGTCGTCCACATAATTACGTAACATCGATACGTGAAAATGTTATGAACACACGACATACATAGCGGTAAGGCGAGTCTATAGGCCACAGTTCCTACTCGATTGAGGATTTCAAAATGGGCCAATAAAATCGAAGGTTGAGATTTCCTCTCTTCGTCGATTCTTGCTTTTAGAATAACGCCTTCTTGCACCTTCTTCTTCATATTCATCAGCTCTGAGTTTGTAGCTTGAGCAACTTTAATTTTATCATTTAAAGTCGATTCTACTCGTATATTCGCCATCATCACATGAGTTCTTTGAGTCTTTAACTCTATCTCCATCTTTTGTAAGTCATACGAGATGGGTCTTTGTGTTAACAATATCGCACTCCTAAACGCATACGATCTTCCACTCAACGCGTCAGCTACCACGTTCACTTTTCTAGGATGGTATTGAATGGTCTGGTTGTAATCTTCAACAGCTTGAGCCAACGTCTTCGGCGCATGTTATGTTTGTTTTAGGAGAAGAAATATTTGAGGGTTTTGTATCGGGTTCAAGGTCGATACAAAATTCAATTTCACGCTCTGAGGGTAGGCCAGGAAGTTCTTCAGGGAATACGTCAGGAAATTTATTAACAATAGAAATATCATTCAAATCTGACGTATTTTTGTTTAAATCTGTGGCATGCGCTAAGAAAGCTTGACATCTGTTTTTCAATAAACGAATAACTTTATGGCTTAAGATGACAGTGATTGACTTTAGTGGTTTGGTTGTTTGAATTCATATAATAGGATGGTTAGGAATATGAAAGCTAACAACCTTACGAAAATAATCAATTTTAGCATGAACGGAGTTTTAACCGATAAGTCAAAGTCTAATTTCTTCAGAGTCGTGTTTAAACGTTGAGCACAATTAAGTAAAATAAAAGAATGGGTAGAACCGGTATCGAATAAGGTATAAACTTCTTTAGAGTTAATGATTATCTTACCTGTGATAACATCGTTCGGGTTCCTCGTCACAAAAAATGCTCTCTTAAACTACTGATTTGAATTGCCTGGGACATCCTTTGGCATCACCATCCCAGCTGGACTTGACTTTGCTATAAAGGACATTCCACCCTTAATTGCTTTGTCGCATTCCTGATCCATGATTTGAATCATTACTCTCCAATCCATATTAAATTGGGGTTAACCACTCTGCACAGGGTAATTCCGAACTCGATGTTGGATTCTCCCAATTGCTGTCCAAAAAGCGAAATCCATTTCATCTATTTTGGCCTTATTGGATCGGACGTCTTTTTCTACAATATAAATGCGTCGTGCGGCTTTTACCCATGCATCATCTATTCTCATTCGTTCATTTGCTTCTTCTTTCATCAGAACATTGATCACAGCATTCTCAGATTCCAGCTCTAATATCTTATACTCTGCCAAAGAGTGCTTCTGTTCAAGCATCGCATATCGGGTAACACAATTTTGATTTGTTGCATCCCTTTGCTCTACGACCGCCTGCCGTTCTTCAGCTTGCTCTTCTAACTCATAAATATGATTTTGTAATTCTAAATTTTGATTATAAAATACTTCTAATAAATTCTCCTCAGGTTCCTCTTCTTCCTCTTCTTCCTCACTCTCAGCTGCAACCTCTGCGACTAACTCGGGTGCAACTATTAGTTCTTCACTCACCACGTAGATATCTCTAATTTCTTCTTCGTCTGACATCACAGTAACCTGGTTGGTGATTAAAGGTGTCTCAACGGTCTCATTCACTCCATTTTTAACATTTTCAGCTGCCATTTACAAACACTACCACAAAACAAGGTTTAATTGACATATCAAATATTATCCCTATACTCTGACCGACCAATTAAATACCAGATAAACTTAGGTAGGTCATACTAGTGAAGGAATTCCCCGTCCCTCCCCTCCTAATTCTTGTCTCACATCTCAGCCAGGGATCATATCCCTAAGCTTTGACACCAACTGTGATGCCCCCAAAATAGGTATACATCACCCATCTTGGGTCGCCAAATACATGGTACTGGATACAAATACAAACTTAATTATACAACATGAGCTGATAGTTTTTACACGAATATTGTCATCTAGACAATATCCAAACTCAAATAGAGTCCTCATTACATTTATTGGCACACTATTTTATAGAATAGTGAGGACTACTATAACACCATCTTGGGCCATCACTCCATTCCCCGACTAGTTCCGGCTACATTCTTATTTCCTGAAGAGAACAATGGAAGTAAAAGGGTGAGTTCAACTAGCCCAGTAAGAAATATTATGACTAAGATAATGCAGAATAAGTTATCATTAGCCTTCAACAATGTTAAACTGATAGAATATAATAGACAACAAGTTTAACTACAGTGGAACAAGCAATCCATTAGAAGAGTCAAGTAGAGCATGATATCTTCTATCTTTTATGATTTAAAAAGTTTATCATTAACTTTATTGTTGGGACTCAGCTTAATAAATACATCACATCGACTTATCACTATATTACTTGTTGACCATGTGCACTTGCATGATTGTGCGTAATTAGATTTACACCCAACAAGTGGTAACCGAATAACCAAAAAATCGAATAACCGAATTAACTATTCGGTTAATAACGGAAATTAACCAAAAAGAAAACAGAGGTAACAATTGAAAGTAGTATGCACACAAGCCAATCATATTTGATGATAAAGCATATAGTTTGTAACAATCTTATTCATTTATTAATAAAAAGTATTAATTAATCAAAGGCTTTTAATTATCTACATGATGTTGTTGTATAATATGTGATAAACCCATAGTTTTAAGTAATGCTTTTAGAATAATGATGATGATCATTCTAATGAGATCTAAATTCTTAGAAAGCTTAAAACTAAAATAGTTCCCAATCGTCGGATTACTAAATTGGGGATTAGTGAATCCGGATAGATTGGTACATACGTTGCTTGCTCATTGAATGAGGATGATTGATCTCATGATCATTTGTGGAGACACTAAAGCAAGTATGTAGGTGTTTATTAGAGAATAAGTTCACTGAACGTGGCTCACTAAGGAATACCTAATGGAGTTTTACTTGCCTGTCAATATGAATTTCTGTTGTGATAGTAGTACAAGTGATCCTTGGACTTGAGATCATCATAGTATCTTGTGTATGATGAGTTATACTTTGACTTATTCCTTAAGACCCTTTGGGTATATCAAAGGGTATGCTTGGGTATAATAAGTTGTACATGGAGATAATGTATGATCAATAAAGAATCTATCACTTCTAGTAAAAGAAAAGAAATGTCCTATATGATTCGATAAATGACAACCCAGTAGTCCTTGGGCAAGGCAGAATGAAATTAGAAAGGAGTTTCTAATTTGCATTATTTGGAGTTGTGCATTTAAGGATCGAAATACATATAATTAAATAAAATAAGACTTGACAGTAATTCCATGTCTTATATTTAATTGGGACATTGTATGGTGGAAGGATTGAATTGTACGATAACTATTTACTCAAAGGTTCTTTTATGATTAATGTTGAAATCTATATTATCTGGAAAGTCATTGATCACTAGGGAGGCTTATCCCTATTGTAGAATAAATATTATTTATTTAAATAAATTAATAGTTTAATTTATTTATTTAAATAAGATTAGAATTGTCCTAATTGATTTATTCACAACCAGTTTAATATGGAGAACCTAAAGGGTCAAACCATAAAAGGAAGAATAATTATTTAAGAAGTTAATGGCATAATCGTAATAATAAGTTAAGTATATTTAATTTAATCTATGGTGATAGAATAAATTAAATACCTTAATATTTATTATTTAATATTTTAGAAATATTAAATATAAATTAATAAGAGGAGTCTTATTATTATTATTTAATTCCTAAAAGAGTTTGGGAATTAATTAATAAAAGTATTCTCAATTATTCCTAATAAGATTCGGAGACTAATTAATTAAAGGAGTTTAATTAATTAAAATAAAACTCAATTCCTTAATTGTTAAGGAGGGTTGCCCACATCTATAAATAAGAGGATTCTTATTATGGGTGTGTGGGTTGTTGACTTTTTAACAACATACGTAATTCCAATAGTTGGAAAGTACGTTCCATTTCTATGAGAGATAGAAAACTAGGGTTTTGTCAAACACCCAACTTCTTAAATCTTTCTTCTTCCTTGGTGGATCACCTCTAGAGGCCAAACACTTTGGTGGCTAACGTTGATCAAAGGAAGGAACCAAACCCGGTGGATTCAAGTTGAACGCGAAAAAGATTGGAGGTGAACATGTACCTGGGGAAGCTCGAAGCTCCAAGGGTATGATTCTTGTTCTTCATATTTTTTGTTTAATTAATAATTGTGCATAAAGGGTGATCCGGGTATATGGTTTGTAAATTTTTTAAAACTCAGATTTTCCGCGTTTCCACTTATTTGTGCAATTTAATTGCATTCATGTATATATATATATATATATATATAATAGTTATATATATGTATATATATATATATTATTCTTAATTATTTTATAATTAAAATAAAAGTTTGTTTTAATCCTAAAATAAAAGGTTTATTTTAATTTTAAAATTGAATTTCATGCTAACTAATTAGAGTTAGAATTAGATTCCATGATAACTAATTAGAGTTAAAATTGGATTCCATGTTTCCTTAAATAAAGGAGTTTATTCAGATATGAAATAAGATTTCATATTATTCAAAATAAAAGAGTTTATTTGTGAATAAGAAAGAGAATCTGTATTTCCTTAAATAAAGGAGTTTATTTAGATATGGAATAAGATTTCATATTATTCAAAATAAAATAGTTTATTTGTGAATAGGAAAAAGAATCCGTGTTTCCTTTAAATAAAGGAGTTTTATTTATTTTTACTTGGAATTGGATTCCATAATTAAAATAAAGGAGTTTATTTTGATTAAAGATTTTGATTAAAAAAATAGTTTATTTTATTCAAAATTGGATAAATTAAAATAAAAGGGGTTTATTTTGATTTAAATCTAGATTAAAATAAAGGAGTTTATTTTAATTCAAAATTAGATTTTATACTAACTAAATTTGCCCATTAAATGATATCATATATATATATATATATATTGAATGTTTATTATTCATGAGATGAATGTTATTTATTGATGCATATGATGATGTGTATGATAATAAATGGGATTGATTATGGACTATTGACCAATGTGATTGGATTTTTTTTTTGGATGCATGTAATGTATGCGTTTTTATTAAATGGGGTCTGCGTGCACTCGCCTTCTCTAATTTTTTCTAAATATAAATTATATCTCCTCCCATGTACTTCCCTCGATCAGCGATCAAGGTTTCTATTTATTTTAAATAGTTTTGTAATAGGAATAGTTAGGATTAATTTTGAAGAATTGGAGATCAAGGATCAAAGAGAGCTTGAAGACCCGTTTGAAATGGAGCCCGTGTTTAAATATAATAGTTATATTTAAATATTAATTTTTGCACCCCTAAGGTTTGACCTATTGGTTCACTTGGTGGCTCTAGTGAACCAAACTAGAATAAAAGTCCATAATCAATCCAAGTAGAATATAATATTCTATATATGCATGCTTATACTATATATATATATATATATATATATATATATATATATATATATATGTGTGTGTGTGTGTGTGTGTGTGTGTGTGTGTGTGTGTGTGTGTGTGTACTATTTGAACAAGATGAGACAAATTAATAACAAACCCCTCAAATATTTTATATTAAGTTGTAATGTTCAAAGATATTTGGAATATCGAACGTCGCCTTCTAGCATAATAGAAACAATAGAGTATTGAATATTTAATATGAGTTTGTTGTGCACACACAAGACAAGTATTAAATATTTAAGATGTTGTTTTTATTACATATGATGTTTATAAAGAATTGAACATTACTGCTTTGTTGTGCACACACAAGGGCTATAGTTTTCTCTTCACTTATATGGAAATGTTGGGTCTAACTTAACTTAAATCATTTTAGTTCGGATGTGCACACACTTGACCATTATGATTTAAGAGGAAAAATACAAGGAGTTATATAGTTGATGTAATTGACAAGAGTTGTCTACCTATTTATTTATATATAGTTTGTTGTGCACACACAAGTCTATATACATTTGAAATGGGATCCTTATTCTCACTAACATATCTTTAATTAGATATTGCCGAACTATATATATTGAGGGTAATATAGTTTGAATAAAATAGTGATAGATACCAATTTAAAAAAAGACCTAATTTATTTTGATAATTAATAAAAGAATGTATGCTAAAATGTTGTTAATTACAAATTCATTTACAGAATTTTACAATGTCAAAAATTACTATCACTACGATGCATATTAGATGCTATTTAACTGGACCAAATTAAACGGTTTAGTTAATGAAATTGAGAAAAGTTCTCAAGGCTGAAAAGCTATCTTATGTCCTTAATACGCCTATCCATGCAATGGTTGCAGACAATGCCTCTAAGGAAGAGATTGCTACTTTTAGAAAGTGGCAAGATGATGCATAGTTGGCTCAATGCATCATGCTCGCATCCATGAGTAACGAGCTTCAGCGTCAGCATGAAACTATGGATACTCCTACTATATTCCTGCATATCAAGTTGTTGACGGTGAGGAAAGTAGGACTAATAGATATCAGATATCTAAGGAGCTCTTCCGATCTAGAATAACCGATGACACGATAGTACAGATAAAAGTCCTTAACATAATCAATTTGATTGATCAATTAGGACAACAGGTTTTGTCATGGATGGAGAGTTGAGCCAAGATTTGATCTTGCACTCACTCCCGGACTCCTTTCATAATTTTTGTGAATTTTTCTTATGAACAAGCTAGATATCAGCTTCACTAATTTGCTTAACATGTTGAAAAACAACTGAGAGTCACTTTCCAACCAAGAAAGACCAAGTCTTACTAGTAGGGACCAAAGGATTTTCTGAAAAGAAGAACGATTCTAAGAAGGTAAATAGAAAGGCATAAACAAAGGATAATAAGAACAAAACTGATATGGATAGCGAAGGAGTTTGCTTCCACTGCAATAAGCCCGAACACTAAAAAGAAACTGCAAGAAGCATCTTGCAGAGGCTAACCAAAAGAAGCTTAGTGAAGCTTCGGTTACAAATATAGTTTTTGTTCATGATTTAAATAAATTTTTCTTTAAGTCAAGGTTCTACTTGGGTATTGGATACCGACTTTGGTTATCATAAATATAGATTTATGAAGGGACCAAGCAGAAGTAAAAGCTAAATAAAGATAAGTAATCCTATGTGTAGGAAATGAAGCAAAGGTTGCTACATTAGCCATAGAAACTTATAGTTTAGCAATGTAAGACCCCAACTTATTATGAATAAAATTAAATTTTCTCTATTTATTATCTTGAAATAAGAAGGAGTTAATTTGATATAATGTTTTGATTATGGGTGAAATGTGCAAATTTTGTAAAATAAGCAAGTGGTTATAAAATATTCATTTTTATCGGGGAATATTCGTTTGGTCGTGGAATATTCTTGTTGTCGGGAATATCCGTACGACGACACAATCATTTATGGGCCCCATAACAGAATAACTGTCGGATGAAGAAAACGACAAGTTTAAGTTTTTATAAATAACGACGTAGTTGATACCGTTAACACTGTTGGAATACCCGGTGGTTAAAATACAGTAATATGCGTGGTTGCACAGTAGCACACGGTATTGCACAGTATTTTTGAATTATTAATTCTTACGTATGAAAGCACAACTCAATAATTGTTACAGTAAGTACTGTTTAATATTTTATTTTATTGGTTCAATAATTGCTGCGTTAATAGTTTATATTATTGTTGTTTCAATAATTATCACTGCACAGTATTTCCAATTATCAGATCAATAATTCATATTATTTGAATAATATTATTAGATATCATTATAGGCAATGTCTAGAAAGTTCAGTCAATGAGAGGTTTGGTCACTTAATTGCGCGCCAGTAAGGAGAAATCCTTATCGGAAAGCCCCCTCTTTTCTGGGAACTGCCTGGTTGTCATTATTGTGATTCTGTAATATTATTTGTGAATAATTAATTATTGATTTATATGATAAGGAAATATTTATTTGACGTGGATATAAATGATGGATTTATTTATGTGGTTATAAATGAAGGAAATAATGTTGAGGTGTTTTATTAATATTTTTGTCGGAATGGAGGTATTAAAAATCAAACCAGTGTTCTTCAGATAAATTGTGTGAGTTATAATTTTTAATCTGACCGTTGGATCGTTGTGATTTTTGGATATGTTATACATATATAAGTTGAGTATATGTCCACAAATTTTGAACCGTTAAAAATTAACGTATGATTTGTTATGAATTTTAAGAGGTGACTGGTTCAAAATTTTTTGAAGTTTTTAAATTTATCATTTTGGTATAAAATTCTAGAATGAGTGGAGCCCACCCGTGGATGGTGAAAAAATGTGCTGAATTTTATTTTAAATGTGGTGGGTGGCAATAGTAGTAGGTAAAGCCATCAGGTAGCAGGTCAAGTCTGCTTCGGCGTGCTAGCATTTTCCTATAAATAGGTGCTTAGGTTAGAATCGAAAATCACACCAGAAACATAAGCTTTCTATCTTTCTCTCTCTATATTATCAAGTGTATTTTGTGAGTATTTAGATACTTTGAGAGTTGCTATTCAGTACAAGTTTCATTCAGCATCACATTCGACCTTTCATTCTGAAGTACTGTTTCTTTGAGGTAAGGGATGTTATTTTCTTCGTAAATGATATTATTTTCTTCAATATCATTATGCTGAAATATTGATATGAATTTTATTGTGGAAATTCTACCTTTTTGTGTCGGGATTACTATTCACGTATACGATACTATTCACGTATATGACACTATTCACGAATACGGTATTATTCACGAGTATTGTTCACGAAGTATGATTTTTCTTGAGGAATTTCTACCTTTTTGTGTCGAGGTTACTATTCACGTATACGACACTATTCACAAATATGGCACTATTCATCAAAAAATAAAAAATTTCCTTTTTCGTCCCAGATGTCTAGTATGGTTACTATCTTTGATTGTATCCATGTTTTGATCTTTATTTTTGAATTCTACTTCACAATTGGTTATTATGGATTATTATTGCACTTGGATAAACTGTTATACGAATCCCTAATATTTGTCTTTCTGTCTCATTGGATTCATTTTTTTAAGATATTTTTCATCATCCTCAGTCCTAAATGATGATATTACTGAATATCTTTGGCCTGTAGTGCAAAGATGTATGATTAACTGATGAATATCTTTGGCTCGTAGTAAAAAGATGAATAGGTGTTGAGATGAACATATTGTTGGTGATATAAATGAATATCTTTGGCCCATAGTGCAAAGATGAATATTTGATTCAAGATGAATATTGATTGATGTTACAGGGATAAAATATTGATGATGGACTTTTAAATTCATAGATGATAGTAGATTTCATTCTTTACTTAACTCTTCTAATGAATTATTGTTTCCGCTGCAGTTGTTGATCTAAAACTTGTTGTCTATTATATTCTATCAGATTTTTCCCTGTTGAAGACCAAGGATAATTTGTTGTATATTATCTTAGTCATAATATTCTTTACTGGGCTAGTTGAGCTCACCCTTTTCCTTTTGTTCCATTTTTCTTCGAGGAGGTGAGAATATAGCAAGATCTAAATGGGCAATGGAGTGATGGTTCTAGAAAGTTGTTTAGTTAAATCCTCACTATTTTGTAAAATAGTGTATCAATAATTGTAATGAGGATTTTATCTGAGTGTGGATATTGTCTAGAAGACAATATTTGTATTTAAACTCACAGTATTTGTGTTGTCGTATTTTTCACGACAATTGTATTAATGATGTTGTAGTTATTTCTGTATCATGTATTTGGCGACTCAGAATGGGATGGATGGAATGGACCAATTTTGGGGGCGTCGCAGTTGGTATCACAGCTTAGGGATATGGTCTCTGGTGGAGATCGAGGAATAGAACTAGGAGGGGAGAGGCGAGTAAATCATTCGCTAGTGCGTCCTACCTAAGCTTATTTGTTGGTCAGTTAGAATATAGGGGTATTATGTGGTATATTAATTTGTTTAATTAACCCTTGTTTTATGGCAGTATTTAAGAATGGCAGCTGAGAACGTTAACAATGGAGTGTATGAGACTGTGGAAACACCTTTAGTCACCAATCAGGAGAACGTGCAACAGGAAGGAAATATTTCTCCTGTAAACAACACTACCGATCAAACGATGAATGATGGTATGTTTAGGAACTTTCTAGAATTTATGCAAAACCAAACGAGGAGAGAATGACGCGAAAGTTTCTGCGAGGTTTAAAACCAGAAATACGTTAATACCTCGTTTCTCACAAACTTTGTTTATATTTAGATGTTGTGAATATGGCTCAGTTATTGGAGCGTGATAATGAGTCAGCACAACCAAAAGGAAATGACCAATAACTCGATGATAATCGTACCGGTGGCAACGGTCATCGGAACAATGATAACTATCGTGGAGGAAATTATCATGCCAGAAATGGTAACCACTTTGGTGGTAATCATGGCTAAGATAATAGAAGAAATAATTCAAGTGGAAATTTCAAGAAGAGAAGATTTAACGATGACGGGAAGACATCGGCAGTAGCACCAGCAACAAATTCTAGGGGAGGAGAATGACAGCAAGTTAGATGCTACAGATGCGGAGAAGAGGGACATGTAAGTCCAAACTGTTCAAAGCCTTCCAAGGTATGTTTTAATTATGGAAAAGACGGTCACATAGCTCGATTTTGTCCTTTAGTGAAATCAAGTCCAGTTGGGACGGTGGCACCAGAGGCGGATACGGACAAGTCAAAGTCAATGGTTCCTGGAAGAGCGTTTGTCGTGACTGGCCAAAATGCGAGGAACCCGAACGAATGTATCACGGGTTAGTTAATTATAAATTGTTGTGAAATCTATACCTTATTAGATACCGGTTCTACCCATACTTTTATCTCCCTTGCTTGTGCTCAACGTTTAAACTTGACTCCAGAGAAATTAGACTTGACTTATCTGTGGAGATTCCGTTAGGAGAAACTTTCGTTACATCCGCTGTTTATAAATCTTGTTTGATCCAAGTTGGCACCATCGCATTACCTGTTGATCTTATCTCTTTAAAGATACTTGCTTTTAATGTGATTTTAGGGATTGATTGGTTAACTACTCATCATGCCAAAATTGATTGCTTTCGTAAGGTTGTTAGTTTTTATATTCCTCAGCAACCTGTTATTTGAATTCAAGCAATAAAACCATTGAAGTCAAACTCTTTCATATCAAGCCATAAAGTCATTCATTTATTGAAAAACGAATGTCAAGCTTTCTTAGCCATGTTATGGATTTAAACAAAAATACGTCAGATTTGAATGATATTTCTGTTAGTAAATCTCCTGACGTATTTCTTGAAGAATTTTCTGGCCTACCCCCAGAGCGTGATATTGAATTTTGTATCGACTTTGAACCCGGTACAAAACCCATTTCTAAAATCTCATGTCGAATGGCTCCTATTGAACTTCGGGAGTTAAAAACCCAAGTATAAGAGTTGGTACCTGAGCCTCTATTTGGTGACTTCCTTTGTGGAATGCACCAAAGCTAGACTCTCCACAGGGGACTCTATATTTGTGTGGTAGTAAAACGATAGGTGCCATTGTAACGTGCTATCTAAGATTGGGATATGAGTCACAGTTGAGAGAAACCTAAGTCAGTAATCAAACTATCTAGCTTTCTAGGTTTAGCTGGTTACTATCGGAGATTCGTGGAAGGATTTTCTCGAATCACTACTCCGTTAATTTAGCTGACTCAAAAAGATACAAAATTCGTATGAAACGAGGAATGCGAGAAGATTTTCCAAGAGCTCAAGAGGCAACTCATTTTGGCACCTGTTCTGACCATACCATCCTGGAAAAGCGAACGTGGTAGTAGGCGACGATTGAGTAGAAGATCGCATACTGCAGCACGAAAGTGCAATATTGTTGAACACAAAGACCTATTTTGTATAATTTACAAACGATAAAGATAGAGTTAAAGACTCTAGGGACCCACGTTATGATGTTAAATATACTAGTAGAATCGACTTTAATTGATAAAGTTTAAACCGCTCAAGCTGCACACCGGAGCTTATTAATATAAAGAAGAAGGTGCAAGAAGGCGTAATTCTAGAAGTAAGAGTCGATGAAGAGAAGAAAGCTCAAACCTTCAATTTATTTGAAATCCTCGATCGAGTAGGAACTATGGCCTATAGACTCGCCTTAATGCTAAGTATGTCGCGTGTTCATAACGTTTTTCACGTATGGATGTTATGTAAATATGTGGACTACCCAAACCACATTATTGCGTTAGAACCAGACGAGATAGCCGAGGATTTAACGTACGAGGTACATGTCAAGATCTTGGATAGGAAAGAGCATGTCCTACGCACAAAGGTTATACCACAAGTCATGGTTTTGTGGAGGAACCATGCTATTGAGGAAATAACTTGGGAGTTGGAATCGGAAATGAAAGCGAGGTACCCTCACCTTTTTGAAACACCAGGTACGTACGTCAATTTCGAGGACGAAATTTCATAAGGAGGGTAGGTTGTAAGACCCCAACTTATTAGGAATAAAATTAAATTTTCTCTATTTATTATCTTGAAATAATAAAGAGTTAATTTGATATAATGTTTTGATTATGGGTGAAATGTGCAAATTTTTCAAAATAAGCAAGCGGTTATAAAATATTCATTTTTGTCGGGGAATATTCACTTGATCGTAGAATATTCTTGTTTTCAGGAATATCCGTACGACGGCATAGTCATTTGTGGGCCCCATAACATAGTAACTGTCAGATGAAGAAAACGACAAGTTTGAGTTTTTATAAATAACTACAGTAGTTGTTACCAATTAACATCGTTGGAATACCGGTGGTTAAAATACAATAATACACGTGGTTCGCATGTAAAGAGTACCAGATTGCATGAAGATTTTTGAATTATTAAATCTTACGTATGAAGGCACTACTCAATAATTGTTACAGTAATTACTGTTTAATATTTTATTTTATTGATTCAATAATTGTTGCGTTGATAGTTTATATTATTGTTGTTTAAATAATTGTCATCGCACAAGATTTTATTATCGCATCAATAATTCATATTATTTGAATAATATTATTAGATATCATTATTGGCAATGTCTAGAAAGTTCTGTCAAGGAGAGGTTTGGTCACCTAATTGCGCGCCAGTAAGGAGAAATCCTTATTGGAAAGCCCCCTCTTTCTTGGGAACTGCCTGGTTGTCATTATTGTTATTCTGTAATATTATTTGTGAATAATTAATTATTGATTTATATGATAAGGAAATATTTATTTGATGTGGATATAAATGATGGATTTATTTATGTGGTTATAAATAAAGGAATTAATGTTGAGGTGTTTTATTAGTATTTTTGTCGGAGTGGAGGTATTAAAAATCAAACCAGTGTTCTTGAGATATATTGTGTGAGTTATAATTTTTAATCCGACCGTTGGATCATTGTGATTTTTGGATATGTTATACATATATAAGTTGAGTATATGTCCACAAATTTTAAATCGTTAAAAATTAACGTATGATTTGTTATGAATTTTAAGAGGTGACTGGTTCAGAAATTTTTGAAGTTTTTAAATTTATCATTTTGGTGGAAAATTCTAGAATGAGTGGACCCCACCCGTGGTTGGTGAAGAAATGTACTGAATTTTATTTCAAATGTGGTGGGTGGCAATAGTAGCAGGTAAAAGCCATCAGGTAGCAGGTCAAGTCTGTTTCGGCGTGCTAGCATTTTTGTATAAATACGTGCTTAGGTTAGGATTAAAAATCACACCAGAAACATAATGTGACGCCTCCAAAATAGGTATACATCACCTATTCTAAGTCGCCAAATACATGGTACAGAATACAAATACAATCTTTAATATACAACAAGAGAGCTGTGAGTTTTAATACAACTATTGTCTTCTAGACAATATCCAGTCTCAGAATAAGTCCTCATTACATTTATTGTCACACTATTTAACAGAATAGTGAGGACTACTAATACTATCATCTGGACCGTCACTCCGTTCCCCGACTAGTCTCGGCTATGTTCTCATTTCCTGAAGAGAACAGTGAAAGAAAGGGTGAGCTTAACTAGCCCAGTAAGAAATATTATGACTAAGATAATGCAGAATAAATTATCATTAGTCTTCAACAGTGTTAAATTGATAAAATACAATAGACATCAAGTTTAACTGCAGCGGAACATGCAATCCATTAAAAAAGTCAAGTACAGAATAATAAAGACGGAACCAGTGTCCGGCGAAATGCACGTGCATGTGATATTCCAATGTAATAATAAAAGACGGAACCAAGTCCCGCCAGAAAACGCATGCATGTGATGTTCCAATGTAATAATAACGAATGGAATAACAAATGAAATCACCAAGTATAGGGTAGATGGCGTGATACGCTTTATTCCAATGTAATAATAAAGAATGGAATAACAGAAGTTTTCTTCATGAATATGAAAAAATTAATACCCCGACGGTAGGGCGGGGATATTCTCGGATGCCATTTTCAAATACTGCCATAAAACAAGGGTTAATTAACATATCACATATTATCCCTATACTCTGACCGACCAATTAAATACCAAATAAACTTAGGTAGGTCATACTAGCGAAGGAATTCCCCGTCTCTCCCCTCCTAGTTCTTATCTCACATATGATGGGCCTTTGCGTTGACAATATCGCTCTTGTACCCGCATATGATCTTCTACTCAATGCGTCAGCTACCACGTTTGCTTTTCCAGGATGGTATTGGATGGTATGATCATAATCTTTCAACAGTTCAAGCCAACGTTGCTGTCGCATGTTGAGTTCCTTTTGAGTGAAGAAATATTTGAGGCTTTTATGATCCGTAAAGATCTCCATTTTCTCCCCATACAAGTAATGCCTCCAAATTTTAAGTGCGAAGACAATAGCTGCCAACTCTAGATCGTGAGTAGGATAATTCCTCTCATATTCTTTGAGTTGTCGAGAGGCATAGGCTATGAATTTCCCATGTTGTATGAGAACACATCCTAACCCCTTGCCTGAAGCATCACTGTAGATGACAAATCCCACCAAGCCAGATGGTATTGTCAGAACGGGTGCTGAAATGAGTCTTCTTTTGAGTTCTTTAAAACTCTTCTCGCATTCCTCGTTCCAACTGAATTTTGTATCTTTCTTAGTCAGCTGAGTTAAGGGAGTAGCGATTCGAGAAAACCCTTCTACGAATCTGCGACAATAACTAGCTAAGCCGAGAAAGCTACGTACTTCGGTCACTAATTTAGGTTGCTCCCAGCTTTGAATGGCTTCAATCTTTGTCGAGTCAACAGATATTCCATGACTTGATACCACGTTCCCAAGGAATGCTACTTCCTCAAGCCAGAACTCGCATTTCTTCAACTTGGCATAAAGCTTATATTCACGAAGCTTTTGGAGTATCAGCCTCAAGTATTGCTCATGATCTTCACTACTTTTGGAATAAATAAGGATGTCATCAATAAAGACGACCACAAAGTGATCCAAATATTCCTTGACTACTCGGTTCATCATATCCATGAAGGCAGCAGGAGCATTAGTCAATCCAAAAGACATGACTAGGAATTCATAATTCCCATACCGAGTTCTGAAAGTCATCTTTGGAATGTCATCTGTTCTAATCTTTAATTGCTGATATCTGGAACGAAGATCAATCTTTAAAAAGAATTTGGCGCCTTGCAACTGGTCAAACATGTCATCAATACATGGCAATGGGTACCTATTTTTGATGGTGACATAATTCAACTCCCGATAAACAATACAAAGTCGCATACTCCCATCTTTCTTCTTCACGAATAGAACATGAGCACCCCAAGGAGAAGTACTAGGACGAATAAAGCCAATGTCTAACAATTCCTGCAGTTGGGTCTTTAACTCCTGAAGTTCAATAGGAGCCATTCGATATGGGGCTTTGGAAATAGGTTTTGTACTAGGTTCAAGGTCGATACAAAATTCAATTTCATGCTCTAGGGGTAGGCCAAGAAGTTCTTCAGGGAATACGTCAGGAAATTCATTAACAATAGAAATATCATTCAAAACTGACGTATTTTTGTTTAGATCCGTGACGTGAGCTAAGAAAGCTTGACATACGTTTTTCAATAAACGAATAGCTTTATGGCTTGAGATGACAGTGATTGATTTTAATGGTTTGGTTGCTTGAATTTGCATAATAGGTTGATTAGGAATATGAAAGTTAACAACCTTACGAAAATAATCAATTTTTGCATGATGAGTAGTTAACCAATCAATCCCTAGAATTACGTCAAATGCAAGTATTTTCAATGAAATAAGGTCGACAGGTAATGTGAGGGTACCGATTTGAACCAAACAAGACTTATAAACAGTGGATGTAATGAAGGTTTCTCCCAACGGAGTTTCAATAGATAAGTCAAAGTCTAATTTCTCCAGAGTTAAATTTAAACGTTGAGCGCAAGTAGGAGAAATAAAAGAATGGGTATAACCGGTATCAAATAAGGTATATAATTCCCTAGAATTTATGATAAGTTACCCGTGACGACCTCGTTCGGGTTCCTTGATTTTTGGGAGGTCACGAAAAACGCTCTTCCTTGAACAACCGGTTTTTTCTTGTCTGGGACGACCTTTGCTGCCTCCATCCCAACTGGACTTATCTTTGGTGCACGACAAAATCGGGCCAGGTGTCCTTCTCTTCCACAATTGTAACATGCTTTGGAGGGCATCGCACAGTTTGGACAGATGTGTCCCTCCCCTCCACATTTGAAGCATATGATAGGTGGTCGTTCTCCTTCCTTAACGACAGGTGCTAATGCTGACATCTTTTCATCATTGTTGAATCTTATTTTCTTGAAATGTCCATTCTTATTATTTTGGCCATGATTACCACTGAAGTGGTTACCATTTCTGGCATGTTGATTCCCTCCACGCTTATTGTCACCGCTTCGATGACTGCTATCATTGGTATTATCATTTTGTCGACTGCTCTCTTTTGGTTGGGTTGACTAATTATCGCGCTCCAAATACTGAGTCATATTAACAACATCTGAATACAAACACAGTTTATGAGAGATAAGATATTGACGTATCTCTGGTTTTAAACCTCTTAGAAAGATTCGCGTCATTCTCTCCTCATTATCAACCAAATGGAATGCAAACTAGGATAGTTCGGCAAACTTGGCTTCGTACTGTGACATGGTCATGTTGTTTTGTTCCAGTTTAATAAACTCTACCTCTTTCATGTGACGAATACTTTCAGGAAAGTACTTGTCATTGAACAGTTCTTGGAACTTCTCCCAAGACATCTTCAGTGCGGCAGGTTGAGTATGCTTTATAGATTCCCACCAGTAATCTGCCTCTGCCCACAACATGAAAGTGGCAAAGGGAACCTTTTGCTCCTCGGAGCAACCCCAAGACATCAAATATCTTGTTGATCTGCTTTATCCATGTCTCCGCCTTAAGTGGTTTTGGCTCTCCAAAAAACTCTGGTGGTCCCAGCTCCTTGAACTGTTTGGCGGTGACCGTCCGAGAGTTGCCAGTGTTTCCACCAGCATTTTGGACAGGAGCAGCTCTCGCCTAATGTTGCATGAATTGCATGAAGCCTCGAAACATTCCATCGTTCATCATTTAGTCAGTGTTGTTGTTTGCAATAGGATTGTCGCCTTCTTGATGCACATTATCCTGATTTATGATCTGTGGAGACTCAACGGTCTCCTGTGCTCCCTTGATATTCTCAACATTCTCGGATGCCATTTTCAAATTCTGCACAAAACAAGGGTTAATTAACATATCAAATATTATCCCTATACTCTCACCGACCAATTAAATACCAAATAAACTTAGGTAGGTCATACTAGCGAAGGAATTCCCTGTCTCTCCCCTCCTAGTTCTTATCTCACATTTATCTCACATCTCAGCCAGAGATCATATCCCTAAGCTTTGATACCAACTGTGACACCCCCAAAATAGATATACATCACCCATCTTGAGTCGCCAAATACAACTTGATTCTACAATAGTCGTGTAAAATACGACAAAATACATGATGTGAGTTTTAATACAAATATTGTCATCTAGATAATATCCACACTCAATTTAGTCCTCATTACATTTATTATCACACTATTTAACAGAATAGTGAGGACTACTAAGACACCATCTTAGACCATCACCCGCTTCCGACTAGTCCCGGCCACGTTCTCATTTCCTCAAGAGAGAGCGGTGAAAGAAAGGGTGAGCTCAACTAGCCCAGTAAGAAATATTATGACTAAGATAATGCAGAATAAATTATCATTAGTCCTCAATAGTGTTAAACTGATAAAATACAATAGACATCAAGTTTAACTGCAGTGGAACATGCAATCCATTAAGAGAGTCAAGTAGAGAATAAAATCTACTATCTTTTATGATTTAAAAAGGTTTTTCATCACTTTTATCACTAAGACTCAGCTTAATAAATAATCCACATCATCCCTGCACTAGGCCAAGGATATTCATTAGGGTCACGACCACAAATTATCTATGCACTACGGGCCAATGATATTTGTGTATTCATCAATGGCCATGATCATGCCAACAACTCTCCATTAATGCGGACTTTTACCACATCATTTGTAATATTACGGTCATGATTACACCAAATAATCCCTGGTTATAATCATACTAAGTCCATCTATGCACTACAGGCCAAAGATGACTTTCAAAAATAATAAGAACATGAGGATGATGACAATGATACAAGAATTCAATAAAACAGGTTCAAGAATTAATTTATTCAGGAACTAATAACGTCCAAATTGTCAACATGATACTTCTTTGTAAAGTAAAA
Organism: Panax quinquefolius; assembly: GCA_020205615.1. Taxonomy (NCBI): domain Eukaryota; kingdom Viridiplantae; phylum Streptophyta; class Magnoliopsida; order Apiales; family Araliaceae; genus Panax; species Panax quinquefolius. The sequence continues at coordinate 95,841,312 of CM035154.1, forward strand.
TTTAAGAATGCTCAAAAGAATATTTCCATGAAAAGATACTGGATGAAGCGCAAATATTAAGAATATTCCACTAATTTCATGGAGTGTAGAAGTCAAAACTTTAACCAACTGAGTATAATAAAGAATGGAATAACAAAAGATATCACAATGCATGCGGTACTTTGCATAGACAGGTTATTCCATTAGAATAATAAATAAAGGAACTAGGTCAGGCGTAATACGCACCGATAGGATATTCCAACAGAATAATAAAGAATGGAATACAACACAAATCACCATGCATGCGCAAGATTGCATGTATATGTTGTTATTCAACAGTAAAACTAAATGAAGGAACCAGTGGGTGAAATTACACCAACAGGATGTTCCAATGAACAATAAAGGCGGAACCAGTGTCAGCGTAAAAGTACGCATTGGATATTCCAATGTAATAATAAAGACGGAACTAGGTTCTAGAAAAACATGCATGTGATATTCCAAATGTAATAATAAAGAATGGAATACATAAGAATTTCACCAAGTATAGGGTAGATCAGCAGTATAAAAGTTATTCCAATGTAATAATAAAGATGGAATAATAGAAGTTCTCTTCATGAATACAAAAGAAATAATACCCCTCACCGTAAAAGAAACTTGATATCGGAGTAGTGAAGTAGCGTATACTTTTCTTCTTTCTCTCTATAGTTTCTCTCTCTACAGAGTTTCAAGTGAATTCATAAGAAATAATGAAGGAATGAGCTTCTATTTATAGAAGAATGGAATGAATAAGTAACCAATCCATGAACGTCCAGATTGATTTACTTTTAATCGGACGGTCCATATTTAAAATAAAATCTTTTAAATAAAATATAATACATTCTATTTATAATATAATAAAACGAATAACTTTTAAAAAGATTTTACTATGCAAACACTATGCAAGAACTATGCAAACATTATGCATAATAAAATATAATATATTCTAATTATTGTCTAATAAAATTGATAACTTTATAAAAGTATTCTGCTTTATATAAAAAGATTTTACTATTAGCCTAATAAAACGAATAACTTTATAAAAGTATTCGCTTTTTATATAAAAAGTTTTTCCGCTTTTATTACGTTAATAATACCAATATAAAAAAAACGTCATCATCATTATTATTATTCACACTATTAATCGACTGTGTCGCTTCCAGGAAAGAGGGCTTTCAATAAGGATTTCTCCCTATTGGAGCGCAATTAGGTGACCAAACCTCTCCTTGGCAGAACTTCTAGACATCGTTAATAATGCAAATAATAATATTAACAACTTCGTCATCTCAATTATTGATTTAATAATATATAAAATATCGATAATAATTGAATCAAACCGAAAGTGACTTTCACATAAGCATTAATAATCAATACCGTGTGCTATTATGCAACCACGCCAGACATCGTACTTTTACTACCGAGTAGTTCAACAGTATCAACGGTAAAACTTCCGCCGTTATTTTCATAAAAATATTTTTGTCGTTTTCTCAATCCGACAATAATTCTATTGTGGGGTCCACCAAAAATTGTGTCGTCGTACGAATATTCCCTGACCAATCGAATATTATATAACAACTTGCATACTTTGCAAAATTTATAAATATTACCCACAACTATAACATTATATCAAATTTATTCCATAATATTCAAAAATGATATTTATAGAAAATTCATTTTTATTCATAAAAGTTGTGGTCTTACATGGGGTCTTACACATAAGCTTTCTCTCTTTCTCTCTCTATATTATCGATCGTATTTTTTGAGTATTTAGATACTTTGAGAGTTGCTATTCAGTACAAGTTTCATTCAGCATCACATCCGACCTTTCATTCTGAAGTACTGTTTCTTTGAGGTAAGGGATGTTATTTTCTTCGTAAATGTTATTATTTTCTTCAATATCATTATGCTGAAATATTGATATGAATTTTATTGTGGAAATTCTACCTTTTTGTGTCGGGGTTACTATTCACGTATACGACACTATTCACGTATACAACACTCTTCACGAATATAGTACTATTCACGAGTATTGTTCACGAAATATGATTTTTCTTGAGGAATTTCTACCTTTTTGTGTCGGGGTTACTATTCACGTATATGTCACTATTCACGTATACGACACTATTCACAAATACGGCACTATTCATCAAAAAATAAATATTTTCCTTTTTCCGTCCCAGATGTCTAGTATGGTTATTATCTTTGATTGTATCCATGTTTTGATCTTTATTTTTGAATTCTACTTCACAATTGGTTATTATGGAGTATTATTGCACTTGGATAAACTGTTATACGAATCTTTAATATTTGTCCTTCTGTCTTATTGGATTCATTTTCTTTAAGATATTTTTCATCATCCTCAGTCCTAAATGATGATATTACTGAATATCCTTGGCCTCTAGTGCAAAGATGTATGATTACCTGATGAATATCTTTGGCCCGTAGTGCAAAGATGAACAGGTGTTGAGATGAACATGACCAACTGGTGATACAAATGAATATCTTTGGCTCGTCGTGCAAAGATGAATATTTGATTCAAGTTGTATATTGATTGATGTTACAGGGATAAAATATTGATGATGGACTTTTAAATTCATAGATGATAGTAGATTTCATTCTCTACTTAATTCTTCTAATGAATTGTTGTTTCCGCTGCAGTTGTTGATCCTAAAATTTGTTGCCTATTATATTCTATCAGATTTTTCCCTGTTGAAGACTAAGGATAATTTGTTGTATATTATCTTAGTCATAATATTCTTTACTGGGCTAGTTGAGCTCACCCTTTTCCTTTTTGTTCCATTTTTCTTCAGGAGGTGAGAATATAGCAGGATGTATGGAGTGATGGTTTTAGAAAGTTGTTTTAGCAGTCCTCACTATTTTGTAAAATAGTGTATCAATAATTGTAATGAGGATTTTATCTGAGTGTGGATATTGTCTAGAAGACAATATTTGTATTTAAACTCACAGTATTTGTGTTATCGTATTTTGCACGACAATTGTATTAATGATGTTGTAGTTGTTTCTGTACCATGTATTTGGCGACTCAGAATGGGTTGGATGGAATGGACCTATTTTGGGGGCGTCACAAGCAATGCCTACGGGTAAATCAATTAAGTCAATAAGTTGTTATTGTATTCTAGTTCTTGTTAGAAACATTATTTCCATTTTGTTGTTGGACAATGAAATCTTTGGTATTATATTTAAGAACAATTGTTGTTCTATTTATAATAATAATGTTTTGTATAGAACTGGAATATTACTTAATGGATTTTGTATACTTAACTTACGTGAAAAATTATTTTACAAATTGAACAAACTAGTATAAGAAAAGGAGATGATCATTCAAAGAGTTGAATGTGTGTATTTGTTGAAATACAAGTATGAATTATTAGAAAGGTTCAAAGAATTCAGAAGTGAAACTAATTTGAAAAGTAATAAGAGTCTTTGATTAGATCAAGGAATAAATACTTGTTCAATAAGTTTCTAAATCATCTCAAATGGTTTTCTCATAATGGACGCCTCTTGATACACAATAATTGATTGGTGTATTTGAAAGGAAAAATCATACCTTTTTGGACATGGTACGGTCCATAATAATTTTACTGACATTCCAGTATCCTTCTGTGGCAATGTCCTAGAAATGGCTGCATATCAACGAAAAAGGTAACCTCAAAATCCGACCCCAAGACTCCACAAAAGTTATGGACAGGAAGGATTCTTAATCTTAAGTATGTTAAGATAAGGGGTTGTCCAACTTATGTGAAAAGGTTTCAAAGGATAAGCTTGGGACAAGATTTGACAAGTGTTGATTTGTGGGACATCCTAAAGTAAGTTTAGGGTAAATGTTCTATAATCCCACTTAGCAAAAGGTGTTTGTTGTGAAACATGTTGCCTTCTAAGATAAAGATGTTTATCATTGAAGGGGCTAGTGGGAGGATAATACATCTTGAAGAGTTCAAAACCAACAAAATACTATAAGTCAAATAAGAGGAACCTATAGATAGACCTATTGTACCACAACCGAATTATAAATCTGGAATAGTATCGAAGATACCTGGGAGGTATGGATTCATCATCGATGATGATGAGGTACACATCATAGAAGATGATGAACCAGTTACATACGATTTGGTAAGAGTTGTAGACACTCAGAGAAATGGATTAAAGAAAGCTTTTCAAATATGAAACATTCATTTTGATGAAACAAATCAAAAGAGTTTGATTTTATCACAAATAAGAATGAACTTAGTGTGTACAAAAGGGTCAGTGGGAGCGTTGTGACATTCCTAATATTATATGTTGATATATTATGGATAAGGAATGACATACTAATGCTACAATCAGTAAAGATAAAGTTGTATAAACATTCGTCCATGATTGATTTGGGAATAGTATCTTAATTGGGGATACAAATCTATAAAGATAGATTCAAGAGGATGCTCAACTTAACCCAAGGAACGTATATTCATTTGATGCTAAAGTCGTTTAGCATGGAAAACTCCAAGAGGTTTCTCATGTTGATGAGCCATGGAGTGTATCTCTCTTAAGTCCCAATAGACTCCTGAAAAGAGAGATCGCATGAGTAATTATCACGTATGAAATGAAATGTACGAGACCTGATATTGATCAGTCATATTCTAGAGAAGTTCACTATGAGTCAGTAAAAAACATCTTAAAGTACTTAACCGACACTAAGGATGTGATCATATTCATGGTGGGTATAAATTAAAACTAGAGGGCTTAACAGACTCAAGTTTTTCAGATAGACCAAGATAACCGAAAATCCACTTTAAGGTAAAGCGTTACCTTGAACGGTGGTGAAGTAAATTGGAAAGGTTTCAAACAACAAAGAGTTGCTGGTTTAGTGATAAAGACAAAGTATATAGCTATAAATGAAGCTGCAAGATGATTGTTTGGATGAAAAGTTCATTACAGAACTAGGAATAGTTCCTAAGTCTCATCTTGGATCTAAACATGTGTTGTGGCACTTTCACTTGGTTATAGGAATCATTGAAAGATGGGAAATCACTATAGAGATAGTGAACTCTCAAGAAAAACATTACATATCCATTAACCAAAGCATATCCAATAGCAGCATAATCGTCAGTTAGAGAAGAAGGGTATGAGATACCATGGTGATTGGCTTTATTGCAAGTGGAAGATTGAAAGTAGTATGCACACAAGCCAATCATGTTTGATGATAAAGCATATACTTTGTAACAATCATATTCATTTATTAATAAAAAGTATTAATTAATTAAAGGCTTTTAATTATCTACATGATGTTGTTTTATAATATGTGATAAACCCAAAGTTTTAAGCAATGCTTTTAGAATAATGGTGATGATCATTCTAATGAGATCTAAATTCTTAGAAAGCTTAAACCTAAAATAGTTCCCAATCGTTGGATTACTAAATTGGGGATTAGTGAATCCGGATAGATTGGTACATACGTTGCTTGCTCATTGGATGAGGATGATTGATCTCATGATCATTTGTGTGGAGACACTAAAGCAAGTATGTAGGTGCTTATTAGAGAATAAGTTCACTGAACGTGGCTCGCTAAGGAATACCTAATGTAGTTTTACTTGCCTATCAATAGGAATTCCGGTAGTGATAGTAGTACAAGTGATCCTTGGACTTGAGATCATCATAGCATCTTGTGTATGTGAGTTATACTTTGACTTATTCCTTAAGACCCTTAGGGTATATCAAAGGGTATGCTTGGGTATAATAAGTTGTACATGGAGATAATGTATGATTAATAAAGAATCTACCACTTCTAGTAAAAGAAGAGAAATGTCCTTTGTGATTCGATAAATGACAACCCAGTAGTCCTTGGCCAAGGCAAAATGAATTTAGAAAGGAGTTTCTAATTTTCATTATTTGGAGTTGTGCATTTAAGGATCAAAATACATATAATTAAATAAAATAAGACTTGACAGTAATTCCATGTCTTATATTTAATTGGGACATTGTATGGTGGAAGGATTGAATTGTACGGTAACTATTTATTCAAAGGTTCTTTTATGATTAATGTTGAAATGTATATTATCTGGAAAGTCGTTGATCGCTAGGGAGGCTTATTGTGACGCCCCCAAAACAGGTATACACCACCCATCTTGAGTCACCAGATACATGGTACATAAATTCAAATACAACTTAATTATACAAGAGTCGTGTAAAATACGACAAAACACAGCTGAGAGTTTAAACACGAATATTGCCTTCTAGACAATATCCACACTCAATGGAGTCGTCATTACAATTATTATCACACTATTTTATAAAAATAGTGAGGACTACTATAGCCACCATCTCGGACCATCACTCCATTCCCCGACTCGTCCCAGCTATATTCTCATTTCCTGAAGAGAACAATGAAAGAAAGGGTGAGCTCAACTAGCCCAGTAAGAAATATTGTGACTAAGATAATGAAGAATAAATTATCATTAGCCTTCAACAGTATAACAACTGATAGAATACAATAGACAACAAGTTTTAGATCAACAACTGCAGCGGAATAAGCAATCCATTAGAAGAGTCAAGTAGAGCATGATATCTACTATCTTCTATGATTTAAAAGTTTATCATCAATTTTATCCCTGTAATACTCATCAACAGTTCTTTATTATACCCAAGACAAATAGAACTTTCATCATTGCCTTCACCGAACCACCAAAGATGTTAGTTAAATTCATAATTCATGTTTATAATAATGTGAATCAACAATTTCTCCTTGCTACAAAGGCTTAATAGAACATTTACTCAATATCCTTACCCCAAAGGCTAAAGATATTCAAATGTAATAACAATGATCATACCAATCAGTTGTCTATCTTTGCACTACTGGCCAAAGATATTCAACTATAAAACCAATGGTCATGATCATACCAATCAATTGCCTATCAGTGCACTACGGCCAAAGAAATTCAATTGTTAACTAATGGTCATGATCCTGCCAATCACATCATCGAATTATCCCTGCACTACGACCAAGGATATTCATTAGTATCATAAGTGGTCATGATCATGTCATACACCTGTCCATCTTTTCACTACGGGTCAAAGCTTTCAATTAACAGTTCATCTTTACACGTAAGCCAAAGATATACAATTGTAAAATCAATAATCAACAATCTATCTTTGCACGTAAGCCAAAGATATACAACCGTAAAACCAATAATCAACAGTCCATCTATGCACGTAAGCTAAAGATGACTTTCATCACAATATAAGCATGAGGATAATGACAATGATATATGCAATAATCAAACGAAATCAAATCAAACGAAATCAAGGATAAATATTAAAGACTTTAAATTTATCCAGAGTTTAAACAATATCCAAATTGTCAACATGATACTGCTTTGTAGAGTAAAATTCAAGAATAATATTCATGTACCAAAAATAATTTGGACAGAAAATAAAATATTTTTCAGGTAAATAGTACCTCGTGAATAGTACTTCAGGAATAGTACCTCGTGAATAGTACCTCAACATGAAAAGTACTCCAAATACCCGAGTGAATAATATTCAGGTGAATAGTAACTCGTAAATAGTACTCCGACACAAAAAGTTCCCCGAATACTCGAGTGAATAATACTAGAGTGAATAGTAATTGGGTGAATAGTAACCCGTGAATAGTAACTCATAAAAAAAATACCAAAGAAAATGATATTCCATGATGAGTACAAAATAAATGATATCTCATACGAGTATAATAGAAATATCGAAACCTAAAAGGATTTTCACCCGCCATGCGGTAATCCACGTAGATAGATCATTTCCACAATTTAATAAAGAATGAATACGAAGGATCATTCACCATGCCTGCGGTAATCCACATAGACAGGTTATTCCAATAGAATAATAAAGAATGGAATAACAGAAGAATTCACCAGGCATGCGATCGACCTCACAGACAGGTTATTCTCAACTGAATAATAAAGAATGGAACTAGGTCATACGTAATTCGCACAGATATGATATTCCAACAAAATAATAAAGAATGGAACCAGGTCATGCGTAATCTACACAAACAGGATATTCCAATAGAATAATAAAGAATGGAACTAGGTCATGCGTAATCCGCACAGACAGGATATTCCAACAGAATAATAAAGAATGGAATAACAATGAATTCACGTGCATGCGATGAATCAGCAGAGACAAAGTTATTCCAATGTAATAATAAAGAATGGGACCAGTCATACGTAATCCGTGATAGATGGGATATTCTAACGAGAATAATAAAGAATGGAACCCGGTCATGCGTAACCCACAGATGCAGGGATATTTTAATGAATAATAAAGAATGGAATAATGAGAAGAATTTCACCACGTGTAAGATTGCCCATGCATAAAGTTATTCCAACATAATAATAAAGAATGGAATAACAACCCCTTACAGTATTAAATGAAAATAACTCTCTTCATGAATACGAAAGAATAATACCCCTTACCTTAGAAGAAGCGGATCTTTGGAATAGTGAGGTAGCAAACTTCTCTTCTTCTTTCTCTCTATAATTTTTCTCTATAATACTTGCTCTATAGCTTTAGTGAATTGGTGAAAAATAATGAAGGAATGAGCTTCTATTTATAGGAAAATATTGTGACGCCCCCAAAATAGGTATACATCACCTATTCTGAGTCGCCAAATATATGGTACAGAATACAAATACAATCTTTAATATACAACAAAAGAGCTGTGAGTTTTAATACAACTATTATCTTCTAGACAATATCCACTCTCAAAATAAGTCCTCATTACATTTATTGTCACACTATTTAACAGAATAGTAAGGACTACTAATACTATCATCTGGACCGTCACTCTGTTCCCCGACTAGTCTCGGCTACGTTCTCATTTCCTAAAGAGAACAGTGAAAGAAAGGGTGAGCTCAACTAGCTCAAGAAGAAATATTATGACTAAGATAATGCGAATAAATTATCATTAGTCTTCAATGATGTTAAACCGATAAAATACAATAGACATCAAGTTTAAGCTGCGGTGAACATGCAATCCATTAAAAGAGTCAAGTAGAGAATAAAATCTACTATCTTTTATGATTTAAAAGGTTTTTCATCACTTTTATTCTTTGGGACTCGAATTTTAATAAATAATCCACCTCATCCATGCACTTCTGACCAAGGATATTCATAGGTATCACAACCACAAATTATCCATGCACTCACTGGTTGAGGATATTCGTGTATTCATCAATGGTCATGATCATGCCAACAACTCGTCCATCAATGCACTACTGACCAATGATGACTTTTACCACATCATTTGTAACATTACGGCCATGATTACAATCAATAATCCTCGGTCATAATCATACCAAGTCCATCTATACACTATGAGTACAGATGACTTTCAACAAAATATAAATATGAGGATGATGACAATGATATAAGAATTCAATAAAAACAAGTTCAAGAATTAATTTATTCAGGAACTAATAACGTCCAAATTGTCAACATGATACTTCTTTATAGATTAAAATTTAAGAATGCTCAGAAGAATATTTCCACGAAAAGATACTGGATAAATCGGAAATATCAAGGATATTCCACCAATTTCATGGAGTATAGAAGTCAAAACTTTAACCAACTGAGTATAATAAAGATTGGAATAACAAAAGAAATCACCATGAATGTGGTATCTTGTATGGCGGTTATTCCAATGAATAATAAATAACGGAACCGGTAAAAGTGTAATACGACCGGCATGATATTCCAATGTAATAATAAAGAATGGAATAACAATGAAATCACCGTACATGCGGTACTTGGCATGACAAAAGTTATTTCAACAGAATAATAAATAACGGAATCAGGTTCGGCGTAAAACACACAGACAGGATATTCCAACAGAATAATAATGACGAAACCAGGTCCGGCGTAAAACGCATAGACAGGATATTCCAATGTAATAATAAAAGGCAGAACCCAGTCCTGCAGTAAAACGCATGCATGGGATGTTCCAACTGAATAATAACGAAAGGAATAATAACAAAAATCACCAAGTATATGGTAGACCGCGTATACAAGTTATTCCAACAGAATAATAAAGAATGGAATAACAGAAGTTCTCTTCATGAATATGAAAAAAATAATACCCCTTACCTTATAAAGAAGAGTACTCCGACGGTAGGGCGGGGATATACTTGAAGAAACTTGCACTACGCTCAAAGCTTTCTTAAACGCTAAAGAAATACGCTCAAGATAGAAGAATAATTCTCTCTACAGTTTCTCTCTCTAGAGTTTCCGTGAATTTGTAAGAAATAATGAAGGAATGAGCTTCTATTTATAGAAGAATGGACTGAATAGTAACTAATCCATGAACGGTCCAGATCGATTTACTTTAAATGGACGGTCCAGATTTATTTACAATAAAATATAATATATTCTATTTATAATCTAATAAAACAAATAACTTTTAAAAAGATTTTACTATGCAGGCACAATGCAAACACTACGCATAATAAAATATAATATATTCTAATTATTGTCTAATAAAATGAATAACTTTATAAAAGTATTCGCATTTTTATATAAAAAGATTTTACTATTAGCCTAATAAAAAGAGTAACTTTATAAAAGTATTCTATTTTATATAAAAGTTTTTCTGTTTTATTACATTAATAATACTAATAAAATGCAGAACTCATCATCATTATTATAATTCACATTATTAATCGACTGTGTCGTTTCTAGGAAAGAGGGGCTTTCAATAAGGATTTCTCCTATATGGCGCCTTGATTAGGTGACCAAACCTCTCATCAAGCGTAACTTCAGACATCGTTAATAATGCAAATAATAATATTAACAACTTTGTTATCTCAATTATTAATTTAATAATATATAAAATATCGACAATAATTGAATAAAACTAAATGACTTCTCACGTAAGCATCAATAATCAATACCGTGTGCTACTATGCAACCATGCGTATCCCTATACTTTTAACACCGGGTGTTTCAATGGTTAACGGTAAAACTTCCGCCGTTATTTTTACAAAAAATATTTTTGTCATTTTCTCAATCCGACAATAATTCCGTTGTGGGGGCCACCAATGATTGTGCCGTAGTACGAATATTCCTTGTTTAAAATGAATATTCCCCGACCAATCGAATATTATAAAACAACTTTCGTATTTTGCAAAATTTATAAATATTACCCACAACTATAACATTATATCAAATTTATTCCAAAAATGATAATTATAGAAAATTCATCTTTATTCATAAAAGTTGGGGTCTTACAAATATAGTTTCGATAATTGCACGTGTTGGGGCTCGAAATATTACAGTATAATACCTTCCTCTTTTCCTTCATTTTTAATTTAGTCATGCAAGTATTATCAAACTTGCACCACATCCCCTAATAGTAAATCATGTGAATCAATAGCAAATCATGTGAATCAATAGTACTAAACATGTGAAAAAATTAATTATGGTATAGTACCTTCATCTATACCTTCATTTTTAACTTAGTCATGTAAGTATTATCAAACTTGAACCAACTCCCCTAATAGTAAATGAATGTGATTCAATAGTAAACACATGTGAACAAATAATTTTAATCATGTGAATCAATAATAATTAATTGCTCATTTATCCGATTAATTACCCGATTGGTCAATATGACCTTCAGAAATACATTATTATCGAAATAAATGTCGATTTTCACTAACACTAATAATTCCAACACAATAGAACTATCAATTTCATCTTTAGTCAACACGAACTTATTCATCATTTATATTATAATTCACAATATTTAACAACCAAATCATTCCCAGGAAAGAGGGAGCTTTTCGATAAGGATTTCTCCTTATTGGCGCGCAATTAGGTGACCAAACATCTCCTTGACAGAACTTCTAGACATTGTCAATATTGAAAATAATAATATGAATAACTTTGTCGTCTCAATTATTGATTTAATAATATAACATATTATGCAGATGATACTGTTGGGTAAAATCTAATTACGCACAACACGCAAGTATACTTGGTCAACAAGTAATAGAGTGATGAGTAGAGTATCGTTCCCACAGAGACTAACTAGCAATAATCCTAACTTACAATTACGAACTTTATATTAATCCTAATTTTATTAAACAAATCAACTCAATGATTAAAATTAAAAACTCTAAATTAAAGAATAATTAAACTATCACAAAATAATCACAAATATCAAAATCTGGAATTTCAAACAATTAATGGAGAATTAGACTTATGATTTCACTCTAAGCTTCACTCTGATTTTAACACCTTTATTCCAATTCAATTCACTATCTTAGTTTATTAATCAAGAACACAAACGTAATATTAACCACCTCTCGATGCACTAATACCGTATTAACGTAAATCCAAAATTAAGATAGAAATCAGTTAAACACCTTAATCAACTAACCCACTATATCTCTATGTGAATTACAATTGAAGAATGTTTAAGAACAAGTTCTATATCCGATTACATGCGATGTCAAGCATATCTCTACCTTAACATTCATCACAATTAAGCTATTCACAAAATCATGAACACATGCTATATCAACTAGGTCTAGATTTGAATATCCTCTCTCGATTCCATACAAGTTCACAAAGAATTGTTGATCAGGCAATTCATAGATTCAAGCTCAAATCAATATAGATAAACTGGAAATAGCTTATTAAATTGGAAATCAAAGTTTACAAAATCATAGATTCACTCAAAGATCCATCATAAGCCTAAAAAGTGAATTAGTTCATAATAAACGAAATAAACACTGAATAAATCATGGAAATCATTCTCTTAATTATAAAAAATAGCCTAAGATGAAGAATATTGAAAAACACCCTTCACGTAGCCTAGAATCACAATCGTCTTGAAAATCTCCTTGAATTACTCCTCCAACGCTTGCTTAGAAAAACTGAGATTAATCTTCATAATTTGCCTTGTGTCTCTTTGATATCATTGTTTGTTGATAATTATATACTTCCACATGTATTCCGATTACAATTCCATGTCAAAATGAGTCCCAAATCATCACCATCACTTAAGCTCCATGTTTGTAGCATTAGAAACCAATTAGGAGACCTTTTAATCGCACACCCAAGCCTCAGCTTGCCTTTTTCCTTTGTAATAGCAAGCCCTAGCTTGCTAGCAATATGGTAAACTGCCCAGGACCCAAGCCCTGGCTTGCTATCAAGGCCAAAAAGGGCAAGCCCCAACATGGGTACCTTCTGGAAATCTGCTGCAACATCCTCTGCTAAAACTACCATAATTTCTAATCCGGGAGGGGTTACGAGGCCCGTCACCTATCAAATCAAAGATATCGACGAGCTCTACAACTTTCATTCTTTGAGTTTCTAGAATAAGGAGTGGATGAAGGTCGAAATTGCACTGGAAGTAGCTGCTGTGTAAATAACAAACATAACAACTCTTAGCTTTGATAAAAATGCAATAATCTCACATTCAAACTTCCGATTGGAATGATACAAGACGTTCCAGAAAGCTAAGAAAGAGTTCTACAATAAAATACAAGTTCCACGCCATGAACATGAAATACACATAAAATGAACATGACGGTCCGAATGATATCCGGAATTGCTTTTCCTTGCAATTTCATACCAATAGTTTCTCACTCAGCTTCCAAACATATAATCTACAAAATGGAAACAAAATGCATGAAAAGTTACTAAGAAACATGAGATTAAGCAAATAGTTCAAGTAATAAATGCCGGATAAGTAGGTATAAAACCTACTTATCAAATACCCCTAAACTTAAACCTTTGCTTGTCCTCAAGCAAAAACAAAGAAAAAATACAATGCAATGGAATGCAACTAATCTATATGCCTATGAATCAAGCAATAATGAGAAAAATAAGTCTTTTCGCCCGGCCTCAGAGAAATCAAGTAAACAAGATAATACATCATATCAAAACTCATCAGTAATTTCCCGATCAATCATCAAATCTTAGACTATTATTATTGATATAGTGCGTGTGTGCTCAACAACAATGCTAACTGATATAATGCTAAATACAACACATAATAGATCTCTTTAAAGGCATCATACAGTGCAAACTCATAAAATTCAAGAATAAGCTAGATCCAACTAATGTCAAACATCCACCAAGTTCAAGAGTCCAATCCGGGATACTTATGCTTTACTTTGCATTACGGGGGCTTTTTGCTCTTTTCCCATTTTATTATTATTATTATTATTATTATTATTATTATTATTATTATTATTATTATTATTATTATTATTATTATTATTATTATTATTATTTTAACAATGACTGTGCAATGTCTCATTCCATTAGGCTAACAGTGCTACCCCTTAGCGAGCTTTTAACCAACGACTCCCAGACCATATAAGACCTTAGGGCGCTAGGTGTAAAGACAATCCCCTCAAGTGCATTTCTTGCTTTCAAGTAACAAAGGCCACGAAACAAGACTAGCCACGATATTTTTTTTTTTATCATTTTTTATTATTTTTTTTCTTCTTTTTTTTTAAGCTTATATAATCCAAATTTTTCCCTCAAACTTAAGTTTTTGTCTAAATTTAGCCATCTCCGCCTGTTCATGTCTTTCATTTATTCAAACTAATATTATCCTTAAGAAGTCAATTATGTATCAGTTTAAACTTAATTAGTCAACAAAGTTGTCTTTAACGTGCTAACCTGATTATACCAGTTTTAAATAGGAAAAGATTCAATTCATGATAAGAAATCATATTAAAGTTCTAATAATCGAAACTGTACTTGTCTACTCAATCCCATTCTCATCGTTGGCCACAATAGACTGTAATTCTCAAACAGCTGGACTCATCCAAGATGACCATAGTAACTAACTATTAATTTTAAATTTTTTTCTGGAAATATGTGGTAAACATAACATGATTGCAAAGATAAATCAAAACTATTTACATTCCTAAGCTACTATGCAACTACATGATTACCTAAATGCAACATTTAATAATCCTAAACATAAACAATGAACTAACATATGCAAACCTAGCGAATGAAATTAAATATGAAACATGCAACTAAATCCCCCAAACATGAAAATTACAATGTCCTCATTGTATAGATAAAGCAATAAATAAGAGAGGACTTCCCTGTAATTGCCTAAGTCTGGGTTGGTGGTGTCTGTTGTTTTTCATCGGAATCGCTGGGTGGGAACCTTTGCATTGGGGCTGGTTGCTGGTATGGGAATTGGGCAGTAAGATTGAAGCTCTGGAGCCTAGCGTTCAATGAGGCGAAAGATAAATTCATGGCCTCAAATATGTGGTCCTGCCTCGTTGCAAGTCTCCGCATTTCTCTTCGTGCTTCCTTGTTGTGCTCATCCACTTAGCGTTGAAGGTTGAGGAACTTAGGACTAGATATGACTCCGGGCTATGGTGATGTCTTTGTTTCTTGCTCTCCCATTGTCGCATTCTCTTGAAACTCATCGTCATCTGAGGTGTCCTCAGCGTCAGCCTCATCCTCCGAGGCTGAGGAAAATACAAATCCTACTCCTCTCGGGTGCGACTCGCCTTCAGGCCACACCGTATATCTTGCAATCATTCTCGAGTCGAGTGTCTGAAGCGATATCTAGGTTATCTCATCATCTGACCATCGAACTCCTGCCTGTATACACAACCCAAAAATGAGTGATGGGCGTGGAAATCCATTAGAGAATGGTCCTCGAAGGCATCTTCGAATTGAAAAGTTAATTATAGCCCCTATGTCGATGATGAAATCTTGTACCATGGCATACAAGAGCACTGCCTTATCCTTAGGTACATCTGACGTGTGTGTAGATGGAAGTAACTTAGTGCATAAAAAGGCGTACCATATCTTACCATACCGACTGAGATCCTTGCTATGAAAGATAGTGCCTCCATGATTTGATTTTGTCCATGAGGTACCCAGCTTTGTCATCTCTTTCATAATAGCCTCATAATCTGGATCATTATCACGTAAGTGTTGGTACTGGCAATGTCTCGGCACTCATAATTGATAGTACGTGTTGATGGCGTCGGTACTGAAAGGAACTAACCTACCCCATACAAACGTATTGAAGGGGGCCTTATCATCGGCGTTAGCGTAGAATTCTTTGACCACACTCACAACTGCGGCCTCGGGCTCTGTTGTGAATTTATTCCAACCTTTTTCATATATTTGTTGCATTATTTCGCCATCCACAGGTTCAGGTGTCAACCCCCGCTCAGGTGTGAGTGATTTTGTCACCATATAGTCGTAACGGTTGGCGGCGGCGGTACTTATGAATTTTCTCTTATCAAAGGTTCGTGTTGGTGGTGTGGCCCCCAAACTCTCTCCTCGTTGCCTCTTTGATGCCGGTTTTGGTGCCATTAATTTGGAATTGATGAGTTTTTTCCCCCAAACGTTACTTCAACAATTTGTCAAACACTTGGTGTGTGAGACTTAAAATTCCCACAACTTGGTGATTTGGTTCAATCTATGGGGATAGAATTTGAGGAATTAGAAAACAAACTTCTACTTCCAGTATATTTCCAAGTTGGTTGTAGATATTTGCACAAACCCTATCCTCAAATTTCCAAATTGGTGTTGTTAGATTGTGTGGTGAAGGGTGGTTTTATAGAGAGGAGTTTATGTAGGTGGGTGACTAGGTTGAGTGAGTGTTTGATTGTAGTGCGGAGATAGGAATTGATGTTGTTAGTATTTGATATTGGGTTGTGTACGTTGTGAAGGAGTGGGATTGTTGGAAGTTGAAGTGCAATGAACTTGGGATATCATGTATGCAATGTTGTAACTGTCGAAATTCTTTTCAAATTCTGACCCCCAAGCCTCGACTTGGGTCTTCTTCATTAAAAGGCAAGCCCCGGCTTGCCTATGGTCTGCTAATGCTCTATGACCCAAGCCCCGGCTTGTTATGTGTGCTTGGAAGGGCAAACCTCGGCTTGCCTGTGTTCTGTTATTGTCTCTTAACCCCAAGCCTCGGCTTTGGTCTTTCTTATTAGAAAGGCAAGCCCGGCTTGCTATCGGTCTCATATAAGGTACCAAGAGGGCAAGCCCGACTATTATTTGCTCTTGGAGGGCAAGCCTGACTTTATTATTTTCTCGCTAAGGCCCTTAGTTTGCAATTGCAATATAGTTTTCCTTTCCCTTGCCTCCTTAGTGCATTCCATAGCTTCTTGAGTACCTGATCAACATTAAAGCATACCTATCAGTAGAAATTGAGCCACTTCAAGCATGGAGGATAAGATTATTTAGATATCAAATATACTTTAAATACTAATTTGATGAATTGACATGAATATATTCTAGACCAAATATTATTCTAAACTACCATCTCACTAGCATGGATAAAATTACTTAAGAAAAGAAAAATGAAGAAAAAGAGAATAAAAATAAATAAAAATTGGGTTACCTCCCCGTGAGTGCTTGATTTTAAGTCGTTCAGCCTGACTACTCCCTGTTTATGGTGCGTCTGCAAGTGTGATATCTATGACGTCCGTGTTGGACTCGCCACCCCAATACTGCTTTAATCTGTGACCGTTGACCTTAAAAGTTTCTAAAGGATTCCGACTGTAGATTTTAACGGCGCCATGAGAGAACACCCTTTTTATTGTAAATGGTCCTGACCATCTTGACTTAAGCTTGCCTGGGAACAATCTCAACCGTGAGTTGAACAAAAAGACTGATTGCCCTGGCTCAAAAGTTCTTTGCATAATTTTCTGGTCGTGCCATCTTTTCACCTTTTCCTTGTATAACTTGGAGTTCTCGTAGGCTTGAAGATGAAATTCGTCGAGCTCATTTAATTGCAGTAATTGCTTTTCCCCTACAGCTGCTTGATTGAAATTGAGTTTCTGAATCGCTCAATAAGCCTTATGTTGTAATTCGACCGGTAAGTGACAAGCCTTTCCGTATAGAAGTTGATATGGTGACATCCCGATCGGTGTTTTATACGCAGTCCGGTAGGCCCATAATGCGTCATCCAACTTGAGCGACCAATCCTTTTGATTCGGAGTCACCACTTTTTTCCAAGATTCTCTTGACTTCCCTATTCGAGACCTCAGCTTGTGTAACGCCCCGAAAAATCGAATAATTGTAAATACTTTTAATAATGAATAAAATAATATTATTTATTATTATTTACGTGTTGATAAGATGAATGTCCTTCTATAACCTAGAAACGTCAGAATGTCGTAGTATTTTAACTACGTGAATGAATTAAAGTGTTTGAATTTCTAAGACAAAAATAAAAGCTTTCCGAGAAATTTTCCAAAAAACACTATTCATCGATTTCTGCTCGGGAATTATTTTTGAACTTCCGAGAAATATGTAACGTTATAATATCAAGGTGATATTGATTATGTAATAATAATCCAAGTATGGAAAACGTAATATTTCACATGTGGACCTAATTTGGGAACGTTAGATTTATTAAGCGTTAAGGAAGAAAGTTGTGATAGCATAATGTGTATTCATTATATGAAGGTAATGAATGTAAGTATAATACGACGTATTATACTATTATATATGAAGAATGAGATAACGTATATTACGAATTAATATACGAGTTAGCATACGAAGATTATACGTGGGGTATAAATGTTAAGTTGTTTAATTAAAGGTAATGGACTTGTAGGATTATTAACC
Source organism: Panax quinquefolius (assembly GCA_020205615.1). Lineage (NCBI taxonomy): Eukaryota > Viridiplantae > Streptophyta > Magnoliopsida > Apiales > Araliaceae > Panax > Panax quinquefolius. The sequence continues at coordinate 95,859,957 of CM035154.1, forward strand.
TACTAGTAGAAGTCCAATAGAAGTGACAATCAAGCCCAAGTGTTTGATAAATCATAAGTCCAAACTATGGTAGCACAAGCCCAACAAGAAAGTAGTTAGATTAATTATCAAAGCCCAATGAAAAGCCATGATCCATGGGGCAAACCAAGGGTGAAATGGGTAGACTTGATGGGAAAGAACTTTGTGTAATGCCCAAGTGTTGTGATGATCAAGTACTTTATGTGGCTAGCAAGTTTACTTACGACTAAGGTAATGAATAGTAAGGAGGTGAACTGAGGAAGTGGAATAAGGAGGTGGGATGGTATTATTAACCATTTTGCCCTAACCTTAAGTTGCCTATAAATACCAAGCCTCATTTCATTTTTGTGGGTTGTTTCATTTCCTCCAACTCCTCTCAAAGATAAGCTACTTAATTGGTAGAGAGAATAAGCACATAAGTCAAGAATAAGTCAATCATCATTTGATAAATCTTCAAGGAAGAAAAGCACAAGTGCTTCTAGGGTAAGACTCATGTCTATTATATCGTTATCTCTTCTATGATAGGATTGATAGAGAAGTGGGTTTGTATGATAATAACATATAATAAGTTATTAATAAATGAACTTTAGCTGAATAAGTTGAATAAGCAACTTGAACATAAATAAGTTGATAATTTTGTGAAGAACTTATCATATGTTTGTCATATGATGATTAGTATGTTGAATATAGCATAAGAGCATTGATTAATGGACTTAAGTTCATAATAAGTTATGAGCATGAGAATTTATAGTTCATAAGTTAAATAAGTCATTGACTTATGAGAATAAGTCAAAACCTACTTTGGCTATAAGTTGGTATAATAAGTAACTTATAATGATCATATGTTGGTTGAAATCCATTTAGAATCATTAAGAATGAAGTTTTGCCAGAATTCACGCGATTGGACGATTATTGTCGAATTCGTGAAATTATCGGAATGGAAATCGTATTTTGTGTTTGAAGTCAGAAACGTTGGTTTTCGATGGAGGCATGTCATATTTGGCATTATAAAGTTGCGGACTTGAAAATGACTGAATTCTGACTTAGAATGAAGAAACGAGCGTTAAACTTTCACGTACGTTTATCGTTTTCATTAAAAATGAACTCATAGGTGAAATTTTAACAAACGAAGTCAAATAGATAAAATTCTTGCATAGACGCATAGAGTATGTAATTTGTGAACCGTAGGCTTTTGAACGAGCCAATTTGGACTTATAATGAAGAAGTTATGAGTCCGAGAATTTCGTAAAATTTTTAAAAATTGCAAATTGTCTGAGGCACAGAGTTGGCGCTGCGGTGCAAACCCAAGGCCAAGTGAGTGGCACCGCAGCCGTCAGTATAAAGTTGTCTAAGAAGCGCTAACTCGCGTCACAAAGACGAGATGAAGAACAAAATGTGAAATGGCAGCAGCTGATCCGGATGCCTGTATCGCTAACTTTCATGTGCAAATAATGAAGATGAAGGGTTATGGGTGGCAACGCAGTGCCAACCCTAGACCATGGACAGTAAAGAATGTTTTCAAGTACAAAATGAAAGAGAACTTGATAGTAATGAACTGTGATACAAACATAACATTGTAAGGTACTTGTAAGACACTAATGCATGATGATTAAGAGTTAATAATCAATCAAAGATGATCGAATTGTGAATGACATAATGAAAGTTGAAAACCCATAATAGTAGATCTAAGTCAGGATTTACATTGAGATGAAGGGTAAGGTATAATATTATACATACTTGATTATATATATGACCTAATGTGGTACGTTGTATGATCATGTATTGTAGAAACGTAGAGACTTAAAGTGTATGTGTGTTAATCAGTAGGCAGACGCTAAAGGCAAGTATTCTAACCCTTGTTCCAGTTCAGTCTGGACAAGTTTTGTAATTCATGTATTCTTTCACATGAAGTCTTGAATGATGAAGTCTAAAGCCAACTCTTTCGGCTAGACTTATATTATGATTTTGCCAAGCAAGATTTATGTTACCGAGTTATATTGGTATGTTTTCAATCGAAGACCAAGTATGCTAAAATGTTTTTGTCGTTTAACGACAGGCACGTGAGGTTGCCACAACTTAAACGTATACGCGTGTAATAAATGTAGCGTTGATCAACATAGAGTACTATGGGCTGATCACCCAGAAGTTCTCATAAGATATGTCGGACTTAAGGACTTAGTGTCGGGTTGTCCTTTTCAAAAGAAATTATGAACTGCTCATAGTCTTGAGCCTTAGTTGATATTCTACTGAATATTGTTGTTTGGAAAACGTTTTAAATGAAAAGAAGTGCTATTTTGAATTATCGATAGTACTTCGTAACTATTGTTCAGTTACTGAAGATATATGAGTTCTATGTTTCAAGCATGTTGTTTATTAGAATTGTAGTACTTGATGAGCTAGTCATGCTCACTCTTGCTTGAACCATATGAACACAGCTAAGATCGAGCGGACCGAAGGCTCAGGTAAGGACAAGGGCAAGGCGTAGACGAACCCTTAGATTGCTTATGTAATAGAATAGTTGAATGTTTGTAATATATTTGATATTATGACAAGAACAAACGAATGGGTTACAAAGAACCTAGGAAATGTAATATTATTTTGGATATATAGAAGTTTTATTAGTCCTTTTGAGACTATTCAATTGAATGAATGGCAGTACCGTGTAGCACCATCTGTCGGGTTGGAAGAGACCCGAATTTGGGGGCGTCACAGCTTATCCACTGGTTTGGGGATGATAAGTTATAGCTACCTTATGGTTGACCCCATACTTTGCCAATAGAGCTATGAATGACTTGTTGCAAAAGTGACTACCTTCATCACTGATAATTGCTCTTGGCGTGCCAAACCTTATGAAAATGTTCTTTTGCAGGAATTTGAGGACCACTTTGGCATCGTTAGATGGTAATGCTGCAGCTTCAACCCACTTTGATACGTAGTCCACTGCAAGTAAAATATACTGATTGTTCAGAGACGACGAGAATGGCCCCATGAAATTAATGCACCAAACATCAAAAATTTCAACTTCAAGAATCGTTTGTAGAGGCATCTCATTCTGTTTTGAAATGTTGCCCACCCTTTGACATCTATCACATGTTTTAACAAAATGGTGGGCGTCCTTGAACAGTGTAGGCCAATAAAACCTAGATTTCAACACATTCGTTGTTGTCCTCTCACTCCCATAATGTCCGCCATACGCAGATGAGTGACACTCATGTAGAATGTTCTTCACTTCACTATAAGGCATACACCTTTTAATCATCTTATCGGCGCACTGTTTGAACAAGTAAGGCTCATCCCATATGTACCATTTCATGTCATGAAGAAACTTCTTTTTTTGTTGTCTTGTGAGATCAGGTGGCAGAACGTTGCTCACAAGATAATTCGCATAATCTGCATACCAAAGAAATTCTGCATTTATTCCAAACAGTTGTTAATCCGGGAATGATTCATTGATTTCACACTTGTCCTCTTTCAATTTCCCTTGGTTTTCTAGCCTAGACAAGTGATCTGCTACCTAATTCTCCATCCCCTTTCCATCTTTTATTTCTAAATCAAACTCTTAAAGTAGGAGAATCCACCGGATAAGGCGTGGCTTAGCATCCTTTTTCGCTATCAAGTATCGAATCGCTGCATGGTCTGTATAGACTATCACCTTAGTCCCGATCAAGTAAGCCCAAAATTTGTCAAACGCATACACCACTGCAAGCAATTCCTTTTCTATGGTTGTGTAGTTCATTTGAGTTTCTATAAGTGTTTTGCTTGCTTAGTATATGGCGTGAAACACCTTGTCTCGACGTTGGCCCAAAACAGCCCAAACCTCGAAGTCGCTTGCATCACACATAAGCTCGAATGGCATGCTCCAATTCGGTGCGACTATAACCGGGGCTGTAGTTAATTTTCTCTTTAATGCGTCAAAAGTTATCTTGCATTCTTCATCAAAGCTGAAAGTCGCATCCTTCTCTAAAAGACTGCATAGAGGTTTCGCAATTTTGGAGAAGTCTTTTATAAACCTCCTGTAGAACCCAACAGCTCCCAAGAAACTCCTAATACCCTTAACTGAGCTTGGTGGAGGCAATTTTTCAATAGTTTCCAGCTTTTCTTTCTCAACTTCCAGTCCTTGAGCCGATACCTTATGGCCCAAAATTATGCCCTCTTCCACCATGAAGTGGCATTTTTCCCAATTTAGTACGAGGTTCTTATCCTTGCAGCGCTGTAATACCATTACCAAATTCCCAAGGCATGTATCAAAGCTGTCTCCATATACCGAAAAGTCATCCATGAAGACCTCAACAATTTTCTCCACTATATCTGAAAAAATGGCCATCATACACCGTTGGAAAGTTGCAGGTGCATTGCATAGCCCAAATGACATCCTCCTGAATGCAAATGTGCCGTAAGGGCACGTGAATGTGGTCTTCTCTTGATCCTCCGGATCGATGACTATTTGGTTGTAGCCCGAGTACCCATCCAACAAACAGTAATATTGGTGTCCCGCCAATCTATCCAACATTTGATCATAAATGGCAGCGGGAAATGGTCTTTTCGGGTTGCCTTGTTCAATTTTCTATAATCCATGCAAACCCTCCAACCTGTCACTGTTCTAGTCGATATTAATTCATTGTCCTCATTCTGCACCACTGTCATTCCTCCTTTTTCGGCACGCACTGCACTAGACTAACCCATTTGCTGTCGGAAATCGGGTACATGATACCGGCATCTACCCACTTCAAAATTTCCTTCTTCACAACTTCCTTCATAATCAGGTTAAGTCGTCGTTGTTGCTCCACCGTTGGTTTTGCCTCATCTTTCATTAAGATCTTGTGCATGCAAAATGAAGGGTTGATTCCCTTTATGTCTGTGATTGTCCACCCAATAGCTGATTTGTGTTCCCGAAGCACCCTCAGTAACTTTTCTTCCTGCATTTCGTTAAGTGCAGCTAAAATAATAGCAGGAAAAGAATTTTAATTGCCTAAATACACATACCTGAGGTGTTTAGGGAGTGGCTTAAGTTCCAGCTTTGGTGGCTTTTCCAATGATGGTTTCAGTCTTTCTGCGGTTACATCCTCCGTGTGCAGTGGTTCAAACGGTGTTCTAAATCTGGAAACTCGTGGCAATGAGTCTATCATTTGTAGGTAATCCACCAATTTCAGATCGTCGACCTCTTCATCCCCTAGTAACGTTGTTTCTAACGGATCATTTACCAAACTCTTGCTCATGTCATCACTGATGATTTGCTCAATTAAATCCATTTGAAAACATTCTTCCTCATCCGTAGGGAATTTCATGGCCTTAAACACATTGAATTTTACTTCTTAATCTTGGACCCTCATAGTGAGTTCTCCTTTTTGTACATCTATGAGTGTCCTGCCCATAGCCAAAAATGGTCTCCCTAGGATAATTGGGATGTTCCTTTCCTCCTCAAAATCGAGAATGATAAAGTCCGCGGGGAATATAAACTTATCCACTTTCACTAGAATGTCCTCTATTATTCCTCTCGGATATGTGACTAACCTATCCGCTAACTATAATGTAATGTTCATAGGCTTTGGTGCAGGCAAACCCAATTCTAAGTATACTGACAATGGCATAAGGTTTACACTTGCCCCCAAATCACATAAACACTTGTTGAAATGCATATTCCGATCGTGCAATGGAATAGTGAAGCTCCACAGGTCCTTGAGTTTTGGTGGTAACTTCACACTAACATCGCACTACACTCTCTCGTTAGTGCCACCATCTCAAAATCTTCCCATTTCTTCTTCCTTGACAGAATCCCTTTCATAAATTTCGCGTAGCTCGGCATTTGCTCTAGGGCTTCTGCAAACGGAATATTAATCTGAAGTTTTTTGAATACTTCCAAAAAATTTGCAAATTGCTTGTCTAATTTCTATTTTTGGACCCTCTGCTGAATTGGTGGTGGTGGATAAGCAATTGGCTTATTATTTATCTTTGTTTCCTCACCTTGCTTATCCTCACCTTTGCTTTCTACACTCACGTTCCTATCATCAACTTTTTCATCCGGAGTTGCTGAATTTTCTGTATTAGTACCTTCAAGATGTTTTCCACTCTGCAATGTAATTGCTTGACACTATTCATGGTTACCCTTTGGATTTCTCTCTGTATAGCTTGGTAGGGTCCCTTGTGGCCTGCTGTTCAATGCCAACACAATTTGTCCTATCTGATTCTCCGGATTCTTGATCGCCATCTCTTGTGATTTCATAGCCATTGCTTGATTTTTCATAGCCACCTCATTGCTAGTTATGTATTTTGTCACCAACTCCTCTAGATCTGATTTCCTTTCTTGATATTGAAATTTGGTTGTTCTTTGGTTACGAAATCTGGTGGATATGATGTCGCGAAGCTTGATTTTACTGGTTGTTGCTCCATGAGAAATTCGGATGATTCCTATTTCCTTGATTGTATGTGCTCTGGTATGTGTTCTGCGGAATTCTGTTGTAATTACCGATGAACTGTATAGATGCTGGATTAATTGCACATTGATCCGTTGGGTGCTCCCCCGCGCACAACTCACATATTATTGCCACTTGTTGTGTTTGTTGTGCTTGTGTCCCTGTCATCGAATCCAACTTCTTTTAAAGTGCAGTAATCTGTGCTTGTATAGCTGTCACACCATCTACTTCTAACGCCCCAGCTGCCTTTGCCTGTGTCATTCTCACTGTGGGCCACTGGTAGTTATTAGCCGTCATGGTTTCAATCAAATCGTAGGCTTCCTCGTAACTCTTAGCCATGAATGCTCCGCCCGACGCTGCATCAATACTCGTTCTGAGATTCCCATGTAGTTCGTTGTAAAAGGTGTTCATTTGTAGCCACTTGGGCAGTCCATGATGTGGGCATTTTCTAAGCAATTCTTTGTTTCTCTCCCAAGCCTCATATAACGACTCCCCATGTTGTTGTTCAAACATCGTTATCTCACTCCTCATCTTTGCAGTTTTCGTCGGTGGAAAGAATTTTGCGAGGAATTTATGAGCTAAATCCTCCCATGTAGTTATCGAACCGGATGGTAAAGAATGCAACCAACTCTTCGCCTTGTCCCGTAAAGAGAATCGAAACAATCGAAGTCTCACCACCTCATCCGACACCCCATTGAACCTAAAGGTGTCGCACATTTCCAAATAATTGACTAAATGTTCGTTCGGATCGTCATTTGCCAATCCCCCAAACTGAACTAAATTCTGAATCATTTGTATCATCCCAGGCTTGATGTCAAATGTGTTAACAGCTATTACGGGCCTGGTGATGCTTGTCTGCAGTTCAGTCACCTTGGGTGTGGCGAAGTCCCTTAATGCTTTCCGATCTTCGGCTGCCATTTCCTCTTCTTTTTCAGATGTTTCGAATTCTTGCCTCATTTCCTTGATCCACTTACTCAACCTCTGAAACCTTTTCTCAATGTCGTCCTCAAAAGGCAACATGTCTGGATTTTGGGACCGAGTTTGCATAAACTGCTTCCAACACCTGAAATAAGAAGCGCAAAACAAAAATAAAAATGTCTAAGTAAAATTGGATTAATTAAACTGATATTGTAAAAGTATTAAGAACTATACTAAATAATCCCCGGCAATAACGCCAAAAACTTGTTGGGTAAACTCTAATTACGCACAACATGCAAGTATACGTGGTCAACAAGTAATAGAGTGATGAGTAGAATATCGTTCCCACAGAGACTAACTAGCAATAATCCTAACTTACAATTACCAACTTTATATTAATCCTAATTTTATTAAACAAATTAACTCAATGATTAAAATTAAAAACTCTAAATTAAAGAATAATTAAACTATCACAAAATAATCACAAATATCAAAATCTGGAATTTTAAACAATTAATGGAGAATTAGACTTATGATTTCACCCTAAGCTTCCCTCTGATTTTAACACCTTTATTCCAATTCAATTCACTATCCCATTTTATTAATCAAGAACACGAACAAAGTATTAACCACCTCACGATGCACTAATACCGTATTAACGTCAGTCCACAATTAAGATAGAAATCCGTTAAACACCTTAATCAACTAACCCACTATATCTCTATGTGAATTACAAATGAAGAAGGTTTAAGAACAAGTTCTCTATTCGATTACATGCGATGTCAATCATATCTCTACCTTAACATTCATCACAATTAAGCTATTCACAAAATCATGAACACATGCTTTATCAACTAGGTCTAGATTTGAATATCATCTCTCGATTCCATACAAGTCCACAAAGAATTGTTGATCAGGCAATTCATAGATTTAAGCTCAAATCAATATAGATAAACTGGAAATAGCTTATTAAATTGGAAATCAAAGTTTACAAAATCATAGATTCACTCAAAGATCCATCATAACCCTAAAAAGTGAATTAGTTCATAATAAACGAAATAAATACTGAATAAATCATGGAAATCATTCTCTTAATTACAAAAAATAGCCTAAGACGAAGAATATTGAAAAACACCCTTCACGTAGCCTAGAATCGCAATCGTCACGAAAATCTCCTTGAATTACTCCTCCAACGCTTGCTTAGAAAAACTGAGATTAATCTTCGTAATTTGCCTTGTGTCCCTTTAATCTCATTGTTTGTTGATAATTATATACTTCCACATGTATTCCGATTACAATTCCATGCCAAAATGAGTCCCAAATCATCACCATCACTTAAGCTCCATGTTTGTAGAATTGGAAACCAATTAGGAGACCTTTCCCTCAAAGATCCATCATAAGCCTAAAAAGTGAATTAGTTCATAATAAACAAAATAAACACTGAATAAATCATGGAAATCATTCTTTCAATTACAAAAAATAGCCTAAGACGAAGAATATTGAAAAACACCCTTCACGTAGCCTAGAATCGCAATCGTCTTGAAAATCTCCTTGAATTACTCTTCCAACGCTTGCTTAGAAAAACTGAGATTAATCTTCGTAATTTGCCTTGTGTCTCTTTAATCTCATTGTTTGTTGATAATTATATACTTCCACATGTATTCCGATTACAATTCCATGCCAAAATGAGTCCCAAATCATCACCATCACTTAAGCTCCATGTTTGTAGCATTGGAAACCAATTAGGAGACCTTTTAATCGTACACCCAAGCTCCAGCATGCCTTTTTCCTTTGTAATAGCAAGCCCCAGCTTGCTAGCAATCTGGTAAACTGCCCAGGACCCAAGCCCCGGCTTGCTATCAAAGCCAAAAAGGGCAAGCCCCAGCTTGGGTACCTTCAGGAAATCTACTGCAACATCCTCTACTAAAACTGCCATAACTTCTAATCCAAAAAGAGTTACGAGGACTGCCACCTGTCAAATCGAAGCTATCGACGAGATCTACAACTTTCATTCTTTGAGTTTCCAGAAATAATGAACAGATGAAGGTCGAAATTGCACTGGAAGTATCTGCTGTGTAAATAACAAATATAACAACTCTTAGCTTTGATAAAAATGCAATAATCTCACATCCGAACTTCCGATTGGAATGATACAAGACGTTCCGGAAAGCCGAGAAAGAGTTCTACAACATATTCCAAGTTCCACACCATGAACATAAAATACACATAAAATGAACATGACGGCCCGAATGATATCCGGAATTGCTTTTCCTTGCAATTTCATACCAATAGTTGCTCACTCAGCTTCCAAACATATAATCTACAAAATGGAAGCAAAATGCATGAAAAATAACTACGAAACACGAGATTAAGCAAATAATTCAAGTAATAAATGCCGGATAAGTAGGTATAAAACCTACTTATCAGATACTGTGACAATAATTGAATCAATAATATGAGAGATATGATGCAGCAATTACTGTAGCAATAATTGAGTATAACTGAGTGATTTCTCACGTAAGCATCAATAATTAATACTGGTGTGCTACTATGCAACTACACGTATCTTCGTACTTTTACTACTAGGTTATTTTATGACAACTTGCTTACTTTTGAAAATTTTTACATATCACCTTTAACTTTAAACTTTTATCAATTTAACTATTTACTTAAAATAGAAGAATTGAATACTTTTATTTCATAAAATTAGGGATCTCACACTTATCCCTATTATAGAATAAATATTATTTATTTAAATAAATTAATAGTTTAATTTATTTATTTAAATAAGATTAAAATTGTTTTAATTGATTTATTCACAATAGGTTTAATATGGAGAACCTAAAGGGTCACACCATAAAAGGAAGAATAATTATTTAATAAGTTAATGGTATAATCGTAATAATAAGTTAAGTATATTTAATTTAATCTATGGTGATAGAAAAATTAAATAACTTAATACTTATTATTTAATATTTTAGAAATATTAAATATAAATTAATAAGAGAGTCTTATTATTATTATTACTATTATTATTATTTAATTCCTAAAAGAGTTTGAGAATTAATTAATAAAAGTATTCTCAATTATTCCTAATAAGATTGGGAGACTAATTAATTAAAGGAGTTTAATTCATGAAAATAAAACTCAATTCCTTAATTTTTAAGGAGGGTTGTCCACATCTATAA